>CM053585.1:181055932-181089874 GCA_028646515.1 Pseudochirops corinnae | reverse complement strand
TTGTTTTTTGTCTTAACCATCAAACCATTCCTCTGTAGCTGGAGAGAGCACACCCAGACCCCATCTGCTCTTACACCCTGTACTTCTTGTGCTCTCACTTGCTGCAAATTCTCTTTGGATTTCATTTCCTTTTTCCTTCCACAAGTCTGGCTAGACAACAGAGTTAAGTTTATGATTATGAAATAAAAACTAAACTACACCTGAAGTCTTCCTTTTTCTGAGTTGGGGAATGGGCAGTTAAGTGTGTGGGTGGGCAATGGGATTTTAATGTGCTGTAATTTATGTTTCTCAACTTTTCTTTTTAATTTTTAAGGGAAAGCAAATGTGTTTCATTGAGCCTCTTTGCATAGCAAAAGCTACATCTGAAGTGGCATTATATTTTTACTACTTAGCCAAAACAAAAGTTGATAATGGTGGTTAGAATTTGAATGTAGAGTCAAATGCTTAGTAGCATCTAAGGAAGTTCTAGGTGAATGTGGTTTTTGTTTAAACATTCACTTTTACAAGATGTTCTAAATCCTCCCTCAAGATACCATGCAGTCTTATATAGACTATATATGTAAAATCATATGAAACATTTTTACCTGTTAGAGTTTTTGGGGGCTGTTTACAGTCTCTAGGGCTAGCTAGCTTGCACATTAGATAATAGTTGATGCTTAGGACTAGAGTCAGGAAGACTTTCTCGAGTTCACACGAGGCAACTCACCTAACCCTCTTTGCCTCAGTTTGCTCATCTATAAAATGAGCTGGAAAAGGAAATGGTAAACCACACCAGTGTTTTTGCGGAGAAAACCCCCAAAGGGGTCACAGACAAGTGAAAAACGACTAAAAAAAAGTGCATCGTATTTCTATCAGCCAAACCTGCAAGTTCAAGGTTCTTTTCTCTATGCCTGGGGAGCCACTTGGTATTTACCAGTCTTTAAACAAGGACGCCCAGTGAGAGGTTAGAGTTACTGTAACCTGTTACCTAGTTAGCCATACTTCTTACCTTAGCCTTTTTTGCCTTCTGATTACCTTAGTTTTTAATTCTGAAGAAGTCCCACCTGTCATTTCATAGCAGAACTGTCCCATTGAAGGGGCTGTGTGAGGGACTGTAGATGCTCAGTAAGTGGATCATGTTCTGGGACTATTAAGCTTTAGATACACCAATGGGTTTCATTAGTATGGCTGGTCCAACCTTATGTGACTGCCCATGTCTTCCCTTTAGGGGGTGCACTCATTTTGTTTAGGGTTGTTTGCTTTTTCCTGAGATGCAAGGGCAATAGAACATAAACCTTTATTCTTTGTTCACTGAAGAATCTTGAGTTCACCACCTCCTCCTAGGTTTGAAAGACATCTATACCTTTCTAACCACTGCTTCATTTTCCAGATCCCTGGAGGTCGTCATCTCCGGGATCCAGCGTTTTGAGATCTTTCTTACTACTAATTTCGTTCACTCTAAAGTTTGAAGGTTGGGTGTAATCTTTGCAGTTCTCTTCTTTGTCTTAATCAGTTTCCAAATCATGTTCGTTTTATCTCTGCAATATTTATTTCATCCCATGGGTAGCACTCAAGTTCAGACTCATTATCCTTAGGACAATAGTCTCTTCCTGGCCTATTCTCTGCACAGCCTACCAATCCATCCTTCAAACTATGGGCAGATTAAACTTCCTTATGCACAAGTTAGACATGTTATGCTGATTAAACCCTAAAATAGTTTCCTATTAACTGTATACTATCCATTCTTTCACGTATATGCTACTTGAGTAGCACTGAGATTTCCTGCCTATATACCTTTGTTAATGCTTGGAATGGCCTCCCATTTTTTTAAACCTATTAAAATCATAACCATTCTTTAAAAGTTGTCTAAAGTACAACATCCAGAAACTTCAATCTCACCCACCTGAGTCCATTAGGATCTTCTTTTGTATCATATGTATTATATACCATTTATTTTGTTCCTTCCATGTACCTATAATGTAGCTCTTTGTTTACATTTCATACCCCCTACTAGAATGTTTTCATTAGAATTTATTGGAACAATTTTTCCCTTTGTACAACCGCTCCACACACAGGTGTCTAATATATGTTTGTTTAATTAAATGATTTCTCCAGGCTTTTTTTCCTTTAATCTCCAGAAATAGAAATTCTCTCTGCTATGTAAATGATGATTTAAGTACCATTAGGTTCACATTTTTACTTCAAATGCATACACTTAAAAACAATGAAATTTATCTTCAGGCATTGTTTGGACATCACTGGACTGCTGAACACTTGGAATTTGAATATAAGAAATAACCTCTGAGGATTCAGAGGGTAAGAACATTTATAACCAGGTTGAGGCAACCAGTGCTTGTACTGAAGGTCATGAAATTTTGAGAATTCTATAACCAAGGCAGGATGTTCCTCCTTGTCTGCCCTAATCATGGGTGATCTCATCCCATGACACTCTTCATTTCCCAGGCAGCTGGGCAGCTAGCCCCCTTTCCTTAATCTAACAGTGGCAAATTCTAGTGTTCTGGAGCTTGGTTTCTCCTCTTCACAGTCAAATTCCAAATAAACTCCTCCTGCTCCCCCTCCTTCAAGCTTTGCTCCAGTCATAATCATTTCCATTTATCGTTTTGGAGATTATAGTTGGAGGTAAGAAGAGCTGAAATTACAAAGTCCAGAAAACTACAATATTCCCAAATTCCTTCCTCTGTCCTTTCCTCCAGCTTCTGCAGACTCCCAGGCATGGTACATGCCTCCCAAAATAGAAAAGGATTTTAATCATTTGATCATAGATTCACTGACAAATCATCAGTGTGAATAAAGTTCTGATCCCTGCATCAGACCTTGACTTAGAAACTAGGGCTCCTGGACGATGTTCTCAAGGACATATACATGGAGGATTGTGTAAAGACCTATTAATGGTCCTGAGAAATGAGGCCTACCCTTGCCTAATTCCAGTACTTCCAGGCTATCTTGCTCCCTCCCCTAAAACCTCAGCATGAAAAGGACTAAGTCCACACTATTTCTCCTATACAATCCTAACTTCTCTCTCCAAGGTATAAGTATGCTATTTCTGACTAAGGCATTCATAGCCTCAGGACTCAGAGTTCCTGCTGCCTTCAGTACCAGAGATGCTGAGGCATCAGGGGGAGACTTCAAGGAGCACCTGGGAGAGCTGAACCTCTTAACTGAGAAAACTATAGAAGGAGCACAGGATAAGTGATGGAAAAGAATGAGTTTAGAGGCAAAGAAAATCTTTTGTATTGTAATTTTTTGTTTAGTTGTGTCCAACTCTTTGTGACCTCATTGGGGTTTTCTTAACAGAGATATTGAAGTAGTTTGCCCTTTTCTTCTCCAGCTCATTTTACAGATGGGGAAACTGAGGTAAAGGGGTAAAGGACTTGCCCAGAGTCATACAACTTGTAAGTGTCTGGGGCTGGATTTGAACCCAGGAAGATGGATCTTCCTGAATCCGGGTTGGACACTATCCACTGTGCCACGTAGCTGCCCCTGTATTGTAAGAGTCATGTATTACTAAAGCCTTAGAAAAGATCCCCAGTGGCCTCAAACCTATTTAACTTTCTGTCATTTAAATCTATTTTTGACAGCTATTAGCTCAGTCTTTATTTCTCATTGCAAAGTTATCTGATTACATAGCCCTCTGAAAAAAGGGCTGTATTATTTAATTTGGAGAGAGGAGTAGTATTCAGCAGGTGAGGGAATTTGAGATCCTTCATGGATGGATGGATGGATGAATCAATGAAAAAAGGTTTTTTTGTCATTCAGTTTTATTTGAGAAAGACAGTCCCTGCCCTCAAGGAATTCACTATCTAATGGAGGAAGACAGCATATAATTATGTAAGAAAATTAGAACAACCCTATGAGATGGGTCCATTCTACAGATGAGGAGACAGGTTTAGTGTGGTTAAGTTATTTGCCCATGGACTTATAGCTAGTAAATGTCAGAAGTAGGATTTGAATCCAGATCTTCCTGATTCCAGGTCCAACATACCATCCACTAAACCAAAATCCTTGCCCCCAAGAATCAATAATTTCAGTCAAGAATTTTTTAAGCACCTTTGGAAACTACTTACTAAGGCATAGTGCTTAGTACATAGGTGCTTAAATAATGCCTGTTCTGTTCCCTTTCACCTTCTAAGTGTTAGACATGCCAAGCTTGTTCATTTTACACAATTAAGTGAAGAAGATACCAAATCATATGTGTTTTACACACACACATACACACACACACACACATTGTCTTCTGCTGGGACTGACTCAAGCAGTCCCCAGGTAGTTTAGGTCCAAGAAAGGGACAAATAAGACACTTCTGGTCTGTCTCAGAGCAGGAAAGGGATGTTCAGACCAGTCTACGCCCTTGAGGCAGCTAAGTAAAACTCCCAGGTGTCGGTTAGTTATCTTGCCATACCGTGAAGCCTGTAGGATAAGCTCTAGAGTCTAGATCAGTGGCTCTCAACCTTCCTAATGCTGTGACCCTTTAATACTCATATGTGGGCATGTCTGCATGTGGGTGGACCCGCCTGGAGACGGATAGAGGAGCAGTGTCTCGGTTCTTAAGACCATCGGAAATATGTGTTTTCCTATGGTCTTAGGTGACCCCTGTGACCCCTGTGAAAGGGTTGTTTGACCCCCAAAGGGGTCGCGACCCACAGGTTGAGAGCTGCTGGTCTACATAGACCCTCATCTTGGTTATTTTTGTATTCAAGTAGTCATATTAATATAATATTATATTAATGACCAGAGCCTTAATCCCTTGAGCAAATTAAATCTCAAAATCAATATATATAATATACATTGTTTTTTTTGGAGGGGGGAAGGCAGGGCAATTGGGGTTAAGTGACTTGCCCAAGGTCACACGGCTAGTGTTAAGTATCTGAGGACAGATTTGAACTCACGTCATCCTGACTCCATGGCCAGTGTTCTATTCACTGAGCCACCTAGCCACCCCTATTTCTATATTTTTTAAGGAAAAACTAGCCTAATTTGCACAGGAAGGGGAGGGAAGGGAAGACACTTAAGTTAACACTCCTACCACATTAGATGCTCTTGGTGAGTAACCCTAGCTATTCATCTTTTTCCTCCTATAGAAAGACATACCAAAAAACAACCAACAAACAAAAAAACCTGCAGTGGTCTCAGCATCCCCTCAAACTATCATCCTATGTCTTTCCTCTGTTTCATAGTCAAACTCATTAGAAAAACCTATTTTCTCTTGTGACCTTCACTTTTCTTCTCATTCACTTTTTAGCTCTTTTAGCCCTTTGCAATCTGACTTCTGATCTATCTCATCAACCAACTGAAACCACTGTCTCTAAAGTGACCACAGATCTGTAATGGCCAAATCCAGCAGCCTGTTCTTCACCTTTCATCCTTTCTGACCTCTCAACAAAAGCCTGAGCTCTCTCTCCTCCAGAATACTTTTTCTTCTTTGGGTTTTTATGACACTGCACTTGTCAGTGATCAGTCAATTGATCAGTCAATCAGTATTTATTAAGCAGCTCTATTTTTCAGGCATTATGCTAGGATATAAATACAAAAAATTAAGTAATCCCCAGTCTCTAGGAAACAGGGGTTGGCAACCTGTGGCCTTAAGGCCATATGTGACCTTCTAGGTCCTTGGGTGCAGACTTTTGATTGAATCCAAGTTTTACAGGACAAATCCTTTTGTTAAGGGGATTAAGTTTGGATTCAGTCAAAGGACCCCAGTTGAGGATCTAGAAGGCCACATGTGGCCTCAAGGCTGCAGGTTCCCCACCCCTGCTCTAGGACCTTACATTTCAATGGAAAATAGAATAAACACATTTAGAAGTATAGTTCTCTCTTGGGTGTTACCGTAAAAGAGCCTGTGAAGCATTGGGAATATAGGAAGGGAGATCTGACCTCCTAACTGATAAAGAGAAGTAAAGATATCATTCTTGTGATGTCATTGGTTCTCTTGAACGAACAGCAACAACAACCACAGCAATCCAGGGAAAGAGCTACATAAGAGACTTTGTGAGTTGGTTCCAGACATACTTTCTTTCCTTTTCAATTGCTTTTACTTATTTTGTTAAATATTTCCCAATAACCTGTAAAAAAAAATTAACAATCATTTTTTTAAAATTTGAAGTTCCAAATTCTCTACTTCCTCCTGCACCTCCCACCTCCTTGAGAAGGCAAGCAGTTTTATTTTGGTTACACATGTGAGGTCATGCAAAGGATATTAGCCATGTTACAAAAGAAAACACAAAAGAAAACAGTAAAAGTAAATAAAGTAAAAACAAAATATACTTCAGCCTACATTCAGAGTTCGTCTGTTCTTTCTCTGGAGATGGATGGCATTTTTCATCACGGATCTTTTGGAATTGTCAGACATACTTCCTGAGAGCTCTGGGGAGACAGTGGAGAGAGACAAATCTTGGAATGATGCTGTGGGAAGCCAGACCCCATCACTTCCTTGTACTTGTTTGAATGGAGAGTGCTGAGAGTAGACCTCCTCCAGGGAGAGTTTTCCCTTTTTCCTTGTTTGAGATGAGACCTTATCTCACTGCCAGCTGATGAGTTCATTCACTCTTGTATATTCTTTAGTATATTCTAATCTGTATGCTTTCTCCCATTTCTGTTTGATACTTCATTTTACAAATGGGTTCACTCTCTATTTTGTTATTTGTGGTGGCGTAACCAGCATTTGGTGGAAGAAGCTAAGGCAGAGAGTATAAGCCAAGGGCTACCCTCCCCATTAAGAGATCAGGGATAATGCCTCTCTTCCTAAACTTCACACCCTGGACTAGATAAATATATGCATAGATATAATTCTAGCCCAATATCCTTCATTAGGGAAGAGGAACAAGTGCCCAACCACAGTCCTGCTCCTCTCAAGGCTGAAATCAAAGTCTCCCTTTGAGATAGGTAGGCTAGATTCCACAGATGTCATATGGGAGCCAGTCATCTTATATGGTCTCACACACATCTATCTTTATCATCACCATCATCAGAATTTACATAGCGCTTTGACGTTTGCAAAGGCCTTTATGTATCTCATAAATACGGGCACCACCATTCTTCTAGTTCCCTGGCTTTGTAACCTTGACATTATTCTGAACTCTTCACTCTTCTTCACCCCACATGTCTAAGCACTTTCTATTTTTTAAACGACCCAGGGAAGGAAGTGCTGTTATTATCTCCATTTACACATGAGGGAATTGAGTCAGATAGCAGGTGTGACTTTCCAAGGGTCACAAAGTTAGACACAAAGTATCTAGGGCCTGATTTGAACTCAGGTCTTCCTGACTCCAGGTCCAGTGCTCTGTAAATTATACTACCTAGCTATATATGTGTGTGTGTGTGTGTGTGTGTGTGTGTGTGTGTGTGTGTATGTATATATGTATGTATATATATATATGTAAAGTATGCAGAGAATAAAAATAAAGAATACAAACAAAGTGTTAAATACAAGGTAGTTTTAGATGGGGGCACAAATAGTTTGGGGTATCAGAAAGGGCTTTATACACAAGGTGATACTTGAGTTACATATTTAAGGAAGAGTAGGAATTGATGTGTCAGAGTTAAGCTGCAGTGAATTCTATGTATAGAGGACTGCCATTGCAAAAATGTGGAGACAGGAGATGGCAGGTCCTTTGTGAGGTGCAGAAGCCAGTTTGGCTGGATCACAGAGTGTAGGAGGGAAGCAATATATAAAGAGGCTCCAAAGAGGGTGAACCATGATTATAATAAGAGTTCTAAAAGCTAAACAGAGGAGTTTTTATATTTTGTTCTAGAGGCAATAGGAAGATGCTAGGTAGCTCAGTGGATAGAGCACTGGGCCTGGAGTCAGGAAGACCTGAGTTCAAAAAAGGCCTCAGACACTTACTGGTTGTGTGACTTGGGTAAGTCATTTAACCTCTGTTTGCCTTAATCCTCTGGGGAAGGAAATGGGAAATCACTCCAATGTCTTCACCAAGAAAACCCCATGGAGAGTATTGACATGATACGGTTCACAAGCTCATGAAGTTGGAAATGACTAAACAACAGCAAGAGTGCATTGAGCTAATCTGCACTTAAGGAAAATTACTTAGTGGTGTGGAAAACGGACTGGGCTGGAGAGAAATTCAAGGCAGGGAGAGCAGTTAGAAGGTTGTTACAATAATCTAGAAGATGAGAGGTTATGAGGGCTTGAGCTGAGGAGGTACCTGTGTGAATAGAGAAAAGGGGTTAGATGCAAAAGAACATGCAAGTAGAAACAGCAAGTTATAGAAAGTGATAGAATGGGTATCATATTGATTGCCTTCTCAATAGGAACTGGATGGAGGGAGAGAATTTGGAACTTAAAAATTTTTTTAAAAGAATTTTTAAAAAAATAGAAAGTGCTTAGACATGTGGGGTGAAGAAGAGTGAGGAGTTCAGAATAATGTCAAGGTTACAAAGCCAGGGAACTAGAACAATGGTGGTGCCCTTAACAGAAATATGAACATGTGAGGGTGGGTTGGTTTTACACATGTTGAGTCTGACATGTCTCTAAATCACCCAGTAAGCAAATTGTGATCCAGCTCTGAAACTCAAGGGAGAGACCAGGGATAGATTTACAGATCTGTGAGTCATGGGCATAGAAAATATAATTAAACCTATGGGAGTGGATGAGGTCACTGAGAGAGTGTAGAGAGGAAAGAGAACAGAGAAGAGGACATAGCCTTAGGAAACACCCACAGTTAGGGGGTAGGATATGGATGATGGATGATGGATGATGGATAAATCAAAGGAGACTGAGAAATAGTGCTCAGACAGGTAGAAGGAGAACCCAGAGAGATTAGTATCATTGTCACTTAAAGAGGAGAGGATGTCCAGGAGGAGGTGGTGGTCAACTGTGTCAAAGGTGATAGGTCAAGAAAGATTGGGACTGAGAAAAGATGTTTAACTTTTAAGAGATTGCTGGTAACTTTGGTTAGAGCATGTTCAGTTGAGTGATGAAGCTGTAAGTCACATTATTGCAAAGTGTTGAGAAGTGAGTAAGAGAAGAGGAAGTGAAGGCAGAGAGTGTAGACAACTTTTTCAGTTTGGTGGAGAAGGGAGGAGAAGACATAGGTTAATATCTTTTAAAATTTTTTTTCCAAATTATTAATTTATTTATTTTTAGTTTTCAACATTCGCTTCCATAAGTTTTAAATTTTCTCCCCTCCCTCTCCTAGATGGCATGCAATCTGACATAGGCCCTACATATACATTCCTATTTAACACATTTTCACATTAGTCATGTTGCACAGAAGAATTATAATGAATGGGAGAAATCATGAGAAAGAAAAACAGAAGAAAACAAAACAAAAAAGAAAATAGTCTGCTTCGCTCAGCATTCTGACTCCATAGCTCTTTCTCTGGATGTGGATAGCACTTTCCATCATGAATCTTTTGGAGTTCTCTTAGATCCTTGTATTGATGAGAAGGGCTAATCTATCAAAGTCAGTCATTGCACACTGTGGCTGTTACTGTGTACAAAGTTCTCCTGGTTCTGCTCCCCTCACTCAGCATCACCTCATATAAGTCTTTCCAGATTTTTATGAAGTCCACCTGTTCATCATTTCTTATAGCACAATCACATTCCATTACATTCATGTACCACAACTTGTTCAGCCATTTCCCAATTGATGGGCATCCCCTAAATTTCCAGTTCTTGGCCACCACAAAAAGGGCTGCTATAAATATTTTTGTACACATGTTTCCTTTTCACATTTTTATGGTCTCTTTGGGAATACAGTCTTAGAAGCAGTATTGCTGGGTTAAAGGGTATGCATATTTTTATAGACATAGGATAATATCTTGAGGTGATAGTATGATCCAGTGAAGGATTTTTAAAGGTAGGGAAACTTGGGCATGCTTGAAGGAAAGGAAACAGAGAGGAATATGTTGAAGATTAAAGAAAGAGGCAGGATGTTTGGGAGAGGTTGGGATCAAGGGAATATCTATCAGTATTCTAAACCCTGAGACAAGCAGGTTAAAGAAATGGGGACAAAGAATCAGTTATATATACATGGGAAAGATCATATATGATTACAGATATATCCCTTGACCCAGTAAGCTCCAATAAGACATTCTGGGTTCAAAAAGATCTAGTTCAATTTTGAGGTAGTCTGACATCAAAGACATGGTCAGTTTTCTGTCTTTTACTATATTCTCATTCCTGAGTAAATCTCCAAGGAAATTTCTACAACAAAGGTTAATATGGCCTGTGTCAAAGGTTTTCCCCAAAGATGAAAAGATCCCTTCTAGAAAAGGTATTCAATATATAATGTTGATATCAGAAATAAAATAGTTGTTTATTTCCTCCACTACAAAAAATGTTTAAGACACAAAAGACTCAAAGGTAGATGAAGAGATAATGAAAACATAAACATCTTACACCAATATCTCTAGCACCAACACAATATTCTCAGTGCCCAAGGCAACTGTAAATATGCCGGCATAGTTCTCAATCCCAAAATATAGCAGACTCTCCATATGGAAGACAGAAGCAAAACATTTATTCAGACACAAGAAAACCAAATCCCAACACCAGAAAGTCAAATCCATCATAGTAGCAAAGAAGTTAATACACCATAGCATAGCATGAAGCCACACCATCCTTTAGCCTTCCCAGAAACCAACACTCACAAGACTAGCTGTCACAACAGGGAGAAAACACTCACAAGCCTAACTGATTTCCTGGGTGAGTCCTCTCTCTCTCTCTCTCTCATTATTCACCTGCTCTGACTCCCAGCTTCCTGTAGACTCTACTCCACTCTTCAACAAACTCCTCCCATCACAGACTCCATGTGATTACATTCAGCCTATTAGGGGTCAGTGAAAATCTTCAAATTCCCTTAGGTTAATTGAGGGACTGGGAAGATCTTCAAATTGCCATTATGATTACAATAGTCCATTAGTACACACATTGTTTTCCCCCTGGAAAGTAAAGACAACATTATGAGACTGCTGAAGAGATATTTTGAATTCACTTTATATTTGTACCATTTGAGCAGCTGATAAGGGCTAGAGATGTTGAGCATCCAAGACATGACTTTCTTTGGTCCTTTACTTACAAGATGATCCTAGCCATTGTCATCTTCTCCTAGAAGCGTCTTTTTAAGGACAGTCTTCTCCCTCTTATTGACTGATATTTGAATCTGTAACTCAGGAAACTCTTGACCTACAAGGTTCTGAGGTTTGCTTTAAGGTTGGGAATATCCATTTCTTGGGAAAATTAGTAATCATTGACTTGTGCTCAGAACAGGAAACAGAAAGGCACAACAAGGCATGCAGAGAATCAAGGTCCAGTCTCAAGTCCACCTAAGTGAGAATGTTTCCTGATGTCAATTGCTTATTCTGTAAGCTGCCATTTTATCAATAGGGAAAAGAAGAAAGAAATTCTTTCCACCTTCCTTCCTGGAAGTCCAAGGAGAGAAAGGGGGCACCATGGGAGAGGGGACCAAAAGAATGATTCAGAACCATTGCCACAGATCTTACAAAACTCAGTAGGGAGAGGTCCCTCTAAAAGGGGCTGCTTGGTTGCCAATCATCTTTGATGCACTAACCTCCACCACCACCCCCCCCCCCGCCCCAAGACCCCTGGTCACTCAGTAGCTTTCTGTCATCTCATTAAGGTGTATATCTTACAGCAAGAGATGGAGCACATAGCCAGTAACGTAGAAGGTACTCTGGTCCATCAAATCAGGTTATATGCACACACACACATATATATATACATATGTATAGATATACATATTATTACATATGTAATAAATGCAATGTGACTGACATATATATATTATATGACTGACATACATATATATGTATATGTCAGTCACATTGCATTTATTATATGCAATACCAGGCACTGTGCCAAGTGCTGGGCATAAAAAGAAAGGTAAAATTCAGCTACTTTACCTCAAGTAGCTCAATCTAATAGGGGAGACAAAATGAAAATAACTATGTACAAACAAGATATATACAAGAGAAATTGAGGATAATGAATAGAAGGAAAACTAGCATCTTGGCATCATGGGAGATTGGGACACATTTCATATGTATGTGTGTGTGTTTATATATCTTATACATACAAATACATGCATCGAGATACAGAGACAAGAGGCAGAATGGTGCAATGGTTAGAAAGCTAGCCTTGGAGTCCAGGACGCCAGGTTTCAAGTGTTCCCTATGGTACCTACTGACTGTAGGACAATGAGCAATTCACTGAACTTTTCAGTACCCTCAGGCAAAGTCTCTAAGACAATAAATTACAGACAAATTGCTGATCAGGATTAGGATTGGTGGAAGGGAGTTTCCATACAGGGACTTCCACTTAGGAATGAAATTGTGGGCCTAGACCAAATTTTAAAAAGCACTTTATACGTCAGCTCTTTATGTATATGTGGATATGTGATAAAACTTAAACTGAAGGAAAAACCATTACTACTGACTGGATAATTAACAGAAGGGGGAAAAAAAACCTTGAAATTCAGTTTGGTTGTATGAAAGTCATACTAATTACAGTCATTTTTGTCAGCTGCCTCCCATTTATATCTAATTACCATGTGGCAAGTGCATACTCATGCATCTCATCAAAGGGATCCGATTAACTTATATATGCTTTATTTGGTGACAGGATTTAACTCTGTTTATGTATGCTCTGTGTTCATAATTGCTCATGTAACATTATCATCTGCACACTATTCTAAAAAAAAGTTTGAATAAAAATTGCTCACCACTCTTACAGATGATAGACTGAGCAATCAGGCTTTAGATGCAAGAAGAGGAGATAAGTGGCAAGATTTAAAGGGTGCTGGGAAAGGCCCCTTAAGGGCAGCAAGGGGGTGAAGTGGAGAGAGTGCAAGGTCCAGAGTCAGGAATACCAGCATTTGAATACTGTAGTTACTAGCTGTGTGACCCTAAGCAAGTCACTTAACCCCATTTGCCTCAGTTTCCTCATCTGAGAAGGAAATCACAAACTACTCCAATATCTTTGTCAAGAAAACCCCAGATATGGTCACAGAGTTGGATGTGACTGAAAAGACCGAACAACACAAAAGGAAAGGCCTTTTGCTGCCAGAAATAATTGCAGGCTTTACAACAGAGAACCTCCAACCAACTGCTATGAAAGTTCCAAAGACTTTTGACACCAAAGCGACCCGAAGTCTCAGAATCATGAGGGATCTGAGTACAAGATTCAGAGCAAACTTTTGAAGGGGTGACATTTTTGTCAAGTCCAAGGACAGTCATGAAATCTGCTGTTTGTTATTTTGTTTTGTTTTGTTTTTTAGTTTTGAGAGGAAACTTTGTGTAGTGGATAGAGAGCTGCTGGTCTCTAGCAGTAGGAAGACCTGGCATCCTGTCCTGCTTCTGAAATATATTGACAATATGTCCCTAAGTAGATTATTTAACCCCTGTTTGCCTTAGTTTCCTCATCTGTGAAATGAGGATCATAATAGCACCTATTTTTGTAGGGTTATTGTGAGACTCAAATAAGATATAGCTCCTAAAGCACTTAGCCCTATTGCTTGGCATGTAATAGATATAATAGAAATGTTAGCTCTTGTATTGGCAATGTGTCCCTGGATACTTTAACCTTTCAATGCCTTAGGAAGCTCCATAGTAGAGTAGATTATAAATAGCAGACTAGGTATCCATCTGCATGAGTAGAAAGAATTTCTTACCCAGAATTCCCTATACCAATGAAGTCACAGATCTGGTCTATTTTTTTGTTTTTAATTTGGAAGGATCAATGGGAAAGCATGTTTATCTTGTTCAAGTATCCAAATTTATCATTTAAGCCCTGCCATTCAGAACATGCAAGCAAGGCATCTACTGCCACTTGGTGGTTGAGCACTCTTAATTTCCCATTCAGATATTTGAGGACTAAGAAAATCTTAAAAGCTGAATCTGCATATTGGGACATACACAGTAAGGCCTCTAAGGTTCCAGCCATCGACAGTTTTTTGTGAGCCAGTTTATGGGGTATCGGCAAGCCAGGCCCCCAGCAAGAAAACAGAAACAAGTTTAGTAATGATTTCCCTTTTGCCCAAGTCAAGGGAAGGAAAATAGTTCTGCATAATGGATCTGGGAGACTAGAAGCCAGGGAGCTGCTGGAGGTCCCTCTGTTCAGATCATTTCACAGACCATTGAGTAGAGATCAAGGGCAAGTGATTGTTTGGATTCGGGGGAGTGGGGAAAGGAAGTTATTGAGACAGAAGTGAAGAACATGTTACCCCAAAGGATATGAGGGGCAGTGAGTCTGAATTTCCAGGGAAAAGGGCCAAGATGTGTGTGGCAGTGAAGTGGCTCAGTGGATGTCCTTGGGCGTGTGGATAGCCAGGGTGTGACCCTGGACAAGCCTTCTGGGCAACTTCTGTCTGCTTCCATTGTCTATAAAATAGATAGACAGACAGACAGATAGATATGAATGATATATATATATATATATATATATATGCATACGTATATATATAAAAACTAATGCGCACACATGTAATATCTACAAAATGGGAATAGTAATAAGACCTGCCTCCCAGGGTGATTGTGAGGATAAAATGAGATAGTATTTGCATAGCTCTTTGTACCCCTTAGAGCTCTATACAAACGCTAGCTCTTATTGTTGTTAAGGGCAGCTAGGTGGTAAAGTGGGTAGATTGCAGGACCTGGAGTCAGGAAGACTCATCTTCCTGAGTTCAAATCTAAGACACGTATTAGCTATGTGACCCATGACAACTCACTTAACCCTGTTTGTCCATCTGTAAAATGGACTGAAGAAGGAAATGGCAAACCGCTCCAAATTCTTGGCCAAGAAAACTCCAAAGAGTTGGCTGTGACTGAACAACGAATTATTCCTCTTATTAGTATTATGTGGCTGTTTGTGGGGAATGACTATTTAAACATGATTGTAAACTAGGAGTTAAAAAACCTAGGTTCCAGGTCTAGCCTTTCCACTCATTGCTATTTCGGTCTTGACTAAGTGCCTTTATTACTCTGGATTTCAGTTTCCTCATCTGTAAAATGAGAGGAGAGGATGGACTAGTTGATCTTCTCATGCTCTCATTAGTTTTGTGACTGAAGGAAGGCCCCGGAGTTCCACCTACTACTTCCAAGTTACCTGGGGAAGAGTTTAATGATTACTGGTAGCCATGGAGCCCTCTTTGCACATTCTCTTTTCTGGATTTGTTATAAAACCTTGCCAAGAGATTTTGAAAGTCCAAATAAACTGAGGCAGGATGAGTCTAGTGGACAGATAACTGGCCTTAGAAGCAGGAAGATCTGGGTTCAAATTCTATCTCTGCCATGTATTGGTTGGGCGACCCTGGGAAAGTCACTTAGTCTCTTAGTATTCCAGGAAAATATCTAACGTTGTAAATTGGAGAGAAGGTACCAATCTCCTTCACCAGGGACTCCCTGCCCAGTGAAACAACAGGTTTGGTGTACGTAAACAAAACAAGCATATGGTACCTACCAGCTTTGATTTGTCATTAGCCTTCTCAATGCAACCCAGTCCATCCAGACTCCACCTCAACCTCCTTCTCAATGCCCTCTTTCCCTTTTTGCCTACTAGTCAAAAAAATGACACCCCCCTGTTCCTGTCCTTCCTGAGAGAACTCCAAATCCCTGCTCTCCTCTGACTCTGATTTCCACTCTCTCCTTCCTCACAGTGGGCTGCCAGTTCCCTCCATCTTCCTGTCCTGTGGGGCAGATGCCTTGATGTACCCTAAGAACTCCTAGTTCTTGCCATCTGTTCAGCAGTTAAACCCTCTTATACATGTTTTCTCTCTGAATTTCGTGGGAGTTCATCAAGAGCAACGATGATCTTCTCTTTAAATTTTTATCCCCAGTGCTTAGCATATAGTAAGTGTTTAACAAACACTTTTTCATTCATTCACTCTTTGATTCATTCATGTCTTCCCTAAGTCTTCTTTAGGTGAAACATCCCCAGTTCTTTCAATCAGTTCTCATTTGGCAAGGACTCAAGGTCCTTCACCAGCTTGGCAGTCCTCCTCTGAACTCCTTCCAGCTTATTGTCAGGCATATCTTACACCCGTGGGGGCCCCCTGCCATAAACCATACTTCTTTCCCCATAATGGCTCTGCTCACCTAATTACTGAAAGATCCCACCTCTTTTTACTGAGTCCAACAGTATAAACGTGAGACTCATTGGTCTCTAGTTCCCAGGGAGTATTTGCAATCTTCCATATGAATGAGTCACAAGGACAATTCACCTGTCTCACCTGTCCTTTAGCACAGAGGCTATTTGGAAGGACGGGTTTTGGCTTGCTCTTTCCCAATTTCACCCTTGAGTTCCTTTGGTGGATGCCATCTGGTCCTGGTGATTTAATCTACATCTAGTTTGCAAACGGAGTCTAGGTCTTCCTGTTCATCAGTTACTATCTCATTGGGTCCTGGATTTAGAGTTAGAAGGGACCTTAAGAAGCCAGCTAGTCCAGCCCACCCATCTTGCAGTGGAGAAGACAGAGGGCCCAGAAGAACTGAGTGACTTGCCCAAGAGGTTGCAGGGGTCGTGAGTGGCTGAGCCAGGATCTGGTACCTCTGACCCATCTGTTCTGGAAAAGCAAGAATTTCCCTAACATCTTTCTTAGTAAGGATGGAAGCAAATCATTCTTTTCATTTTTCTGCTGTTTCTTTTCTATAGGATTCAAGACACTTTTGTCTCTGTGATTGCTTCTTGATTCTCCAGCTGGCTGTAACAAAGACAAAGAACTTTCATTTACTAAGCATGTAATGTGTGCCAAGTTCTAGCGATTGTTGTTCATTCATTTGTATCAGCCATGCCCAACTCTTTGTGGCCCCATTTGAGGTTTTGGGTATTTTGTTTTTGTTGCTTTTTGGAGAGAGGAAGGCAGGGCAAATGAGGTTAAGTGATTTACCCAAGGTCACATAGCTAGTAACTGTTAAGTGTCTAAGGTCTGATTTGAATTCAGGTCCTCCTGACCCCAGGGCTGTTGCTCTATTCACTGTGCCACCTAGCTGCCCCTTTTGAAGTGTTCTTGGCAAAGATGCTGGAATGGTTTGCCATTTCCTTCTCCAGGTCATTTTACAGATGAGGAAACTGAGGCAAACAGGGTTAAGTGACTTGACCAGGGTCACACAGTTAGTATCTGAGATCAGATATATCCCCTGTACCACCTAGCAATACAAAGATAAAAAATGAAACAGTTCCAACCTTCAAGGAATACTTCCATTGTGAGGATACAAATTGTATACTGATAAGTAAATACAGAGTGTATCAAAAATGTATTGGCTGTTTTTCAGTGCCCTTTCATCTCTGTGGGGAGCTGAGGGCCCTGGAAATTCCTATGGGGGAAATGATAACAATGATAATAATTTATGTGTCACTTTAAGGTTTCCATATATGATCCCGTTCATTCTCACAATGATCCTGAAAGGGAGATGACATTATCTTTATAAATCAGGAAACTGAAGTAAAAATGGATTAAGTGACTTGCCCAGGGTTGTACAGTTAGTACGTGCCTCATGCAGGATTCGAACTCAGGTCTTGCTGATTCTACTTCTAGCACTCTTCCCTGCAGAACTGAGAGACTTTGGGGAGTAAACACTCTTTGTTCTTGTTCTAAGGAATGAGTAAAGGGAGGTATTGAGATCTATGGCACAGGCCCACATGTCTGGGGCTCCTTTCCTCTCCACTTCCTGTTTGCCATTCAGGGCACAGGGAAAGGGCAGTCTTAGCCCTTGAGAGCTGAGACTTTCTGCTCGCGGTGAAGTTGCCATGAGAGCTGAGGTTGCTGATTAACTCATGCATCAATAATAGCGGCCTCTGGGGTTAGGACTACTGGACCTCAAGGTTCTGTTTGCACATGGTGAGGACCTGAGGAGGAGGAGCCTGAGCCACAGTCAGTCAGTGCTTCCCAAATTCAAGCTGCCTAATGACCAGAAAGATAGAGACCAGCATAGCAAATACAGGTCCGGGCTGGTAGGGACTACCAGCTCCTCAAAACCTCATCAGTTAATGAAATAAAGGGCAAGACATCTCTTCTACCACATTACACTTGGCTTCCCTTTGGGATAGTCCTTGATCCCAAGAGGGGTCGCAGACCCACAACCCTTCCCTTCCTAAATCCTTTCCATGACTTCTGGGAATAGGTGGTTTGCAATTGTTCTACAAACATTCCAAAGAAGAAGGAAGAGAAGAAGCTGGACTTTTCAGGAGATGCTGGTTAGAAGCAGAGGGTTCAATGTAAAAAGACACCATTCCTCCCCCTCCTTTTTTGTATTTTTGGTGGGGAAGGCAAAGGGGATTAAGTGACTTGCCCAGGGTCACACATCTAGTAAGTGTCTGAGGTCAAATTTGAATTCAGATCTTTCCAACTCCAGAGCTGGCATTTTATCCACTGCACCACCTGGCTGCCCCTTTTTCTTTCATTTTTGTTATGTTCAATAAACTATGTAACCAGGGTGGCTAGCTGGCAAAGTGAATAGAGCACCCGCCCTGGAGTCAGGAGGACCTGAGTTCAAATCCGGCCTCAGACACTTAACACTCACTAGCCGTGTGACCTTGGACAAGTCACTTAACCCCAATTGCCCTGCCCTCCCCCTCCAAAGAGGAAAAAAATCTATAATCACAGCATTTTAGAGCCTATGTCCTGTGAATATGTAATGTATGACTCTTGGACTCCTGATGTATGAGGAAATTCTAGATGTGGGGTATTGGCTAGAGCCTTTATGTAATATGCTGAATTAATATTTAATATAATGGGCAAGATTAAATTTCAAAACCAGACAGTTCTACAATTCAAAGACCTCAGGATTGGTGGTAGAGGCAGGCACAGATTCATCATTTGCAGGATGAATGTCCTCTGGTGGCCAGTGAGGATACTGCAGCTATTTGGAGGCAGTGGTTCGAATGGTTCAAGGAGACTTCCATCTTGTGGACAACTCAGGTACTGCACTCTTCTAATGGTTAATATACAGATATTTTACTGTGCTTTTGCTTTACTGCACTTGGAGGATATTGAGTTGTTGTTTTTTTAAACAAATTGAAGGCTTGTGGTAGCCCTGCCTCAGGCAAATTTATCAGAGCCATTTTTTCCAACAGTATGTGTTCCCATTGTGTTTCTGAGTCACATTTTGGTAATTCTCAAAAATCTTTGAGCTTTTTCATTATTATAATTATTATATCTGTCATAGTAATCTATGATCAGTGATCTTTGATGTGACTAGTGTACAGTAGTTGCTTTGGGGTGCCATGAACCACTCCCTTAAAACTTAATCGAGAAATGTTGAGTGTGACTGCTCTACCACCTGGCTGTTTCCCCATCTATCTCCCTCTCCTCGGGTCTTGTAATGCCAAGCATTACCATTGGCCAAGCATGCCAAGACTTCCAAGGTTTGGGTTACCAGCATAGCAAACTCCATTTATTCAGTGACAGATTAAGGCAAAACATTCACACAACAGAGAAAATCAAAATACAGGGTAACTCATTCATTTAGCAAGTAAGTTCTCAATTCAATTGCAAAGTACCAAGGTCCAAGTCTCCCACCCCTGGCCAGTATATTAGTCAAACTAGCACACTCCTGGGCAGTACATTCATTTAGTCTCTTCTCAAATGGAAACTAGTTTCCAATCATAAGCAAAGTACATTTATTTGGTCAATCGCAGAGCACAAAAAAGTCAAAGGTTTCACCACCCTTGGATCACAGCTGAATTACAATATCATCCATTAACACCAAGCACTTTCTCAAAAGGGGCAGAAGAGCACAAAAGCCCATCCACCCTTAAGCTACAACAAGGTTAAGATATCATCACAGTGTTCAGTGCCCAAGAAGAGGTCCTGTCTTCATCTTGACATGAGGTAAGTAAGTATTCAGCAATCCCTGTTCCTGGGGAGACAAAGCTCAACAAAGCCACCATATATATTGCCAGTGTCCTCATCAAGTCACTCTCTGCCTGCAGAACAGTCCCAGAAAACATCAATCAGCAAGGCCCTCTTCCAGGATTCCTATAAACATACAACAGGAAAATCCTTCTTCAGGGCTTTTGAACCAATAGCAAGGTTCCAGGACCTCTACAACAGCAGCATTGTCCTTTACCAGCAGGGGAATCTGGTAAAACAACATCAAAACAGACAGACAAAATACTGGCATCACAGCCATGCCTCCTCAGTTCTCAGAAGCTCTGGGTGGCAGTTCTCAAAAGTCCTGGGCAGCTCCAACTGGCCCTCAGCAGTCTTCTCTCCGCAACTCTGTCCTCCTCTGCTTGGGCTTCTCTCTAAAATCTACGGCTCCTCCCAGTTTAGCCCTCTCTACTGGTATTGGGTAAGATTTCGTGCCAAGACTGAGAACCCGCCTCTTAGCCAATGAGAGAAGGGACAGCCAGGGGGAAGGGGCTTGACTGTGTTAGGGTATAAATTCTTGTTCTGTCTTTTGTAACATGCCCTGGACTGCCCTCTTCCTGTGGGGGAAGAGAATAAAACTTCCTATTCCTTCCTCAAGATGCCTCTGACTTTTGATTTTTCTTGGGTAGGGGATTTTCCAATGGTCTTAGGCGACTGCTGTGAAAGGGTCTTTCGACCCCCAAAGGAGTGCGACCCACAGGTTGAGAACCGCTGCTATAGGAGATACTGCAGACCACCGTAGTAACCAGCAGGGGAATCTGGCAAAACAACATCAAAACAGACAGACAAAATACTGGCATCACAGCCATGCCTCCTCAGTTCTCAGAAGCTCTGGGTGGCAGTTCTCAAAAGTCCTGGGCAGCTCCAACTGGCCCTCAGCAGTCTTCTCTCCGCAGGGGAGAAGAGTCAACAAGTCCATCCCACAAGTGGGATACACAAGCTCTGGGTTTTAACACTCAACCCAAAAACCAAGCCAATACAGGGGGATCTTTAAATTCCATTACCATTACAGGTCTCCCTGTTCCCTGACACACAACAATATTGAAGAATATTACATAAAGTTAGTTGATAAAACAGCAAGAGGGTTTGAGAAGATTGACTCTGAATTTGAAAGAAGTTCTACTCTGGTTAAAGTGTTATCGAACAGCATTGCATGCTACAGAGAAATCCTTAGGGAATGGAAGAGTCAATCAATGCAGCAAACTTCATTGTTTTCTTTCTTTCTCTCTTTTTTTGGGGGGCAAGGCAATAGGGGTTAAGTGACTTGGCAAGGGTCACACAGCTACTAAGTGTCAAGTATCTGAGTTTAGATTTGAATTCAGGTCTTCCTGACTCCAGGGCTGGTACTCTATTCACTGTGCCACCTAGCAGCCCTATATGTGGGGTACAAGGACCTCAAAAATCCCCTACCCAAGAAAAATCAAAAGTCAGAGGCATCTTGAGGAAGGAATAGGAAGTTTTATTCTCTTCCCCCACAGGAAGAGGGCAGTCCAGGGCGTGTTACAAAAGACAGAACAAGAATTTATACCCTAACACAGTCCAGCCCCTTCCCCCTGGCTGTCCCTTCTCTCATTGGCTAGGAGGTGGGTTCTCAGTCTTGGCACGAAATCTTACCCAATACCAGATAACAAAGAAGCCCACCACTATCTCCTGTTGCCAGGGAGGTGGGACAGGGAGCCAAGGTATCATCCATGGCCTTATTTGGTAGATGCCGAAGCAAGGGAGGGGAAAAGGTCACAAGCAAGGGTGGAGGTCAAAAACTCCTGAAAAAGGGCCTAATGCTTTTAAGGGTGTGGTATACAAGGGTGGAGGTCTAAAATTCCTGAAAGGAGCCTAATGCTGATAACAGCAAGGGAACGGAGGAAGGGTCCCAGGTTGTATAAACCCAGGACTCAGGTCTGTCCAGTCTTACAAAAGTCTGTCTTTGGTTTCCAGATAGTTTCTCTCCCTTCTCATTCTGAGGAGTCTTTACAGAGGATGCAGGGAGTGTACCCCACTCACCTATATATTGTTTTTTAGACACGATACTACTGCACATTTTACACTACAGCGTAGTGTAAACATAACTTTCATACCTACTGGGAAACAAAAAAAATTCATATGACTTGCTTTATTGTGATATTGGCTTTACTACGGTGGTCTGCAGTATCTCCTATAGCAGCAGTTCTCAACCCGTGGATCGCACTCCTTTGGGGGTCGAAAGACCCTTTCACAGCAGTGGCCTAAGACCATTGGAAAACACATATTTCCAGTGGTCTTAGGAACCGAGACACCACTCCTCTATCTGTCTCCAGGAGGGTCCGCCCACATGCAGATATGCCCAGATACGCCCACATACGAGTATTAAAGGGTTGTTGCATTAGGAAGGTTGAGAGCCACTGTCCTATAGGGACAAGTCCACCCCTTTTCTGTAGATTTAAGGAAGGCAATCCAGGAGTCAATCTGGCCTGTTCATACTACAGGGCTGCTACTAGCAGGGCCCCACCCTCCACCCAAGGGCATCAATCTACATACACAAAGTGTCTGAATGAAGGTCACTGGTGTCATCAAAGTAATTACAGAGTGGGTTGGAGAGGACTAGCAACTGCAGGGATCAGAAAAGGCTTTGTCCAAGAGGTGACACCTGCATTGAGCCTTGAAGGAAACTAAGGAATCTAAGAGGCAGGCAGAGATGAGGTTTGGGTCCTCAGGTACAAGTATAGGAGGATAGACTATATAGGGGGAAAGGTACAAAGGAAGGAGATGGAATGTATTGTGTGTGGGACAGCAAGGAGGCCTGTATGGCTGGAGCGGAGAGTACAGGAGTGGGAACATTATGGCACGGGCCTGGAGAAGAAGGGAAAATTCAGATTGTGTTCATTTGTAGAAGCGTGGCTTTGGTATCTCCTATCAGGTGTTCTTTAAGTTATTTTTTTGATCGTCATATTCCTTTCTGCTTGGCTCCTGACCTGGCCACTTGGCAAGTTTCGCTGTTTTCTTTCCTCGTGCCACCCCTGTAGCTGGTGAAATGTCCTTCCCCCTGCAAGGGCCTGATTTGACCTGTTAGCAATTCTGTGCCTGCCTCCAACCACCTGGGCTCTCTGCGGCTCAGCAAACATTTGGGCCTTTGAATCAGTGGCTTTGAAATGATCATCAAACTCCCTGTGGGTTGTTTACTTTGAAAACACTTTATGTTTCCATTTTTTTTGTCCTCCTCACCTAATGTCTCCATTTGATAAACATAAAGCCTTCTGATAGTAGTTTTCATCTCTTTAAAAAAATTATTTTATTTTTTCAATCAATGCAAATTTATTTTCTTTTTAAAATTTATTTTTATTCAGTTCCTTAAAAAGAAGCTTTTATGGTTAGTTTTTGTTTCCTTCACCTTCATAGTTATCACAAGTATCTTTCCCCTTCCCCTCCCAGAGATCCATCTCCTATAATAAATACTGGGTTTTTTTAGAGGAAAGAAATCAGCACGACTGATAGATACATTGAAAATGTCTGAAAGGATGTACAATGTGCAAAAGCCGTGGACCTCCTACCCCAGGAGTGAGTCCTCTCATATCTCTTCATTTGTGGCCTGCTTGATCTTTGTAATTTCATTACATTTATACCCCGCCCCCCATCCCAAAGTCCATTGGTATAGGGATCTCTCTTCATTGGTAAAGACGAATGCCCTGTCCTGTGTGAGGTGAGGGGCTGGGCAGAGTTGGTAAGAGGCAAGAACAGGAGAGCCCCAGCCTTCTTCAGTTTTCTTGCCTCGATTTGCTTTGGGTGCTTCTCACTTCCAGAGGGAGGTTGCTTTTCCTTCACGTTGCTGAAGGAAAAGACTGGGGAGACATCAAAGGAGCCAGTAGTCTCTATTGTGTCCCTATCAGAGCTTGCCCTCGTACAGACTTGGGGGAGTTTCTCCTTGGAGAGTAAGGACCCCTTTTAGTTGAGCTGAGTTATCTCACTCCCAATGGGAGAGAGCCTTCAGTCTATATTGTCAGCTATATATTCTCCTACATATACCTTCTCTGATTTCTGCTTTGTTACTGATTTGAACAATGGTTTTCTTTATTTTTTTTTCACTATATGTGTTCATTGAGGAACTAGTAATTTGGTGGAGATTTGGATATAAAATTTGAGATTTTCCTTCCCTCTCATTTAGTGAAACAGTGATTAGTAGTTAGAAAAAAAAAGTTAGATTGAACTTGATCATGCTCCCTAGATTAATAACATTCAAGGGAACAGATGGATATAATTCTAGCCTGGTAACCCTTCACTGAAGAGAACAGAATGACCTCTGGTCTCAACTTCTTGGCAGGTATTAAATTCTCCCTTGGAGGAAGGGTCTGGGGAGAAGAGGCTGCAGATGACTATTCTGACTCCAAGCCACACAACAACATCCACATACTATAGGTCTGGGCACGGTCTTTCCCTCAAGTGAAGGTCTCTTGACATATTCACTATACAAGTCTTCTGTTGTAAATACAATATTATGTTCTTTTGGTTACTTGGCTCTATTCCCACTGGTTCTCTAGCCTACCCCTCTCCTTTTTACAACTTTTCCCTTTGTCATTTTGGGTATTAATTCCTGTTTCTTTCCTGCTTTCATCTGGTTATATAATTCTCCCCTGTCTCTTTTTTTTTCTTCTTGGTCAAGTAGATTCTCTCTTCCATTCCTCCCCTTCAACCAGTCTTATTCATTAGTTTTTAAAATTTAATTTTTTGATGATACTTTCCAGAGAAGCTTTCTCTTACTCTCTTCATTATCCATCCTCTCTGTCTACTCTATACTCTTGTTTTCCAGTTCATAATCCCCATAATTATCTAGTCTCTCTCCTTTGTATTCCTCTTTCAATCCAAACTCCCAAGCTATCCATTCTGGGCTCCCCTCTCTAGGCACTTTCTGCCACTGCCCTATAGAGCTTGGTCCTCATTCCACTTTTTTACTCACTCCCAGAACAATGTCCCTTTTCCTCTGTCCCTCCACTCTCCTGCAAAGATCATTTGTAGAGAAGAATGCTGTCCACCACAGCACTGGCTGGCCATTGCAGCTTTAGCAAACTTCTGTCTTGGAGCCATGAAGTACTAACTGTCATGTCCAGAGAAAACTTCCACATTCTGGAGCCAGAAACTCCATGGCACTAGCAAGAGGAAGGGAGGACTGAGGTGTGGGGTTGCGTTTTGTTGAAAATTCATATGTCAGGTCTTTGGGTCTGCTAATGCAACCTCTCTGCTGATAGCCTAGTGGACCATGGGGGAGGGAGGTACTGAGTGAGTTCAGGGTAGGTGTCAATTCATGTTCTTTTTTTTTTTTTAATGTCCTGTTGGATTCCCAGTATTCTAGATTATGGAGATACCTGAAGTTGCTTTATCTTTGGTGCATAACTGGTTTTGGAGAGATTTAAGAGGTCCTTGGGATCTGAAGAATTGTCTAGTCTTATATCATGCTGGTCATGTAGCCCAGAACTATGTCTAAAAAAAAAAGAAAGAAAATAAAAGAAAGAGAAGGAAATTGCTTTCACTCTGTCCTCTTCATTCTGTACTCATCAACTCTCTTTCTGAAGGTGGGTAGATAGCATTTTTCATCATGATTCCTTTGGAATTGTGGCTGGTCATTGTGCCAATCAGAGTTACTAAGTCTTTCAAAGTTGATTATATTATTACTATTATCATAAGAATGTTCTCTGGGTTCTGCTCATTTGAAATTTGTATTGATTCATACCAATCTCTCTAGATTTTTCTAAAATTGTCCCCTTCATCAGAACTGCATGGGGTTGGCCTGGATCAAAGAGAATTCAAGTAGTAATTCTTAACCCGGGGTATACAGACCTGGAAAGATTTCAGGAACTCCATAATTTTGGATGGGGAAAAAATTTCATCTTGATTTTCACTAACCTCAAACTGATGTTCAGCATTCCCTTCAATTATTTAAAAACATTATTCTGAGAAAGGGTCCATAGATTTCACCAGATTGCCCGAGACCCATGAAACAAAAAAGGTTAAGAATGTTTGGCCCAGAAGAAGACTCTTATTCTGCTCCAGGACTTGAAAGGTTTTCATATGGTCCAGTTGGAAGATTTGTTTTACTTTGTCTCAGAGGATAGAACTAAGACAAATAAATGAAGTTATAGGGAGGTAGATTTCAATTATCCGGAAAAACTTCCTAACAAATAATCTAGCTCTAGGATTTAGATCTAGAAAGGACCTTGGCAATGAGCTAATCCATTTATTTCACAGATGAGGAAACTGAGGCTCTGAGAGTGGGCAAATTGCTCAATATTATGAAGTTACGAAGTGGTCAGTATTGGGCCTAGGTCCATAAATGGAATTGGCAGCTTCAGTATATAGCCGGTACCTCATTACCAGAGGCCTTCAAGGCAAGGCAGGATAATCCTTTGTCTGGGCATGTGGATTCTACTAAGATGACCCACTAGAACATTAGTTTCTTGAGGGCAAAGGCTTATTTTATTTTTGTCTCCATATCTCCAGTGCCTAGTAGACTGCCTGGTACATAGTAGGCACTTATATAAGTTCTAGATATTATTATTGTTGTTATACATATTTAACATATGATAATTACATATAATATATTGAACATATTATATACAACCATGTAATATATTGAACACATGTAGATGTGAATATATTGCTGTATTGCATACACATGCATGTATATTCATTTTATATGTGTATATTTAAATAAATATAAGTGTGTATGTAGAGACGCATATGCATGTACTGCACACATACATGCATGCACACATGAGCATGCAATGCACATACAACACACGCATACATGCACACACCCATGTTTATATGCACATACACAAATGCAATGTATGTATACATATAACGCACACAGTACAGTACATACACACGCACACATACATGCACATGTACACATGTGTGCACGTGCATATATGTATACATGTACATGTACATATACACATGCGTATATGTATATGTATTTAAAGCCTCAACCATATGGTTGTGGCATTGCTATCCGGATACTGTGTGGGCATGAAAAGTTAAACAGAGGATATGAGATTAGAGGAAGGCCACAAAGAAAAGAGGTTGGAAGACTATGAGCAAAGATATGTAGGGAGCTGAGAAAGGGTAAACTAATTTTCCTTCTATAATAGCCCAGCAAAGCAGTATTGAGCCACCATTTGAAGACCTCTGGCCATTTCATTTGTGAACTTGGGTTCAAATCTTGGCTCAGTCACTTACTCCCCTTGTGACCTTGGGTATGCCAGGCTCTGGACTTTGTTCCTTATTTATAAAAAGATGGAGTAAGTAAACTTCCTTTTTGTCTTTGATTCTCTAGCATTTAGTACAGTGCCTGGCACAGAACGGATGCTTAATGAATGGTTATTGTTTATTGAACGAAATTAGTTGAGGAGACAGTGAATAAATATGTCTAAGATTGGAAGTTTCCCCAAGGGCAGTAGTGGGGGGAGAAAACTGGAATGGTGGCTTGGGAGCAGATTCAGGACTCTGAAAATCAACTTAAGGACCTTAGACTTTATCTTGAATGTTTTTGAGCAGGGAATCAAAGCAGTACTTTAGGAAGATTAATTTGGCTATGAGGTTGTCTAGGAGACTAGAAACAGGGAGGCTGGTTAAGATTGCACTGATCTATGTGTGGAATTTTATTATTCAGTCATTTCCAACTCTTTGTGACCCCTTTATGGGGGTTTTCTTGGCAAAAATACTGGAGTGTTTTGCCATTTTCTTCTTCAGCTCTTGGTTTGTATAAAACTTAATAGCTTTTGGAAGTTAACTGAGGAAGAAACTCATCAGGGCCCCATGGGCTGAACCTCCCCCCCACCTCCCATCCCCTCTGTCACTTGGTTCTTGTCCTTTGTTGGAAACTTCTCCATTTGCTGTAACCGATGGTCTCATGTTTGGGTGGTGTGGTATGGTGTTGGCTGATGGAGTCTTCTTAGGGTTAATTGTTAGATGAAAAATGAGCATAAGCAGCAGATCCATACTTTGTTGAACTCCCCCCACTTCTAAGAAGGAAGATGTGAATTGGAAAGAGCTAAGATTTAGAATTGGAAGAGATCTTAGAGACCACCTAGTCTAATCCCCTTCATTTACAGATAAGGTTGCAGAGGATGTCTAAGGTCACACAACTAGTAAATAGAAGAGGCAGGTTCTGATTCTGGGTCTTCTTACAAATCATATGCTCTTGGCACTGCCTCATATACTGCACAGTTTTCTCTCCTAGCCCAGGTGCTTGAGCTAACCTCCCCCTTCCTGCCTGGTAGGGTTGACCCATTTGGCCATTCATGAATGTACCAGGCCAAAGCCTGATGTTGGCTCCAGTCCTGCTCCTCCCAGAGCTGTCCAGGAAGACAGTAAAGCAGATGCCAGGTTTGGTGGTGTCCTCTGCAGTCAGAGATGAATGTCCAGAAGAGATGGGCCTTCACTCCAGTTCTCCTTTTGTGAGGCAGCCTGTGTCCTCAAGGGTAGAGCTGTATCTGCTGAGCATCACATTTAAGCTGGTCTAGTTAAACGCAGATGCCCAATGTGTTACCCACTGGTTTACCCCTGGCCTATAGTCCATGTATCAGGGTGACAGGGCTGGCCTTCCAGGGAAGCAGAAGAGGTGTCTGTCTTAGGGTATGAAGTAAGTAAGGGGCACCACAAGGTTTTTTGAATCTCCAAAGCCCCACCCTACATAGGGAGAAGAGGGAAGAAATAAGCATTTATAAAGTACCTACTATGTCCTGGGCATTATTCTAGGTGCTTTTAAAAAAATTACCTGATTTCATAGTAATTACTCTGAAGTATACAAACCCACAGACTTTATTAATTTTTAAAATATATTAATATTTCATTAAATACTTCCTAATTGCACATAAAATTTTAAACAATCATTTTTTTTAAAACTTTGAGTTCCAAATTCATTCCCTTTGTCCCTCTCTCAACCCTTGAGGAGGCAAGCAATTTGATATTGATTATGCATGTCAGTCATGCAAAACATTTCCATATAAGCCATGTTGCCAAAGAAAGAGCACCAAGTCTCTACCAAACTGATTTGTAGTTTATAGTTTTCACAGCAATTTCTGTGAAATGGGGAGTTCTCAACCAAACCCTTGGATCTTTGGGGTTCATCAAACACTAGATTACTATGGCTGTTGTATATTATGCACCTAATCTATTCCACTGATCCACCAGTTTATTTCTTAGCCAGTACCAGATTGTTTTAATAATTACTACCTTGTAATGGAGGGTTGTTTTTTTTTTGCTTTTTGGAGGGGGAAAGGCAGGGCAATTGGGGCTAAGTGACTTGCCCAAAGTCACATGGCTAGTAAATGTGTCAAATATCTGAGGCTGGATTTGAACTCAGGTCCTCCTGACTCCAGGGCCAGTGCTCTATTCACTCTATTTACTGTGCCACCTAGCTGCCCCATGTAATAGAGTTTGAAATCTGAAAAAACTAGCTCCCCTTCCTTCCTGTTTTTTATGTTGATTACCTTGATGTTCTTGACCTTCTGGTCTTTCAGATGAATTTTGTTATTATTTTTTCTATCCTTATAAAATAATTCTTTGTCAGGTTGGTTGGTATGGCATCGAATAAGTAAATTGACCTAGGCAGAACTGTCATTTTTATTATATTGACTTGGCTTACCCATGAGCAATTAATATTTCTCCAATGGTTTAGCTTTGTCTCTGTGTGAAAAGCATTTTGTAACTGTGTTCATATAATCCCTAGCTTTTCTTGGCAATATTTCCCAAGTATTTATTTTGTCTGCAGTTATTTTAAATGGAATTTCTCTTTCTATCTCTTGCTGCTGGGTTTTTTTGGTAATATATTGAAGGGGCAACTAGGTGGTACAGTGACTAGAGCACTGGCCCTGGAGTCAGGAGGACCTGAGTTCAAATGTGACTTCGAATACTTCATACCTACTAGCCATGTGACCTTGGGCAAGTCACTTAACCCTAGTTGCCCTGCCTTTCCCCCACCAAAAAGCAAAAAAGAAAAAAAAAAGGTAGTATATTGAAATGATAATGATTTATATGGGTATATTTTATATATTGCAACTTTGCTTTGTTTTTAATAGTTTCGACTAGTTTTTTAGTTGATTTGCTAGGATTCTTGAAGTATATCACCATATTGTCCGCTAAGAGTGATAGTCATTGCCTATTTTTATTCCTTTGATTTCATTTTCTTCTCTTACTGGTATAGCTAGCATTTCTGGTACAATATTGAATAATAGTGGTAATATCCTTGCTTAACCCTTGATTTTATTGGGAAGGTTTCTTGCTTATCCCCATTATGGATAATGCTTGCTTATGGTTTTAGACAGCTACTACTTATCATTTTAAGAAAACTCTGTTGATTCCTATGCTTTCTAGAATTTTTATTAGGAATGGCTGTTGTATTTTGTCAAAGTCTTTTTCTGCATCTATTGATATAATAATATGATTTTTTTTGTTTTTGTTATTGATATGGTTGATTATGCTGATAGTTTTCCTACAAATCCACAGATTTTTAGAACTGGCAGAGACCTTAGAGATAGTTTAGCATCAGAGAGTCATAGATTTCAAGTTCAAAGAAACTTTAGAGGTCATCTATTCCAGCTCCTTCATCTTGCAGAAAAAGAAACTGAGGGCCACAGAGGTTAAAATGACTTGTCCAAGGATACATAATTAACAAGTGAGAGGCAGGATTTGAAAACACATTTTCTGACTTCAAAGCCAATGTTTTCCCTATGACTATTCAGCCTCTCATTTTACAGATGTGGAAAATGAGGTCCAGGGAGGTATCCATCAGGTTGTTATTCACATGACTTGAGCAATAGGAAAACAGAAAGAAAACAGTAGTTGAGGTTGGAAGCTTAAGGTTTTGGTCCTAGCTCCAAAAGATACTGTACCTGGCTTTAACTTCTTTGAGTCTCTCAGTTTTCTCATCTGTAAAATGAGCGTAAAAATCAGCTACCTCAAAGAGTTTATGAGAAAAGCATTTTGTCAAGCACCGAGAGCCATGTAAGTAGGAATCAGGGCCTTCCTGCTGTGGGGGCCATTCACAGAATTAGCTGCTCCTTTACACTTGAGCAGAAAGATGGTGGGGGCACGTGTTATAAAGGAGAAAGAACACTAGATGGAGTCTGGAGATTCTGGTTTCAGAATCCTGGAGTTAACACTTTCTAGCTATGTGATCTGGAAGAATTATTTAACCATTTTCATCCTTAGTTTCTTCATCTACAAACTAGAGATAACACTGATGCTAATTTCCTCATACCACATCTGGTGTGAGGAAAGTGTTTTGGTTTTTTCTAAACAAAAACATATCAGTTACCTATTGGATTTACCAACAAAAAGCACATCCACACTTCAGAGACCTGTGACTTTATCAGCATGAGTACATCCTAAGTGAATCAAAAACAGAATATCAGAGTTGAAAGCAGCCTCAGAGGCCATCTAGTCCAACCCTCTTGTTTTACAGTTGACGGAACTAAGACCCCAGAAGCTGTGGCTTCCCCAAGGTCAGACAATAAGTGACAAAGCTAGTATTCTGACCCCAGGACTCCTAGTCCCAAAGCCAGTGCCTTTTTCTGTATCAAACCTAAATCTTCCTCTATCTGAGATCCTCTTCTCTTTCCTTTCTATACTTTCTCACTTGATGACCTCATCAGCTCCTCTGGGTTCAGATCTAATATATCCATCCTGAATCTCTTTCTTGAACTCTGGTCCCATATGTCAACAGCCTGTTGGGACATCTTGAGCTGCATGTCTGGTAGTCATCTCAAACTCAACATGTCCAAAACAGAGCTCATTATCTTTCCCCTTTTCCTCCCTCCCCCGCCCAGCCCTCCCTTCTTCTGAGTTTCCTTGTTTCTATTAAGGGTACTACCATCTTCCTAGTCACCCAGGTTTGCAGCTTTGGTACCATTTTGGACTAACCCTCAATCTCATTCCATTTATCCAGTCTGTCAGCAAATCCCATCATTCCTAGTTCCATCTCATCTCCATCTCATGTGTCTCCTTCCCTCTGCTGACAGTCACCATCCTAATCCAGGCCCTTGACATTTCTTCCCTCAACTATTACAATGGCCTTCTAATTGGTCTCCCAGCTTCAAGCTTCCTTCCAATCAATCCATCTTTCACTCAGTGCCAAAGTGATCTTCCTAAAGTACTTGTCTGATCCTGTCACTCTAATGGCTCCTTATTGGATCCAGGATTATGATATCAAGTCCTTTGGCATGTAAAGTTCTTCTTCATGACCTGGCTCCCTCCTACCTTTCTGCTTTTCTTATACTTTTCCCCTCCTCTCTCTTCCCTGCAGTTTTTCCCCACTCTGGGATCTGGTTCGTTCCCCTACTAGCCATTCCTCACACAAAACCATCCACCTGTGCTTTTGCACTTGGCTGGCCCCACTGTGTGGAATGTTCTCCCTCCTCATCTCCATCTTCTGGAAACCTTGAAGATTGAGCTGATGTATCATCTTCTTGGAGAGGCCTTTCTCATTCCTCCCAGCCGCTGTTACCTTCTCCTCTAAGGTAACCTGGATTTGGTTTGTATATGTATATCACCCTCATTAGAGTGTAATTGTCCAGAGAACAAGGTCTCTTGCCTTTATCTGTGTATCTCCAGCACCTATCATAGTGCCCAGCACATAGTAGGTACCATATAAATGACTAATCCCACCCATTGCTCCTTATTCTGTCCTCTGGGACCAAGACAAGTCTAATGTTTCCTCCACAAAATAGCTCTATCACACTCTTTGAGTCTTTTCTTCTCCAGGCTAACCCTGGTTCCTTCAGCCAGTTTTCCCAAGACATTATCTTGAACTTCTTCACTGTCCTGGTTGCTCTCTTCTGGATATGCCAATCACCATTACCCTTCCTAAAATGACAGCCACCACTAAATGCAGCACCTTCAATGTGATCTGACCAAGACAGAAGAGAGAGAATAGCCTCCTTCCTTTGTTGTGTCCCAGGTGGCTCTTGGTACAGCCTGAGGCCATGTGCATTTTTTGGGCTGCACCTTCCCCTCAAAAAAATGTATTTTATTTCACATTATGTTCTTTCCTTGAAAGGAAATTGGGAGAGTGGAAAGCCCCTGCAAGTTAATGGGCAGTCATCATTCTCATTTAGAGAGGTAGATTTTAGGGAGTGAAGCTATATTTGTTCTGCAAATTCCCAGGTCATGGGAAGCTGTTCTCAGTTCAAAACTGCACAGATAACCGTTCACAATTTCTAGCATGGCTCATGGCCCCAGGCAGCACTGGAAGGTTTTGTCACACTCAGATGTCTGGCAGCAGCATGGTAGCTGCATACCAACCACCTCCCTGCACTTTCCCATCTTGGGTCACTCACAGTGGCCAATTTGGGAAAAGCCATTGCTTTTTCATGCTTATAATCTATGATCCTGACTCCTGCAGTAAGCAGCAGATCTGTTTTCAGAGATGGAGGCCAAAAGCATTAGGTCTCAGAAGTGTCCCAAGGTAGGGTCTCTCTCCAGCTCTCTGCTTGTTCTTCCCCCCCATACAGGACATCCCATCATCTGCCTTCAGACGTTTGTAGATCCCTTGAATATACTCCTTCTTTACCTCTACCTTTTGAAATCCCTAATTGCTTTTTTTTTTTTTTTGAGAGGGGAAGGCAGGGCAATTGGCGTTAAGCAACTTGCCCAAGGTCACACAGCTAGTTAAGTGTTAACTGTTTGAGGTCGGATTTGAACTCAGGTCCTGCTGACTCCAGGGCCGGTGCTCTATTCACTGTACCACCGAGCCTAGCCGCCCCCCTAATTACTTTCAAGCCTAAGTAGCCTTAGCCCCAGTAGTCAATTTGTCCCATTTCTGTCCCCCCCCACCCAAGGAAGTAAGTCCACTGAAGGCAGAGATTTTTAAAAAATTGTTATTGTGCTCCCATTGTCTAAGAGAATGCCTGGTCACTTGTTTTGGCCCTTGATAAATGCACATGTGCTTAATAAATGCTCACTGAATTACGTATGCAGGTGCTTCTGAAAAAATTGAGTCAAGTTCACTTTGGGGAGAAGTAGACTTTTTCATATAAAAACTTCCCATTCAACTATTTTTAAAGTTCCTACTAGGTGCCAGGCAACAGGGATAAAAGAAACCATCCTTAACTACATGAAGCATATATTGCTA
>CM053585.1:180994844-181055832 GCA_028646515.1 Pseudochirops corinnae | reverse complement strand
GTCTTCAAGCCAGGTCTAGATGACCAATTGAGTATGATGTAGCAGAGATTCTGGCTTGGATTAGATGGCCTCTAAGTTCCCTTCCAAATTCAAGCTCTTGAAAGGAACCTGGACCCCCTTTTTGTCAGGGTGATCACAAGTGACATGACTGATCCCTCCACTGTGACTGACAAGCATAAAAAACAAAAGTATGTGGTTTTCAAACTTTCTCCAAGGAATTCACAAACACATTACCTTGGTCTTAAAGTCTGACATTTCCATGTATTCTGAATCATTTCTTCAGATTGTTTATCATGATAAAGACTACTTCCATAGTATTAGCCTGGTTCTATTCAATATCCATTCACATATGCTGTTTTAAACCAAAAGCCACATTAGTAGAGAAAGGTAATGGAGAGGCCTCATTTTCAGGGAGCTATCATAGCTTTAGAGCAAACCACTTCTATGTCTTTACGAAGAAAAGCCTGACTGGTAGTCACAAAGAGTTGGACAAGACTGATTTATAAATTACAAAGAATGGCAGCTTGGTGTAGGGGTGATGGTGCTGGGCTTGGAGTCAGGAAGACCTAAGATTAAGTACCATCTCTTATTTTTTCCAAGCTGTGTAATTCTAAGTAAATCACATAATTTATCTGCATCTCAGCCAACTCCCTAGGATTCATTTAAGTCAGATATCTGTCAATAGACATCTGTGATGGAGTTCCCAGTGCTGATAAAATCATACAGCCTTCAAATATTGTGAACTCAGGCAAATTACTGGTTTCCCTTTTTTTGAGCTTACCCATATATTAAAAACTTTTGAAACTTGACCTATAAGAGTTCAGTTTCAAGGTGAACAATTAACTGGGTCCAAATGCACAGTAAACTTATGATATAATACTTCACAGTTAAAACTGAGCTACTTTTAAAGTGACCCAATCACAAATGAGAGTTCCAGTGAGATAGATGTTAAAAAGTTTTGTGAGTGACCTTAGACAAGTCATTTTACCTCCCAAGGGCTTGGTTTCCTCATTTGTAAAATGAGGGCGTGGACCTCTAAAGTCCCTTCCAGATTTGTGATCTTATGGCTTCTAAGAAAAGTCAGACTCCTATTCATTAGTACTTAAATTTGAATCTCTTTACAATATATGGCCCCAGCCTACCTTTCCAAATTTGTTACACTGATTCCCTCTGCAGCACATTTCTAAAGTTCAAGCCAAACTGGATTACTGCTGTTCTCCAATCTTTCTACCTTTCTTTGTGTCTCCGTACAGGCTGGATCGCCATCCTCGAAAAGCACTTCCCTTCTCATTCGGCTTTGAAACTCCAGCTTCTTCCAAGGCTCAGGTCAGGTATCTTCTTGTCTGTGAAGCCTTTCTTGATTGCTCCTAGTGGTTTGTTTACATTTCTCAAACTATCTAGTGTTTACTTATTTGTGTACACATACAGTATCTTTCAGTAGCATGTAAGCTTGACAGCTTCAAATAGTTTAATTTGTCTTACTCCTCCCACCTAGCTCAGTGCCCCTCAGAAAGTGCTCAGTAAATATTTGCTGCTTTGAACTATTTGCTTAATTCAACTATTTAAGTTCCTAAAGAACTGAAATAAAAAGGAAAAAATTGCATTTTGTTTTACAAATTATTAGTAGTTACATTAAGACTAACAAAATTCGAATGTCACTTGAGACATTGTCTGGTCTTAAGAGTAACTAGAGAAGCATATGAACAATTACTATACTGAGAAAATTGCTTCTTGGGATACTGGCGAATGCCAAAATCTAACAGCTGCATCATAGGTAAGTTATGTAATGTGTTCTGTAACTGACAAGGCAGATCAAAGGCAACAGATAAGCTTTAAAGTTAAGTACAGTTTAAGTAAAGAATTCTTATTTTCTAGGCCCTGACATATAAACAGGATGACTATACAATCAAACTCTGTATGTACAGATCTAGGGATTGCTGCAGGAATATTTGATAGAATTTTGAAGAATAGATAAAGGCATAACAAGTGTGTTATGAGGTAGCAAATGAGGACAGAAAGATTGTGCGTTAGATGAGAGCTGACACTTCAATAGTGTCCTAGGGTTTACAAAGAATTTTATAATTATTTTGAGCCTCAAAACAACCCTATGAACTAGGCACTATCATTATTACCATTTCAAGTTGATGTTAATGCTTTGAGAGGTTGATGTGGTTACTTTCACGGGAAGCCAAGAGCTACCTAAATCCAGTCCCTGTTCTGCCAGTGATCAAATGGATGACCTCATTTAATGTCTAGGAGGCTCAATGTTCTCATCTGTAAAATGAGGGGAGCAGATCAGATATCCTTAAAATCTTTCAGCTCTAACATTTCATGACTGCTATCACTGCCTAATTCTGTCTAAATCCATATCTTCATTCGAAATTCAGTGAAGCTGTAATAAGAGCATTTGACAAACTAAGCTTCAAAGAGCTTTCCTGTAAGCCAAAGGATATCTCCATATCTGTTGCCCTGATTTTATTAATTAAAGATAAAACAATTTCCATGTTAGGTTGGAGAGTCCATTTGAGATTCTGTTAAAAGTCCCTACCAAATAATTAAGCTAAGTCAACATAGTATAAACGGAACAGTTGAGACAATTTTGTAAAAAATGGTTTTATCAGTCCATTTTTGTATAAAACACACGGGAAGAAACCTAGCCAATCAACACACAAATTGCTGCCACATGACAAGATACTTTGTCAAACTTGGAATCTAAAGAACATACAAATGTTTTATCATGTCTACAGTCAATTGTCTATGCTTTTCCATTTAACTATTTTAAAAAATTCCACATATCCCCATTATTTCTTCTGTCCCAGTTACAGTACAATGACAGGGAGGAAGAGGGTTGGTTAAAACAACACTCTATGCAGTTTTCTGCTGTCCCTTCTTTCCAATCAGAGACTTGTGGATGTGAGGAATCACACCTAAATTGAAAGGAGAAACAAGATTATTGGTAAGACTTCTCTAGTATTTATAAATTTATTCTATAATTCAGTGATAAGTGATTACATTACAGAAACTATTAAACTGATCATTTATTTTTCTATTCTAGAGCTGTCATTCTATGTCTTTTTCATTTAAATACTTTATAAAAGTAAAAACATTTAGCAATTCCTTAGCTTTATCCTTGGTTATATGGAATGGCTCTCTGAAAGAGGAAAGGGGAGAAATACAAGGAGAAATTTAGGCAATTTCCCAAAAACATCAATAAAAATTTATTTTTAAAAAAACCACACAAGTAATTTATGTAAGTTAATATTACTATGACATTTCTGAGGATCAGGGCTTTTAAAGTTTTTGCTGTTGTTCAGAACTATGATTTCATCTGTGTAGGGAATTCCCTTTACTAATGAGGATCAACAATCATTCTATAAGTTTTAGTCTTAGACAAACATCTGGGATACTGACAGCTTAAATGACTTGCCCCAGGGTCAAGTGAGAGTCTAGTGTTTCAGAGGTGAGGCCTGAACCTAGGACTTCCTGACTCACAGGCTAGCTCTACATATACTATGTCACACTGCTTCTAATGTATATAATAGAGGTGATTTGATAAAAATCATTACATAGCCACAAGGCAAGGTTAAAGAGAGGCATATTTATGGAAGCAAAGTTAAATTTATTTTTATGGAAAAAAAATGTATGTACAAAGCATAAATTCAAAGAATCATATGTTAAGGGAACCTTGATAACCTTTGGGTAATTCTCCATGCTGACAACAGTAACTTGGGGCCTTTTCTACTCCTTGGTACTGAAGGACAGACTATGTTTATTATTCTAGAAGTCAGTTGTTGTTTAGGAACCTCAGTGAAACTAGATTATGTGTATCTCATTGTTCCAATGTACACTCCCAAGTTTTTCCCAGTAAAGTTTTTGGCATTCTTTTATCTTTTGTTTCTTGGCATTCTTAACAGCTGCATCAAATATATTCTCTACAACCTGTAAGTCTCAAATAGTTTGTCCACATGGTGATCCTAGGTGTATGGTTTTGAGGATATTCTTGCCTCTAATCCATATGGAATACCACAATTCTGCAGATGGATGCAAGTTCTATTTCTGTAAATGGTGTATTTAATGTCATGTGGCATGAATGTGAAGACTAGTAGTTTGCTCCACTTTTTCATCTTGTGTTATCTGAATAAGACCATCAAATAGTAGAATTCTAACCATCATCAAAGCAGGACAGAGCAGTGGTATATATCCCACCTCATAGTCATTCATTAAGGTCCAGGTATTATCACTAAATCTTCCTCTTTTTAGACCCCAAGTTACCATAACATTAGACAGGGAACTGAAGACATTTCTCAGCAAGTGTGCTGAATAGCTAACTCATTGTTTGCTGACACTGGGATCTATTAGTGAGGTGTGGTTGTGTGTGTGGTTTGTTCCAAAGTCCAAGAATTATGAAGTATTTATTAAAGCTCCTACTATATGCTAGATACAGAGTATATAAAATCCCTGTTCACAAGCTTACATTTTAATGGGGGAGACAAATACTTATACATAAACATATAGCATAAATATAAAGTGAAAAAATACAATTATGTATAAAGTTAAATAGAAAGTAATTTGGGAGACAGGACATTAGCAGTTGGAAGGGACTGGAAATGTTTTTATGCAATAGATGGTGCTTAAGAATTGTCTTAAAGGAAGAAAGAGACTGTATAAGGTGGAAGTAAAGAGGAAGGCACACAGGCAGAGCTAAGGTACAGAGATGAGAAACTGGGGCTGGGGGTTGGGTTTGTGTGAAGAACAGAGAGAAGTCCAATGTGGCTGGACTGAAGAATAAGAGGCTGCAAAGAAATGAGGGACCAGGTTGTGAAGGATTTTAAAAGTTCAATGGGGGGATTTATCTCTTATCCTAGTGAGAAGATAAGGCAACTGGAGTAGATAGTAGGGGATCTCAATCATATGTGCACTTAAGGAAAATGACTTAACAATACTTAGCTAGAAGGACTGGCATAATGGACTGTGAGGCAGGGCAGGGCTTGAAGTCAGCAAGACTTACTAAGTTCATGTTCTGCCCTTGACAAACTGTTATGTGAGCACAGGAAAAACACCTAACCTCTGAGTATCCCAGGAACGAAAACTGTAAGTTATTCATTGGTATTGATATTGAACTTCCCAAGTAGATGAAATTACTTCCAGTTCTGAAAGTAATAATAATAGTAGCAATAATGGGCTGCTTAGATTAGAGTTTCCAACTAGTCACTCGAATGCAACCAGATTAATGGCCAGTCATATATATGCATAAATATATTCATGTATACATGATCCAAAACTTCCTCTACTTAAAAAGGTACTACATACCACCACCAGCAATGGTAGCCTTGATAAGGGAGTCCAACTCTTCATCACCACGGATTGCAAGCTGTAAATGACGAGGAGTGATACGTTTTACTTTGAGATCCTTAGAGGCATTTCCTGCCAGTTCCAGCACCTAGAAAAAGTATTCATGAAATCATTTAAGGAAAATCGAAGATTTTCAGCTATTATAATTCAAGTCAACACATACTAAGATTAGAAAAAATCATGACAGTATTTGTGCACACAATACAAAATCATAAACATATTAATGAAATAAATTTTGATTTCTCTTACATCTGTATAGGGCTTTAAGCTTTTAAATTATTACTTTATTACTTTACTTGATTCTTTCAAAAACCACAGGATAATGGATTTAGGACTAGAAGAGTCGAGATCATCTAGTCCAATTCTCTTATTTTACAGATGAAGTCCAACTCCTAATATTGTGACCCAGACAAGGCACAGTCTTTTTGTATCTCAAGCAATTCTCTAGGTTGTATCTACTTGTCTTAGGGAAGCTAGGACTGGTCCTGGAAATTGGAATTCCCTATATTAAAGATTCTTGGTATATAATTTGCATTAAAAAAGTGATGTCAAAAATATGACTTTTAATTAGAGATCTGTGGCTATTTCCCCAACTGGTATGTAATAATTTTGGTTAACCTAATGAGGCTCTTTGAGTTATATATCAATGATTTCTTTTTATTTGTTAATGTTGCCAAAGCCTTCTGCTCTAACATAGGACAATTATTTCAGTGCTAAATGAATGTGTTTTGAATCTTCTGAAATTCTTATATTTCAGATTGACAATCAGATGTTGTATTTTTCCTTTGCCCTATGAGTATTTTAAACAAACGTCTGTCATCTTCATAACAGAATTTCCTGAAGACCTTTGGAATCCCTGATACCGTCACGATCACTCTAGACTAAGTCAGTGCCTTCAAGAAAACAGGGCTTTTAGGTGAAAAATTATTGGAAGCAGTGTTTTCTATCGATAATATTATAAATGTGCAATTTGCCAAGAGAAATTACATTCAAGTGGAGAGGCCTTTATGATGGGATTTAATTACATTTTTCTTTAAAAAGTGAAAAACACCTTAGCAAAATGTGTGAGCTCCATGGTTGCACTGCATTGACAGGAGACAGAGGAAGGGAAGGAGGGCCCCTCCCTGGACTGGAATTATAGAGAATTTAGTAACTGAATGGGAGATATTGCTTGGGTAGAGTCTGGGTTGGCTCCCTGAACAGTGAATGGTTTCTGTCTTTCCAAACGGGGAATTTATGCACTAGCCTATCTCACTCTACCCACTGGACCAGATCTACTCCATTCCAAACAAACCTCTATTCACTTGAATCTCTGAATTTCTAGAGATAAGAGACTTACTCTGCACTTGGAAGGAGACAATAAAGTTGATTCTTTATCTGCATAATGTTAAACAAGCACTACATCTGTCAGCATAAATCCACTGAACTGGACTAAGCATCTCTGAAGCTTAATAGCATCTTCCAGAGTGACTTAGTACCAGGACAGATAAAAATAAACTAATTTTAAAAAAATTACATATATATATTCTTGTTAAAATGTATTTTTGGTGCTTGCTTTGGTAGCACATATACTAAAATTGGAACAACAAAGAAGATTAGGATGGTTCCTAGGCAAGGCTGACATAACAAATTTCTGAAGTGTTCCATATTTAAAAATGTATTTTTTATGTGTGTGAGAGAACCTATATATATATATATATATGTTTTATTACACATATGGGTGACTTTGGAAAGGCACTTGCCCCACCTCCATCCTACCGCCCCCTCCCCCCCCCCCCCAATTTGCTCATCTGTAAAAGGAAGGCTGGATTAGGTAGGCCTTGACACTCCTTCTAGCTCTGAATCTAAACTCCTACCTTCTGGTATTCAATGAAACATTGCAACAAAAGGAAACATCTCTCCCCTAAGGAATTGTAAGCTACTTGAGAGTAGGAATGAGGAGAATGAGAAATCACAGATTTCTTTTACTTATCCCCAAAGACAGAATACTCTTAAAAATACTCTTTAAAACTAAAGTATTGGAGACAATGTATTCACATAACAGCTTTCTAAAAGACATATAAACCATATATGAGAAGCTGATTTACTTTAATAATAATAGCTAGTATTCATATAGTGCTTATTACATGCCAGGCCCTGTGCTAAAGCACTTTACAATGATCTCCTTTGATCCTCACAATGACCCTGGGAGGTTGGTGCTATTATTATCCTCATTTAACAGATGAGGAAACTGAGCAAAGAGAGGTTAAGTGACTTGCCCAGGGTCACACGGCTAGGAAGTATCTGAGGCGAGAGCTGAACACAGGTCTTGTCAGTACTTGTCCATATTTTGAATATCTGGATCTAGAGTCAATCTTTAATAACTGAAGAGTGGAGTATCCAATCTCTACAAGTATAACACCAACTACAAAGTGTCAAGGCTAGCCTGAAGTGTTTAGGGAAAAAAATTATGTTCACAAATAAGGGCTTAAATAAAGTCACAGACATCTGGATTTATTATGGGAAATAATCTAGCCTTTATCAGTTTTCTTCTGACACATGTAGAAAAGATTTATTTTTTTCTGCCCTTTAGATGGGTCCATTCCAAAAGGAGAAGTCATTTTGGAATTAAAAGGGCAAGAAAGTTCCTATTTCTTTTCTGATCTATATATAAATAGCAATAGAAAGGGGCAAAGACTAGTTAGATAAGGCAATATGATATAAATCTCTTCACTGATAACTTGCATTTGAAAAAGTCTCTTTAAAAATAAAAATTAAGAAAATTTTATACAACCAACTTAAATTTTACACAACTTAAATCTATCCAATCTTAGTATTTTTCCACTTTGCATTCCAGAGTTTTAATATATTTTATTATTTATTATCAGAAAATATTCCACAGCTTTCACATACCAGTTTTGCTATCTTCAAGCTTTCAAGCACTTGGGTTGTTTCCAATTTTTTATGATTATAAACAGAGTAACTATAAATATGTCTGTACAAATAGGTCTTTTTTCCTTTTCAATTATTTCCTTGGGCCACTATTTCCAACTGGGAGACTACTCAGTCAAAGGCTGTGAATTTTTACGGATTTTACTTCATATTATTAATTGCTTTTGGAAAAGACTGTGCCACTTTTTTTTTAAACCTTTCACTACAATGTAAATGTGCCTTTTTCTCCATAGCTATCTGAATCACAGGCTGTCATGTTTTCATTTGGGGGGAGGGGGGTTGGGGGAAGAAAGACTTGAATATATGATTTCACTGGTATAGGGACCTCCAAGTGAGTTAAACTCCCTCTACCAATGAACATGGGCTCTTCAACTTAGTCTCTGAGAGCTGCCAGGGGCATTAAAACATTAGGACACTTTCCTAGTGTCACACACTCAGTGCGTATCCAAAGCAGGTCTTGAACTCAGGTCTTCCTAACTCTGAGGCTAGCACTCTAGCCACTGCATGAAGGTGACTCTCAGAAATTAACATATCCTTTTTTGGGGACAATTTATTGTGTTATGACACAAACATTTTTCAAAATGTTTACTTATTATTTGCTTTTATGTACCATCTGTTCACAGCTTTTGATCATTAGAGACTGATTATTAGAATGACAATGGTAATAGTTCAGTTTAAATTGTAGAAAGCATGCTTTTTAAAGTCATACTTATCAGAAATATATTTCTACCATTGTTTTTAGACATTATTTTTGCTTTCAAATTATTCAATTACTTTTGTTTGTTTCCATGTAATAAAACTCATCCTTACTTCTTTTGCTGAGCTTCAATAGTAAAAAAAAAAACCATTCCAAAATGTTTAATACGATCATACATATACATATAGTCTATATTAGATTGCAGGCCATCTTGAAGAAGGAGGAACGGGGAAGGGGGGGGAATTTAGAACTCAAAATCTTATAAAAGCGAAAATTGAAAACTAAAAATAAACAAATAAAAAGGAAAAAAAATACTCCCCACACACATAGAATTGTACTTAGAATTTATTATAGTAATAATTTCTTCTCTATAATCATTTGAGGCAAGCAGCCCAATAACAAACACTACTTTTACATGGACAAGGAAGGACTCACCCATTTATTGGCCTAATAAATAAATTGCCAATGCTCGTGGCAAACATAAAAGGTTTGTGTTTGTACTCTCCAGCAAGATGTAATCCCCTCTATGCTTCTCTCCACTGTGTACTAGGGCTCCTCTGTTTCTCTCCCTCCCTTTGCCACTGGCCTCCTTTGAAAGCTTGGGGTGCCCAGAAGGTTAATGTAGGGCAGAGATGGGGAAACCTGTGTTTCTCAGCTTTGAGCATTAGAGCTGGCAGGTGGCCTATAGATGAAAATTTACATTCAGAAAAATTTATAAGCAATTTCCAAAAGTAAAACACAAATATACAACCAAAATGATTCATTTCCCTAATTTAATTAGTATTATTACATATTAAGATGTTCTATGTATATGACTCTATTTCTGGGATCCCTTTAATTCCTACCACGTTGCATAGATGATGAATCTGAGTCTTCAATGATGGACCTGAGTTCAATGCTAGGTGTGAACCTGGTCAAGTCACTTAACCTCTTGAGCCATTTTCTCTTCTATTAAATAAGTATAATACTTTGTAATATCTGGACCTCACAGGGTTGTTGTGAAGAAGGTGCTTTACGGTACAAAAATAAAGTAAAGGCAAATTTTATGTAGCTTCAAGAGCTGTAAGTTATATTTCTATGCTGTTCCATGGTTCTATTATTCCAACTGGTGCTGTAGTAGATCCATAAGTTAGGTTGGGGAGTGACGCAATTTTTACCATTTAATGTTCTTAACCACAAAAGAAATCACTTCCCACTTATTCAAGCCTTCCTTTGTATCTACCATTAAAGTTTAATAGTTCACTTTGTCTGTTCTATATTTATTATTGGGTTAATATTAAAATATGCAGTATTTTAAAATCATTTTTACAAATGGCATCTCTTCCTAAAACCTATTCTGTAAATGTGAATATAAATATACAGCATTTTTGTGGGTTCATTTTATGTGATTTACTGAATTATTTATCATGCACTTAGCACAGTGTCTGGCACATAGCGGTGCTTAATAAATTTTTGTTGAGTGAATTTCAATGGAGCGAGGTGACTTTTTGGATTTTCTAGACACATCTGCCTAAATAGTTATTATTTATACACTTATACAGCACTTAAGAGATTGTCAAGCATTTTACCTCATTTAAATCTCACAATGCCATGAGGTAGATACTATGGGTATAGCTTTTTTATAGAAGAATAAACTAAGGGTCAGTAAGGTTAAATGATTCATTTGTCCATTGTTATAGAGGTATCAAGTATTAAAGATCACAACTGAATTCACGTTCTTCTTGGTTCCAAGTACAGCCCTTACATATTATGCTAAAGAGCTTTTCAAAATAAACAAAAATTATCCTTAACTTTCTAATAGAGTTGCAAACTATATCATAAGGGAAAGAAGCTCACCAAAATAAATTACTGAAGTAAAAAGTGCAGTGAATATTTTTAAAAAATTATATCCATAGCTGAGTTATGAAAATATTTATTATCTAACAATAAGACTACACTTAAATTACTAAAAGAGATTAATTAAATCAAATTATATAAAAATACACAGATACACATATATCCTTATACTGATCAGAGTGATCTGTAATCTTTAAAATAATCTAGGGAAGAATCTTGGAATATCTAAAAATATGGCTTGTGGTCCCCTTTTTATGAAACTTTTAAGGTTAAACAAATATAATTGTCTCAAATGTCATACAACAAGCTCTCATTTCTCTAGAATCCAACCACCAAAAATCCTAAATAACCAGACCCAAAAACAGTACAAGGAAATGTATGGATTTTTTGACAGCTATTTCAGCAACTCAAGGAGCACCCTTTCATTACTTCAGTGTGCATAGTTATGTTCCAGCAGATTGAAGGTACCTAGAATTTGACTTGCAGAGAATAATTAAATCTGCTTTTCTTCAAGCACCAGCTTGAGATAAAATGTAATTCCTCAAATTTAATTTCAAAACAATTTTAATACTGCTTTTCCCCATCACAAATGTACTGTATCACCATTAAACCGTGGACCAAATAGGTATTTGAGCACCATGCCTGGCACCTAGTAAATGCTATATAAAGGTTATCATTATTTGCTATCTTATAGGGTAACCTGGAACTCCATGACATTCTGTATTGGAAAATGAAGAAGTGAACTCCTAACAAATGACTTACTTAAAAACTACCTTTTAAACAAAACCTGTGAGTTGGGGTCTTTTTAGTAGGGTAGTACCTGTAAGTGCTCTGCCCAAAGGAATGTAAATTTTGATCACAGAAACCCTCACATATATCTTGGGGTTCATGAGATAGATTTTTTTCTTAAGAATCATGCCTTAAACCCAAATCACTCTGGTTAGCATTGACTAGTCAACAAAAAAAACTGGGTCAAACCCTACTTGGTTATTCTTTGGGCCCTGACTGGCTCAAAGTGAATGCAAATAGTAATAGTTTCTGTTTTGGCCAGAAACCATGAGGGTCTTCCCCTGCCAGATTGATTTTTTTTTTTTTGACTAGGTGAAAGAAGCCATTCTCTGCCTCATTTCTCATTTCTTACCTACCCTTAATCACTGAATGGGAGCTGCCTCAGTCAAACTGAGACCTGGGAAAGACCTTAGCTTAAATGGTTAAGGGTTCCTACTGCATCCAGGGACATCTTTTGTTATCCCGATTTATATCTTGCCACTGGACCCAGATGTCTCTGGAGGAGAAAGTGAGGCTAGTGCCTCACTTGAATCCAATTCACTTGCATGTCAAGGCAGCACCTCCCCAATGTCATGGTCCTCTTCCAGAGAATGAAAGATAAACAACCACCACCACCACAGTTCTAACAAGAGGGGTCTGAGGGATATATGTGCATGTGGCTACACATGGGAAAATGGAGTGGTGGGTAGCATTCTGTCGACTAGGAAATGAGAAAATCAGCCTGTATATATATTTATTTGGCAGACATACTCTAGGTTACCAACACCTAATTAATGACATTTCTGGATACTATGGATGTATTAGAAATGAGTACATAGTACCTAAAAAAAATGTTTATTAACTGACTATTAATATTTAAGAAAACCTTCACAAACCTCAGCAGTGAGATACTCCAGAATTGCAGCACTATATACTGCAGCAGTAGCACCCACTCGTCCATGACTTGTGGTACGAGTCTTCAAGTGTCTATGGATACGTCCCACTGGGAACTGAAATAGAAACAATCTCAATTATGAAGCACTTTAAAAAGTTAAGTTATTGAATATTTTATTTAGAATAAACTGTTAGAACAATAATTGGAATAAAATATGAAAAGACAAAACTCAGTTCAGCTATAAAAAGTTAACTATTTCAGATTAAACTCTGGCAATTAATTGTTCCTAGAACCTAACTCCTAAAGTCTGGACTAGAGATGGAATTCCTGGCAAAGAGAGAACAAGTTTTATCTTTTTCTTCCTTTCTTTCTTATGGGAAAAAATGGAAAAGAAAAAAGGTCTAAGATGGTAGAGAGCTCCACATTTCTCTAACAAGTGGCAAAGCTCTAACATAACCCCCTTCACTTATGCTTCTTGGATCCCCTCTACCAAGGCCTTTCATCACTCCAATTGCTGCTCCTCTTCCTCTCTCTCTCTCTCTCTCTCTTTCCCAATTATTCTGTATTCACTTATCTGTGAAACAATGCTATTTTCCCTGGTGGGTTGAAGACTCCTGAGGGCAGGGACTAATTTCATTTTAGTCTTGGTATCTTTAGCATCATATATTAGTAGGTGCTCAATAAGTGCTTGTCAAATTGAATTAAAATTTCATCAGCTTGCATGGGTGCAATGATCATTTCTAGGTAGAGGATTCAGAAACTATTAAATAGTCAGCTCTCCTGAGCTCTAGTCCCAAATCATCAGCTACCCAGTGAATACCTTGAATCAGATGTCCTACAGGCACCTCAAATTTAACATCTCCAAACAGAACTCATTTTTTTTTTTTTTTTGCTTAAAACTCTTCCCTCTTTCTGCCAAGGGTACCACCATCCTCCCAGTTACTCAGGTGTGGAGCCTTGGTGCCATCTCCTACCCCTCATACCCTATATATCCAAATTCAATGCCAAATCCTGTCATTTCTAGCTCTGCAACCTATGTTATGTATCCCCTTCTCTCACAACCACTATTCTAGTTCAGGCCTTTTTCACTTCTTCTCTATTGCAATGCCTTCTAATTGTGTCTCCTGGTCTCAAGTGTCTCCTTGTTCCAATCCATCCTCCATTCAGTTGCTAGAAGTAATTTTCCTTAACGATTAATCTGATCATGAAAACCCATCCCTTACTCAATACAGTCCAATGGCTTATTATCTCCAGGATCATATATGAAATCTTTTAACATTTAAAGCTTGTCACAACTTGGGCCCCCTACCTTTCTAGTCTTAAACTTTACTCCTACAAAGTCTATAACTTGCTATTCCTCACTCAAAAGCGCCCACCTCCCTTCTCTCTGCCATTAAATTTGCTGTCCCCCATGCTTACAAAGCTGCTGACTTCCAAATTTCTGCCTCTTAGAGTCCCTAACTTCCTTTAAGATTCAGAGTAAATGCCATCTTCTGCAGGAATCCTTTTCAGACTCTTTCAATACTAAAACCTCGTCCTCAAGGTTACCTTCTACTTACTCTATATGTATCTTTTATAGTAAGCTCCTTTAGGACAGAGGCTGTTTTTATCTTTCTTTCTATCTCCAGCACTTGGGATAGGACAGTGTGTGACAAATAGCGTCTTCAATAAATATTTGTTGATTCACTCTCATGAACAAATTCATGTTATCAAGAGGACACTCAACACCACTCAACAACCTTGTCATGTCTTGCTGAATTCCTAACACATACTCTACAGTGACCATTTTTAAGCCTTTCCTGTCCTATTTATTTCCCACCTGTTTCACTGAGAACATATATTTAACATTAGAAGATACCATAGAATCACAGATCTAGATCTAGAAGAGACCTTGGAGGTCATCTAGTTCAAACTCCTAAATTCTACAGATATGGAAACCAAGGCACGGGGAGGTTAAAATGACTTGTTCAAGGTCGCATAGCTAACAGGCAAAGGCAGGATTTGAATTCAGGTGCACTAATTCCAAATCTAATCCATTTCCATTATGTCACATTGTTTCTCTGTGGAGCAGAGTTACCACATACGAATGCTTTCACTTTCTCTTCTTTTAGTCTGAACTGTTTTCACATATTCTGTCTTTCCCCCTACATTGGAGGAAGAATTTATCAAGAAATAACAAGGAGGGAGAGGATGGTAACTCATAGCTATATACCAAACACAATCCTACTCAAGGTTCTTCTTTAAAAAAAACAAAACTGGTGGAAGAACACATTATTCAACAAAAATTGCTGGGAAAGTAGTTTGGGATAGACGAGCATCTCACCACGGATACCATAATAAACTCAAAACAGGTATATGATTTAGACATATAGGGTGATATGAGCAAATTAGGAGAGCATGGAAAAATTTTCGGGTCCAATTTATAGATAAGGTAAGAAGAAGTTCATAACCAAACAAGATAGAGAAGATCACAGTGAGTAAAATGGATGATTTTGACTACGCAAAATTTTAAAAATTTTGTACAAAACTAATGCAGCCAAAATTAGAAAGAAAGCCGGATTTTTAATATCAAGTTTTTCTGATAAAGTTCTCATTTCTCAAATAGAGAACTGAGCCAAATTTATAAAAATAAGAGCCATTCCCTAATTGATAAATAATCAAAGGATATCAACAGTTTTCAGAAGAAACCAAAGCTGTCAACTCAATATAAAAATGCTTTAAATCACTAATATTTAGAAAAATGCAAATTAAAATAACTCCTAGGTACCATCTCACACCCATCAGATTGGTTAACATTATAGAAAAAAAGAGATAAATGTTGTGCAGGGGATGTAGAAAAACAGGGACACTAATATATTGCTGGTGGAACTGTAAGCTGGTCTGACCACTGTGGAGAACAACTTGGAACTACGCTCAGAGCACTATAAAACTGTATATGTGCCCTTTGAACCAGTAAAACCAATACTAGGTGCATACTCCAAGAAATCAAAAAAGACTCACATGTACAAACATATTTATAGAAGCTCTTTTTGTGGTGGCAAAAAATTGGAAACTGAAGGGCATGCTTATCAATTGGTTAATGATTGAACAAGTCATGGTATTTGAATACCATGAATATTATTCCTCATGCCATGAGGAATAATAAAGGTGATGGTTTCAGAAAAACCTGTTAAGATTTTAACTGATGCGAAGTGAGCAGAACTAGGAGAACATTGTACATAGCAACAACAATATAATAATAATAATAATTAGCCACAAAAGATTTGGCAACACAGCAGTTTCAAAGGACTCAAAAAATGCTTTAAGGAGAGAAGTGATAACTGTGTATAAAAAAAATGTACTATTTAACATTCCACTCCCATTATATGTAAAACAATTTTTTAACATGCATTTTCAAAAATTTTGAGTTCCAAATTTTTTCCTTTCCTCCCTTGCACCTCTCTCCCACTACTGAGAAGGCAAGCAATTTGATACAGGTTACACATGTGTAGTCATTAAAACATATTTCTATGTTAGTCATGTTGAGAAAGAAAACAGACCAGAAAAAAAAAGGAAGTAAAAAAAATTTGCATAGATTTTCATCCAGAGTCTATCAGTTCTTTCTCTGAAGGTAGATGGCAATTTTCATTCTAAGTCCTTCAGAATCGTCTTCTATCACTGCTTTACTGAGAACACCTAAGTTTGTATTCACAGCTATTGTACAATATTGATGTTACTGTGTATGATGTTCTCCTGGTTCTGCTCACTTTGTATCAGTTCATGTAAATCTTGCCAGGTTTTTGAGAACATCCTGCTCATCATTTCTTACAGCACAATAGTATTCCATCTCAAACTAATAACTCTTGACTGCAGATTGAAGCATATTTTTTAAAATTCTATTTTTCTTGCCCTCTCCCCTCTCTCACCCCCAATATGGCTGATGTAGAAATACTTTACATGACTTCATATGTATAACTGGTATTACATTTCTTACCTTCTTAATGGATGAGACAGGGAATTTGGAACTGAAAATAAAAAACAAACCAAAACCAACTAACTCTACTCTAACTCTAACTCTACGGGGATATGTGGTCAGGGTCAGGTTTAGGTAATAGTTAAATAGGAATAGGAGCCAGTCTGGAAAGTTATGTAAGGAATTTATAGTTTAAAGATACTTTAAAATAAGATTCTCATGCTTTATAACTTGTCAATTCCAGTGTGTAAACTGGTCCCATCTCTTTTTAATGCTTCCTTTTCTTAGTCACTAGTCAGTCTTTTTTGAAAAACAAAACAAACAAAAACCACTGTTTCTGAACTAAGGTAAAACAGAATTAATGCTCAGGCCAGGAACTAGAATATTGCAGAGCCCTTGCAAGATCTGGTGACAGAGAGATAAAACAATCTAGAGCAGGGATGGGGAACCTGCAGCCTCAAAACCACATGTGACCTTCTACGTGCTCAAATGTGGCCCTTTGGCTGAATCCAAACTTCACAGAACAGATCCTTTTATTAAGGGCTATAGAGAATATTGAAGAGTAGGCCCTTTCCTTTCTCAGGTCATGTCTTTTTTAATTAATCAATCAACAAGCAATTTAAAAGCATTTATTATGTGCCAGCCAGTGTATTAAGTATTGAAGATACAAGAAAAAAAAAAATCTCTGCCTAAAAGGAGCTAACATCATGACAGGATACAGCTCATTTAAAACAAAGTTCCTAGAGTGGATTGGGTCCAAGATTCACTGGCTGAATGAATCCCATTCTTGCCTGTAATTACTTGTTTACAGGGTCCCTTCTCCATCTCCAAAACTAATTTCCTTACCAATGCTTCATGTCACTATTTCTTTCCAATTTCTTTTAGATCTTTTTTCCTTCAAGGAAAAGAGGTAGTATGATATAGCAGAAAGAGTGCTGGACTTGGACTCAGAAAAGACCCGAGTGTCAGTCCCGCATCTAATACTAGATGCATGACAGTAGACTAATCACTTAACCTGGCTAAATCTTAATAATTTGTGAAATTGGTACTTATAACTACTTACTATATAAAGTTACTGTGAGAAAAAAAAAATCACTGTAAATTTTGAAATATTTGAAAATTTGAAAATTGAAAAATTTTCCAAGTATCTCTTCTGGAATAAGAGGAGGGAAAAAAAGCAAAATATAAGGGAATGGCTGAACAAAGTGTAGTGTAAGAATTTAGTAAAATATTATGAGCACTAAGAAAGGGCAGATGCAAAGAGATGACTATAGAGAAAATCCTTGGTAGTACTGACAAAAGGTAAAGTGAGTAGAATAAGGAGAACATTTTATACAAAGACATCATAAAGAAAACCAATTTTGGGGCGGCTAGGTGGTACAGTGAATGGAGCACTGGTTCTGGAGTCAGGAGGACCTGAGTTCAAATGTGACCTCAGACACTTCACACACACACACACACACACACACACACACACACACACACCCCCTCTACCTAGCCATGTGAACTTGGGCAAGTCACTTAACCCCAATTGCCCTACCTTCCCCACTCCAAAATAAGAATAGAAAACCAATTTTGAAAGATTTATGAACTCAAATTTGTGTAATGGCCAACCATATCTCCAGAGAACCCATGGTAAAACATGCTACTTACCTTCTGACAGAAAATGACTTCAGGTTCAGAAAGGGATACATTTTTGGAGATGGTCACTGTGTAGTGTTGTTTCACCTGACTGTGCTCATTTCTCACAAAGTTATTTATTTATTTTTCTTTCTCTTGGTTGTTTAATAGGAAGAGGAAGCAGGGATTAGCCATAATAATTGCCCCCTCCACCCCTAAAAAACCGGGGCAATTGAAACATTTGAAAAATTGCACAGAAGAGAACAGAAGTTCAGATGGAACCAAAGACAAGCAGGACAGATTTAAAAGTAATGTGTGGGGGCAGCTAGGTGGTGCAGTGAATAGAGCACTGGCCCGGAGTCACAAGGACCTGAGTTCAGATCTGACCTCAAATACTTGATACTTACTGTGTGATCTTGGGTAAGTCACTTAACCCCAACTGCCCTGCCGTCCCCCCCCCAAAAGTAATGTGTGTAATTTATTATATACTTTAAAAAATCCCAAGTGTTATAAAATGGAGATTCATGATTTAGATAGACTCTCCTGGATGTGAGAGTGTGTCTAAGTTCAATATTTTTACAAAAGCAACAAAAAACAAGTATCTCTGCTTTCCATAGCATTTTCAACATCTTCCTCTCTAGTAGATTCTTTGTACAAATGATCTCCCAAGCTTAAAAAGAACTTTCATTTTGACTGTATTAACCCTTTTAGCTTTAGTATCTCTTTCATTGTCAGAGTCAAACTTAAATAAGTAGGTATAATTTCCTCATGACCCATAATGCCCTATTGGGGCTTCTATTTTTACCACCTAGATGAAACAATACTTTCAAAAATTCCAATGACTTTCCTATCTTGATCTTCAAATAGCACTTGGCACTATTGGTCACACCCAGTTTCTTGAAATTTCTCTTCTCTAACCTTAATTCTTCTCTTTCCTCTCTTAGTCTCCTAGTATCCTTCCCTGAATCTTCTTTGTCCTCTCTCCTAAAAGAGAGTTTCTCTAAGGCACCATCCTTGTTCTCCTGCTTTTTTTTTATGTACATGCTCTCATCATCTTTCCAGGTTTCAACTATTACTTCTAAATTCATAATGATAATAATAGTAGTTGACATTTATGTATACAACAACCCTATGTATGAGATAGGTACTATTATTATTCCCATCTAGAGATGAAGAAACCGAGGTTCTGTAACTTCCCAGGGTCATACTGCTACTTAGTACCTGAGGTATGAATAGAATCCAGGTGTTCCTGACTAAGTCCAATGCTCTTATTAATCATACCCTCATATCTCCCCACATCTATTCTCTCCAACCATGACTTTCCAAAAGTCTGCTAGGCACTTATTAGAGATGCATCTCTATTAAGTTTTGTAACTATACCATTCATGAACATAAAAAAGTTTTTGGTCCAAAATAAAATAATTTTGCACACATTACCTGTAGTCCAGCTCTTTGTGAGCGAGACACTGCCTTGGCCTTGGCCTTCCCACTGTCTTTTCCAGCTTTGCCTCCAGCCTAAAAATGAAAATAATGTAAAGATTATTTGGAAAGAATGGTTTCTGAATATTTAAAGCAGAAAACTCCTATACATAGTTTTAGTCTATACTATTAAAACAAATAGTGTCCCTGTCCCCCCTTAACCCATCCCATCTCCTTTACAGTGGTATATTAAATAATATGAAATTACAACTACCTTGCATTAAGGTTAAAGTTACAAAGTACTTCCCTCACTTCCTTGCAAAGGTGCAGATGGAACATTCCAGACTCATTTGATATGTTGATTACTTTTGCTGATCTGTTAATTTTCCTGCCTATTCTTTATTTTTTATTATTACAAGGATTTTTTTAGTGGGTGGGAAGGTTACATTAGGAAATGAAGGTGATAAAACAATAAAATTTAAAATCTGACAAAATAAAGTTAAATCTTAAAACTTTCAAAATATTAGCAGTCTGTCCTTCCTTGAATGTATTATTAAGCTTGTGGATTTATATACTGAAACTGTTTGAATGTTTTCCATTGTCTTACAGAACTAAAAACAACTTAAAACAAAAACCAAAATAATACTATTAAACAGTCTAAGATGTATTCCTTGGTAAAAGTATCTCTAGTTCTATTAAAGGTGTTATCTTAGACAACTATCATCAAAATAGAATCAGAATCAGAAAAGGTGCAATATTTTAGAGTAACTAGTTATACTTGATATGTAAGAACTTTAAATCCTAAAAGGAAAACTGAAATTGCTTTATGATACTTTCTTCAAAAGACATAACTTTTTGAAAAGTTAGTTTTAAACAATAAATTTAAACATATACACAACTGTTTATACTTTCAAAAATGAACATACAAATATAAAACTTATTCCCTGTGTTCCTTCTATTGTTTTCTTTGTACTTACATACACATTTTTCATTTCATATATGTTACTCAATGTCTCTATATCAAACTTTAAAGCAAATCTGTTGAAAGTGTCTGGCTTATTCTACAGCCTACACTAATATAAATTACTGTTTATAGTCTTAACATAAGCAAAAGAAATATCTACTTGGAAGTTAAAGGTTGAGGTTTCGATCAGACACAATTAAAAACCCAAATATTAATTTATATATATATATATATATATATATATATATATATATATATATTTTAATGTTTTCATTTCACTTTTATTTGCACTCTACTGTCATATTTACTCCCGTGCCATAAGCTTTTGTTTCTTCAATTTCTTCTGGGATATCTTTTTCTTTTGAGCAACCTCCTCTTCCGGTTTAGGAACAATTTGTTCCTTTTCAGTAAGAATCATCTCAATATGGCAAGGAGAAGTCATGTATGGGTTGATTCGACCATGAGCCCCATAAGTATGCCATCGCATTTTGGGAGGCTTGTTAACCTAGATATGCTCAATGACAAGAGAATCCACATCCAAACCCTTTAGTTCTGCATTACTCTCTGCATTTTTAAGCATATGCAGCAAGAATTCAGCGCTCTTTTTGGGCCACCGACCCTGTGCCCAACCCCATTGCTTAGCCTGGGCACACCTGCCAACTCCACCATTATATCGATGGAACGGAACACATTGTTTTTTCAATGTGACATCTTTCAAATATTTGGTAGCTTTTCAGATATGCATGCCCTTGATAGCCTGGGCTGTTTCACGGGTGTTCTTGAAGTGGACCCGGAGATTTGAACCCCTTGACTTGCATGATTTTGTGAGGTTCTCTGGATCAAGGGAGTACCTCACCATTTTAAATGATTACCTAGGACGGCTCAAGGGAAGAGGAAGAGCAAAGGCTTTCGGGAGACTCGATCTAATTTATATTTTCTTAACAAAATTGAATCACCTTGTGTGGTTTTCAGACAGATTTAAGCTTCTGTGATAGTTTCTTCCCTGTCTCCACAGTCCAGCCATCTCTCTCCCCCCCCCTCCATCATTTAATTAAATTTCAACTAGAGTACCATTAGGGAGAAATCCCACTATTAATATTGAAGTGATATAGTATATGAAAAGAAGTTGCAACATATACATACTATCTTCAAAGTCTTAATAGGATTTCATGGTTTGATAGCTTAAAGCCCTACTAAGACTTTTAAAATGACCTGCATATCTAAGGTCATCTGATGGACTATATATACTATCATGGACACGATACACTATTATTCCTTCTTCATACGATACAAAACCCTTATTTTATTGTAGTTGAAAAAAATCTTTTATCTTTTCTTACAAATGTAATTTTACTATTCTATTCAAAAGGAGTGACCCTATTGTACTGGTAACAAAATTATTTGAGTGTCTAGAACAAAGTAAACAAGCAATTTAAACTATCAATTTTAAACTGTCAAAGGACAGGAATGCAAGACAGATCATGAAACAAACTTGTACTTATACTTACTAACTCATGGCACTGATCTTGAAATTCTCTTCCCAATTTGTACCATAATGTACCCATTTAACAAAATATGAATTTAAGTTGTATAGCAGGGTACTTGAATAACTGTGCCCATCTGTGTTTTCAGAGACTCCACAACTACTGCTGCCACTGATTTTGTTATGTTTGCAACAAGTTGGCAAAGTATCATTAAGTTTCTAAAAGGTGAATTTTTTTCTGGTTCCAGGAAAATATGGAGGCAAGTTTGTTCATAAAGTTTTTGTACTGACTTATTCCATGAGTGAGTTATCAGTTTGGGAGGGTCACAGATCTAGTAAATTCTCACATACTGATTTTTATTTTACTAACCAAAACATAAAGTGACCCTTAAGTACTAAATTTACTTAAAGTTAAGTTTTTATTTAAAATGGTTATCATCACCACATCATCACACACACTTTTTAAAGTTAGAAGTTGCATAAGTTATATTAAAAATATATATCATATATAAAACTTTTATTTCAAAAAAGTTATAAAAAAATCTCAGTATAATTTCATTTTGTTCACTCTTTATATAGGCTGATCACTAATGGCTACAAAAATAGTACAGGCAACTTTTTATCTTAAGAACTAAATTATCATTTATTTCAGTTTGTCTTGAACAGGGAAATGTTCACAGTAAATTTTTATATATACACAACTCATTTTTTTGAAGTATATATCATTCAAGTGTTAATTTTGAGAAAAGCTAAGTGAAATATTAATTCCAACCTAAAAATTTTGGAAAAATAAAAGAGATTTTGCATTATTAAGAGGATATAAAATTATGACTTTAGCAATTATTTCAGAATATCGGTTCTGCAATAACTGTGAATCTTTCCATTCCAACATTAAGGTAGGTACGAGATCCTTTTCACAAAACAGTTCAGATATTAAACTGAACAGAATATGATCTTCTAAGAGTGAAAACTGGATCCAAGATGTTTTAATTTGCTATAGTCGCGTCCCAAAGTACAGGTTATAATCTGATGTAAATATTAGTTTTCCTTTTCTTTCCCTTAAGTTTCAGACCCCAAAATGGCAGTTTGGAACAAAATGCCCTAAACCAAGAATGACAACTCAATATAGTCCTGGTTATTTGGTAATACTAATGCATTTGATACTGATAAACTATTATACCCCACATCTAGAGATTAGCTAAAAAGATCTTACTTTGACCAGATAATGATAATGCAATGATAAAGCAATGACCAGATAATCACCCAAACCACTACGATTAAATATAAATTTCAACATAAAGTATAAATATCTAACATGAGGGACTAAAGTACTTTCTGGGTCTAAAAGTATGATTACTACTCTCCCCTCATCAATTCTGTATAGTGAGGATTGTCTTTATCATATTCTAAAATTCTCATAGAAGTCTGTCACCTAACGTCACAAAGAATATATGATCCTTTAGATTTATTATATAGGTTTTCCTGAAGTGGAAATTCAGTGCCTTATATTAAATCCTCCCTTATATTCTGCTGTGTACATGGCATTTTTTCTTCTCTTATTTCATATTTGTTTAAAATAAATTCAATACAATTTAAAAAAACAATCCTTTAGCACTTAAAATTCTGATTGTTCTTTTTCTAACCCAGGATCAAAATGCAAAAATGACTTAAATTATAAGATTCCAAAATACAAATAATAAGACCATTACTACAATTTAGGGGTGGGGAGGATATTAAACCTATGATTTCACCTGTATAGAAAGCTCCTGATGTGGAATTTCATCTACCAATGAAGATCAGTATTTTTCTGCAATTTATAATTGAGAAGTAAAGGGACTTGCCCAGGGTCTCAGACTCTGCTGGTAGCTTTAGCCTATTATAGACTAATTATTGTTGCTGCTTTTAAAACTTATTCCCAACAATAACGAATGCATAATTCTAAAAAGCCATAGCTACTTTAACCATGAGTCTTTCTGTCTAGGTTCTTAATAGAGGGGAACTGACAACTTTAAAACCACATACTGCTGGCCAAGATATGACTTTTGAACTCAAGAGATGAGTAATTTTTATATAGTGACAGAGCAAAATAATTTGGCTTTGAAAAATCATGACTTGGTGGCTGGCTAGATGGCCTAGTGAATAGAGCACTGGCCCTGGAGTGAGGAGGACCTTAGTTCAAATCTGACCTCACATACCTAACACAAAAACTAGCCGTGTGACCATGGGCAAGTCACTTAACCCGAACTGCCCTGCCCTCCGCCCTCCAAAAAAAAAGCAAAAAAAAAAAAGGTCATGACTTCTAGTCTTGAGAAGACCGAAGAGAAGGAAAAGAACATTTTCTTGCACAAAGGATTTTTGAAAAATTAAGCGATCTTTAAAACACAAGTGTGAGGCCTCATTTCTGAAGCAGTATACTTTTAGAATTAATTTGATGATGCCTCAAAAGTAATTTAGATACTTTTTTTTGTGGTCAAGATTCACTTCTCCCATTCTTAAAACTACATATAATTTCCATACATGTCCTTTCAGCTCCTTAATAGCTTCCTCCACGTTGGCAAGAAAAATCTTCTAATGACACTGAATAAGATCCAACCATACTGGGCCAGTGTGTATACAAGCATCTTTCTAATGACAGATCTAAGGCGGTTTTGTTCATTTAGCTTGAGGAGTCAGCATTTAAAGGATGTCATTTGCCTGCCTCAAAACAAACGCTTAATTTCGGGTAAATAGCAAAGAAATATATTTATGTATTCTTCTTGTCCAAACTCCAAGTTTCCTTAAAAAATAAAAACAAAGCAAAAACAAAAAACCAAGCACTTTAAATCTCGATCATAATCACGCATCCTGCATTTCCTCACTTTTCATTAAAAACAAAACTATTCTCATCACAGAGGTAAACAGAGAGACTGAATTTGGTTGGGAAAAGCCTACATGTTGCTTACGTGAGTTTATCATGACAAGGTACGCGTCAATTACAAGAAGTCTGAGCCTTTTTCAAATGCTTGGCAGGGGACCTCTGGGACCGAGGGAAACAAAGTGCAACCGTCCCCAGCACTAGGGGCTGACTCAAAACAACTTGTTATTTAACAGCCGAGTCACATCCCTCCCACACTCCAGCATTTCCCGGCGGCTGCTCCCGGAGCCCCCTCCTCCAGGGGGCGTGGCCTGGGCCAAGTCGGGAGCCCGGCGCGGCTTGGGCGCTGGGGCTCAGCGCGCAGCCCTGGAGGCGGGCAAGACTCTGAGCAAACTCCAGGCTCAACAGGTAACGCGCGCGTCCCTTGGTCGACAGGCGCGGCAAGAGCCGAGGACAAACCCTCCGCTGCCCCCGTTCGCCCTCTAGGGGCTCCCTCTGCAACCCGCACGACCCGTCCGGGCAGCCGCTGGCACCTGCGTCCCGGCGCGCCCCGGCCCTCCGCCGGGGGAGGGGAAGCGCCAACTCGCTCTCGCCCCGCCCCGATCGGCTTCGCTCCCCGCCTCCGGCCCGGCTCGGCCCAGCCCGGCCCTCACCATGGTCTTGGCGCTGCTCCTGACACTGCGTAGTTGTCGCTCCCTCCGCTAGGACGCGGCGCCCGATCTGCTTCACCCCAGCCCGAGCGCTCGGCACTAACCCTGACAGCAGTCTCGATCCGCCGCCGCCGCCACTATCCCTAGCTCCAGCCGCTGGAACTACCGCCGCCACCACCGGAGCCCCAGACAATAAGCCACCTCCCCCCGCGCGCTCACCCCTGCCAATACCCGCGCGCCTTGCTAGTTTGAACCCTCACGGGTACCCAATCGCGCGTCCCCTTCTAACACGGCTCCGCCTCGCTTCGCCTCCTAGCTAACGGCTGTTTGTTTTTGCACACGGCGCATGAGGGCGGGGCCTACCGGCCCAATACCCAACAGATTTGTGCGCGGGACGGGGGCGGGGCGAATGGGAGCCACTTTCCACCTGCCTCTGAGAGCCAGAACGAAACGGACAAGAGGACAGGCCAATGGATGTTAGCGCTGGTGGGAAAGTCGCCAATGAAGACAGCGCCCGCGAGCAAGGAGGCGGGCTCTTCAGACGGACTGAGATTCTGCCCAATGGCTAAGCCTAATTGAGACGGTTGTGGGTTTCCCGCTCATTCTCGGGGTCTTTTTTTTTTCTTCCTTTTACTCCTTGGTTTGTTTTAGAGGGAAATGGCGGTCGAGCTCCACTTTCCATTGAGGCCTCCTTCTTCTTTCAGGATCGAACCAGAGAAATCCGGCGGCCACGGAGGCTCCGCGCGAATCCGGGGACTGGCCTGTCGAACCTTGTCGCCTTCTTCCTCTCTGTCTCCCTTGCCCCTTTCTCCTCCCTCCTCGCTCGCTCCTTTTCCCGGGTTCTTCCATCCCCCGGGCCTCCCTCCGTCCGCCAGCGCCTTCTCTCGCTAGCGCTTCTCAGTCTCCTTACCCTTCTTCCCGCGTCCACCCTCTTCCCCAGAGTCGTCGCTGCCCCTTTGCCCCGAGGTAAACGCTCTGGCCTGGTCCTAAAGGGAAGCGCCCCGCCTTAACCTCCAGGCTGGGGTCTGGGTATGCCGTGTTTACTCGTAACTCGGCCTTTTGACCCCTCCCCCCAAACTTCCTTGCCTGAGGTCTTACCACGTCCCCCCCGCCCCCGTTTTGGGCCGCGCTCTGTCGGACCTGTCAGTCTCTCCCAGTCTTGTTCCCGCTTCTGCCCCTCACTTTTTTCATTTCTCACCTGTTGCAGATCTTCTCGAGCATTTATTTCTCGCCGACTGTGAGTCCGGCATTGGGGAAGGAGGTTACGTTCGAACGAGGGATACCGGAGCACGTGTATCTATTTTGTTCATTCTTTGAGGGTAATCGGTGGGGCGGGGTAGGTGGCAGCCGTCGGGAGGCAGGAAAGAGCCCGGTGTAGGAAGGAGGTGGTGTTTGAACTGAGCTCTGAGGCAAATTAGGGGGTCTTGAGACACCGAGATGAGGGAGACTTGCACTCCAGTAGAGGCACAGAGAACAGGAGATGCAAAGCCCGAGTTGAGGAATGGCAAGAAGGCCAGTTTGTCTGGACCATACCATGCAAAGGTATGGTGAAAGAGTGGAAAGGTAGGTTAGAGTCAGATTGGAAAGCCTTTAAACGCCATTTAAAGGAGCTTGTATTTCATCCTAGAGGTAACTCCTAAATCATATAACTTTTTTTTTTTTTTTAGCACTTTTAAGTTCGACAAAGCACTTTCCTTACAGCTTTACTGTGTGTTAGATCGAGTCAAAGCAACAAAGATTTATTAAACTTACTATGTGCCAGGCATTGCTGCAAATATTATTAAACCCCTTTTACAAATTTGAAAACAACTTAAAGACATGAAGTGAGTAGCTCAGGGTTAGGGCCATAGGCTACTAAGTAATAGAGCTGTAATTGGAAACTTGATAACTTCTGAATCTAGATAAAATTCTTTCTATTATACCACTTTGCTTCACCATTCTGGCATTAGTATTCACCGATCCAACTGGATGCTGGTTAATCCAGCCGTGACTCACTAGCTTTTCAAATTCAACACATTCAAAGGTTTTCCTCAAAATATGTCTGTCTTCAAAATTTCCCGGTTTCCTGTATGGTATTTTTTTTCGATGTCGAATGACATGTTTTTTTTCTTCCTTATCCATTTAATCAGTGGCTAAGTTCTGTTGTTTTTAACCCTACAATATCGCTGTCCTCCTTCCATCCCTCCATCTCACACTTCCACAACCTTTGAGATCCTCATTACTTCTTTATTTTTACAAATATCTATAAATTTTGTTTTGACACAGAATCCCTCCCCCCAAAAAAACACACATACCTATAATTCCACAAAAATAGTTTATCAAGGCAACATAAAATAGAAGTTGCCAGCTTTGCCTATTGTTTTTTATCCAAATATTGTTATTTAAATTTGTAATTTACATAATTGTTTTTGTATAATTGTTTTTGTATGTGTTCTTTCCCACATTTTTTTTGCCTGGGCAATCATAATGAGCTCCATAATGGCCTCTAGGACTCCCTTCTCCAGTCTGTCTTTCACACAGTTGCTAAATTTTTTAAATTTACAATTCTAACCATATCCCTCCCATACTGAAAATATTCATAGAATAAAATATAAACTTCTCAGCTTGGCATTTAACATTTTCAGTAATCTGGCTCATTTTCCATTTCAGATTTATTTACGTATTACTCTTCACACAGTGTGTATCTACTAATTGTTGCCATTACCTTTTACTTTTCTCTCCTGTGTTCATCCATTTGCAGAGTGGATAAAATGCTGAATCTGGAGTCAGGATGACCTGAGTTCAAATCCAGCCTCAGAATCATTAGCTGTGTGACCTTGGACAAGTTACTTAACCTCTGCCTCAGTTTTCTCATCTGTAAAATGGGACTAATAATAGATCTACCTCCCAAGGTTTCTGTGAGGTTAAATAAGATATTGTAAAGCATCTTGTAAACCTTAGTGCTATATAAATGCTAGCTATTTTTATTAGTCCATGTTTCAAACAGACACTCTCCATCTCTGCCTACAGAAATTATTGTTTTCAAGGCATAACTTCCCTTTTATGTAGCCTTTTTTAAAAGAAAGACAGGTACTGGATTTATGATTTCATTGGCATAAGGAACTCTTTACACTAACACAAGTTGGCACTTTCTTGGTAGCTTATAAACTTAGAAAGTTCCTAGAACACAAGAGAATCTGAGCAACTTTCACAGTCACAAAGCCCTCATGTTCTGAGGTGGGACCTGAACCCAGGTCTTCCTGACTCCAAAGTCAGCTCTATCCACTAAGCCATGCTTCCTTTCTTGGAAGAAATGCTTATTTTGTATATATTTAGGTAAGAAGGGTATTTATTTTACTCTTCCCAACCACTGATACTTTGATCTGGTCAGAAATCTTTTTGACTTATAAAACCAATCAGTCATTTAAATGTATAAATGAAGTATGAACAATTCCTAGACATGAATCAGTCAAACATGTAAACCAGAAGGAATGAATTTCATCTCTTGGATGAAATGAGTTGATGAAATGTATTGGGATTGGTTAAAAGAATTAGGCACACATCGGGGCTTACATATGTCAGAGAAGATGATTCTAGGAAGCACATGCTAACAATTGCTTCAAGAGTCAGTCTTCTAAGCTTTGGAAGTGCTTTGAAGAGAAAATCAAAAAAGGAGAACAGGATTTCTGTCCATCTAGGAATTGAGTTATTCCTTTGCTACCTGTACTCTTGAGTGTGTATCTATTTTTCCTCCTGGACTATGTATGTATTTGTACCAGATGTGATTGTCCCATGTTTGGGGGGAGGAGGCATTTATACCACCTGTTCTTAACTACCTTAGTTAATATCTTTAACTAAAGGCTAATTAACTCTGGGTGGTAAATTAATATTAACTGGATAATAGATGGGGAGCACATTTTTCAGGGGGGATTCATGAGCAACAGTACTAGAAACCTTCCAGCCCTTTGGGGTTACTCTTAGAACCTTGAGGGGAGAAGTCAGTCACTTCCTGCAAGTAGGAGCTCCAACTACCAAAATGAGTAGAGAAGCCCAAGAAGGGTGCAACACTTTTGAAAAAAAATTTTTTTATCCTGAATTTAACAAATAATAAATGAGTTATTTCCATGTATATTACAGAACAGAGGGTGAGGATTATACATGAAACTATGGATCCATATAATTTGAACTTTCTAAAAAAAAATACAGTATATAATAAATTCAGCATGTAACTTTCCACCTTACTGTGCTTGTCTCTGATTCCTTATGTGCATTTTCATTTTGGGAGGGAAAGAAAGGAGAAACCATATCACTAGCTCCCATCTCACTTTAAACAAGATTTCATCTTCCCCTGTTCAAAAATGTATATTTCATTTTGCATCTTGAGTCCATGTCCATCACTTCTCAGGTAAGGAGTATGTATATATGCTTTTTATCACTGGTACTCTGGAATCTTTTTGGGTATTTTTGTAAAAAAAAAATTATTTTTATTTGCTAGATCCCCTTGTGTTCATATCCTGCTCCTCCCTTTTGCAGAAATTCATTCCATATATCAAAGGGTTGGATTTTTTGGTGTTTTTTTCTTTTTAAAGACGGGAAAGTTAAGCAAAATAATACATCCAATAAAATCTGACATGCAATATTTCACACCCATGACCTGCACTTCTCTCACCACCTACCTTTAAAAAGGACTAGAGGAAAGTATCTCCTCATCTCTTTGGGGCTGTGCTTGTTGTTTTTTCATTAACCAAATTAAAGTCTTTCAAAGTTTTTTTTTTTTTTAAAGTAGTTACAATTAGGTGCTTACATGTCTCCTTCAATAGAATGTTAACTCTTTGAGATCGAGGACTGCTTCATTTTTGTCTTTGTATTCACAACACCTAGCACAATGCCTGGCCCTTGATAGTAATTTAATAAGCTTGTTTGATTGGTTTAGAAATAAACGTGATCCCCTTTCCCCTCACGCCCCAATTCTTACAGTATTTTGTCTATGTGCTTTTTTGATCCTTTTGCCAATCTAATGCCTATGTTGTTTATTCCCCCCATTATATTAACTTAGGGGCTAGGGCTGTTTTTCATTCTTGTATCCCTGCCTAGTACAGTCCCTTCCAAGCATTTGATAAATGTTTGTTGAATTGATTTCTACCTAGGTCCTGATTTATCCTTTCCCAAATGGAAACACTTTCAGGACCAATAAGAAAAATCTCATGTTACATGAATTTACCCTGTTATTCCTGACCTCCATAGATTGTCTTTTTTTGTAGCAGGGCAGACAAGTCTGTATATTGAAAACCTTGACTGTACTTCTAATTAAATGTCCGGGAAAACATAGCACTTGAGAATCCTGAACAAGTTGGGAGATATACAGCAAAACAAGTTTAAATTTTTTTTGTTTCATATACAGTCTTTTTCCTCTTCTTAGTGCTTGGAAATGTTTATGTTTGTAGAGTTCAGAATAACACAAAAATTAATCCTAAAATAATTTTTGTTTTAAAAATCTAGCTTTGAGATTTCATTCATTTGGGGAATTCCAGGTATGGAAGCTTCTTCCACCTGATAGAGATGTGAAATTTATTTTAAGAAAGTTGACTGGGGCATTAAGAGTGGCTTGCCCATGGTCACATATCTAATATGTAGCAAAATCAGAAGCTGAATTCAAGTCTTCCTGATTCCAAGGTTGGTCCTCTACCATTCTACAATGCCTCTCTCAGATTAGGTTGGGAGAAACTAATTCTAGTTTATCTTTTTTTAATGAAAATTTTATCATTGTATTCAGTGTGATTCTTTTGGTCTAGCTGTGCAAGACACCAATATACTCCATAACCAACCACCAAAGAGAAGAAAATTCTCCATTAGTCATGTCTGTCAAGAGAAACCACCTCTTTCTAATTTTTCCTAAAAGGGTTTACACCAGTCATACAAAGCAAAAGAGCAGCTGTGAGCTGGAACTAGTTAGTTAATAAGCTTGTTTGATTGGTTTAGAAATGAAAGTGCCAATAAGTTAGGTTAGGGTTTATACCCAGGTCACCTTTGTTGGCATTCAATATTAGCTCTGCCCTTCATAATACAGAGTATAGTTATGATATGCCCTGATTTTGAAAGATACAACTTTTCTGATAGTCTGTCTTCAAGCCTTTTCTAAGATATAACGAGGTAAAACATATATATTCAAAAAACCCCCATTTTATAAATGAGGAAACTAAGGCACAGAAGATTCATCTAACTTTTTTTTTGTTAGAGACCTCTTTTCTCAGGGAACTTCTTGTATAGAACTTTTCCTGCTAAGATCAGGCTCTTCTCTCCAACTTGCAGTCTTGGACAGTGGCCAAAGGAACACTGCCAGGATGTGTCTGAGGTGGGATCTGGATACAGGTCTTCCTGATTCTGAGGCCAGTTCTCTATCCACTGCTATGCCCATGTGTTTTTGTTGTTGTTGTCATTGTTGTTCAGTCCTGTCCGACTCTTCATGAACCCATTTGAGATTTTTTTTTTTTAGTAAAGATGTTGAAGTGGTTTGCCATTTCCTTCTCCAGCTTATTTTTACAAATGAGGAACTGAGGCAAACAGTTATGTGACTTGCCCAAGGTAACATAGCTAATAAGTGTCTGAGGCCATATTTGAACGTGGGTCTTCCTGACTTCAGGCGTGGTGCTTTATCCCCTGTGTCAGCCAGCTCTAATTTATTGAGTATCAAATAGTGAGTCAATTTGAGAATTGGTCCATCCCCTGTGTCAGCCAGCTCTAATTTATTGAGTATCAAATAGTGAGTCAATTTGAGAATTGGTCTGCTAACTTGTTTTGGTAGATGTGGATAGAATCTCAGAAACTAGGACAGAGTTTTGGGGGAAAGGAGGTCTTAATACTTTCAGTTCTAACATTAAAATTCTGGTTGTTGCTTATAGGTTGTAACAAAACTCTTATGATGAGAAATGAATATTTGCCTGGGGAGAGCATCCAGGATGCTGACCTTCTAGGAGTTTTGTGATATATATACAAAATCCTATCAAAGAATAAGACTTTAGAAGTTCAGACTCATATTTTGCTTCTAAAACCTGATTAAACTCATATTAGTATCTAATAGTAAGATTGAAATTCATTAGGACAAAAATTTTGAAATAAAATTTAAGTTATATTTTTCACAAAGATATGTACAAAGATCCAAAAGGGCGCATCTTTTTAGAACTAGAATTTCCATTCTGAGAAATTTTATTTGAAATGATTTATATTTAGTTTCCTTGTGATACCACTTTCCCACTTCTGTAATCTATCTTTCTACTATGAAAATGGGATTTGAGGCATTTTAAGCATTTTTTGGTTGTATGGGAAAAGGTTCTATATATTATTCATTTAAATATAGTTTTTTTGTGCCAGGTTTTCACACAAAGCAGCCAAACCAACTAGAAGTAGATGAAACAGAAATAGAAAAGATCAAATACCAGGAGCTTGCTTCCTTTCACCAAATTGTCAATGATCCCTCTGAGGAGCAGAGTCAGTTCATCATCACCACAGACACCTGTTCAGAAATGAATGGAATCTCGTTGGCTAATTTAGACTTTACGTGGGAGGACCCTGACTCTAAAGATATTGTATGGGTTCTGTTGGAGCCTCCCTAAATGTGAGGGGCCATGGAGAGTAAAAGTTCTGCCTTAGTGTCTGGGGGAACACTAGTGGGATTTTCATGACAGGTATCTGAGCATGAATATGTGGGATAACTGTTATTTAAGGGATTTTCCTAAGATATATGGTTTTGAAGTAATTTTAATTTAAATGTTTGGTTCTTTTCTGACATACTCTGATAGAACATGGAGGCTGAAGCTTCAAAAACTGCTCCATTATAGCCTTCACATTGTCCTCTTGGTTGGTGTTGATCTAATCACACACAAAGTACATTTGAACAGTGTTACTGAAAGTAGAGACCTACCAAGAGCTTCATCCAGGTTAGTGAGTTTACCTGGAACACCCTGCAGAGGCAGGTATAGCAGAGAGAGGGTGAGACTCAGGAAGACATGGGTTTGAATCCCACCTTTGACACTAGTGATGTGAACAAAGACAAGTCACTGCAACTCTCTTAAGCCCCACTTTCTTTATCACTAAAATGGAATAATCAATTATTAAGTGCCTACCATGAGCCAGGCACTGCTAGATACAAGATATGAAGACAAACATTAAACAGTCATTGCCCTTGATGAGTTTATGTTTGACTAAAGGAAACAGGGCGGAGCAGTGTGGTGTAATAGACAAAACACTAGACTTCCGGCTCATTGAGCTTCATACTGAGTGTGTGGTCCTGGGCAAGTCATTCTCTGGGCTTCACTTCATCTATAAAATAAGGATAGTGGCTAATTGGATTCCTCTCTAAGGACCCTTCTAGCTCCAGATCTTCATGAAATGAAATATTTATAGATGAGTATAAACCGAGAAATTTTGTGTGTGTGGTAGGGAGAAGATAGTAGTTGGCAGTATTAGGAATGGCCTTGTGTAGGAGTTGGTACCAGATCTGAGCTTTGAATGCAACTGGGAATTCTTAAAAGCAAAGGTGAGGACAAAGTACATTCTAGCATGAAGGGCAGCTTGGGGAAAGGTACAGAGACAGGAGATGCAGTACCCTATGTGAGGAGTAGCAAGAAGGCCAGTTTGGACCAAACAGTGTATGAAAGTGATATATAATTCTGGAAAAGTAGATTGGGAACAGGTTTTGAAGGGGTTTAAATGCTAACAGAATAATATGTATTTGATCCTAGAGGCAATAGGAAGCTGGACAGCTCCATAGTCAGACCTGTGCTTTAGGAATATCACTCTGACAGCTATGTGAAGGATGGATTGGAGAGAGATTTAAGGCTGAGAGACCAATTAGGAGGGTATTGCAGTAATCCAGGTGAGAAGTGATAAGCCCCTGATTAAACTAGGGTGGTTATGATTTGATTTTCCCCTTAAGGTGCTCTCTCCTCTCTAAGTTTTCATTATATAAGCTCTCAGTTCTTTTCCTGCCAGTGCCCTTTATTGGATCATCAACCAAGTCATACTCCTGAATTGTAGATATACTCTGTCTTGGGCTCTCCTTTTCCTCTTCCTTTAAAGTAACTTTACCAGCTCTAGTAGGATCAATTATCATATCTAAACAGATTTCTGATCTATACAAGGTGTACACCAAGACTTAGTTTTAGGTTTTAATAACTAATACTTTTGGAACACCCTATATATCCAATCCTAGTCTTCCTGCTAAACTCTAGTATATCACCAACTGTCTATTGGATATTTCCAACAGGATGTCCTGTGGGCATCTCAAACTCATCATGTTCAAAATTATATATCTCTATATATGTGCACACAAACATACACATACCTCCCTAACTCGTGATCTTTTCCCCTGAACCCACACCTTTTTCATATAGATGTTCTTCTCTGTAGAGGATACCACCATTCTTCTGGTTGACCAGGTTGAAAACCCCAGACATCCTCAAATCTATTCTTCCTCACTTCATATATCTAGTCACCTGTCAAATCTCTTATATTCATATCAGTCTCCTCTCTCCTGATGCTACTACCACTAGTACAGACCCTCATTCCTTCTAATGGATCTCTCTCCCTCAAGGTTCTCCTTTCTCTGATCCATCCTCTACACACAGCTGCACAGGTGATGTCTGCTACTGACGTGCAGGTCTGGCATGTAGATCCTTACAAACCGTGACTCCAGCCTGTCTTTCTAGGCTCTCTCTTTCCTGCATTCTTTGGTCCAGCCGTATAGGCCTTAGTTCAGGAGTCATTTGCATGTTTTTTTTACCCATTTGATTGTGAACTTCCTTGAGGGCTGGAACTGTCTTTTGCCTTTATTTGTATTCCTAGCTCTTAGCTTTGTGCCTCACACTTAGTAGGTGCTTAATACATGCTTATTGACTTACTGACTGGCATTACTTATTTCTCTGCCTTTGTAATTAGTGCTTATATCTTGCTGTCCTCCTCCCACCTCGTTCATGCTTGGAATGTACTTTAACCTCATAGAATCCTTCTTCTTCAAGGCATAGCTCAGGCACAAGCTTCAAGCCCTTTCTGATCCCTTCCAATCATCCCCTGTCCCAAAACTACTAGTGTCTTCCCTTCATCACCTTATGTTTAACTACCTTATATTTATTTTTTTATGTGTGTGTATGTATGTGTGTGTGGGCGTGGGCGTGCATGTTATATGATAGGATATAAACCCGTTCAGAGGAGGGAATTGCTTCATTCTACTTATAAACTTAACACTTGGCACTTTTTCTTAAAGAGCCAAACAGGGTTAAGGGACTTACCCAGGGTTACACAGCTAGTAAGTGTCTGAGGAGGATTTGAACTCATAAAGATTCCAAGCCCAGGGATTCATCCACTTTGCCACTTAGCCTACTCCTTTTTTTTTTTTTTTGAGGGGAGAAGGCAAAGCAATTGGGATTCAGTGACTTGCCCAGGGTCACACAGCTAGTAAGCACCAGGTGTCTGAAGCCTAATTTGAACTCAGGTCCTCCTGACTCCAGGCCCAGTGGTCTATTCACTTCGACACCAAATCCTTTTATTAAGGGGATTTGCTCTGTGAAGTTTGGATTCAAAGGGCTGCACTTGAAGACCTAGAGGTCCACATGTGGCCTCTAGGCCAAAGGTTCCCCACTCTTGGCATATCCTTTAATTATTGAAGTATTTCTTTGTCAAAGAGAATGGTCTTTACACTGTAAGGGACAGATCAAAATGACTAACAGGAATTGAAAACTTAGATGAATGAAGAAATATTAAGAAATATTAAACTGTTCTCACTGAATAAATGAATGAAAAAAACCTTTAAACATTATGTGCCAGGCTAAAAGATACCTATGGATACCTACTAGTTACTGGAGATATTAATGTAAAAATGAGATGGTTCCTGCTCTTAAGGCATTTTAATAAGGGGAGACAACACATATAGGAGAGTGGTAGCCAGGGAAGAACATTTTGGTGTGGAGGATCAGATGTTGAACTCCTTTATAGGTCAGTTGATTTGCTTTTAATAGAATCAATAGTGGTTTTAATTTGATTACTGTGCCCAGAGCAGAAAATGGAAAGTTTGGGGTGGAAAAAATACATAGTGGCAAAATAGATGGCAAGATGCATTGTCCTTCATACTTGGAACTCTTTCCTTTCTAATATCCACTTCAGGCTTCTTTAGATTCCTTCAAGTCTCAGCTAAAGTCTCACCTTCTGAAAGAAATTGTTTTCCTGTTCTTAATCTTAGTGCCTTCATTCTTAGATTATTCCCAATTTATCCCCTATATATCTTGTTTGTACATAGGTTTTTATATGTTGTCTCCTTCATTAAATTGTGAGCTCCTTGAGAATAAGGACTGGTTTTGTTTTTGCCTTTTTAAAATTTCTCTAATATTTAGCACAGTGCCTGGAACATAGTAGGAACTTAATGAATGCTAACTGAAGCCTAGTACAAGTCACCAGGCCCAGGCAAAATATATCCCAGAGTGCTAAAAGAACTAGCAGCTATAGTTACGGAGCTGCTGTCATTAATTTCTAAAAGAACAAGGAGAGCAGGATTAAGGAAGGACAAATGTCCCAGTTTTCAAAGGAGGGAAGAGTGGAGACTGTAAACTATAGACTGGTGACTTCACCTGACTTCAATTCCTAGCAAAAATCTAAAACGTTTTATTAAAATGTTGGTTTCATCAGTAACAACAGGTCATGCCAGACTAACCTCCTTTTTTTTCCTCTCTTTTTTAAAAGTAATCCTTAAACTGGTAGATCAAGTGAATGCTACAGATATACGTTATTTAGATTTTAGGCAAATGCTTACCAGAGTTTCTTAGGCTGTCCTTCTGGACAAGTTGAAGAAATATAGGCTAGGTAGATTGGAACTAGTTAAATGGCCTGACCCAAAGAATAGCCATTAATAGTTCAGGATCGTTGTGGAAAGAATTCTGTAGCGTCCAAGGGATCTGTACTTGGCCATGTGTCATTGATTTTTATCACTGATTTGGATATATACCATATATCCTTATTATATTTTTAGATAACACAAATCTCGAAGGAACAGCTGACACATTGAATGACAAGATAAAAAAAATCTTGACAGCCTAGAAAATTTGAGTTTAAACTAATAAGATAAAATTTAAAAACACTTGGGTTCAAAAAGTCAACTTCATAAGTACAAGATAGAGCTATGACTAGAAAGCAGTTTGTCAGAAAATAATTTGAGGGTACACAGGACTGCAAATCAACATTGTAATATGGCAGTCAAAAAAGCTAGTCTAATCTTGGCCTGCATTAAGAGAGGCATAACTTCCAGAAAAAGGGATATGATAGTCCCACCTTTAAATTAGAATATTGATAAGCTGGAAGGTGTTCATATCCAAAGCAAAGCAACCAAGTCCGTGAAGGTTACTGAAATCATTCCATATGAAGATCAAGCAAAGAAACAAAGATTTTTAGGAGATAGAATAGCTGCTATCTTCAAGTATCTGAAGTATGTGAGAGAGGGAGAGAGTAGAAAGAGAATATCTAGAAAGGCAAATTTTAGACCTATCCAGAAGCAGAATGAGCTGTCCTGAGAAGTAATGGGTTCCCCTTCACTTGAGGCCTTTAAGTGAAGGCTGGATAACCACTTTTTAGAAATGATGTACTTTGGTATATAGTGGCCTAAATGGCATCAGAATTTCAACTCATATTATGTGATGCCTGGAAGAGTAATAATAATTCAGTTTAATCTGCATTTATTTATTCCTTCTCAGTATACTACAAACAAAATGAAAAACAATCCCCTTAAGGAACTGATATTCTACTAGGTGGATGCATGTAAACAGATAAATATATTTATGATTATTTGAAGAGGAAGGAAGAAAACAATTAAGGGAACCAAGAAGGCTTTCCATCAGATGTGGCACTTAAGATTAGCTTTGAAGGAAGCAGGGGATTCTAAGAGATGAGGGTGAGGAAGAGGTGCATGACAAAGGCAAGGAAGCAAGAGAAGGAGCACTCAGTCAAACAGCAAGTGGATCAGTTTGGAATGCTGAATGTGTGGAGGGCAGTATTACGAAGTAATTCTGTAAGAGTAGGCCTAGGACAGAGAGTGGATGCCAAACTGAAGAGTTTCTGTTTTATCTTAGCAATAATAAGGAGCCACTGGAGGTTTTGATTAGAGTACAATTGTTTTAAAATTGTTTTAATTTGCATTTCTCCAATCAATAGTGAGTTAGAATATTTTTTCCTAAGACTATAGATAACTGATTATTTCATGTGAAAATTGATCATAGGGGCATCAAGGTGGCACAGTGAATAGAACACTGACCCTGGATTGAGGAAGACCTGAGTTCAACTCTGGCCTCAGACACTAAACACTTATTGGCCGTGTGACCTTGGGCAAGTCACAACTCCAACTGCCCTGCCTTCCCCCCTCCAAAAGAAAGCAACAAAAAAAAATTGATCATATCTTTTGATCATTTATCATATGAGGAATGCCTCTTATTTTTATAAATCTGACTCTGTTCTCTATATGTTTGACAAATGAGGCCTGTATCAGAGAAACTTGCTTCAAAATTTTTTCATAGTTATTATTTCCCTCCATTTTATTTCCCCCCTGTTTATTTTATTCTCTCTCCTTTCACCCTGTAGGAGTGATGTAAAATGTAAGATGATGATTATCTTGGCATCTGTGTGAAGGATGGTATGGGAGAGAAGAGACACTGGAATGGGGAACTCAGGAGGCTGTTTAATTTTTTTTTTTTTAATTTCATTTTAGTTTGCATCATTCATTTCCACAAGATTTTGAGTTACATATTTTCTCCCCATCTTTCCCCTACCCACCACCCCAAAACAGCCATCCCAGTGTATCCCCCCTCCCCCACTCTATTCTCTCCTATGTCTTCCCCCCCTCACCCCTCTGACTTTTCTGTAGGGCAGGATGGATTCAGGAGGCTATTTAAGTAGTCCAGGTTAAGTATGATAATGACCTGAACTACTATGGTGGCTTTGTGAATGTGGAGAAAAGGAAAGATGTTAAGACTGGTGAAGTAAAACAAGCAGATGGCGTGAAGGATGGAAGATTTAAGGATAAATTCAAAGTTTTGTAAATGTGGGTGACTAGAAGTACTGTATTGGCCTTAACATAAATGTGAAGTTTGGAGCAGTAGGGAATTTAAGGCTCTGGTTTAGATATGTTAAATTTGAGGTGCCTGTGGGATATCTTATTTGGGAGATGATAAGGGATTGGAGCTTAGGAGCAATACTAGGCCTGGATATATAGATTTGGTAGTCATCTGCATATAGATGATAATTGAACCTATGGGAGTTGATGAGATTATCAAGAGAAAGGGATCAAGGATAGAGCCTTGGAGGAACACCCACTGCAACAATTATCACACATTATAACATACGATTTTGCATGAATAGGAAATAGGGTAGGTAGGTAAATTAGTTTTTAGAGTGGAAGAGAGGAGAAAGTCTAGGTCTTGGGATAGACAAGATTTAAAAATCTTACAAGCTAGAAAATTTGTCTGTTAATGATACAGAATATAAAAGAGATGAATGTAAAAGCTTATATTTAGGTTCAGAAAACCAACTTCATAAGCAAGATGGGAAAATTAATCTCACTTCTTTTCAGTCATCCAAAGGGCAGTCTTGCACCTTGACTTGTAATAACTGACAGTGCCTTTATAAATTTCCTAAGAATATAAGGTTTTGTCCCCCTTAGGACAGAATTCCCTGATACAAGATCAAGATTTATTTACTCTGTAATTTCCTCCCCCCCCCTTTTTTTCTAAAGACCTTAGACCAGTGGTTCTCAACCTGTGGGTCGCGACCCCTTTGGGGGTCGAACGACCCTGTCACAGGGGCCACCTAAGACCATCAGAAAACACATATTTCCAATGGTCTTAGGAACGGAGACACTGCTCCTCTATCCATCTCCAAGCAGGTCTGCCCACATGCAGATACGCCCACACACGAGTATTAAAGGGTCGTGGCATTAGGAAGGTTGAGAGCCACTGCCTTAGAGGAATGATCTTAGTTAGCTTTCTATATCTGGTTTCTTTTCTTTAAGCTCCATATGAAAATTCTGCAGAATTTCTGGAGCCCATTTAATAATCCCAGGACTTTGCTTAAGAGTCCTCTCAGAGCACATGCTTGGGAATTGAAAGAGCATGATTCTTTTTCCTAAGGCATCATGGAATGGTAAGAAGAGTACTGTGCTGGAACCTTGGATCTCCTTCCCTTTCAGGAGCCCAGATTTCTCCCTGTAATTTGGACAGACTGGGTTTGCAGAATTTCAAGTGCAGAGGGTAGACAGCAAAGGTATATCCTATCTCAGTGGAAACTTAGTTTTTATCTTTTGTAAAATTAGCCTACCTATCCTTGGCTCTTGAACATATGGGACCCTACAGAGTCAGAGGTAAGTTTACTTTCTCCTCCAGAGTTTACTGACTTTTCCCAAGTTGTTCTCTTCCCCATCAGAGTGTGAGCTCTTTGGGAGAAGGGATGGTCTTTATCCTTTCTTTGTATCTCCAGTGCTTAGCACATGATCTCCAAACATACCTAGCACATAGTAGGTACTTAATACTTGATGACTTGTCAACAAAGGCAGCCAAAGTGGGGGGAGAGTCTTGTGTTGACCACTAGATGGCAACCTTCTAGTTACAATTAATGGTGGGTACTTGTCTCACTGACCCTTCTGGTCTAGGGCTAGAAGATAATTTTGGCACCCTTTGGAGATTTGGAGAATAAAGGAGATCTGTAGTCATAACCCATAGGTAATGCTGGCCAATTTTTTCTGTGTTTTTTTTTTTTTTTTTTTTTTTTAAGGCCAGTTATGCCCATGGTTTGTATAAAAGTTGTTTTGTGGATCATGGGTTTCAGCACTGTAAGAGTGGTGCTGGGGACCTGCCAGTGAAGCTCCCAGAGTGCCTGGCTAAGACAAGGTGGAACCCAGGGATTTTACTCAGCATTTCTGACAGCAACAATCACTGACGCCTAAATGGATGCTTCTGAGCGAACTGTAGATCTAGGGAAACCAATTAAAATTTAAGAGTATTAGGGAGACATTAAATGTTTTTGGTCAGTATCACATGGGGTAAATCATATAATTCCACATATTTATATACATATTTCCATTTAGCTGAGGAAGAACTTTCTCACTGAAATTTGCAACTTTAAAAAATGACATAAAATATCTTTTTTTTCAGAAGACATGAATTACATTTTGTTTGAGTATTTTACTCCACTGTTCCTTGAGAAAGACCTTGGTTCAGTGACCATTTTATAGTTTTACTACTATGTGAATAGAAACTACAAGTAGCCATTTTTCTTTGCCATGACTTGTAGTCATCATGAAGTCTGGGGAGCCTTTACAGCTGGCATAAAGGATTGGATGGTGAGTAGCAGTTGTCTTTCAGTGGTATAACTGTAGCTGCATTGTGGATAGCCCCTTCCATTTCAACACTTGCCTCCCATATGAAGACAGCATGGCACAGTGGAAAACACATCAGATTCAGAAGGCCTGGGTTCAAATCCCAGCTCTACCATTAAATATCTATGTAACCTTGGGCCAGTAATATTATCCTCCTTGGGCCTTTTTATTCATTTGTAAAATAAATGGGGTTGGAATAGATGACCTCTCAGGAGCAACAAAGAGCATTAGAGGGTACCTCCTTTTCCTGACAAGGAAATTTATGGCCATAGAAGTTGTAATTTTCCTAAGATCATACAGCTGGTTGGTGGCACAGTTGGGTCTATAATCAAGGTCTTAGTGATAATAATTTTCATTAAACCATACTTTTATTTTTGAGACTTCTTTTTAGGTAAACATATGATGTTTATTTATACTTCCCTACTCCATTAGGAGCTTGTCCTCTAATAGGTGGTATAGTGGCTAAAGTACAAGACTTGGGGTTGGGAATGGTCAAGTTTCAATCTTTACAGTTACTAGCTGTGTGACCCTGAAAAAATCATTAATTACTCTGTGCATTAGTTTGTTCATCTGTAAAATGGGGATAATAATAATACCTACCTCCCTGGGTAGTTGTCAGAATCAAATGAATTAACATGTAGAAAGTACTTGATAAAAGCTTATCAATACTAGCTATATAATTTGTAACAATTCTTCCTATCTAATAATAGCCAACATTTATAAAACAGTTTAAAGTTTGCAAAACATTTTAACATACATTATCATTTGATCTCTAAAAATCCTTGTGAAATAGAAGTACTATTACCTCCATTTTACAGAGGAAGAAGCTGAGGCTCAGGGAGGTTAACTGATAAGTCCAAACAGATTTTAAACAGTTTTAAAGTGGGATTTGAAACCATTTCTTTCAAAGTTCCAAGTCTAACACTTTTTCTACCACTCACAAACCAATATAATATAGGTATTGGCTATCTAAGCAGTGGACAATCAAGAAAATTCACTGTCAAGATTCCCTTTGATGGCTTAAGGAAGGTATAAATTTAACACTTTAATTGCTTTTGATGTATCTATGATTTCATTTGTCTGGATGTGTTTACATATTCTCATCTAGTTTCTTGTGCATGTGCTTCCATAAACTCTTTAGAGAGCCGTGAAACACGCTAGAGAACAACATACTTTTTTTGTGTGAGACCCTTTTTGACAGTCTGAAGCCTATGGAATCCTAAAAATAGGGGATTTTAAATGCATAAAATTCATAGGATTCTGTAAAATAGGGATAATATCTACCTCTCAAGGTTGTTATGAAGATAAAATGACATATTTGTAAAGTGCTTTGCAAACCCTAAATTGTCACAGAAATGCTACCTAGCTAGGATTACAAAGAAAACCAACTGTTAAAAAGTTATTAGAATATATATATATATATATATATATATATATATATATATATATATATATATATATATATTTTAAGTTCATGGACCCCACGGATCCTTACACTAGATATATCTGGTTTTCTTTATTCCTATCACATTAATATAATTCTGTTTAAGACAGATATCACATTGCTGGCCCTTCAGATCACATCTCAAAATCAATTACTGACCACGGGATCATCATAAAACTCCTCCTGGCTGGGTAAGGTCTTACCTCTAAAAGAAGTCAAGGCTCTCTTACTTCTCTAGATCTTGACTGCTTTCCCTCATAAACTTTAATTTTGGAGGCAACTAACTACTCTTCTTATAAAGCCTGAAGCAACCAGAAGCACCAAGAGCATTTATAAACTGATGCTCCCTACCCCAAGAACCATTGGCTAAATTTAGCTCTACAGATGGCAACTTGGTTGCATCAGCTTCTTAGAGAAATCTACTAGAACTTCCCTATTATTCATAGTAAGGTGAATGGTCCAAGAAGCACGTTGAGATTCAACAAGGGTGCTGCAGCTAAGTTTCTCAGTTACCAAGGGTGAATGTTTGTAGACCTTTAAAAATGCTATAGATGGATTTGCCTTTCTCTTGGATGTGATGACACTGGTCAAGACAGTTACTGATTAATATCTACCACTTCCCCCCAATGTAAGATGAAAGTATTACCAGTTGTCCAGTTTCCTTGGTCCTATTCCTTAAGGACACCTGACCATGCCATTCCTCTGCCCAAGAAGCTTCAGTAGCTATCACTACTAAGCTAACACAGGTGGTATTTAAAGCCTTTACAATCTGGCTCCAATCTCCGTGGACCAGTTTCACATTCCTCCTCACTGTTCCTTGACAATCTCTGTAAGACTGTATCAAGTCCCAACACCATGTTGTTGCCCATAGGTATAATGCTCTCTCTCTTAGAATTTCTAGCTCCCATCAAAACTCAAGTACCAATTCCTATATGAAATATTTTTTGGTTCCTCCAGTTGCTGCCCTCCCCCCCCTTACTTTGTATTATGAGTACATACAATTTATGTATGTCCTTTCCCATCTTCAAACAAGGAGTAAACTCTAAAGGTAGTGATTTCATTTGTGAGCCTAGTTCCATGTTTGGCTTATAATAAGTCTTTAATAAATGCTTATAGAATAGAATCAACTCAACTCAAGGAGACCATCTTCATCTCACTGCTCAATTATTTAACTAGAACATTTATCTTGAGACTGAATTAGAAAGTAAACTTAGTAGTTTGGTTAACTTGGGCACAGTAAAGTCACAATATTGAGGTATTTTCAGGAAGCACACTGTAAACACTAAATAAGTGCTTATTAACTTCACTCCTTGGACTTTTTTCTGTCTTAATGTGCTAGGTAGCATTCTTACCTTGGTAGTATTGGCTTATTTTCCTTCTTCACGATAAGACCTTGTAGAATGTTGCCATCAACTCAAATAACGGGGATGGGAGAGGGGGTATGCAGTGATGAAGGGCTTCCCCATATGTCAGATGATCTCAGCTCAGTTAATATCCTTCTTACCCATATTCTGTTAAACTCTTGGGTTCAGGTAGACCCATTATGCACAGAAATAAAAATGTGACAAAGAGAAAGTACTCCCCTTTCCCAAAGTTGAAACTTTTCCTGAGGGAAGTTGACCTCTGTAACCATAAGCAGCAGCTAGTAAAATGCTTATATACTTATTGTAAATCACTTAGGTTTGTTTAGTCTCCTGAGACCACTGAAAATAGGAGACTAGTGAGAAACGTAAGAAGATAGGAATTAATGCAGAGTAAAGTAGAACCAGAAAAACTATTCACAATGAAACCATGATTGGAAAGGAAAAAAAAATGCAAAAATGCTGTATAATCATGAACAAGCTTGTACCCAAAGAATTGAGGAAATACACCTCCCTAAATGACAGAAGTGAGCTCTGGGGATGAAGTATTACATATACTATATCATGCCAGCTGGTTTTAACTATTTCCTTCTTTTTAACAAATGTACAAGAGGATAACTCAAAGGGTAATGGAGTGGGAAGAGATTCTGAAATGTGCTGAAAATATGAAAGACATCCATTTTTTAAAAAGTAAAAGGATAAGAACCAAATGAGTTTAGAAGATAAAAGATAATTTGGCAAGGGCTAAAATTTGGGAAACATTAAATAGCCTGTTTTTCCCAAGTGACTGGGATGTAAGCCTAAATTTTAATTTGCTTTTTCCTTTTGCTTCATCTCTGCTTCCTAAACTTTCATGAGTGTTACAGCAAACAAAAAGACCACACCAAAAGATTACCTATCATAAAGGGGCAGTGTGGACAGACAGTTGGTTCCAATCTGGATTATATCTTCTATCAAGTCCCACACCCACCCACTTCTAACACTACCAGTCTAAAGTAAGATAACAGCGTCCTAGACCATTTCCAGTTGTCCTGATCTATATCTTGCCACTGGACCCAGATGGCTGTGGAGGAGAGAGTAAGGCTGGTGACTCTGCACAGCCCTGCCTCACTTTAAAATTCACTTGCTAGTCATGACATCACCTTCCTGATGTCTTGGTCCTTTTGGAGCATGAATAGGTACCTGGCCTATCCCAGTGTACTTTCCTTAAATTACAAAGACATCACAAAATTGTCATTCACTTTTCCGCATACTTTATTTGTTACAAACATACAATTTTTAAATATAGACTTGTAAAACTCCATTTGCAAAAATCTGCTATTGTAAGGAGTGCTCACTAGCATGAATTTTTAAACCTTTTTTTTTTTCTGGTTGATTTTGCTAGTTAGCTAGTGGTAAATCCAGGACCTGCCCTTTTACAGACCTGTCTGTAGCTCCTGGCTGTATTCACATTGCTCTTTAAAAGCAGCCCTGTTCGCCTCACAAAGGAAAAGAGTCTGAGCTTCACTCTATTAGGCAGCAAGACCTACAGCCAGCTCTGACTCTGCTTTTGAATTGTTTTCAGGGAGATTTTGAATGGGTGCTGCACTTAATGTATCTGTTTGAATTGAACCATGCAGCTGTGTTTGCTTGTTAAAGTGCATTTCTTTTTTTTTTTTTTAATAAACAAGAGGAATAATCTTTATTCTTTAACCAAGGTACTTAAAAAATGAACTTTTTGGTCTCTCAGCAGATATTCTCGAATTGATCCTATCACTACAAGTTTAGTGTTCTATATACATTTATAAGGTTGTGGGGGAAATCTTATAAAATTAAAGGTATTGTGTTTCTCATGAAGCAGAAACCAGTTCTGTAATTTCATACATATGAATACACACCTGTTTACAATGCACAAGCATGTGAATATTTACATATGGATCGAAGACATTTAAATTATAAAATCATGTTCCTTTTAGTTGCTGCCCATTTAAACACACAAGTACATCCTGATCAAGAAGCTGTCTCCTGCTCCAGTGAACTTTAAATTTGGATTTAGCTCATTCAGATTACTTCTGCAGATTCTGTGTTGGCAGAGCAACAACCCTAGGGTTGGAGTTAAGATGCTATTCTAGGGGAGGAAGCATGTAGTACATCAGCCACTGGCAGATGTGGCTGGCAGTTTTACTAGATTGGGAAAATACGCTATCTGGGAATTAGAAGAAATATTTTCTTAAATAACCATGAAAAAGTCATTTCTACATATAGCCCAGAAAGGACAGTAAGAGAATACCCTAAGAAGCATTAACACTAAATGTTACTATTAAAATGCTGGCCATTCCATTGCAAAATAACTTACATTCTATTGCTAACAACATTCAGGGCAAAGGACAAGATTTACACCCTGCTTTGACTCAAGAATTCTATTTAGCTTTTCAAGGATAGAACAGATTCCAGGTTCAGTAAGCAACACTTAGTACTTCAAAGGGAACTTTTATCACAAAGGGGTGATAAGTAGCTAGGAGAGAGATGGGTGCTTGATGACCTTTAAGTTAAAAATTAACCCCTCCCCCAAGTCCTACAAGACAAAGGTGTTCATATAAATTTCCCCCCAAAATTCTTCTTTAGGGTAGTAGATTCTGCCTAAACTGCACTAATGAAACAGAAAGGGAAGAAATACATTACACACACACCCACCCCACCCCCCACACCCACCCCCACCCCTCAGGTTTTTTTCCCCCTTAGAAATTCTAATGACAATGCAGTGAGAAATAAAGGCTGAGTTATCTGTTTAGCAAAAGGGATGTACCTGGAGAAGAAGTTTTAGAAACCTTTTCACCATTTCATACTAGTAAATGTTAATTAACATTTGGGTAAGAGTCCACTTAAAAGGCAAAATGAACTTTCCATGTCAACAGATGTCAAGAATAACAGGAAATATAAAACATTATGTAAAAACCTTGTTTTATCTAAAAGCTTCCCCATACTTTTACCAGTCCTACTAGAATCACTAATAGGAAAAAATGTACAGATTTAAGTTTTCCCCTTCTTTTCCTTCCTCCATCCACCCTCTGGTGGAGGCACTAATGAAGCAGTCGAATAACCAAAAGGCTGGAAGAGAGAAGTAAAGGGCATACATAGTCTTCCAACAGGAAAATCAAGTCCTGAATAACTGAATTGGTTGAATTATGGAATTTTTTTTTAAAAGAGCAATATAAATAATTTGGGATAAATGGTTAAGCTATTTTTGGTTTTAAGTTACATAGACTGTGAATAAAGGTGACTATAAATACAAGTCTCTTGCCTTTGTTCCCTACTGTTTCTTTGTGAAATTGACAATATAGTACAGGCTTTTAGACAAGGAGCACTGACAATATCTAGGAATTATGTTAAAAGTGTAAAATTCTTCACATTGCAACCTTAATATTGAGTTTGGGGAATCAGACTTCATTTTGTGGAAGTTGAATCATTTAGACCTCTAAGTAATAAAACTGAGTCTGGTGCCAAAGATTAAGGAAGGTGGGTGTTAATTAACTATAATTTAGCAAAGAACACCACACCCCAAAACACAACAAGATTTTAGACAATCCCAAGAACATTCAGGAGTACAACTTTTGGGCGCTAGGATTTTAGATTTTTGGTTTTTTCCGGTCAAAGTATAAAGCAGTTATAATTTGGCATTTTCACCTGTCTGGGCTAAAAACACCAAACCCAAAACGTGATATAATTTTTTTCCTCTTTAGTCAGGCTTTAAGTTAACTGTGCTTCACCCCACCCCCCCCTTTAAAAACAAAAACCCAACAACTCCACAACTATTTGATGGAAGCAGTAACTTATCAGGAAGACAGCTAATTGACTCACAGTACTCTAAAAATCAACCCTGACAAACTGAGTCTCATCTTCTACGGAGCAACAACTTTAATGCTGCTGTTGACAGCAAAAAAAGAGTTACCTTAAGGCTCAAGGGAAAGTAACTTATTAAGCTGTGAACACAGTATTGGTTATTACTGCATTCACTGGAAGCTAGCAGATGCTTTCAGGACCAATACAAACTTTCTAAACATTAGCAAAGATTTCCACTTACATAAAGTCAGAACAGTCATCTTAATAAGCAGAATTAGGGGAGCCTGAGAAGCCATGGTCCACATAAAATAAATAATTATGTATTTACGTGACCAAAAGTGCTTTTTGCCTTTAAGAAAATATACAAGGGTTAAAATGGAAATATACAACGTGAAAATTTCTTGATACTTTCAAGCCATGGAAGTATCAGACTCCAATAGAAAGTGGGAAAAGAGCAACAAGATGGAGGCTCTGCTGTTTGAACAGGCCAGATATACGTGAGCTTCAAGGTATTCTAAAATAAGTGTTTTGCCAGTAACCAGTGGGATTTTACGCCACTATGTTTTAAAACCTGAGATTGGACATCAAAGCAGTCACTTTGATATTATTCATCAGAACAATTCTGATAGTCTCTAAACACAACAGACAATTGAATGTAATTAATACCTAAATGAACACAAAAAACATTTTATTTTTTTCCTGATCAAAAGGAGACCTACCACAAAAATATTAGAGAATTATGACTCCCAGCAAATGAGTCATTTTTACATAGGCAAAAAACAAGTCTTTTCCCCTTCTCACTGATCAAGGCCACACTATTTTCAAATGAGTATCTACTGAGAGATTAGTTGTGCATTTGATAAAGTACCATAATCTGGTTAAAAATGAAAATAAAACTTAGTTAAGAATACTTATGTGCATGAGCTATACATACACCAAGCTTCCCCCCAAATTTAGTAACTGACACTCTCTGAAGAGCAAGGTAGATGGAAATTAATAGTCACTTTTTAATACCTTGTGTAGATCATTCTACATCTTTGTAACATTGGGGAAAAGTCACATTTAACAAGTCATCTTCAGCTATTACAATGCCTGAAGTGTGCAGTCATTAACAGACCACTCAATATGAGGGCATTATTGTAACCAGCCTTTTTTGCCCATTACCCTGCACATTTTCAAATAAAAAACAGGATAAATGTTTGTAGTTTGGTTTTTGGGAAGAAAATGAAACCCGGAATCTCTTAAAAGACCTGTAATTTGCTGCAAAGTGATCCAAAGGTAACAAACAAAGCAGGAGGTTTTAAAGACTGCTTGAATCCACAGACCCTCAGAATCATTCTGTATTAATTATAAAAATTGAATTGACAAGTAGCTATGTGTATAGTACAGCTACAGTCATTTATGCCACCTACATGCCTCAAATATTTACACAGGGTGTCTGGTTTTTTGGTTTGGTTTTTTTTTTTTTGGTGCCATACAGACTTACTTTTTTTGTACAGCAGATGCACTGACATGTTTGCAGACTGGAATTGTCATTCTATTGGCTGAAGATGAATAAGGACAATAGAAATCAGAAATATAAGGACATATTTACAGATTCTTGTTTTTTTGCTAATATTTTGTTTCTAATTCTCTTAAGCTGTAGGAACTCTGCAGTGAAAACAAGCTGAGAAAACAGTAGAATGAGGAACAAACCTTTCATAAATCATTTGAAAACTTAAGCTATAGGACTTGTGGAATAGGACTGGGTATTCTAAGTGTGTGAATACTAAGATGATGAAGTAAAAAATATCACTGCTCATAGCAGTGGTAAAAAAACCAAAGCAACCAAGTTTGTTTCCCCACACTATAGTTTGTACAATGCTGTTTTCTTTCCAACTAGATTTAACAAAGACCATAGACTTCAATAAGCTAATATTTATGAATTATCTTTTGAAGCACCTCAGTTAATACAGCCACATGTAATAGCAAAAAATTTTCAAAAGTGTAGTCCCTATATTCTGCAGATTTCTATTGTCCCTGGGGACAGGAATGACAATCAGTGGACAATTAACCCATACCCTTCTGTAGTTAGAATGGATCCCAATCTTCCTGCAGTAGGAAGAAAGGCCATGAACCACCCCCTTTGGGGAAAATCAAATCCTCAAGATTGGTTAAGACTTAAAAACCCACCATGGTGACATTTAACTAGTCTAATCCAGGCAGGTCAGAATTTTAATATAAATTACTTCTTCCAACACATAGCTTATGCATTCTTTGCTCCTATTTTTGGAGGATTCTCAAATTGATTACTAAAGATTTTTTGCACGATACATCACTGTTATATGGTCTAATGACTAAGAGAAAATTTCTCTGGTTACCAAAGCTGATGCCGTATATGGTAGTGTTCTTGGCATACACTCTATATATGCCTCTGTCCACTTCCACATACTTCCTATGCAGCTAATTATAGCTTAATAGCCACGGGTAAAGGATTGTGAAGACCCTGTCAATTCTACAGAGTAGAAAGGCAAGGCTAGTTACTGCAATTCAGCCAAAAAAAAAAACACAAAAACAACCCCTTGAAAAGGAGAGGTACTGCACCTTTGCAAAATCGAATTGGCTCACAGCAGCTGAGCAACACGATCACCACTGAAGCAACAAAACAAGTTGGTCTATACAGGAATTGTAAATGATTTTAAAATGAAAAAGTTACAGCAATATACACTAATGGCTGCAACCTTAATTTTCATTGCTGCCTCAAATTTTTGAAATTATTTAAAGCAGTTTTCTGCAACCCTAAAGCTGTTCTAGTCAAACATTATTTTGGGACTTGTTCTCCGCAGCAAAGAACTGAACACACTCAAACAAAATACAAAGGTAAATACAGCAGGACATTATTGAAAACAGCTGCCTTGTAGTACAAAATACAGTACAAGAATACGGATGTAATTAAAACATCAAAAAAATACTATTGCTCCCATACGATTTAGGAAACATTCTTTGCAACGGAGAAAAATTAAAAAACAAAAACTGTTTTTTAAAAAATCTGTTTAAAAAGTCTATTGTGGATGACGGGAGAAGAGAATTTGTTTTAAAAGGGCTTAAGTACATGTTTGTGGCTCTTGTACTTCTAACCTTCGATTATCAATATTCTGGATAATCTAATTTCTATAAACAGCCAAATTTTTATGTATAGTATCTTCTCCCTCCCTCTCAGCCACAAATGCGTAAGAATGACCTTTTGTAAATTCCTTATTTTCCAATAAATACAAAACAAAAAGATAGTATAGATTGAGTAATACCAAAACAAGGTAATAAAAAGGGTATGCAATAAATTAAAAAGGCAGCTCAAATAAAGGGCAGGCATGCAGTTAAAAAATACTAAGAAGATTGTGGAGGTGGGGTTACCTGCCTCCTATGTGAGAAGGTGTTTGCACAAGTAATACCTGAAAACTTTGGAATGAACAGTTTAGATCCTATTCAGTTCAAAGTTACCTAGGATACATTAACATTTCTAGAAATACCTTTTTTGAAGGGGAGTAGGATTGACATGATTAGTTAAAAACCATTTATAGAGAGAATCCATTTAAAATATAGAAGAGGTGATCCTTGAAAACCCCAACTTTTATTCTTGAAAGACAGCTAAGATGAACCAGCAGAAGCCAGTTTATGTTGAAATTTCAAGATGGTATAAAAAAAGCTTCCCGGGTATAGTCAGCTTATTCATTTTCACTTTAGCTCCTTTTAGTGATGGATTTCAGCTTCCATAGGGCCTGCTGCTCTGAATCATCCATCCATCATGTGCCAACTTTGATTGTGAGGTACTCATAAAAATGGATCAAGTTCTCCTTTAAAAATTCTTGTAAAAGAATAACTGATGCTGGAAATTCTGGACCTGAGGATGTTATCATTTGAACATGTCCATAGATTAAACTGAAGGTAAATGGAGGCTTCAGTTTTGGTAATTTCCAACTTTTGCATGGATGTCAGTCATTCTTTCAAAGCTCAGGCATGTAGCCACATGTTTCCTTTTGCTGATATCATGTAAGTTATGGTTTAAAATCCCGTCAGCCATTGGATGGAATTGCTGAATTATCTACTATTCACAGGCTTATGCTTTTTGGAGCCATAAGAGAGCTGGCTCTCATTTCTTCATACCTAAACCATTTCTTTATAATAACCTCCATATTTGGAGAGAAGGGGAAGAACTTTAGTGAGTAGCAACCAATCCACTCAAACAGTTTTCCTTGTGCTTTATGCCCGATTTCTTCTTATGCAACCCCCCCCACCCCAATACAAAAATGTCCATTAAAATCTTCAGGAATCTTGCCAACTTTAAAACTATTTTAGAAATGGATTCCAGTTCAAACACTGATATCTCCATCAGTTTGCATGGGGGGGAGGGAGGAAATTCTGCAAAGAAAAAGACAATAGACATTGGTCCAGGTTCCCTCCAAAACCTTAAAGTCCAAATTTGTTTCCATATTCCCCCAAGAGCTTTTGAATTTTCATTTCTGCCCAGTGAGTCCATGATTAGTATATATTTTAAAATCTGTATTTCCCTTTATGGACCTGCACCTTCGGAAATGGTTAACTTGCAACAACAGCCTCTCTCCCTTATCTTCGTGGACTCAGCAAAGATTTAGACACCAAGATGCTGGTTTCAAAGAAGATGAAGGAATTCAACATTGAACCAAAAGGGCCAATGGGAAGATTTGTAAATCCAATTTAAGGAGTCCAGGAACAATACAACTCAAAATCAAATATCCTTGGGTGGGTGCTCTGGGCAATTCAAACGTGTTTCTATCTCCAGGTCAAAAGTGAGTGAGGATGTAATCTTGGATGAGGTTCAGATAGTTCTGGTGGGCGAAGGTGGGGAAGGGAAGTTTGAGGCTATTTCTCTCAGGTGAAGAGGCACTTTCTCTTCACGTCTCAGGTCAGTGTCATCTCCTTTGAACTTGCCGCTCTTTTTCTAGTTGTCCGGGAGTTTCCCGATGGTTACTTCTTTAATTAGCATTGCTTGTCATTTTCTTGTTGGTTTGTTTCTCTAGGGGCCTCCCCCCTTCCCAGGCCCCAGCGACAAGGGGTGAGGAGGAAGGGGAGCATTCCGGCGGGGAGGGAGGACTTCTGGGAGGGGGCTTACGGTTTGGAGCGGGGAAGAGGTGCTGGGGTGGGGGAGGCTGCCCCAGCTTCAGTCGTCATCCACATCCTCGCCCTCGGACTCATCCCCGGCGCCGCCCCGGCGCTCGTACAGCTTGTCTCGCTGCCTCTCCTGGATCTCCTTCATCTCGTCGGCGTAGCGGCAGAAGGCGCCCCCGAACTTGCCCCATGCCTTGAAGGGCACGGTGATGGCGTTGCGGTAGGACGGCTTCACCTCGCTCACCCGCAGGAACACGCCGTACTTGTTGCAGCCCACGTCGAAGAAGAAGCGCTTGGAGTCTACCGTGATGGACGTGCCCTCCGGCAGCTCCCCGTAGCCCGGGCCGCCGCCCAGCTCGTCATCGTCGCCGCCGTAGTCGTCAATGAGCTTGGCGAGCGCGTCTCGGAACTCGATGAGGCCCTGCGCGGGCAGCGCGATGGTCTGGCCGCTCGGCAGGCCTCCTCCGGGTCCCGGCCCGCTTCCGCCGCCGAAGCCGCCGCCCGCGCCCGGCCCACGGTTGATGGTCTGGCGGATACGCAAGAAGCGGCCGCGCTGGTTCTCCTTGAGGTCCAGGTAGTACTTGCGGTTCTCCCGCACGAGGAATTCACTCTTGAGCGCCCGCCGGGGCCCCCCGCCGTCCTCGGCACCCGCCGCCGCCGCGGCCGCCGCGATCTGCTCCGGGCTGCTGGGCCCCAGCTGCGCGTAGTGCTCGATGAAATCGCCCAGGTAGTCTCGGAACTCGGCGGCCACGGCCATGGAAAGCGTGAGGCGACTCTTGGAGCCGCCCGCTCCCACCTCGGCTATCTTCAGGAAGCGGCCCTTGGCGTTCTGCTTCACGTCCAAGTAGAAGCGCTTGTTTTGGATGTCCAGCCGCTTCGAGGCCAGCTCCTGGGTCTCCTGCTCGCCGCCCCCGCGGGACAGGGGCTGGAAGCCGCCGCCACCCCCGCCGCCCCCGCCGCTGCCGCTCCCGCTGCCCCCTCGCTCACTGCCGCTGTCGCCATCCGCCATCTTCTCTCCCTCCGCCGCCGCCGTCTCAGCCGCCGCCGCTGCCGGGCCCCACAGCTCTCGCGCCGCCGCCGCCGCCACCGCCGCCCGCCGCGCTCGCTCGCGCCCCCCTCCCTCCGCCCCTGCGGCTCGCGCTCCGGTCCCCCCCCCCAGCCTCCCTCCCACCCCCCCTCCCCCGCTCGCTCACGCGCTCCCGCTCTTCATCGCGAACCGCCGCCGCCCCCCCCCCATCTTTACCCCCTCCCCCCTCCCCGCCCCGACTTCCGCAGCCAAGCGGCTGTTTCCGGCGCGCGGACGAGCCGGAGCGCGCACCCGAGTGCGCGCGTCTGAACTTCCCTTTCCGTCCATCCTCCTCTCCACCCCGCCCTTTTCAGCTTCCTCGTACTGAGACTGGCCTACGTACACACGCCACCGCCCTCGCGACAGGGAAACGCAGAGACCTGTTGCGCTCCACGTCGAGCCCGTCTGACGCCGCGGGATGACGTCACTCCTCGAGGGCGCGCTACCCAGAGGGGTGCGGGGGGAGGTGGTCCTCGGGTTCAGCTGAGGACAAGAGCGAAGGGAAAAAAAGCGAGGACTGCAGTGTGGGGCGAGGGAGCGAGGAGGAGGGGCGGAGGGACGGAGGGGCGGAAGGGCGGGGTGGCGCAGGAGCGCTGCGGGCCCCCCTCCAGCTCCCGCCGCCGAGCCGCGGCAGCCGAAGGTGCCTCGGACATGGGGCCGATGGCGGGCATCCCCAGAGCTGATCCTGTCGAGGGATGGCCCGAGGGCCAGGTGGCCAGGCTTGTGCAGTCCGGAGTTAGGACCGGGGGGTGTCCATTCCCTCCTGATACCTTTGTGAGAGCTTCCTGAGTTTGGACCCGGGCCCTTTCAGCTCTAAAGCGTCTGGTTCCGAAGGTACCAATGCGGTCTTTAGCTTCTGCCTGCTGTGTGGCTCTGTAGCTTACTTCGGGCCTCGCTTGGGGCTAAGTCCTTTGGGAAAGTTTTCCTAATCTCGGCTCCCGTGGATTCAGTTGTCATCTCCACGCAGATGATTCTCATATCCAGCTAGCTAGCCCTTTTGCAGTGCACTTTGCACATACATTTTCTCATTTTATCCTCACAGCAACCCTGGGAGGTAGGTGCTATTATTACCTTAATTTTACGGAAGAAGAAACAGGCAGATGGAGGTTAAATAACTTGTCCAGTGTCACACAGCTAGTATATGTGAGTCACATTTGAACTCAAGTCTTCCTGAGTCCAGCCCCTGCCTCCTTACCCAGTGTACAGCCTAGTAGTGATACAGGTCGGAAAAAGCTCTGCATCTGGAGCCCTGGAAATAAATTCAAATCTTGTTTATGCCAGCTACTAACTGTAGCCTCTGTGACATTGTACTAGTCATTTTCCTCTCTGGACCTCATTTTCTTCATCTGTAAAAATGAACGGTTGGATTAGATGACCTCTAAGGTCTCTTTTAAACACTAAATCTATGAGCCTGTGAACTCATTCTCTCTATTAAACGCCAATCTCAAAACTTGCCATCTCAAACTTGTTTCTCAAGTGTACTCTTAAAATATGGAAAGATTTGTGCATAATGATGAAGAGTGAAGGGGGGGCAGAACCAGAATATATTGTAAATAAAAGAGCTTTTGAAAGAAATTTGATCAGTGAAATAACCAACCATGATTCATACTCAATAGTTTTTTTGTGTTTTTTTTTTGCTTTTTGGAGGGGGAAGTCAGGACATTTGGGGTTAAGTGACTTGCCCAAGGTCACATAGCTAGTAAGTGTTAAGTGTCTGAGGCCAGACAATTTCAATATAATTGCTTTATTTTGTAATTCTTTGTATTTTATTCTTTTGAAAATATCCTGCAAAGGGTTCTATAGACATCTGACTCTCAAAGCATTCCTGGCATGAAAAAGGTTTCTGTCCAGTTTTATCTAGAGTCTGGAAAGATACAGGTGAATATACTACCTCATGTTGTATGTGTTATATTTGTTTAGAGCTTTCACATGTTATCTCATTTAATCCTCCTAACAACCTTATGAGGTGGGTAAAGCAGACATTTTTATTCTCATTTTTCAAATGGAGAAACACAAAGTTTAAGTCATTTGGTGTTATGAATTGAGTGCTGAATTTAGTATCAGGAAGATATGGGTTCAAATTCTAACAAGTCCCTTAACCCCTTAGTTCTCTCATCTATAAAATGAGAGGGCTAGACTTGATGACCATAAAGGTCCCCTCCGGCCCTAAATCCTATGATCTTTAAGGTCCCATAATTAGTAAGTAGTAGAACTGATAGAAGGGCCTACCAGATCTTCTCACTCCTCCATGGTAGACGGGGCAGTAGGGAGTGCCCTCTACAGAGGAGGAAAGACCAGTGTGGAACACCAGAACAGAAAATGAGGGGATTAGGATAGTGAATGTTTAATTGTGGGAACTGGGTGAACTGTACTGACTCATCTTGTGACTCAATTCTGTATGTAGCTCAGTTCACAAATCTAGTGCAAAGTCTGTCATCAGAAAATTTTATTCAGTTTTGGGAATTGAGAGAAAACCTTACTGCATTATTTGAACCTAACCCTGTGGGGCTGGGAAGGTGGACCACCTTTACCTGCTGCTTAGAGACCCTTAACTAAGGATTTAGGTTATGCTGACCAGAAACCCAGTCAGATCCAAAGATTGATGCAAGAAGATTGTTCAGAATTGTACACTTATGTACGCTTGTCTTAGTCAAAAACTGGCCCTGTCTTGTTCACTCAGTTATTGCTTCCTTGTTCCTTTGATTGTTCATAGGCGTGGAGGATAAAGGCTTGGGGAATACCTCCTTTTCTGATTTCAGGGCATTTAACCTAATCACTCTCCCCCTCTCAACTTGGAAAGTGCCTAATCTTTAATCCAATTAGAAATCAGATTACCCAATGTCTTGTTTTCTATTAATTAATTGGTCTAATTTGATTAATTATTTTTAATGTATAAAAATCTGTTTCCCCCCTGTATTTGGGGTTCCAACCTTAAGCTGAGGAAGGGCCCTGGTCTCATTTTGTTAGGTCATTGGCATGCGTTGCTTAATAAATTGATGTACTTTGAAGAAACCTTTGTTTCTTCAGTTATTTCATCTTTCACCTGCCATAACAGGGAGGTTTTTTTTTGTTTTTTTTTTTCTTGTTAACAAGAAGAAAAAAAGAAAAATGTTTACAGGATCTGCTTCTTTCCTCTCATTTACAAGCCCTGTTATAGATTATCCACCCCTACATCCACAGCCTCAGTTCTGCATTGGAAATAGGAAAAGAGAATCGAGGAAAGGAAGATGGAAGCCATTTTGAGGAGTTGTAATAAGGTCTGGAAATGACAAGAATGGTTTCATGAAGGGGAAATTTTAAAAATCAGATCACAAGAGGAGAAAATTGGGTTAAAAAACATAGCAAATGACATGGTGAAGAAAAGGGTACTAATTTATTTCTGGTCTGATAGAAAAGGGTAGATGAATTTTGACATTAGGAACCAAGGGCTGACCACCATCACTATCACCCACCTAACACTACCTGAATTATTTTCAAGGCCTATTATATCAGCTATTGCAGAGAAGAAATAGCACTGTTGCCACAGTTTCCTAATCACTACCTAGGATCTGGGAGGGAAGAACAAAGGCCCTATCAATTGATAGGGATCAAACTTCAAAGTCTGGGAGCTTTGTTCAGTACTATACCCTCCATTAGGTGCTGAATCAGGCTCCTATTTAGGAATCAGAAAAATTACACCTGAAATCTGTGGCTTAAGTTTTAAATTCATTGGTCATAAATGCTGCTTGGAGTATCTCACCTTCCAGTGTAATTCCTTTGAAGGGTACAACACTCATATGTATTTGGATGTTTTGGAATATTTATATATTTCTAAAATATGTGGTTCAGTTGATAAGTGCCATGTAAAGGAGAGATAGTTGTGGACAGTTCTCAGGGAAAGTTTCATGGTGAAGATGGAACTTGAACTGGGCTTAAGTATAAATGTGAAGCCATGTTCTCAAAGGAATAAGTAATTGATTCTTTCTTCCTTGGAGGCATTGAAAAGCATTATTTCCTCATCAAATGAGGTGTTACCCCAGAAAGATTGCATTGCATGTTCCTATTCATGCACTATGTTGGGTTCAATGAGAGCTGTGAATTCATGCTCACTCTGCATACTAACTCCCAACTCAGATGCTGCTTTCTTATCGCCACTGGACCCAGACAGCCACAAGCAAAATCCCCATTGTTTCTCTCTCTGATCCTGGGAGGGAGAGTAAGACTTTTCCTGAGACATATTGAATAGGTCTCAGGCAATTTGGGTGAGACTGTCAGTTTCTTAAGAATTTCTATTCTGAGGAGTATGGAATCTGCAAAACCAGATTTATTTCCCATTGCTTTTCTCCTCTCCAATTTCTGCCTTCTCAGATTCTGTAGTTCCTTAAAAAAAAGCTTGGGAAAGAAAAAAATGTGGCTGTTGGACTTTTAATATGAAGGTCCTAAAGTCAGGCAGAATTTCTTCTTTTTTCTGAAATATATTTGGATTCATGGGGTAGTCTTATTTCCATTCCTCATCACAGAACTATTTTTTATCCTTGTGTTCTGCTTTTAAAAAAATGTAACATTATGTAATTTTATATGTATCTTTTTGCATATCAACATTGTTTTATGTTGTTTTTAATAATCTTTATTGATATCTTTTATTTTTACATTATTCCTACTTCCCCCCTTATATTCTTCTGTCTCTCCCCTCCCAGAGAGCCATCTCATACAACAAAGACTTTTTTTTTAAAGGAAAGGAGGAAAAAATCAGCAAAACCAATCAATACATATATTTTTTAAAAATCCTATAGTATATGAAATGTTCTGTACCCATGTACTCTTGCTTCAGCAAAGGAGTCAAGGGAGGTATCTTCTCTTTTCTCTTCTTTGCTGCCATGCTTGTTCCTTATAATTTTGCAACATTCATTTTTATTTGTTTTCTTTGCATTTACATTGTTATAGTGAATGCTTCTGGCCCACTTTTCCAGAGCCAGGTGGGCTACATCTGTCCTTAGAGGTTAGGGTTTCTCTTCTTTTGAGGTATATATTCAAGTCGTACCCCATGGCTCACTACTTTACTATTCACACTCTGCCCTGACCCCGACATTGCAATGTCCTTGGGCCTCTTCAGAAATGAAGGGTGAACAACAACACCACCTTTCAGCACCGCCCGCTGCGTCCCCCTTACTGTTACGTGTCAGTGACTAGTGCCTCAGGTCCATTTAACCATTTATCATCAGTTAGGTTTTACAAAGAAATATTTACTTCAGAGATATAACAAGAACAGAAGTACAGATATTTCCCTTAGCATCTTGGCACGCACTCTCCCCAATCCTTCCTCAGTTTCTCCAAGGAATGAGCTCAAACTTAGCTCAGTTTCTCTATGGCATCCATCCCACCACGTTTGCATCTAGATTCAGCATCTCTTTGCATGAATCCTTGTCTTAGATGACGTCTGGGTCCCAAAGGTCACTCCTGCATGTCATCCTTACCCCTTCAGGTATCAGTATATGCAGAGTCTCCAGTCCCTTCACTCAGAATGGAAAAGAACACATGGCATCATTGGAGAGAGGGACCAAGGCTTCTACCCTTCCAGTTTTACTGGGACCAGATTCCATCAGTAAAGGAGTCAAAATCACCAAGATGGAAAAACCAAATAAAATGGATGGCTGAAGCCTTTTTGAAGGCACTCCCACTTTAGCCACACAGCCAATCAAGAAAACCTTTCACAACCACATGGTTAGCATATTAGGTCCAGTTACAGTCTGTGTATGTTCAAGTCTCTCTAAAATACTTCGTAGCAACAGGTCATCACAACTCTCCTGGAAGCAGGATCCTCAGCTTCTCTCACATAGGAAATTTGTATCAATACAACATGCTGATTTCTTCTGTGAATGTACCAGTCCCCCATTACATGATCTTTGTGTTATCTTGGCTTTACTTTAATTACTTCATTTTGTATCAGTTCATGTAAGTCTTTAAATGTTTCTCTTGGGGGCGGACCCAAGATGGCAGCGTAGCAGCAGCAACATATTGCAGCTCTCACATAGCCACCCCAAAATACCTATAAAATAGGACTCTAAACCAATCCTAGAACTCCAAAATGCATACAAAGATACTTCACAGCTCGGCTATGAGGAACCACATCAGCACTGTGAACCGAAACCAACCTGGCCTGAAGCTGCTGCTGAGCCCTGGGGGTGGCCAGACGAGAGAAGCTGTGAGCGGATTAGCGGCAGCTGCTAACAGTGTTGAGATCTAGGTCAGTGGGATTTGCGAAATCAGGAGAGAAAAGCAGTCCAGCCAAAAGGCCTCCAGAGTGGAAAAGCAAAAGGCAGAGGTTTTGCACCCGCCTCTGCGTTGCAGCTTCCCGCCCACAGCCTGCAGACAGCAGGGGGACTAAGTGATTGTTCTGAG
>CM053585.1:180966536-180994344 GCA_028646515.1 Pseudochirops corinnae | reverse complement strand
TAGTGGGAAGTATCCTTGTGTGCGTTTTGGAGTTCTAGGATTGGTTTAGAGTCCTATTTTATGGGTATTTTGGGGTGGCTATGTGAGAGCTGCGATATGTTGCTGCTGCTACACCACCATCTTGGCTCCGCCCCCCCCAGCTTCAGACACTTAACACTTACCAGCCCTGTGACCTTGGGCAAATCACTTAACCCCAATTTCCCTGCCCTCTCCCCTCCAAAAAGCAAAAAAAACAAACAAACAAACAGTGGAGAGTCTGAGTGATAAAAATTGGAAGGGGGCATGGGAGCTCTAGTGAGTTGTGTCAATTTTTTTAAAGTGAAATATGAGACAAGATCTTGTCAAGTCCTGAAATAAATCAAAGCCATGAGTAGAGGAATGAAGTGTCTTTAATTGAGATAACAGGGCAGCAAATCTTCCACCTTGAGAAATGTCCAGTGGATTTCCCAACCAAAGAGATCCAAGAAAACGTTTTTATAGTTTTAGGAGGAGAGAGGGAAGAGACAGTATGAGGTAGCAAGATTTGCTCATGAGACCCCAGTGGCCCTTGGCAATCTGGGCAAGGAAAAGCACTTCATTCTGACTGTACTGCCCTTCCTTCCATGAATTCCAATGGAAGTGGGCAAGGACACTAGAAAATGAGATCCAGCATGAGATGGGCTCCCTGAAAGGCAACATCCTTTGTTGGGGGGAGGAAAATCTATGGTGTGGTTCAGCTTAACCTAATCAAGAGTGAATATCTTCAGAGCAGGAATGTAAGGATATTCTGACTTACAAGGATCATTTAAGGGAATGGCAGTCCATAGTACATTTGGTATTAACAATTTCCATCACGATATTAACAACTATATTAACAATTTTCTGTCAGTCTTCAGCTGAGAGGATAGTGGGGTGAAGGGAGCTGTGGGAAGCCTGAGTAAGGATGAGGTTTGGAAAAGCTGCTATGATGAGTGGGAGAGTGAATTGTTAAAGAGCTATAAAAGGATTGCTTTGAGGGCTCCAACTGCACCCCACCAACCCTCATCTTCTGCCTTCATACCTCTAAATGTGCTGCTGAATGAAGGCGAAGAAAATCGTGCATCTGCTACAAAGTTATGTTATACAACCAACCTCAGCAGGGCCCTCACTGCTGCTAGGCAATCCTTCTATTCCTCTTTCATCAACTCACTCCACAGAGAGTCTTCCAAACCTTTTCATTCCTCCTCAGACCTCCCGTAGCTCCCCCTTCCCATCTAGTTTTGGGCAGCTTGCTCAGTGCAGTGGGGAGTGCACTGGACTTGTCAGAACTACCTGAGTATGGACCGGGACCAGTTATCTAACCTAGCTCAGCCTCAGATTTCTCATCTGTAAAATGGGAATTACATTTACTCCTCTCTCACAGAGTTGTTGTGAGAATCAAATAAGATAAAATTTGTAAAAGTGCTTTGCAAACCTTAAAGAGCGATGAAAACATGAGCAATAACCTTTTATTTATTATAGTGAAGCAGCCAGACTCCAAGAACACTAGTAAAAGGTTCCATTTCAACAAGTCAGGTCTTTAGTGAAGTACTCTGGGGATTTATGCTTGGCTTTGTGTTTAATGTTTGTTTTATCAATGACTAATTTCCTTCAAGGCTCAGTCTGTCAGTCAGTCAACCAACAAGCTTCATTTTTGAAGTTTACAATGTGTCAGGGGCTATGGGTGGGTGTGTGTAGGGGGGAGGGGCAGAATGCAAATACAAAACAAAAAAACATTCCTCGTGGTCAAGGAGCTTATATTCTAATTGCGAAAGACAAAAGATATAGGGAAACTGAGGGGAGAGGGGGAAGAAGACACCCAGCACAGGGGCCATGATGGAGGAGTTGGGATTATACAGTGGAGAGAAAAAAGAGGGAGTGGGCCTGGGAGACCTCCTTCAATAGAGGCTCTGGGAGGAACCATCCAATCAGAGGCTGCAGGGGTTGAGGGAACTTCTGAGGTGTGAATTCCAGGGCTGGAAGATCTTCTAGGTCCTAGAATTAAGAATCCTTGGTCCTAGGATTAAGAGTTTTCTGGGGCATAATGAAGAAAGCCATCATACAACCTGGTGAGAAATGAATGAGTTTAGTTTAAGTGGTTCCTAAAAAGCCTTTCCTGACCCCACCTCCCACCTCTGAGCTCTCCTGCAAAATGACCTCTGTATGAATATACACATATATGTAGCTTGATAGCACAGAGGAAGATGTGCAATGTGCACCTATGGCCCTCCCACCTCCACAAAGGGGATGGGCTGGAGGCGTCTTCTCATATCTTTATGATTCCTACTCTATAACTTTGTTTCATTTACTTTTGATTTTTGGTATATCTTGTCCTCTCCGTTTATGTTGTTATAGTTGTTGAATAAAATTTTTGGCTTTATTTACTTTATTCTGCATCAGTTCATATAGATCTTTCCATGCATTTCTGTATTTATTCCACATGTCATTTCTTATGGCATAGTGATGTCATATTACATTCACATACCACAATTTGTTTAAACATTCTCCAGTTGATGGACATCTACTTGGTTTCCAATTCTTAACTATCACAAAAAGTGTTGATTTAAATATTTTGGGGTATATGGGGATTTTTTTTTCCTTATCTATGCTTTTTCCCTGGGTTATAAGCCCAGTAATGGAGTCTTTGGTTCAAAGGGTATGTGATGGAATGACACATCCTGCATCCTGTTTGCTCTGTCTGCCTCACCTCATCCGTATGGACATTTTAGTCACTTTGTGGCTGTGAATACTCTGAAGTTATGAGAACTATTTGTTGATATCCTTTGACCATTTATCTATTGGCAAATGGCTATTAGTTATATATGTGTGTATATACATATTTATGAATTGTTTATATATCTTTGATACCAAACCCTTAGAGAAATTTGATGCAAAGATTTTTTTTCCATTCTACAACTTCTCTTCCTATCCTAGGTGCATTAATGTAGTCTATACAGAAGTTCTTCATTTTCAAGTAATCAAAGTTATCTATTTTATCTTTTGCAATTGTTTCTATGCCTGTTGGTTAAGAATACATCTCTTACCCATAGCTGTGAGAGGTATATGATCTATTTCTCTTTTAATTTTTTAATAATATAATTTTAAAAATATGATCTTTAATATTAAAGTCACATATACCTTTAGAATATATTGTGTGTGGCACAAGGTATTGGTATAAGCCTAATTTCTGCCAGACTGCATTCTAGTTTTCCCAGATGTTTTTATCAACTAGGAAATTTTTCCCTAGGTAATTTATATTTTCCATTTTTATCAAAAACTGGGTTATTGAGTTCTGTTGTTTCTGAATCTAATTTGTCTAGTCTGCTCCATTGATCTCCCTATTCTTTAACCAATACCAGATGGTTTTGATGACAGCTGCTTTATAATATAGTTTGAGGTCTAGACATCCTATTCCTTCTTCATCCTTGCTTCTTTTCATCATTCCTCTTGATAGTCTAGCTCTTTTGTTTTTTCAAATGAATATCATTATTATTTTATCAAGCTCTGGAAAGTATCCCCTTTCTAATTTGACTGGTATGGCATTAAAAGTATAAATTGATTTTGGTAGTAGCCTGTTTCAACTTTATCTTTGTATCTTGAGTTTCTAGAACAGCACTCAACACATAGTAGGCACTTAAAAGCTGACTGATTGATTGAAAGATGGATGGATTGAGATTCTTCAAAGCCATTTGATTCAGACCTAGATCAAGGATTTGATCATTCCCAACCTTAGTTTCTCAGAAAGTAAAGTTGGGGATAGAACTGGGAACAGTGGTTCCAAAGATATAGATGCTTAAAAAAAAAACAAAACCCTTTTTGGTTTCTCTAGAAATATTAAGAAATAATATTTGTTCCAGCCTAAAACCTTTTTCAGGTTTTTGTCTTTAGGAACGTGGGTAGAACAAAAGCTAAGGCCTTTCTTAAGGAAAAAAGATCAATGGTGATAACCAAACTGAACTCTTGTCTAGATAAGACGATAACTTCTATTTCCACCAGGAAATGACCTGACCCATGTCCACCCAGAGGACAATGTCTTCTCTTGCATCCAAGGTTAAGATATCAATCATAGGAAGGAACTCTTTTCAGTCCTTAAGGGGAGTGGTCCAGGAAGGGACTATATGGTATTTCTGTTCTGTAATGCTAATCCTAAAGTGTATTTTTATATGTTGTGATCTTTTCCTTATTCCAGTTTCCTATAAATCTTATCTGAAATTGTCTTGGGGCAATCATGATGGAAGGCACTGGGGTCCATACCAGCATGATCTCTGTCTCTAAAGTAGAGACGGCTTGGAGGGAGTTTAATGATAAATTAAATAAAATGGTTTCTGGCAGACTTTGACCTAAAAATGCTGAGTATAATATTAATGGGATTTTTTTAGACAATAGGCTCATCATATCTGAATACAAATGAGACCCTTCATATAAGAATTAATTAAGCACAACTGATTGGCTTGATCAAACACGCTTGATATGCCTGGTGTTAATTTATTATTTATTGCCAAAAGCCTGAAGGACACCAATCCCTAAGACCTTGAGGTCTAAGGTTTGTTTCAGCCTTGAGCTGAGGATGCACGCCTAAAAATCTTTTTCTAGCTTCTCCTTCAGTCTTTCTTACAATCTGTTTGCATTTACAAAGCAACTTGTTTCTGCAGAACAGAGCTCGCCCCAGACATAGACAACAGAGCCATGGGTAGGGTCTCATATGGAATTTAGACAAGTGTATGGATGTTCCTCTCTGTGAAAATCTCTTATCATTTTTCACAAGTCAATGTTGGTTTGAAGGCTGTCTTGTCATTTTTTACAGACCTGCTAAGTGTGACCATGGGAATGGCTCAGTTTGTCCTAAGACCCAACAACCGTACACCCACGTAAATTGAAAAAAATATTTGAATAAAACTTTCAGACATTAACAGGTAGAGAGGTAAAAAGCCAGAGCCTCAGCTAAGAGGGAAAAATACAGTTTCAGGTTTGAGGTAGAATAGTAGAGAGATGAGTATGGATGTCTCAGAGTAAGCAGAGAAACAAGGGTGAGCCTTGGGTGAAGCTCACAAGGTCTGATTGTTCACAAATCAGCAAATGGTTCAAAAACAGGGCTTGACTTTTTTGTTTTGTTGGTCATTTCGAGAAGGGCCCCAAAAACTATGGCCCCTCCCAGGCCAAATCCAGGCAGGTCTAGGCTTAAGAAAATCAGCAAGAAATGTTATTAATATAAGTTAAACTTAGAAGTTTGACAACGTGTTGAGCATTCTTGAAGAGTCAGTTTTTAAACCTTTGCCAGAAAACCCTGAAGAGAACTGTCACCCCAGCTTGGTTTCTTTATCAATGGCGTAGAAGTCAAGGCTAGATGGAGTCACTGAATCCAAAGAATGAGAGATTATGCTCTAGTTAAAAGACCCAATCCCTTCCCTGTCTAAGATAAATCAGAATGTCAGTGATTAAATTAAGTTAATGTTTGTAAGTAGCATAATTTAGTGAGGAAATCATTGGATTTGGAAGCAAAGACCATCTCACTTTTCATAATTTCTCACAGTTGAATTCTCAGTACTTAGCACAGTGTTTGGTACATGGTAGAGTGGTTGAAGATTTTTAAATTCCATTTCAGAACATATATTTGTTACAAATAATTGTCTTAATTTTGAAAAGGGACAGGGTCAAAGGAGAAAACAGAATAAATGGGGGCGGGATAGGATGGAGGGAAATATAGCTAGTCTTTCACAACATGATTACTATGGAAATGTTTTGCATAACTACACAGTATAACCTATACCCAATTGCTTATCTTCCCAGTGGGGATGGGTGAGGAGGGAAGATGGGAGAGAATCTGGAAGTCAAAGTTTTAAAAACAAATGTCAAAAAATTGTTGTACAGGTGAAGAGGTTTCCCAAAGAGGGTTAGGGTTGCCTGAGACCCCAAAATACCAACACACTGGGTCCTGCTGAAAGAATTCGACTCAAGTCTCCTCAGCCAAAGAAAAGTAAAGTTTATTGAAAGTTCACTAAAAGTTCACCATATGGGGTAGACTCTTAAGGAGCCAGTCTATGCTACATCATTCTATGGTGCTCTCACAGAGCTAGTCTGTGCTAGGGCCTTCTGTGAAGCTCTCACATCACATGGAAGGGAGATGGGATTCTTATATACAGAGGAATCTAGGAGTGGTCTAGAAGAGGAGTTAGGGGAGGGTCTTCAGTAGGAGTCAATGAGGTCAGACTCCAGTAATGAGTTTGGGAAGGGTCCTCAGGAGGAGTTAATGAGGTCAATGCAAGAGTGGATTGGTATTTTGATAGGCTCAAGGGTGGGAAGCAGATGGACAATGGAGGGCCAGGCTAGTAACAGAGGTTTGGGCCCAGCCACAATGAAATACTTATGGCCTCTGCAAATGCCTCATCAAGTGGGAAGATTCAATCAGACTTCAAGGGGTTTCCCAGAGTCTGTACCTCAAAGATTCAAGGAGAACTCAAGGGGGGTCCCAGAGTCTATACCTCATCACAGGCAATGGGATATAGAAATTCATCTTGTCCTACAAGAAAGTGTATGGGGGAGATATATGAGAGGGCAGACTAGGGGAAGGAATAATCAATATGCTTACCATCTTGGGGTGGAGGGTAGGGGAGAGATGGGAAGAAAATCTGGAACTCAAAATCTTGTGAAAATGAATGTTGAAAACTAAAAATAAAGAAATTCTGAAGGAAAAAAAAAAAAGAAAGAATCATCTTATCAAGAATTCCACCTGGCCATGAGTGAATTTAGAAAAAAAGATTTTTATTTAACATCATTTCTGACAGGTGACTTGGCCTTTAACCCCTTGTGAAACAGGGTCACTTAGTAGGCATAAGCCCCTCTCAAGACAATTACAAACTCTTTTATAACCATCCTGATTCAAATTTTCCCCCTTGCTCTCCATTGGCTAGATGCAGCCTCCTGAACTGTCCACCTCATGTTCTCTTTCTTGATGTTTCCCCTCAAACAGCTAGTTATAGCAGCATACAAGATTCTGACCTTTTACCTGGTCAGAAACCTGGTTCTGCTAGGTCACAGCTCTGATTAGAACGAGTTACCTCTGACTTACATCCTATTATCACTCAAAGCTGGGAGGAGTTTTAATCCAGTGGAAATAGAATTCCTTCTTTTGTTTCCCATGTATGAGACAGAAATTAGCAACAACATTCCTGGGACAGAAATGTTTTCAACCAAACTTGATTGCTCTTGATTGCACTTTAAAATCTGAAGGACTAATTCATTCCTTTGTCCTCATCAAATAATTAGAAATAGTTTAATGTTTGTAAGGAAAGACCAAAGGGGAAAATATTTAAATATTTTAAACTTTTAATGTAAGAATTTTGTACTGTCACCAGAGGCTCTGTTAGAAACTGAAAAATTAAAAAAAATTTGATGGGGCACATTACTTGAAAGGCATTTTATTTAAATTATACAAATACCCTTACTTCTTGGAAAATGGTGGAGGAAATGAATAGGGGATACCTGCCCTCTTACAATCTCCCTCAAAAATGATTGCATTTTGGAAGAGATCCTGTATTGTTAAAGCCTATTATAGATGAGTACCAGGTCTTCTGTGAATTGGTCCAGGAATTCTGGAAATCAATATGAAACTACATGCCTCAAAGTCACTGAATTGTATATGTCCGTCAATGTAGAGATATCTTTACTAGTCCTGTAACTCCAAAGAGATCAAAGAAATATTACAAAAATATTTATATCAACTCTTTTTATAGTGGCAAAGAAACTGGAAACTAAGGGCAAGTGCACATCATTTGGAGAATGGTTAAATAACTTCTGGTATATGAATGTAATAGAATAGTATTGTGCAGTAAGAAATAATGAAAAGGATGGATTGAGAGAGACGTGAAGATTTACCCGAATTGATACAGAGTGAAATGAACAGAACTGGGGGAAAAAAAACTTATATAGCAACTACAACATTACAAAGACAAATAACTGTGAAAGACCCTCACAATCAATGAAATGACCAGCTCTGACCCCAGAGGACTTACCTCTGACAGAAAGGGATGGACATTAGATACAGAAGGAGGCAGACATCTTGTACATGGCTGATGGGTGGATTTGTTTTGTTGTATAGGCCTTGTTTAACACAAGAAATGTTATTTTATTTATTTATTTTAAATCATGGAAGATTTTTTGCTAGGGATGAAACATTTACAAAACATATAGACAGAAGAGAACAGAGGGTGGTTTGGAGTCAGTCACAAAGAAGCAGTACAGCTTTGAGAGTAAAATGTTGATTTTATGGTGTTTTTTAAAATGTAAGCTGTTTGTTTGCAGTTCCATATGCAATCTCTTTCCCCCTCTATTCTTTGTATGTGGAAATGCTCATGTTAATTAGTATTTTTTACGTACAGAATAACAAAAAAAAATTTTTTTTTTAAACTAAGTGGGAGGATAGCAGTTTGCTAAGAGCAAGAAAAGCCTAAAAATCCCTGAAAACACCCCAGGAAAACTTTTTTTTCTTTTATTTTTTGAAGGCAATGAGGGTTAAATGACTTGCTGGTGTTACATAACTACTAAGTGTCTGAGGCTGATTTGAATTCAAGTCCTCCTGACTCCACTGCCTGTGCTCTATCCACTGAACCACCTAGCCACGCTCCCCACCGCACCCTAGAAACCTTTAGAATGTGTCATTAACATATTGATGTTAATAAGAAAAAAGGAGAAAAATAGTAGATCCCTCTACCCAGGCCAGCAGTACATAGAAGGACTTCAGGAATCCTGTAGGAACCCTGGAGAAATCAGGGCAGGTAAAAAGGGCAAGCACAAAGCAGTCACAGCCTGATGGCCCTGTACAAAGGCCAGCCACCTCAGGCCCCCTGGCAGGCCCAGCATGGGAGAGGCTGCAGAGGCCCCTGAGGCCAGTGAAAGTAGAGAAGATCCCAGGTAAGGCCTAGCACAGGGGGTGGTCAAGGATCACTGTGGCCAGAGAGACAGAGGCCAGGGGACAAAGCAAGCCTGGAGCTCATTCCTTGAAGGAGGGGGCCTAGTCTGAAACACCATACTGAGGTCTAGGCAAGCCCTGCCTCTGACATACTGGTGAAGAGGAGTTCTGCCGCAAGGACAGGACCCTCTACCTACACACTGATGCTGCTGAGATGAGCAAATCAAACCAAAAAATATGAGGATCGAGAGACCCAAAGGAGATAAACTCCAAGGAAGAGAACAACCTTACAACCAGTTCAGTTAATGCCTCCTAGAAAAAAAGGTCCTAGCTATAAGGCCTACAAAAGTACCAGAAAGAAAAGAAACAAGAAATGCAAAATGTCACAGTTAGAGATAAAAGGCTGGCAAGGAAATATGACACCTTAGAACAGATGGTAGAAAATCTTCAAAACTGAATACCCTGAAAATTATGTCAGGCAGGCTCACTCTGTAGGGTTGGATCAACATAAGGAAGACTATAAATATAATAATTATGTTAATAATAAAAAACACATGGTTATCTCTCAACAGATGCTGAAAAAGCCTTTTGACGAAATCCAACACCTGTTTCTGTTAAAACACTAGAAAGCATAGGAATAAACGGGCCTTTCCTTAATATAGTAAATAATATTTATCTAAAACCATGAGCAAACACTATATGTAACAGAGAAGTTAGAGACCTTTCCAATAAGATCACAATAAAGCAAGAATACCCACTACGACTTATTTAGCATAGTTTTAGAAATTCTAGAAATGGTAATAAGACAAGAAAGAGAAATGAAGTAATGATGATAAGCCAAGAAGAAGCAAAAGGATCATTTTTTGAAGATGATGTGATGATTTGCTTAGAAAACCCTGAAGAACTGACCAAAATTAATTGAAAAAAAATTCATCAAAGTTGTAGGATGAGAAATAAAGTCATATAAATCATCAGCATTTCTGTGTGTTCCAAAAACCAAACAAGCAGGTAAGAGCTAGTGTAAGTGGATTTTAGTGTTAAGTAAGGTGGATTTTAGTGTGTATAAAGTGAATTTTTGTTATTTTTTCTTAGAGTTCAGTTTCCCAGGATCCATAGCCATAACAATCTCTTGTTCCTAGGTATTAGATATGAGTTCCCACAATTAGGGTTCAAAACATCTCCACCACGTGCTTGAGCACCTAGGTAACAAAGTAGATAGAACACTGAACTTGAAATCAAGAAAACTTATCTTCCTGAGCTCAAATCCAGCCTCAGATATTTGTTAGCTATGTGACCCTGGGACAGTCACTTACCCTTGTTCACCTCAGTTTCCTCATCTGTAAAATGAACTGGAGAAGGAAATGGCAAACCACTCCAGGATTTTTGCCAAGAAAACCCCAAATGGGGTCAGGGAGGGTCAGACACAACTGAAACGACTGAACAATGTGCCAGGCACCGAGTAATTTATAAATATCACTTCATTTGTTCCTCACAAAAACCTTGTGAAGCAGGTCCTATTATTATCCTCACTTTATAGTGGAGGAACCTGAAGGAGAGGATAAGTGACATGCCCAGGGTCACACAGCTAGTAAGTGACAAGGGTCCATTGCTCTACCCACTGCACCACCTAGCTGCCTACATATAAAATACGTACAAAAATTTTTTTGCTGTAGCAATCCTCTTTTTATAGTAGCAAAAAACTGGAAACTGAGAGGGTGCCTACCTCGTAGGGAATGGGTAAACAAACTGTATTACATGAATGTAATGGAACATTACTGCACCATAAGAAATGACAAAATGAACAACTTCAGAGGAAACAGGGAGGACCTCTGAACTGATTCAGAGCAAAGAGAGCTGAAATAGAGGTTGACTCAACGACAACAACTTTACAGAGAAAAGCAACTCTGAAAGACTTTAGAACTTGAATTAAGGTAACAATAAACCACCAGGGCAGAGGACTGAAGGTTAACCATGCCAGCCACCTCCTGCCAGAGAGGTGACAGACTCAAAATCCAGAACAAGATACAGTTTGGTTTCTTTTTTTGACACAGCCAATGTGGGAATTTGCTTTGTTGGACTATGTGAGTTTGGTTTTTTTAAATTCTCAATTAGGGGGAGGGCAGTAGGAGGAAAAGATAATGCTTTTATGAATAAATGAATAGCTAGATAAATAATGATATTTTAAAATGCTACTCTTTGAGGCCAGCCAGTCAATCAGGTCTGATTCGATACAATTTTATTATTGCCTAAACCATATCTCGCTATTTTCTCCACAAGAATAATATGAGATACTTTATCAAAAACTTTTGCTAAAATCTAGCTACACTATATCATCCGTAGCATTTGTCTTGACATTTGGTAGCCCTGTCAAAAAAGAAGATGAGGTTCATCTGGCATGAAGCATTGTTGATGAAGTCAGGCTGGCTCTTATCGCTCTTTCCCTTTCTAGACGTTTGCCAGCCTTCCTTTTAATTAATGGTCTCTTCTTGAATTTTCCCAGGAATTGAAGTCAAGCTTAGTGGCCTGTGGTTTACAGAATGCATCCCTTTCCTTTTTTGAAAACTGTAATATTTGGGGTGGCTAGGTGGGGCAGTGAATAGAGCACTGGCCCTGGAGTCAGGAGGACCTGAGTTCAGATTTGACCTCAGACACTTAACACTTACTAGCCGTGTGACCTTGGGCAAGTCACTTAACCCCAAATGCCCTCTAAAAGGCAAAAAAAAAAAAAAAGAGAGATAAAGAACTGGTGGCAACGTGGCAAAAATAAAGTTAGTGGCAAATAACATTAACAAGAATATCTTTGCCTCTAGTCTTTAGATTTTTTTGGAGGCAATCATGGTTAAGTGACTTGGCCAGGGTCACATAGCTAATAAGGATCAAAGTGTCTGAGGCCAGATTTGAACCCTAGTAAACATCAAGTGCCTACGGTCAAATTTGACCTCAGGTTCTTCCGACTCCAAGGCCAGTGCTCTGTCTACTGCACCACCTAGTTGCCTTGGGTCTTTGGATATTAATTCCAGGCAAGACAAGTAGGTACTGAGATGGTCGGAGCACGTTCAGCTGCTGCTGAGTAGGGGCTCGGTACTGGAACCCAGGAGCGGCGAATACCTAGGAAGTGAATGAAATTGTTAGTCTAGCCTAGTACGCCACCTGGCGGCATTCAGTAGCTATTCCAACCACCTTTCCTCAGCGCCTATGTAAAGCAAGTGATCCCACGAGAGAAGAAAATACCCTTCATAAAGTATGTAACATGGGGCGGCGAGGCGGCGCGGCGGCGCAGTGAATAGAGCGCCGGCCCTGAAGTCAGGCCCTGAGTTCAAATTCGACCCCAGACACGACACACTAGCAGTATGACCTTGGGCAAGTCGCTTAACCCCAATTGCCCTCCAAAAAGCAAAAAAAAAAAAAATATATATATATATATAATATGCATATATAATACATACATAAGCACTTGTAGACGTACATATGTGGGCAGCTAGATAGAGCTCCAGACTTGGAGTCAGGAAGACCTGAGTTCAAATCCAGCCTCAAACACTTACTAGTTGTGTGACCCTGGGCAAGTCATTTAACCCTTTTTGCTTCACTTTCCTCATCTGTAAAATGAGCTGGAGAAGGAAATCACAAACCACTCCAGTATCTTTGCCAAGAAAACACCAGATGGGGTCATGAAGAGTAAGACAAGACTGAAAAACAACTCAGCAACAACAAATACGTACATTCCCAAGTCTCAGTAAATGGGTCATTTATTTCAAGTGATATTTGTCGCCCAGAATTCCACATGCATATTCATTTCTCTTGTCATAAATCCAGTTGTGACGCATTATCTCATGGACTTGTGTTTTGTTTGGTTTTTTTTTGGTTAACATATTTAATAAAATAAAATTTTAGTACAACAGAAATACAGGGACATATTCTTAAGGTTGACGGGTGGCATGCGATAGTGGACAGCATTCAGGGCTCCAAACCAGAAAAAATTAGGTTCTGCTTCTGACACCTATCTATCTCCAGAGCAACTGTTTTAGGGCAGTTCCAGATCTGCATTACCAAAGGAGGTTTCCTCCCCTGAGTTCCTTATATTTATAAAAGCATAAGTCAGAATCATCCTCAAAGTTAGTTATAATAGAATTTGACTATACACACACACACACACACACAGACACACACACACACAAAATACACTGTTGTACCCTCCCCCTTATAAGTATGTGTTTAATGGGAATAATCAAGGTAGTCTCCTGATATGCTAGACTGAGATATATAATACAGCACACACATACATATATATGCATACATATAATTATTATTCAGCATTTATTTATAGAACACCAATTTATGGGTAGAGTGCTGTGCTGTGTCATATAAAAATCTAGCTTTATATATAAAAAAAGATAAATTAGCGAGTGATTGCTTGACCTCACCTGCAAGAATCTGTATGACAGATGCATAGTTTAGAGTGCAGAAACAGGAAAATGCAAATAGTGGGTACAGCAACATATAGCAAAGCAACTAAAAACAGCAGAATGCCAATGAAAGCAATGACTTGCTTTATTAGTCCCAGTGGACAGAGGATCACACACACACACACACACACACACACACACAGTACCAAATGTTACATGAACTGTCCAGCTCAGCTGATGGGTAGATTTTGATGAACTGTTTTCTCTATGGCAAGGAAGAGTTTGTGAATGGAGGGAGAGAAAACAGGACATGTCTGTTGTAAAGACAAAATGCATCAAGAAATAAAAGTAAATAAAGAAAAAAGTTGAAATCATTTTAGTGCTTCATTATAGGGTTCACAGTAAATTTCCCTAATACATTTTAAATGATTTAACTTACAACTTCTTCAGAATACAACTGTTGCGTTAAATTGTACTTGCCATCAGATCAGTGTTGTGTGATGACAACCCCTAGTGGCTAATACAGGCCACTACATGACTTGTTCACAGAAACAGGGGGACCTTAGGTGGGCTCCTCAGACTAAAGGGGTGTTCAGGATAACATAAGACACAGGATAAAAAGGCCACTGTTGGTTTCTATTACCTTTCCTCCACTGATTTGCCCTGAAAACCTCTTCCATTCTTTATACCTATTTTCCTGTAGGAATAAGCAAAAACTTTATTGAATCAATGGAGCAGTGGGGTCTGCCATAGGAAAGGGAGTTGATTGTATGTTGTCTGAGAACCAGCTTAACTAAAAAACCTCTCTGCCAGGTTTGCCTGCCGGATGATGGGTTTTTCAGGCCAGGGCAAGTCCCCAAAACTGTCCGCCCAGTTGTAGGACCACAATTTGAGTGACCACAATTTGAAAATCACAAGTCCTATAAGTATTTCTCATAAACATGAATCAGATGAAAGGAAGTGTTGTGCAATGGATGGAGGTCTGACCTTGGGGTCAGAAAGACCCAGATCCTAGGTCTTGCCTCTGACATATGTTAGTGATGTAAGCACGGGAAGTCATCTAATTTCTCAGTGTCCTCCAGCAGCTCCAGAGGACCCCTCTGGAGAGTTACAGGACCTGAGTTCAAATCTTAGCTCTAAGAGACCTAGCTCTAGATTAGAGGTTCTTAACTTGGGATAAATGAACACATTTAAAAAAACCCACAATAAAAAACCAAGGAATTGTGTGGCTGCAGGGACTCCATGAACTTTGAACTTTTAATATTTTGATAAGTGTACTTCAATATAATTGCCTTCTTTTATAATTCTTTGTGTTTTATTTTATGCATATTTAAAATCACTATTCTGAGAAAGCTAGATTTCATTTTATATGGTTTTATCTTAGTGTTCTATCCCACTGAGGATATCCTGAATACTGATTCTGTCATCCATTCTCAGCTTTATGTCATTCATCAATATTAGAAGTGCTTACTGAATGAATGAATGTATGAAACCTGAACTCAAACAACCGAGCAGAAAGACAAGCAAGGAACATAAGACATTTCATTTCATATCCTCCTTGGCTGGCAGGCAGGCAGGCATGCCCGTCAATCGGTTAGGAACACATGCTGAATGCTTACAATGAGTGCTGAGCTTTGTACTAGAAACTGGCCAGAGCTGGTGGGGGAGAGCCCTGGGGGAGGGAGGGGAAGAAAAGAAACAGGAATTGAAATTTCACGCACCCGAACATAGGAAAACAGAACGGAATAGAATTTGAGAGCTGGAAGGAAGCTCAGAGATGATCTAGGCTACCCCTCCCCCCTCCCTGTTTAACAGATGAATAAACTGGAGCCCAGGAGCAGGAATGAGGACAATGAAATAGATTTACGTAGAGGTCACTTTCTTTTCCTAACTCTGGGTCCAGGACTATATTTAGTGGACTAAATTAGCAGTGGCTGGTGTCGTGTTCAATTTGGCCTCGTAGAGCCCGGGTTCAAATCTCAGCTCTGCCACTGAACACCAGCTTGATGGGCGTTGGTCAGTTGCTTAATCTTTTCCAGGCCTCAGTTTCCACATAAGGAAAGAGGTTGGATTAGAGAATCTCTAAGTTTATCTTCCAGATCTAAGTCTATGATGCCGATGATTCAAAGATGCCAGTGAGGCTCTGGGGACAGATGGTATGGCTGCGTCTCCAGCCAAGACAGGGCAGGGAAAAGAGCTTTGGAGAGAATCCAAGGAATTTGGTTTTAGTCATGCTGAGTTTGAGGTAGAAGCAGCATGTCCAGCTGGAAATGTCCTATAGTCAGCAGGAGTTATAGACTTGAACTCTGGAGGGAACAAGCAAAAACAAACCAGTCTTTGAGCTGCTTCTTGCACAGGGCACACTGAAAACTGAAGGAAAAATATGAGAAACAAAACCAAAAACAAACAAAACAAACCTCTGTGTATCTACAATGTTCTCTCCAGGTTTCCCCAGATTTTCAGGCATTTGAGTGTCTGTTCTGAAGGGAAAATCTAAGTTAATTTTGTAGTTCCAAAAAAATGAACAATATGGCTCAATTAAAAATGCTGGTGCAGGCTGGGGAAGATGGGGACGTGTATCATCAGGGATACTACTGAAGGAAGAAGGCCAAGAGGTATAGGAGAATCTGAACACGCAATTCTGATGCTACAAAAACAAGTGATTTCAATAAGAACGAATCTGGCTACACAGAAAGCTCTTTGAAGGGTTCAGATTTATTTTTTTAAATGTATAAAATACAGGAGTGGTCCATAATCGAGGAAAAATACAACAGAGTGACAAAAGCTCAAATTAGTATATAATAGCTGAAAAAAAACAAAAAAGCAATAAAACATTACAGTCAGTCCTTAACTACACTTAGATACTAAGTCACAATATAATTAATTTATCTATATTATCTCACTTGAATGCAACAGCTCTGTGAGTTAAGTACGACATGCATTTTAGATAGGAAACTAAGGATCATAGAAGGTATATAACTTGCCTAAGGGTCACAAAGCTAGGAAATGTTAGAATAGGAATTCATTTATCTAGAAGATGTTTATAAAACATCTGCTAAATGCCAGGTACCACACTAGACACTATGATTATAAAGACAAAAATTAGGGCAGCTAGCTAGTTGACACAATGTATAGAGCGCTGGGCTTGGAATCTTCATGAATTCAAATCCAACCTTGGACACTTACTAGCTGTGTGAGTGTGACCCTGGGTAAGTCATTTACCCTGTCTGTCTCCAAAAAAAACCCAAACAATTAAGAAGGGACTGCCACCAAGGAGCTTACACTCTATGCCTGAGGGTGAGGACAATATTTATACAGATTTAAAAAAATTAAATATATACAGAGTAAATAAAAGTAATTTCTGGGGGAGGCCACAGGGACCAGGATGGGCCTTAAGTAAGAGTCAGTCAAAGAGAGGGTTTTCCATTTGGTCTGAAAGGTAAGAAAGAACCACTAGAGAGTGGGTATGTATATGTATTGGGGGGAGTTGGAGTGGGGAGGTGTGACAGATTTAGGAATATCAATCTGGCAGCTGTTTGAGAATTGAAGAGGCTAGAAGACCCAAATAATGAATAAAGGTGGTCATCAAATTTAGAATGAGAAATACCTCATCTTTTTAAAACCATTGCCTCCCCAAGTCAACAAGCATTTATTATGCTCATACTGTGTGCCAGGCACTCTGCCAAATGCTGGGAATACAAGGACAAACAGGGGAGTCCCTGTCCTCAGAGAGCTCACATGCTAATGTGGGAAGACCGAAGGAAGCTGAAAATGAGGGGAAAAGATGACTGAAGTTGTGTACCAACTGAAGGGACACAGTAGAAGGAAAATCTTGGGAGTCAGGGGTACAGCCTAGAGAAGAAGAGAGACATGAGTGGACCTGGACATCCTCCTTAAAACTGAGGTTCTGGAGGGAACCAGCCGATCAGAGGGAGAGACTCACAGGGTCAGAGGGTTAGAAGAAATCCAGGGGTGGAGTGAGTTTCATAGGTGAAGAAATTTCTATGAATGGTAAAGAAATTTCTATGGAGAATCAGAAGTCTAACCCCTGATGGGATTAAGAGATATGATCTACCTAAACAATATCTCCTAAACCCATTCTAACGAGATTAGGGTCTTGGTCTGAGGGAGGAGGGCCCATTGATTTACTTTGAGGGAGACCTTGAGGTTCAAAGAGTGACGAGTGGCAGTAAGTGGACAATTCCCCAGGATCATTCTGGAAAAATGAAGTGACTCTTGTTCTACTAGGGCAGTAGACTATTAATTCAAATCTGTTTTTTATATCGTGACATTTTCTTTGTTTAAGATTCCTATAAATGTTACGTCAAGATGTCATGTTTAGAGAGATGTCTAAGGGCAGGAGGGGACTCTGTCAGTTTAAATATTTCTCTCCAAACAGAACAATGCTTGGATTTAGAATAACGTTAAATTAATTTTTAAAAAATCAGTTCTGGTAAACCTATGTCTAAAATGCAAGGCTTAGTATTTACATTTTTTCTTCAATAAAGTGTCATGAAGGGAGAATTAGCAGGACTTGGCAAATGACTGAAAATGGGAAAAGAGAGAGAAGGAAAAACTGATACGACTCAGGTTAGGAACTTCTGTGAATGGGTGCGTGGTGCTGCCCTCAATAGAGACAGGGAAGTGAGGAAAGGGAATGGGGTTGGGGAGGGGGAGCTAATGAGCTGTTTTGGACAAGAGCCCTGAACAGGGAACAAGGCTGGATACACAGGTTTGGGAGGCCATGAGTCCATGGGAGCTAATGAGATCACTAAAAGAAAAGGGAGGTTCAAGGCAGAGCTCTAGAATATACTCACAGTAGAGGATGGCTTGGACAGTGATCCAGCAAAGGAGATTGAGAAGGAATGGCTGTACATGTAGGGGAACTGGATAAGCTAAGGGTCCGGAAAACCCAGGGAGGAGAGAATATCTAAGAAAGAAGGACAGCTCACATGCTTCAGAGAAGCCAAGAAGATGAGGACTGAAAAGAGGCCTTGGCTAATAGGTTTTGGCAATTAAGAGTTCATTGCCAAATCTGCAAAAACAAATTGTTTAGTTGAGCAGTGGTCAGAAACCACATTATAAAGGTGAAGAAGTGAGAGAAAAATGGAAGCAAGGAGTGTAGATAGTTTTCCTAGGTGGTGCAGCTGAAAAAATGTCATACTTGGAGTCAGAAGACACTAGTTCAAATTCTGCCCTAGACACTTAATAACTGTGTGACATTGAGTGTGTCACTAAACCTCTCAGCCTCAGTTTCCTCATCTGTAAAATGGAGATAATAGTAACACCCACCGAGGTTCAAATGAGGTAACATATAACATGCTTTGCACATCTTAAAGCCCTCTATAAATGCTAGCTATCACCATTATTACTATTTTCTAAGAGTTTTGCTATGAAAGAGAAGAGAAATTACATAATATGATAATTTGAGGATATGGCAGTGCCAAATCAAGGGGTTTTTTTTCTGTTTGTTTATGTTTTTGTATTTTTAATGAGGGAGATTTGAGCGTGTTTGTAGACAGCAGAGAAAGACCCACTAGATAGAGACTGAAAATTAGAGATGAGGTGTGATTATGGGAACAAACTGTCAGAGGAGACAGCAGGAGATGAGATCAAGGGCATATGCAGAAGGATTAGCATAAGGGAAGAGAATGGCCACTTACTGATTAGAAATTTCAGCAACGCAGAAGAGGAAGGGGAATGATATGAAGGGGCTTGGGGACAGAGAACAGTGGAGAAAAGGGAGCTCCCAGGAAACGACCGCTATTTTCTCTTGGCAATGTAGGAGCTCTGTTGTATCTACACAGCCTAAAAATGTTTTCAATACCTTCAAAATATGGTGCCCTGTGGTAAAGTCCTTATCTTCCTATCCTGATTATGGCTTACATACCCATAAATGTTATGTTCATCATCCCCCAAGTCAGTCCAGCACAGTGTATGAAACAGATGGTATTTTAATATCTAGAAAAACAATCTATGATCTAGAGCTGCAAAGGGCTTCCTCCCTCCTTCCTCTCTCAGGGTATGGGAGTGGCATCTGGAAGCTTGGCTGTGACCACCTACCTAGATGTAGTGGGCCATGTCTGGCACTTACCATTCAGCACAGCATGGTCCCATGGCAAGAGATCAGCAGCTGAAATGGTTAAGTCCCAGAAGGCATGGTCTTTAGTAAAGGATGGGGATGGTAAGATGCCCACCAAGGTGAGAAATCAATTAAAGAAATCAAACTTTCCCAGTCCTCTCCTGGTTATTTCTGCCTCCCTGTTTACTCCCTTGTTAAGTGCATTTTATCTTGTCTGGTCCCGCCCTTCTCCCCCCCCCCCCCCCAAAAAAAACTCCATTATTTAAATACCAATATTTTGTTGTTCAGTTGTATCCAACTCTTCATGACCCTATTGGGGGGTTTCCTTAGCAAAGATACAGAAGTAGTTTGCCATTTCCTTCTCCAGCTCATTTTTACAGATCAGGAACTGAGGCAAACAGGGTTAAGTAACTTGCCCAGGGTCACACAGCAAGGAAGTGTCTGAGGCCAAATTTGAACTCAGGAAAATGTCTCCCTGTTTCCAAGCCCAGTACTCTACTCACTGAGCCATCTAGCTGCCCCCAAATACCAATATACTACTATATTATTATTATTATTATTATTATATCATAATAACAATAATACAATAATATATTAATTATGATCATATACAATGTAATATATAATTATATTATAATATTAATAATAAAATATATTAATATAATGTAATATTATTATTATTTAAACACCAATGTACCATTATCCCTTCCACATCACGGGGGGTGATGCATTGCCACTGTGATCTGAAAAATCTGTGTAAAATTTCTTGGCCCTCCCTTTGTATCAAAGAAGAAGTCTGAAATTTTTCCTTTTCTTTTACAGGATGTTTACAATAAAATCTGGTTTTGGGGTGGCTAGGTGGCACAGTGAAGAGAGCACCAGCCCTGGAGTCAGGAGGACCTGAGTTCAAATGCAGCCTCAGACAATTCCTTGCTGTGTGACCCTGGGCAAGTCACTTAACCCCAATTGCCCTGCCTTCCCCTCTCCAAAAAGCAAAAAAAAAAAAAAATCTGGGTTAAGTATTTGGTCATAGGCTCGTTATTATCTGTGGCTTCCACAAAACTCCCCAAATTTTCCATTTAATTTCTTATGCTGACCTTCAATATATTCAAAGTGGTGGTGGCAGGACAAGTAATTTCAGGTGATCCAATGGGCAATGAAAAGATGCATGGTGGATATACGCAAGCTTTAAAATTTTTCCAGTGATAATATTTAGGAAGAAGCCCCATGAAAGATATCATTAGGAAGGGCTACACACATCCAGAGAAAGATTTACAGAGTCTGAATACAGATTGAAGCAAACTACCTGCTCTCTTTATTGTTTTGTTTTGTTCTTCTTTCTCATTGTCCATTCCAACTTGACTTTATAATCCTTCTTTACAACTTGACTAATGTTTGACGTGAAGGTATATTGGACTGCATGCCGCCATGGGGGAGAAAGGGAAGGAGAAGGAGGGGGAGAAAATTTGGAACTCAAATGCTTGTGGAACTGAATGTCGTAAACTAAAAGTAAATAAATAAATTAACTAAATTTTAAAAAAAGAAAGAAAGATATCATCAAGGTGATATACGTTTGGAAAAGGAAGAGGGCCCATCATGTATCAAAAGATAACATAGAAAAACTAGAAATCACCCATTGAATAGAACACCAGCCCAGGAGTCAGGAAAACTTGAGTTCAAATCTAGCCTCAGACACTAACTGTGTGACCCTGAGTAAGTCACTTAACTTCTGTTTGCCTCATTTTCTTCCTATGTAAAATGGGAGTAATAAGAGCACTTACGTTTTAGGGTTGAAAGGATCAAATGAGATAATAATTGAAAAGGGCTTAGCACAATACCAGGCACATAGTAAATATTCTGTAAAGACAGCTGTGGTAGTGGTGGTGGTGATGATGATGGTGGTGGTGATTTGGAAGGGAGGAGAAGGCAAGGTAGGTGAAATGTCTCTGTTCTACCTGACAGTTCAGGAGAGGAAGAGTGGAGATTTGCTTCTTACAATGAATCCCTCAGCTTGTACCAGGCTCCACTTTTATACAGCACTTTAAAGTTTATAGAGCATGTATGCTTTATCTCATTTGATCAGCACTGTGAGATGAAGTAAATATTCAGCCATTCAAATGAATCTGTGATCTCATAGATCTCCAATCAGGCATATCATCCGAACCCATTCATGCCTACCCATCCTATCCTATGAGTTCAAAACCCATGGAGCAAGGTAGTACAAACATAATTCTCATTTTACATATTGGAAAAGTGAGGCTCAGAGGTTACGTGACTTGCCCAGAGTCACACTGCTACTAAGTTTGAGAACTAGAATTCGAAGTCCTTTGTGACTCCATATAGGAATAACTATAATCCCAGTCCAGGCTTTTGTCGCCCCCAATCAGATTTTAAAGTCCCCCTTATCTCCCATGAAGTAATTATCCCAAAATGAATGGTAGACTAAGAAGACCCTTATCCTTAGAGGTCAGTTTTGGACTGACCCTGCCCTTCAGAGATTTGCAGAACCCCCTAGGAAGCTTCTTTGTTTCCTAAACTCTAAGCAGTGGTTCTCAACCTTCCTAATGCCGTGACCCTTTAATACAGTTCCTCATGTTGTGGTGACCTCCCACTTCAAAATTATTTTCGTTGCTACTTCATAACTGTAATTTTGCTACTGTTGTGAATCGTAATGTAAATATCTGATATGCAGGATGTATTTAAATTGAACAGAACCCACAGGTTGAGAACCGCTCCTATGGAGTGGAGGTGGGATAAGGTTTACTGACTAATCTAGGACCCCCCAGCCAGGGGTGTGTCGGTAAATGCTTAATAACTGCTCTCCAGAAAAAAAATGTGGGTGAAACACTTTAAATTTAATCTGGGATAACAACATTTTTTCCATCACTTTCTTAAATCTAAATAATCAACAAAACAATAAATCAAGCCCTAATTTAAAGTGTTTGCTGATTTCCAAGCTGTAAATGCTCACACTGAAAATTTAATAATTGGCTCTTCCGTCTCAAAGAGCTGGTTCCAGCACACATCTGTCCTCAGCCCAACTCGGCATGTTTCCAATAACTTGAGTTGGACTCATGACCAACCTAGATTCTCTGGGATCTTCCAAATCACACACATACCTCCATGGCTAGCCCATGGAGGCCTTACCCTCCACTATCAGATTACCCGTCCACACCCTTCCTCTAGTGGTAGTATGTCATTCTTATCCATTTCTCTATTGTTCAGAGAACAATGAGGCACAGAGGGAAAGATCATGAAGCCAGGGTTAGCCATTTAAAATGGGATTTGGGAAAAGGAGATGGAGTTGTCTAAGAGACTTGGTGTTTCAGCATTTTTACTTACAAAGTTGTTTTATTTGGTTTAAAAGCTGACAAAAAGCTCGCTACTTCAATCTCTGCTTGTACTCTTAAGTTCATAATGACAGGCAGATACCCAAACCTACCTTGGTTAATAAACATCCACTTCACGTTATTATAACTTTTATCTAAAAATCCAGTGACCTCATCGGTGCATCTGGCTAACTTACATAGGAATGATTTCACAGCAGTACCCTGTTTTTAATGTTTTAATCACTTAACTCAAAAGGACACAACAAGTTGAAAATCATATACTGCATTACAAAAATATTTTTCTTGACCAGAAGAATTAGCAAAAATCTTGATGTCACCCTCAATAGAGTCTAAACTGTTTAATGACTTAAAAGATTTTTTCAAAGCGTCCTTCTGTTAAAGGTCCCAACTCCCTTCGATTGACACTTCAGTCCCCTAGTCTCCTTCACCAGTGCTGACCACTGGACCTCCTTTTACCCACAGAGAAAAGAATGGGGTGACCAGACAGTAATGTGAGAATCCTTCACTAAAGGACAAAGGGAAAGAAAGCTTTAGGAAGAGGAATGGTGAGTCTGGACACAGGAGATAATCTAAAAGGAGATGCAGTGGACATAAGCTTGGGGACATGCTGGGGAAAGTCAGAAAATAGCAACAGTTGGAGGCGGGGAGGCTGAAAATGACCCAGGGCCCTTAGAAAGGGTAAACCTGCTCCCTGAAGCAACTGGACGAGTTAGTCCAATTTGATGAGAGGCTTTTGTCAATGCAACAGCTGGGCAGGGCTATAGCTGGCAACTGTGAGCCTGAACATGAGGCCACTGGCATTCAGCTGTCAGCTAAGGAAAGAGGGCCCCTCATTCACGGGTGTTAGCAGAAACTACCCAAGATAGAAATCAAACCTTCATTTCCCTTTCCAATGGCTAACTCTTTGGGGAGCCTTTTTCTGACAAGCTTAAATGGCCAAGGTATGAGCTTCTGCTGGAACCAGCCTGTTCAATCCATTCATCTGCTAACTAAGTCAGGCTCAGGGGTCATTTGATACAATCTCTAGGAGTGCAGATATGAAATGGCACATTCTGCCCGTCAACTATGGTATACCTAGGCCAAGGACTACAGATTAAACCCAGGTTCCCCCTTGCAGCCATCATCACGGGGAGCCATGTGAAGAATCCTTGTGAAGAACTGGTCTGCCATTTCTGTAATTACTAACATCAACCACTGACAACTGACTGTTACTAACAGTTACTGGCTATTAACAGGTAAGGCCAAAGGCCCTAGGAACAACAGTCCTCACTCCCACCCAGACTACTGGCCCTGTTTCCAGTCTCCTCCTAATAGCCATGGTCCAGTGAAGCAACCTATTTGGAAATGTGACATGGCAACATCCTCTGCATTTGCCACAACTCTGCCACCCTTCATAGTCACAGCTATTGAAAATCCAGAAAAGAAAGTACCCATCGACAAAGTCCAAGTCACTATCAAATGGTTCAACATCAGAAACTGATATGGTTTGATTAACAGAATTACTATTACCATCTCTTTTACCACTGAAAAAGACTATAGGGCAGCAGTTCTCAACCTGTGGGTTGCAACCACTTTGGGGATTGAACGACCCTTTCACAGGGGTCACAGGGGTCGCCTAAGACCATTGGAAAACACATATTTCCTATGGTCTTAGGAACCGAGACACTGCTCCTCTATCAGTCTCCAAGAGGATCTGCCCACATGAAGATACGCCCACATATGAGTATTAAAGCAGCGGTTCTCAACCTGTGGGTTATGTTCAATTTGTAACAATGAAAATACATCCTGTATATCAGATATTTACATTATGATTCATAACAGTAGCAAAATTACAGTTATGAAGTAGCAATGAAAATAATTTTATAGTTGGGGGTCACCACAACATGAGGAACTGTATTAAAGGGTCGTGGCATTAGGAAGGTTGAGAAACTTAGGGCCTTTCAATATGACTTACAGTTGAAACTTCTGTATATTTTGTCTCCCCTAACTCCAGGGACTGTCTGACCTTTCTTTTTGTACCCCTGTGCTTAGCATAGTATTTCATGCAGAGTAAGCACTTCATAAATGCTCATTCATTCATTCTCCCTTTACAGAATGAAGGTCTTTGATTATTCACTCCTTAACTAAGAAACATACTGACCTAGCACCATAACTTTTTTTCAAAACTGCCTTACTGATATTGCCCTTGTTTTGTCTCTGTACTGTTGTTTTCTAAAGAATATGACATGCAACTATGAACACTGTTGTTTCTTTTTTTAATTAATTTTTTTATTTTGTTCAATCAGAAAAAAATATTTCTCTACCTCCCACTTCTCCCCTCTCACCCCTACCCCAAATTGAGAAAGAAAAGCAAGACTCTTATTACAAACATATATAGTGAAGCAAATCAAATTCTCACATTGGTCATGTATTTAAAATAATATATGTCTCAATTTGCGCCTCTCTATGAGGAGGTGGACAGCATGCTTCAACATAAGTCTTCTGGCATTACACTGGTCAGAGTTCCTAAATCTCTCAAAGTTTGTCTTTACAACACTGTATAAATTGTTCTCCTGGCTCTGTTCACTTCATTCTGCATCAGTTCATACAACTCTTCCCAGGTTTCTCTGAAACCATCCTCTTCTTACCAACAATATTCCATCACAGTTATAGGTCATAACTTGTTTGGCCATCGATGAACATCTTTTTTGTTTCCAATTCTTTGCAACTGCAAAAAGAGGTGCTAAAAGCATTTTTGTACAGCCTTAAAGCTTCTTTTACTCAGGACCAATCCCTTCCTTAGCCGTGTTCAATCTTTCAGTCACACCCCACTCTTCATGATCATATGGACCATAGCATGCCAGCACCGTCCGTGGGGTTTTCTTTGCAAAGATACTGTTGTGCTTTGCCATCTCCTTTTCCAATGGATTAAGGCAAACAGAGACTGACTTGCCTACAGTCAACTAACTAGTAAGTGTCTGAGGCTGGATTTTAACTCGTCTTCCTGACTCCAGGCTCAGCTCTGCATCCACTGAGCCATGCAGCTGCCTCATCTCCTTAGAGGAGCCGCCCTCCCTCCAGCCATCCTTACCCCTTCCCTCTTCCCCCTTCTTCTCCCTGTTTCCCTTTTGAGCGAAAATGCATTTTGCACTCGTGTTCTTCCACCTCTGGCCAGATGAGAGTGAGGCTCAAGTGTCATTTGCTCTATCCCCTTCTTCTTTATACAACTTCTACTCGCACACCCTGATTATGAGATAGTTTTCCCCATCCTTGCTCTTCCTTTTCCTCCCCCCCTAAAGTATTTCTCTTCCCTTCCTTTTCCATTCTTTTAAGATAATCAAGACATAGCAGAACCTCTCCGAGGTCCTCTAATTGAGTCCCTTCCATGATCCCTAAAAATGATAGGGTCCTGAAGACAAACATGTATCATCTCCCCATATTAGAATATGAACCATCTATCCTTGTTTAGCAGCTTACCACTGTGCACTCATGTTTACTTTTAATGGTTGTCGGATTCCTGTGTTTGAACCTTGAAGTTTCTATGCAATTCTGGTCTTTTCATCAGGAATGTTTGGAAGTCTTCTGTTTCAATAAACATCCTATTTTTTTCCTCTGTAGGATTATACTCGGTTTTTCTGGGTAAGTTATTCTTGGTTATAAGCCTATATCCTTTGCTTTCTGGAATATCATATTCCAAGCTCTCTGCTCCCTTAGAATAATGGCTGTTAAACTGTATGGGGATCCTAACTGTGACCCCTTGGTACCTGAATTCTTTCTTTCTAGATGCTTTCAGTAATTTTTTCTTTGATCTATAATTTTTGGCCATAATATTCCTGGAAGTTTTCATTGTGGGTTTTCTTGTAGGAGGTGACTGGTGGGTTCTTTCTATTTCTATTTTGTCCCTTGGTTTTAAGAGATCTGGGCCATTTTCTTTTATGATTTCTTGAAATATTCTATCTATGCTCTTTTCTTTTCTTTTTGATCACAGCTTTCAGGTAATCCAGTGATTCTTAAATTCTCTCTCCTCAATCAATTTTTCAGGTCGTTTGTTTTTGCTAAAGGATAACTTTCATTTTCTTCTTTTTTTTGTTCCTCGTTCTTTTGATTTTGTTTTAATATTTGTTCTTATTTCATGGAGTCATTAGCTTCTATTCTAATTTTCAGGAGTTTGTTGCGTGGGCAAGGTTTTGCACCATTTTGTGCCAAGTTGGAATTATCCTTCCAATTCCTCCATTGCTCTCATTTCTTTTCTAATTTTTTCCTTTACCATTCTCACTTCATTTATAAAACATTTTAAATTCTTTAAAAAAAAACAACTCTTACTTCATCTCTTCCAGGAATTCTCGTTAACCTGAAGGCCAGGTTAATAAGTTTTGCCTTGTGGCTTTGCTTGTAGATATTTTGAAATCATTCTCTTCTTTTGGGTTTGTGTCTTGAGCATTACTACCACCAGAATAGCTTTTTATGGTGGGATTCTTTTTTTGTTTGTTTGTTCATTCTTCCAGCTTTCTCCTTGACTTTGGACTTTGTTAGGGCCTGGCTCTGTGAACTTTTGGAGGGAATGACTGGATTGTTCCTGTTGCTTGGTTGGGATATGGAATGTTGTGTTATCCCAGGATCTCAGTGACAGTTCAGGCTGGAGACCAGCTAACTTTCAATTGTTCTCAAAGTAGTTTCTGATACAGGGTAAGGCAATTTCTGCTCTCCTAGTCTGAGCTCTGCAAGTTCTTGATCTGGGTTTGGCTCTAAGTAACGTTACTTTGGACTTGATTAGCTGGAGTTTCAAGCCTCTATCAATTAGCTAGAAAATGCTGCTGGTTCAAAATGAGAGAATTCCCTTTTGGGCTGGGATTTGTAGGCTCCCCTGTGGTCTGGGATTTCTGCAGAGGTTCATACGTGAACCTCTGTCTTCCTGACTATCTACTATGCTATGCTGCTGCATAAATACAAATTCTATACAGAACTAATGCAGAGCAATTCGGGGGCTAAGGAGAGCCCCAAATAACTGGGTAATTGGGAAAGGTCTCTTGTAAATGGTAGAAATTGAAATGAACCATGAATGGGGTAGAGATGAGGAGTGAGGCCCCCTCCA
>CM053585.1:180914041-180966036 GCA_028646515.1 Pseudochirops corinnae | reverse complement strand
CTAGAATCTGGAATTCCATAATCAGATGTTATGAATGTGTATCTATCTATCTATATATGCAATTATTATTATTATTATTGACTACATCCAACTGGAACTTGAGATACACAGGCACTGCGGTTGGAAGATTCATCCTGCCCTACCGAAAAGTGACATAGGAGAGAATAGACTGGGGGAGGGGGGACACACTGGGATGGCTGTTTTGGGGCGGTGGGTGGGGGAAAGAGGGGGAGAAAATATGTAACTCAAAATCTTGTGGAAATGAATGATGCAAACTATAATAAAAATTTAAAAATATTAAAAAAAAAGTGTCTGAAGCTGCATTAGAACTCAGGTCCTTCTGACTCCAGGGTTGGTGCTCTTTTCACTGTGACACCTAGCTGCCCCAAAACTCTTCACTCTTGTCCCTTATGATGAGGTGCCCTTTCTTTTTGACAAGCTGAATCCCTCTAAGCCTTTGAGTCCCAACTTTTTTTGTACTGAAACTGCCTCAGACAAGTCGTCTGGTAGTTTAAGCTCAATATTGGAACAAAGTGAGATACTTGGAGGTCAACAGCTAATAAAAAGAGATTTAGTTAGCCACAGCAGAAGAAGTTTAGTCAATAAGAAAAATCGTTAAGGACACCCTCAACTTAATTCAGCTGAACAAAGTCCCCTTGCCAGAGTTGCCTGTCATCCAAGCATCAGAGAGGTCTTAGAATGCATTTAGAGGAACAGATGTGATGTCAACAGCCTTAGTCTTTAGTCCCCTGAGCCAACTAAGATTGGAGGTTGGCCACAACACCTTTTTTAAAAATAATATTTTATTTTTAAAGTTTATTTTATTTTATTTTTCCCAATTACACATAAAGACAATTACAATAAAGACAATTTTTAACATTCATTATTTTTTTAAGGTCTCAATACCTTTTAAGAAAAATTAGCCTAACTTTATGGAAGAGGTTTTAGATTTTGCTCCTACTGTACATCCCATCCCATCTTCTCTTGCAGATTGTGCCCTCTAATCTCCTCACCATTTCTCTTATCTTCAGTAGCCCCCTATTTACTGGCTTCTTCCCTGCTGCTGTCTCCAAAAATGTCCATATTTACTCTATCCTTAAAAAAAACCCTTGGGGCGGCTAGGTGGCCCAGTGAATAGAGCACTGCCCCGGGAATCAGGAGGACCTGAGTTCAAATGCAGCCTCAGACACTTAACACTTGCTAGCTGCATGATCTTGGGCAAGTCACAACCCCAAATTGCCCTGACTTCCCCCCTCCAAAAAGAAAAAAACAAAAAATCCAACTCTCACTTGACCTACCATTTAAGTGAGTTATCCTATATTTCTCCTCCTTTTTATGATTGGGAAAAAACCATCTATTCTCACTTCCTCCATTTTTTTCTCATGCAGTTTTCAGCCCTCTGAAATCTGGCTTCCAACCTCACCATTCAACTGAAATTGATAGCAGTGATCTCTTAATCTCTCAAGTTTGATGCCCTTTTCTTAGTTCTCATCTTTCTTGATCTCTCTGCAACCTTTGACACCATTGATCAGCCTTTTCTTCTAATATTCTCTCCTCTCCAGGTTTTCTTGACACTGCTGTCTTCTCATTCTCCTCCTATTCTTCAGTCTCTTTTGCTGGATGCTTCCACAAAGCACTAGTGTCGCCCTATACTATTGTCCTTACTGTCAATGCTATTGTTACTACTATACCTTGTCCCTCTACTATCTCTCCTGGTGTTATCATCAGCTCCCAGGTTCAGTTATCTCTCTTCTGTGCTTCAGACTCACTGTACCAACAGTCTTTTGGATACCTTGAACTAGATGTCCTGTAGACATCTCAGAACCAATATGTACAAAACTCATCATTTCTCCCTGCTCCCAGACTTCCCTATTATGGTCAGGGTACCACTTATCCTCCCAGTCACTTCTCCCTTCACAATATCTCTTCTATATGTGTACTTCTTTCCATTCACACTACATCACTGTGACGAATGAAAAAAAAAACCAACACAAAAAACCAGAGTTTCTGGGTAATTAATAATCAATTTATTAATTAGGCAAGCTGACAGTCAATAAATTTATGGTCAGTGGTTTCTCTCAGTAACCAAAGACACCCAGTGGAGACCCTGAAAGCTTTAAATAATTCTTCTGAAAATCAGCTACAGTTGGTGAATATTTAATGAGGAGATGAACTAAAAGTCTTCAGCTACTTCTGCATGAGAACATGGCTTGAGCATGAGATTCAGCAGCCTCCAGCAATCTGGGCAGGGGAATCCATCTCCACACAGACCACTCTGGTTGGTTTTCTCCTTCATGAGCTAAGTCACCCTAAACTCTAAAGGACAGGGGCTCCTTTTTCTAAGGTAAGGATGGTCCAGATTAGATTTTGTTTATTCTTGAAATAGAAGTTAGGTCTCCTAGTGGGGTGGGGTCCCACTCAAAATTGAAGAGTATGTTTCTTGAGGACTAAGAGTAATCTCATCAATCAGTCATGTCCTTCAGAGACTGACTTTACAACAGCTAGGCCTTTGTGAGGAAATAGGAGAAAAGCCTGTACCCCGATTTAATAATTGATTATTAGAAGTATAATAATAACTTTTCTCACTATGATGACATAAACCTTCAGCACCTCACCCCTGGACTATTTCAGTAGCTTTGTGGTTGGTCTCCCTGCCTCAGGTCTCTTTCTAGTGGAATCTGTTCTCCACTTGCCTGCCTGCCTGCCTGCCTGGAATACAGGGTAATTGGGGTTAAGTGACTTCCCCAAGGTCACATGGCTAGTAAGTGTTAAGTATCTGAGGCTGGATTTGAACTTAGGTCCTCCTGACTCCAGGGCTAGTGCTCTAGCCACTGTGCCACCTACTGCCCCACCAAAAATGTAATACAGAGCGAATATGAGGTAATTTTGGAGGGTGCTAACCAAGAGGGGAATCAGGAAAAACTTCATGGAGAGGGTGATATTGAAGCTGGAATTGAAAAAAAGTAGGAATTCTCAGAGGCAGAAATGAGGTGATAGGGCCCAGTTCCCCTCCCCCCAGATTCTGGATTCAGTCCTTGGTACCTTATCCCACAAGGTCAGTTTCTCTTCTTTTCTTTGGTTCATGTCCCCACCTGATAGTAAGGCTGATTATCTGTGTTTCCCTGAATGTGGATAATGAGGTCTCCAATTCCCACACAAGCATTTACTGTACAATATATATGTTGTGTATAAGACAGTATTTCCTTCACCACAAAGGGAAATGCAGAGAATGCTAAGGATTTAGCAGACTATGGAAAAAATTAAGGCACTCAAATAGCCCTTTAGCCTCCCCCTAGAAGATAAATATATTTGAGGGGCTGAGCAACTCCCGACAAAAGCAGGCAGAGTTGAGTAGTACTGATCACCTGGCTGTGGTATATGCCTGTCCCGCAGCCCACCTCAATTCCACTTTCCTGCCATGTTGTGCCTGTCCTCCAGCTTCAGGGACCACTGTGGTCATTTTTCTTCTCCCAGAAGCAAGTTGTTGATACAATCTTCCTCAAGGAGATGAGTGTCTGAACTCTCAAACTTGGCATTATTGAAGTCTATTCTCAGGATCTCCCATCTCAGGCTGCATGTAAACACATATCTAGCCTCTGCCATGTGATTCTGGAGGAAATCCAACTGCTTGAGAGGGAAATCCCATCCTCAGGAACTCTAGTCTCTAAAAACAACTTTGAAAGACATTAGAATTTTGATTAACCACACCACTCACATCCTGCCAGATAGCTGATAGACTAAAAATCAGAAAGAGACATGTATTTGTAGACATGGCCAATGCAGAAATTTGCTTTGCTGGACTACAAGTGTTTTTTTGTGAAGCTTTTGGTTTTGGGGTGTGTGTGTGTGTGTGTGTGTGTGTGTGTGTGTGTGTGTGAATGAAGAGGTTACCCACAAAGAGGGTTAGGGTTGCCTGAGACCCCAAAATACCAACATGCCAGGTCCTGCTGAAAGAATTCGACTCAAGTCTTCTCAGCCAAAAAAAAATAAAGTTTATTGAAAGTTCGCCATATTGGGTAGACTCTTAAGGAGCACAGGTATCTGTAAGGCCAGAATAAGTCTGTGCTAAGCCATTCTACGGCACTCTCACACCACATGGAGGGAAGATGGGATTCTATATACAGAAAGGTTGTGGGAGGAATCTAGGGGTGGTCTAGAGGAGGAGTTTAGGGAGGGTCTTCAAGAGGAGTCAGATGAGGTCAGACCCCAGTAGGAAGGGTCTTCAAGGGTCAAGATGTGTTCAGACTCCAGTAATGAGTGATTAAGGGTGGGAAGTTGCTGAAGGATCCCAGGCCAGTTCAATGATGGGAACCGGAACATTAAGGGTGGGAAACTTGGAACAAAGGAAGGCAGACTTGGGCAGAGACACAACTTAAGGCCCATAACCTTAGGCAAATGCCTTCCCTTGGGAAGATTCAAGGAGAGCTCAAGGGGGCTCCTAGAGCCTACATCTCATCATGTGTGTATTTAATTATTCAGTTGTGCGGAGTAGCCAGTGGGATAGGGAGAGATAATAAATGTTTGAGGAAAGAAACAAACAACATTTTTTATAAAGGAACTCTAGGATCTGATCTGTGCTCAGAGAAGAAAACCAAAGGACAAAAAGCACCAGGAATTCAATGTTCAAGATCATTTGGCAAATATACACACAGCTCACCATATGCTTCACCTATTAGTTGCCATTAACTACTCTTGGGTGAGGAGGAGCAGGAGTAGGAGAGTATGAGACAGAGAAAGAGACAGAGAAACACACAGACTGAGAGATTATTGATTTTTGTTGTGATGGGAGCAAGATCTGCCATGTAAGCTAAGCTAGATTTTTCTTCAAAGGTACTAGAATCATAGCCAAGTTGACTTAAGGCATTAAGGCAGGGTGGGGAATCTTTGGAGTCTAGACCACATGCGGTCTTGACACTGAAGGTTCCTTTCCCCGCCCTTGGACTAAGTCTTAGTCCATTGACATAACTTCCTATTGGCCTAAATACAAAAGCCAGCCCACAGGGAAACAAGGGTTGCTCCCCTCTTTTGGGTTTCTAATCAGCAGGCCAGCATGGCCAACAAAGAGGCATGAAAGCTGTATTTGACTGTATCAATACTGTAGTCTTGTTGAATATTCTTTCCCTGCTATGTTCACTGTTGGATGGTCTACAAGTGTCTAATTTCATTCAAATCCAAATCCGAAGCACCAAACCAGCCAGAGTCAGGTTTGGCCTAGAGCAATGGTTAGTAGCCCCCCCTTCTAACAGGGAGGTGATGGCTTACATAGACTGAACCACAATGGGTCCCTGCCCAAGCTCTATTTCATGGCTGTATTTTGGGTCCTCCTGGCTTAGAGTAAATGTCACTGGTAACTGTTTCTCTTTGGAACAGCAACCTTGAGAGTCTTCTCCCAGCTTGATTTTTTTTCTTTTTTCTAATTAAAGAGGTCATCCCTTGACTCACTTCTTAAAGACTTAAAGACTCCTATTCATTGAATGAGTGTTGCCTCATTCAAAGTGAGAACCTGAAAAGACCTTAGCCTAAAAGAGCCAGGATCTCCCACTGCATCCTGGGCCATCTCCAATCATCCTGATGAATATCGGGCCACTGGCTCCAGATGGCTCTGGAGGCTGGTGACTTTGCACAGCACTCCCCCACTCAAATCAAAGTCAATTGAAAGTCATGTAATCATTTTCCTGATATCACGGTCCTCTTTGAAAATGAAGGACAAACACAATGATGGCCTACAGATACAGAATGAGACATAAGATCTTTGGGACATAGTCAAGGTGAAAATGTTTTGCTTGACTATGAATATTTATTACAAGGGTTTTCTTTTTTCCTTTCTTCTTAGTAGTGGGGGAACAGAAGGGAGAGAAAATTTTTGTTAATTGAAAAAATTAATTGAAAAAAATTGTTAATTGTTAATTGAAAAAAAATAGATTTGTGTTAATTGAAAAAAAATTAATAAAAAATTTGCAGTAGTCAGCAGGATTAAATTGAAATGACCTTGTTAAAGTGGAGGAGTTGCAATGCAGAGGAAGATGAGTCTGGGTAGCCTCCATGCTTCCAGTGGTTTTAGCTGCATACTATTAAGTGGCCTCTGATTGGGATGGGATCTGAACCCCTTAAAAAAAAGACCACATATTTGAGATGTGGACCCCAAAAAGAGAAAGCCCCTTCCCTTTCCCACATGGCCAAGTCCCTGGTCTTTGCCTGGGACAACTAGCCCTCTCCAGTTACTTAGCTGACCTTTCATTGTGGCCTTCATTGTCTGAAACTAGCTCTACCCTAGACTACTACTCCTTAATTCCATTTAGACCTCTTCTCTGTTCCTACAGTCTTCTGTATAAGAGATCCATCTTGCCTCCATTAAGGTGCTCAGTTTCAATCTGGCCCACTTGTCAAAACAAGTGTCACAAATGCTAAGATTCTTAAAATCTGACCAATAGGGCAGATTCTTAAAATCTTGCCCACCCCAGCTGGTGTTGTAATAGACCTTGTCTCTAGCTGAAAGAAACACATTCAATGTGTTTCTTGCCCTTGAATTTTGGGGTCCCAGCACGCCTAAACCTCAACAGCTCCCATTGTTCCAGAGAGACAGATGTAACTGTGTTCTATATCTTAACCATGACTTGCAAAAGATTAATGCTATAATCTGTTACTGGTTGAATTTGTACAATTTTTTTTTTTATTTGGAGGTATTGGTGATCTACAGGTTTACCAGCTATGGTATGTCCAGGCCCTTCCTAAAGATGAACATTTGGGGATTGTCTAAGAACTTTAATAAGAGAACTTTTGGCACTTTTTAATGGCACCTGAGAGGTCGTTAAATGTGGATTTTGTTGGAGCTCTTTCGTACAAGGCATAGGAGTCACTTGAAAGGACAATGCTCAATCATCCCCAGGAAACCAGAGAGTTGTCTGAAATTGGGGATTTATCGAGGACTGATTTTGATAGACTTAGCTCTTCTCAGCAATGCAAGGACCTAAAATAATTACAAAGGACACACAATGGAAAATGCCAGCCACATCCAGAGAAACAACTATGGAGTTGGAATGCAGAATGAAGCAGACGATTTTCTTTTTTGTTTTGTTTTATTTTTTTCTTTCTCATGATTTTTCCCATTTGTTATAACTCTTCTGGGCAACATGACTAATATGAAAATACGTTTAATAGGGATATATGGGTAGAACCCATATCAGATAGCAAGGGAAGGGAGGGGGGAAGGAGAGGGAGAAAATTAAAAACTAATGAAAGTGAATGTTAAAAACTAAAAATAAATAATTTAATTTTAAAAAGGGAATTGGGGATATAATCAAATGTGTCAAATTTACCCCATTTGATTTACTGAGGCCAAGGGGGCATTACATTAATTTAAAAGGTTTTAAAAGAGAGGAAGCTTCTTCCTGAGTACTACTCTGACCCATCACTTTCTCTTGAGAACTTCCATTGAGGTGTGGGTGAGAGACTCCTAAAAAGGAGAGGCCCCCTGGACGGGGACTGAAGCAGCACCTTTGAAAGTATTTAGCCAGGGAGGGAGACAGCAAGTACTGGGTAGCTTAGAACCTAGCGGCAGCAGTACCTGTGGCAAATGCTCAGCCTGATATAGGTTGGTGATGGAACACCCACAAAAGCACTCCACCCTTACACAAAGAACTCAGACCCTAACAGTAACAGCACCCGTATTGGTGCTTGGCCCTGGCATAGGAGGGCAATGCTCAATCTGACACAGGGTACATCAATATACCCTGAAATAGGGGAGGGGGCATTACTTGGTTTCCATCACTGGGGGAGGAATTCAAGGCCAGAAGTAGTAGCACAAACATCAGTACTCAGCCTGGAATAAGGGCATAGTCATGGCATAGTTGGGGAAGCACTCAAGTCCCAGAAGTGGCAGCACCTGCTAGAGTTCACTACAAGAGGGCAATGGCAGTGCTTCTAGCAAACACTGAGTTGAAACATGGGAGCAACATTCAACCCCACATGATATGGGAGAATGTGGAGGTGGGGAGGCAGAGCTTGGGCTCAGAATGCACTTCAGGGAGGGGCAGAACTTAACTCTGGCAGAGTGGGCAACAGCTCAGCCTCCAGTGGAGGGGGCACTAGCATTATCAATGACAAAAGCAGGCCCAGAACAGTCCTTTGATTGCTGTAATCTGTAATCAGTGGGGCCCATCCACACTTTGAGGTATAGTAATTGATGGTCTTCAGACAACTTGTCAAGGAGAACTTGAAGAACCAAGGTTGGCTGAGGAGGGTGGCCTGCATTCAGGTGACAGTAGGAAAGTAAAACTACCTCCTTGGTTTCATGGCAAGGGGGAGGGGGGTGTTCCTCAGCAGAGGTCTCTAAAGGGGCCAAGATTTGGCATCTAGGACCACCTCCCACTCTCACAACTGAACTTCTAGGGAGGCCACGGCTGGTGGGCTGGAGAATGTTTAAAGTGAGGAATGACACAAAATGATTCTCATTATCAACCCTTGCACTTAAGACAAGTGATGTCCAGAAAGGTAAGTGGCCTCTCGGCTGCCTTCTTATAGATAGCCTGGATCCATGCTGAGAGTTGGCCATTTAAATCCAGAGACCCCACTGGGAAGGAAAAGAGTTGATATCATTTGCCACATAGGCCAGATCATTAGGATCCAAGACTTGTTCCTTCTGGAGGAAAGAGGTAAAGCCTGAAATTCCTAGTCTTTATTCACATCCACATTCTGTCACTATTTTAGGGGACCACCACATTGCCTATTTTTATTTTGGGGTAAGGGTTTTTTATTTTAATTTTTCTTTTCTTCCTCCAGTGATGCCTATGCCACACTTCTCATGTCCCCAAAATTAAGAGTGTTCAGTAATGCTCCTATAGCCATTTAACTGGTGGAAAGTCTTCTAAAAGACCTTAAGACTTTTCCACCAAGAGGTAGAGTATGGTGGAAGAAATATTTGCCATGAAGTCCAGGCAAAGGTTTTCCTTAAAATCCTACTGAAACCATCCTTGAGACTTTATAGGTTTAAGGGACTAAAATTCAGCCTGTTCATATAACTCTGTACTCAGGTGGCCTAAGCACAAAAGCCAGTCCACAAGGTGGTAAGGGTTGCTCTCTTCCCTCAGGTTTCTGATCAGCAAACTAACATGCCCCACAGAGAGTCAAGGAAGCTATCCTCCTCTGAATCCATGCTGTATCCTTGCTAAATATCCTTTCTCTGCTATCATTAAGAAAATCTTTTGTTAACTATTGGATGAGCTATGAATGTCTCATTTTGTTTCAACCCAGACCTGAAGTACCAGGCACACCTGAATCAGTCCCAACCTACAACAGTTACCATTCATGTTAGAGTTGGCCTCAGTCACTGGAAATCAACTAGAGTTGTTCTTTTTGTCTTCTCAGTAAGATCTTCATCCATTGGAGGTGTCCTTCCGATGCATCCAGACAAAGTTGTTTTCCCTATAATCTCTTCAAATTGATTTGGGGAAACTCATCAAGTGGATCATGGGCTCTCTGATCAACCCTCCCCCCTACAGCTGATTGAGTGAATTATTTTAGAGATCCAGCCCAGAGGGGCAAAAAAACCAAATTTGCTATGAATTATTCTTGGAAAACATATAGTCCAGATAGGAACCCATGAAGACACTAGAGAGGTAAAGAAATTGAGAAGTCTGAGAGATAGCTGGTGCCTTCTTCACATGCATAGAGAAAGTGAGCTGGTAGTTTGGGGCTGGAGACTTATAAGGACATTTATTTGCTTATGGTCAGTTGAGTGAACTGGTACAGTTTGAGCTTAGAGCATTTATATAGTCCTACTATGTGCCAGGCACTGTGTGTTAAGTGCTAACACACACACACATGCATGTGTGGGTGTGTGTTTTATCTTATTTGATCTCTTTTTACAATTGAGGAAACTGAGACAAATAGAGGTTAAGTGACTTGCTTAGGGTCACATAGCTAGTAACTTTTGTCTGAGGCTGAATTTAAACTCAGGTCTTTCTGACTTCAGGTCCAGTGTATCACTAGCTGCCTGAAGAATAGCACTCTATACAAAAATATTTATAGCAGCTCTTTTTGTGGTGACAAAATTGGAAATTGAGGGGATGTTGATCAACTGGGGAATGGCTGAACAAGTACTGGCATACAAATGTGATAGAATACTATTATGCTGTAAGAAATGATGAGGGGGTTGGTTTCAGAAAAAAAAAATGTCAAGACCATGAACCGATGCAGAGTGAAATGAGAAGAGCTGGGAGCGAGATAACTGTGCACAGTAATGGCATGTTGCAGTGATGATCAACTGTGAAAGACGTGGCTACTCTGATCAGCAGCAATCCAAGATAATTCCAAAGGACTCATGATGAAAATATTCCATCCACCTTCAGAGAGAGAACTGATAAAGTTGTAAGTGCTAAAAGAAGTATAATTTTCCCAATTTCTTTTTCTTGCATTTTTAAAGAATATGGCTAATATAGAAATTAGTCTTGCATGTATAATTCCTATATTGCTTACCTGCTTATGTGAGGGGCAGGAGGGAGGGAGAGAATTTAGAAGTCAAAGTTTAAGAAGAAAGGAAGGTTAAAAATAAAGAAATAATAAATTAAAATGCTAAAAAAGAAAAAAAAAAGAATAGCATTCTAAACAGGTGCTCCAGGCATGCACTCCTTTTGCTATTACTTGAAACACCATCCCTAGGAGTGGGGAGGGAGGGAGCAGGGCTTCATAAGTAAATATAAAACATATGTAGATCAAGAAAAGTAATTTTGAGAGGGTTAAACAGGAGGGGGAAAGACCTCATGTAGGAGGTGGTACCCGATGTATACGCTAAAGGAAGATATGGATCCTAAGAAGACAGGAGAGGAGAGGATGGATTAAAGAATATAAGACAGACTGTGCAAAGGTGGGAGTGAGAGGTGGAATGTCATGGATGATGAGTAGAAAGTAGGCCAGTTTGGTTGGAACAGAGATTGGGTAACATGCTTGCAGAATCTGCAAGCAAAGCATTGGTGTATTCCTCCACAGCTGGGCCATGTGCCTTTCCAATGTGGCAATGAGTCTTTTGGAAAAAGAGTGTATGTGTGTGTGTGTGTGTGTGTGTGTGTGTGTGTGTGTATATGTGTGTGCGCGTGTTATTGTTGTACCCAAACTGTACGCCCAGGTCACTACACACCACCTGATTTGTGACCCACCCTTAAGCCCCTCTTGTATTTCTGTCTTTATCCCTGTTTTATATTTTATCATAGCTTGAAACAGCTTAAAGCACGACTGGGTACTGCTCAAGACATTCCCTGACTCCTTCTCTCCTAATCAGTATTTCATATTTTCTTCTTGAGTCATTATAGTGTACCAGGTACATTATGGTGCAAGGATCTTATCTACGGACCACTCTGTCCTGTCTCGCTGACCAAGCAAGGTTGCTCCCTCACCCAGAACATGATCCTGGCCTGATCTGGGGAATTCCAGTCCTCCTCATCCCATGACCCTCTACCCTGCTCTGGAAAGCTGACTGCAGTCCTCCAACCTGTGCCCTCCACCTAGTTCTAGGAAGGACCCCCACTTCACAGGAAGGTTGCACCCTGGGTACCCTTGTGCCATACTCCCCTGAGTGATAGATGCAACCAGTGGCTGTTCTTTGCTTCTGTATGTCATAGCTTCTGCTAGCTCCCCTCCCTATTGTGGTTTTTGTGGTTTTAGCCTTTATAACCAAGATCTGTACCCCAAAAGAGGACTACTGATTTGAGTGATGACCACTCTGGTAGTCGCATGCTTGCTTAATAAATCCACATCTAAATTTATTTTGAACCCAGGTCTTAGCTCACTCTTATTCTCTGCACAACAATATGAGTAGCATTTCTGTCCAGAGATGTTGCATTAATTTCTTTGACACATAGTTATACTTTCTCACAAGGGCCATTATAAATGTCAAATTTAGACCATTCAACATCTCATACCCATTCAACTAAAAAAATAAATAAAATTAGGAAACTCAACTTTGAGAGGCCTGTGAAGACACAAGTTCATTCTGGACCTGTGATTTCACTAGGGTACTCCTCATGAGGAAAATGTCCACTATTGCAAAACAGTAACTGTAAGGGACTTCACCCAGAGTCACATAACCAGCAGGTGTCAGAAGCAAGATTTGAACCAATATCTTCCTGACTCTAAAGCTGGCTTTCTTTCTACTACACCAAGCTATTGCCAATAGCTCAGAGGTAGGCACTTACAGCAACATTTGCTCATGCCTTATTCACAGTTCCTTGATATGCTGATCCTTTCACTGAATAACTCTGGTATTGGGACTGGTGATTTGGTCTATGGTTTTGGTCTTCATAATGCAACCCTTTTGGAAGCTGGTAGATGATGTAAGTTACTAGAACCAAAAACTTTATCATGCTGTGGTCATCTTGACAGTAAGCCCCTTCACACTTAGCTAGGCTAACGGCAGATGACAGATATTTAGTCTGGTTTAGGTTTATGAGCGAGCCATTTCCAGCTTGGGAGAATCTTATAGAGCTTGGGCTTTCATGTCATAGGCTCTGAGAACCTAGAGCAGAGGTTCCCAAACTTATTTGGCCTACTGCCTCCTCTAAAAATTTTTTTTTTAATTTGCAACATTTTGGGGTTTCTAGGTGGTACAGTGAGTAGAGCACCGGCCCTGGAGTCAGGAGGACCTGAGTTCAAATCCAGCCTCAGACACTTGATACTTACTAGCCATGTGACCTTGGGCAAATCACCTGACCTCGGGCAAATCACCTGACCTCAATCACCCTGCATTCCCCCCTCCAGAAAGCAAACATACATACACACACACACACACACACAGCCACACCCACACCCACCCACACCCACACACACTTGCATCATTTCAAAAAATAAAAATTTTTTAAATTGACACATCTTAAATTTAATAATTTATGTTAATTTGTTATTTTCCCCTGCATTTAAATTTTGATGACACAAGAAAAATTAGATGACACAATTAAATTATGCAACCATATAGTATCATATTGTAAATAAGTTATTATAAGAACATATTCCTGCCAACACATGCTGGCCTTCCCAACAATGCAAAGCATGCTCACCTGCCAACACTTGCTTGTTGAGACCTGTCAGTGACCTTGACCACTGATAGTTATAACTTTGATTTTGTGTATTTATTTGGAAAATAATGTAATCACTACAACCTTAACTCTGTTATATAACAGATGAAACATTTACAAACAGTTTTTCAAAATTTTCTTCTCTTCTTTCCTTATGTTTCCATCACCCCCTTGTTTTTATTCAATGTCCCCCCCAGCCCCAATTGCACCTGAAGCTACTATGCCCCTTCCCATTGTTCTAACATGCCCCAGGGGACGGTATACCCCACTTTGGGAACTTCTGATAGAGCCACCTCCTATCAGAGGAGGAATTTAGTATTTCAAGGAAGTAACAAAGAAGGACTCTGTGTACAAAGATATATCTTGCTACATTTATAAAGCTGGAAACAATTTTAAAACCCAAAGGTTTGGGAATAGTTTAATATACTGTAGCATATTAATACAATGAAGGTCTAGTACAGCGGTTCTCAACCCGTGGGTTATGTTCAATTTGTAACAATGAAAATACATGCTGCATATCAGATATTTACATTACAGTTCATAACAGTAGCAAAATTACAGTTATGAAGTAGCAATGAAAATAATTTTATGGTTGGAGGTCACTACAACATGAGGAACTGTACTAAAGGGTCGCAGCATTAGGAAGGTTGGGAACCACTGGTCTAGTAGATTAAAGAATGACAAATTTTAAAATGCATATTTGAGAGGTAGAGAGGCATAATGGGTAGAGAGCCTATCTCAGTGTTAGGAGGGCCTCTGGTCTCTGACACATACCAACTATGCAACCCTGGGAAAGTCACTTAACCTCTCTTTACTCCAAGAAACTCTTTAAGAATATTAGTGTCAGAGGAAGTGTGGTTATGAATTGATAGAGGTTCCTGAGAGTTCCCTAAACCACTGAAATCAAAGATCTGGTTAAGAAAAATTAGAATCATGTAAAATTTGATGCTAAATAATTTATTTGATACTAAAAAAATATAAAATGGTGAAAGTTAAAATCAAGAATACTGTATAAACTCTGACTACACCTACATGAAATGCATATTTATAATCTATAAGAAGCATCATGTCATAATGGATAGAGAGATAATGGAGTCAGAAAAGGTGTCAGAAAGGCTTGGGTTTGAGTCTCACTTCTGATATATACTGGCTATGTGACCATGTACAAAACACTTCCTCTTTCCATGCTCAGGGTGCTAAGATGAAAGAGACAGAGACAGAGAGAGACAGATGAGGTGGAGAGGGAAGAGTAGCAGAGAGGGAGGGGGGGAGAGGGAAGAAGAAAGGGAGAGAAAAGGAAGAGAGAAAAAGGAAGAGTAAGAATACTATTTAAGTCCTTGCTCTGACACATTGGTGTGCCAAATCATTTCACCTGCTTGGTTCTTAGTTTCCTTAACTATAAATTAGGGATAATAATATTCATACTACCTGCCTCATGGGATTGTTGAGGAGAAAGTACTTAAGAAACTATAAAATATTTTAGAAATGCATTATTATTATCACACATGTGTGAATGTACCTTAACAACATCAGAGGGAGCTAATACTGTAAGTTATGGACAAATTACCAATGATGCATATGCACATACATTTTTATTGTTAAACTTTTTAATCCCCTATTTTTGAATTGGTTCAGTCAACTTGGAGGGATTCATTGAAAGCTCCACTGACAAGGTAATCCAGAAACAGCTCACCCAAAATCTTTCCGAAATTGGGGACAGCAAGCATAGCTTAGTACTATAAGCAGCACTGCTTTTTACCGGACTATTGACTTGTTTTGTGAAATTTTAATTGGTGAACAGTGGCCGGTGTTGGTAAGAAATGTGCTCTTAATAACTCCACAAATCCCTCAAATGTCTTATTCTTAGATGAGAAAGCAGCTGCATGGGCTATCATGACACACATTTCGGCCCCCTGGACTATCAATTCTGGGCTTCCTTAACTGTTTGGCTTTCTGTATAATAGTACCAGCAAACCGGATCACTGACATCAAATCTTCCTGGATATCTCAAAGAAAACAATCACAATGCTTTTTTCCCTTCACATCTTTAGGCTTTACATCACTTTCATTTCCTGATGAGTCTCCCTCCCCTTAATAGAGAGCCATCCAGAAGAAAAGACGAGTTTAGCAAAACTAACCAAGATACAGAAAAAATCTAACATATGCTGCAGTGTTCTAGTCCCCCCTTTTCTTTGGAGGGGGGAAGGCAAGGCAGTTGGGGTTAAGAGACTTGCCCAAGGTCATACATTAAGTGTGTCAACTGTCTAATGTCAGATTTGAATTCAGATACTCCTGACTCCAGGGCCGGGGCTCTCTTCACTGTGCCACCTACCTGTGTCCCTCTTTTCTGAGGCCATACTTGATCACTATAATGTTGTACCATTCATTTTAGATCATCTTATTATTATTTTCTGTTACATTGTTGTAGTTTTTGTATATATTGTTTTCTTGGCTGCTTACTTCACTTTGCATCAGTTCATGTGAGATCTTCCTATCCTCCATTTTCATCATTTCTTCATCACAGTACTATTCTATTATATTCCTGAACCACAATTTGTTTAGTCAGCCTTCAATTGACAGATATTCTATTGTGTTTTCAGTTCTTTGCTATTATAAAATATGCTACTGTAAATATTTTGGTGTCTATGGTGTCTTTTTGTCACTGGCCTCCTTAAGGTATATAACTAGAAATGCTATATTTACCAAAGAGTATGGACATGTTAGCCACTTTATTTGCATAATTCTAAATTGCTTTCCAAATTGCTTGTACTGATGCACTTGCATTAATGTACTAATGTATGTATCTTCCCACAGCCCTGCCAACATTATTTCTAGTCTTTTTTTATCTTTGCCAATTTTCTGCATAGGAGGTGAAACACCAGAATTGTTTTGATTTTCATTTCACTTATTAGTAGAGATTTGAAGCAATCCTTCATGCAGATTTCAATGGTTCATAATTCTTCTTTTGAGGACAATTTGTTCATAACACAAAGTAGATATTTTAAGTGCAGAATTTGCTCAAATGCCAAGACTATTCTTATACTGCCAAGCCTATTCCAGTTCTAGCAGAGGTCCATCTCATTGCCAGAATGGGTTTGTATCAAACACCAGCAATTTAGGTAATATACGAACATGCCTTTCCTTGATAGTTTTTGTATTGCGGCAAAACTTCTCCATTGGAGGTAGTAGGAAGGAAGACAAACATCATTCTGGAAACCAGTTATATTAGGCCTGAGAATGCAAAATCTACTGATCTTTGACCACAGCGACCTCTGGTGTCCACGATGCTAATTTCCCTTATTTCCCTCTACAAAGCGTTTCTCCCCTTCGCATATTGTCAGACACGGAGACTTTGTACTTGGACTTATTAGGATCTTCTTGCTGCATTAAAGAAAAGAGACAAAGAAAGAGCTATTGTGCAGTATCAGTCAGGGCCTATGTACTAAAAAGACTGATGAGTTCTGGGTTCAAAATTGGAACTCAGATTCAAATTGCTCCTTTCAGGAAATCTGTGTTTCTCTTCAGTTCAACAAGTATTTATTAAATGCCTGCTGTGTGCCGGGCAGAGGTAGCCAGGTGACACAGTGGATAGAGTGTCAGGTCTGGAGTTAGGAAGACTCCTCTTCCTGAGTTCAAATCTGACCTTATACACTTACTGGCTGTGTGATCCTGGGCAAGTCACTTAACCCTGTTTGCCTCAGTTTCTGCATCTGTAAAATGAGCTAGAGAAAGAAATGGCAAGCTATTCTAGTATCTTTGCCCTCCCCCACAAAAAAAGTCCAAATGGGGTCACAAAGAGTCAAAAGAACTGAAAAAATGACGAACCAACAACAATATGCCAGGTACCATACTCAGGGCAGGGGTGTGTGGGAGGGCACAAATAATCAAGAAAGGTCTCAAATAGAATTGGTACTTAAATTGAGGCTTGAAAGGAGCTGGGAATTCTAAGAGGCAGAGGTGAAGAGAACATGGATAACAGGCATGTCCTGGGCAAAGACATGGTGGTTGGAGATCATAAGATCTAGAACTATAAGAGACTTCAGAGGCTATCAGGCTCACCTTGCCTCCATTTTACAGATTATAGACAAGGAAACTAAGGCCCAAGGAAGTTGAGTGATTTGCTTAAGGTAAAACAGGTTATCATTTGAGGTGATGTTTGAACCCAGATCTTCTTATTCCAGAACCATGCTGTTGCCTGTAATATGTTATAAGTGGGCTCTTGACAGACGGGTGTCAAGATGGAGATCTTGAATCTGATGGAGATCACAAAATACATTTTTTAAGGGACATGGCTCATGGAGAAGATTGTTGTGTTTGGCTGTGCATACTTATTACAAGGGTTTTGTTTTTCTTTCTTTTTCAAGAGCTGCGAACTGGTCCAACCATTTCAATAATTTAAAAATTTTCAAGAAAAGTAATTAAACTGTTCAGACACTATGACCCAGCCATCCACAGATTATGCATATAACCAACTGAGGTCAGAGATAGAAGGAAAAAAGGCCAATATATGCTAAACTATCCATAGATGTACTTTATGGAGTAGCAAAAAAAAAACTGGAGACAAAGTAGATGCCCAAGGCAAAGCACATGATGGAACAAACTGATATGTGAATGTAATGGATGATGTTTGCGGTCTAAAAAATGACGAACTGAAGAATTCAGAGGCACTTGGGAAGACCCAAATGAATTTATGAAGAGTGAAGAAAGTAGAAAATATATGTATATATGTGTGTATTTGTGAAAAGGAAAAGACAAAAAAGGAATCAGAATTTAGATTAAGAGTAACTAAATCTGATTCCAAAAAACTGATGAAGAAATGTTGTCTTCCTCTTAATAGGGGGTTTAATTGATTTAATAGTCAATATATTAGTTTCGTTTACTTAACTGTTTTTCTTTGTTATAAGGAAGGGTTGGGAGGTGGGAAGGATGTTTTGTGGGAATGATGTTTTTTAAAAGGCAGCAATACAAAATTTTTTAAATTTAAAAGAGAAATTCTATGTTTAGAGAACATTACTTGAGGTGATATTTATCCTTTCTCTACATGTAGGCCCCCAAGACCCAGGCAAAAATGGCAAAGAGGACCCAGATGTGAGAGTCCATAGCCAAGAGGTTGGCTTAGCCTGTTAGGGAAGCTAGCTTCTGGGGAAGGATGCATTCTATCATGTATCCTCACATCTCAATTGTCATTCACTGAGTGTTAGATCTGGAGGGGTTAGGGTTCATCCAGATCAACCTCTTCATTTTACATGTAGGGGACCAGAAGTACAGAGAAGGGATGTGATTCACCCATGATCATACAGCTATAAGGAGGAAATAAAGAAGAGATCGTCCACCACAAATCTGGGGCTCTTTCCACCAGCCAGTGTGTGTCAGAGGCAGACTTAAACCTAGTCTTCCTGACTCCAAGGATAGTTCAAGGAAACCACGTTGTGTTTCCTCTAGCACTGTAGAAATGGGAATTGATGGTTCCTTGACTCAGAAAAAGGCTGAAGTCAAGAAATCTCCACTTTGGGATCATCACAGTCAATGTTTAGGGCCAGTGTAACCACCTGATTCTTTATGCATGGGATGCATTGAATCAAAGAGATACAGAAACTTTCCAAAATCAGAAGAGATCAAGGCCAAGACAAGAATAGAAACCAAGGCTCTAGTTCCCAGATGCCTAATGAGAAGGGCCAGAGAAATCCTCAAGGGACCTTTCCAGCTGCATAGGACAGCCATGAATGCCATAAAATCCACATTTTCTTCCAATACTACTAGAAACATTCATGTTTAAAGCCCCTATGAATGACTGCTTCCCAGAGCTGGAAGGCACCTCAGAGGTCATCTGGTCCAACCTATACTTGAACAAAAATGCTCTCTATATCATGGAATGAAAAAGTATTTATTTAGCACTTACTGTATTCTAAGCAGAGTTAGAAGTGCTAGGAATGCAAATAGAAAGCAAGAAAGTCCCTGCCTTCAAAGAGCTCACATTCTAGTGAGGGGAAACAATACATAATGGAGAAATCAGCTGTAGGGTGGATAAAAAGCCTGATGGACCTTAGAGTTCAGCAATAGCACTGATGACAATGCCCAAGGGCACCATGACTGGGAAAATGGCTTGATGGTTCTTTTGGGCCTGGTAGCAGCCCAGGCCCAGTGGTAAAGCCTGGTAGTCCTCCATATTACCAGAAGGATAGAGTTGATGACTCTCTGCTCATTGAAGAGGTCTGAATGGCCATGTCTAACTTTCAGCTATAACCATTAGGAAGGAAAGATCCTGGGCTCTGGACAGGTGAGGACTGGACTGAGCTGATGAGGAAAAAGGATTCCACATTGGTCTTGATTTCAACCTTTAATCCCCTCGGAAACCTGACAAGAACCTGTCTATCTTTTGCTTGAAGATTTCTAATAAGAGAAAAACCCACCATGTATTGAGGAAGACCATCCACTTTTAGATAGCTCTAATTGTTAGGAAGACTTTCTTTACATCAAGGCTAAAATGATCTCTTTGGGGTGGCTAGGTGGTACAGCGAATAGAGCACCAGCCCTGGAGTCAGGAGGACCTGAGTTCAAATCCGACCTCAGACACTTGACACATTTACTAGCCGTGTGACTCCGGGCAAGTCACTTAACCCCAACTGCCCTCCAAAAAGAAAAAAAAAATCCAATAAAATGATCTCTTTGCAACTTCCTCCCAGTATTCCTAATCTGCCCTTTGGGGCCAAATAGGACAAGCATAATCTCTCTTTGTTGTAACAGCTATTCAAATAGTTAAAAACCATTAGAATGTCCAACTTATGTTTTCTCTTTTTTCAGGTTGAGCCTTCAAAAGCTCCTCCTACAGTATGAACCTGAGACCCTTGCTAATCTATCCTCCTTTAGACACTCTCCATCTTTCAAACACTCAGGATAGATTACAATATTTCAGATGCCATCTAACCAAGTCAGTGTAGCAGAACTGCTGTCTCCCCAGTCCTGAACACTAAGATGGTGGTTTCCCAGTCCTTCTCTCTTGGTTCGATCTCCTTATCTCACCTACATTGGAAGTACAGTCACTCGTGGGTCCAGACCCCTGATCAGCACAGATGCTTTGACCTGCTCCAATTTTGACTCAGGTTTGCCCTTCCTTAGGCAACTCAGTGGTACCCTGCTGCTAAGTCCCCATCATATTGGTGCCAGACAGTATCAATACCCAAATAACTCAGAAATCACAAGCACAAGTAATTCTTGACCTCCTCCTGCTCCATGGAATAGATTACAAGCATATATCCCCATGCCTAGGGGCCACTATGCCTCTCTTAAGGCACTCTAAACTTACTTTAATTTTTTTGACAGTCCTTTCACACTGGTACTTATATGAAGTTTGCAGTCTCGTAACCACTCCCCCCCCAATCTTTTTTCAAACAAATTGCTATCTAGCCACGCCCCTCAGAGCTGAGAGAAATGATTCATTTGGACCCATACTCTATTCCAACCAATATTAATCAGTTTGATATAATTCCATAGGGTCAGTGATTATAAGGTCTGTATATTGGGTCCCAGAATTGTGAACTGCAGTTTGTAAGTCTACTTGCTTAATCATAGGAAGTTAACAAGAGGCCCTCCAGTCTTGTTTTTCCTTGTTATGATGGCCATGCCCAGTGTGGCAGAGGTGACCCTGAATGTGGAAAGTCCCCCTTATTTTGGAACTTCTGGTCCACTCTCTCTTGCCAATATGAGCAGGTGACCATCTTATAACCTGTTAGTCTGTGGAGATGCCCCATGCTTTGCTCAACCCAAGACCCTTCCTGCTGATATGCCATTTTTTGGTTGATAACATCTTTTTTGGCCCTCAAAGCAAGGTCCATCAAACAATGGGATTCTGCATTTTGTGTAGCCACTCTAGAGTGTTCAAGTATCAAACCTGGTATCAAGCCTTATAAAATAAGGCCCTGGAAGAAGGGGGCATCTCAGATCATGAAGAAGATCTGAAGTCTGTTTCATTAGAGGGGATCATGGACCCTTTAATAAAGTGCCATTGTCTCAGAGCTCTCTGCCTCAGTGACTTTTCTTGCAGATTGGACAATTATAATCAACACAAAGCTAAGCTGCTTACATCTTCAGGGTTTTAGATATACCCTTGAGAGATCAGGATCGACTTTCTCTTATGCCCATTGACTCAAGGCCCCACCAGTAAGTCAACAAGCATTTATTAAGAGCCTACTATGTAACAGGCACCGTGCTAACACTGAGGATACAAAAAAGGTTAAAAATTAAAAAAAAACAAACCCAAGTCCTTGTTTCGATGTATCTAAGAAGACCAATCTCTTCCCCCCAAAAGTATCAGTTATTAACTGCTGAATTAGTCCACCTCAAGCAGCTTTTTAAGAAAGGGGTAGGTACTAGGTTGGTACAATAAGAATAGTATAAAATAGTCTCCCCCCAGTACATTCAGAGTCCCAGAGAGAGTGAGCTCAAGCCTGGAGAGCACTTAGGGCAAAGGGATAACTAATAGCAACTTGTGTCTAGAAGACCTTTTCTCCTATTTGTGGGGTGCTCAAGGAGTTCCCCTTAAGCATGGTGTAATCTTGATGGGGATGGAATCTGAATCCCCAAAAGAAAAAGATCACATTTTGGGGAGCTGGACCCCAAAAAGGAAAAGACCTTGGACTTTCTCATGTGGCTCAGGTCCCTGGCATTCACCTAGGGGCAATCTGTCCTTCCCAGTTAATTAACTGCTCTTTCATCATCATCTGCACCTGCCCCTAGACCACCACTCCCTTCATTCCATCTAGATCCCTTCTCTGTTCCTACAGTCTTCTTTATAAGATCCATCTTGCCTCAGTGAAAGTGCTTAGATTCAATCTGGTCGGCTTGCAGTAGCAATACAAATGCTTAGATTCATTAAGAGTCTGGCCAATATGGTAGATTTTTAGAATCATGCCCACCTTCTATTGGTGCTCTAATAAACCTTGTTTTTGGCTGAAAGAAAGCTTGGGTTGAGTTCATTCAGGCAGGACTTGCATGTTGCTATTTTGGGGATCTGGCATTCCTAAATCTCAACAGTCTGTCCTTGGTTTTTGATGACACAGACATTGTCCCAGCTGATCCAGGAACACTGTTTAAGACATTAGTGGGAAGATGGGAAATGGGAAGATAACTGGTGCTATCCCAAGAATGTGATGGTAGGATACCAATGAGAAGATGGAAAGGTTAAGCTCTTTTGGACCCTACAAGGCTAGCAAGGTCCTTCTCTGATGGAAGGGGGAGCAGGGAAAAAAAGACCTGACCAAGACCAAAGTCAAATTTTCACCCTCACCCAGCTGGTTCCTTCTTAGGAGGTTCAGCCAGGGCTTCACACTCTAGCAGTTTCTGAAATTTCCTCACTTATCAACTTAATTAATAATTTATAGATGATCTTAGGATACGGCCAAGGTTCTTTAGTCTCTATGTTCTATGCAAAGGCATGATAACTTGAAGCCCTTTTTGAACTAAGGTCTTTTGATTAGTTGCTTGAGCATGCGCTCACCTAGTTAGGATGTCAGAGCTAAAATGGGATGGATGGGATCATTTTAACTCCACCCTTACAAATATTTTTGTAGGCCTTCCTTCTAATCCTGAGTGATTCTTGTCCGTGTCCTCTTCTAAATTTATAGGAGGTTTAAAAAATGTGCTGGGGGTTTGTGTGTTTGGATGTTGTATAAATACCAAAGGAGAATATAGCTATCTATTTGTAATCCCTTAATCTTTCTGGTTACAAAACTCTCTGATGACATGCTTTACGCTGCTTTTCCTGTGCAATTTTTTATCAGGAATATGTGGCAGCTATCTACTCTATTCCTCTCCACTGGCCTTCCAGTAACCCTCAATTTCAATTCTTTGGAGGCTGTGGTACTTTTACCAGACTATAGTGTTCTTTGGATACTCGTTGGTATTCTATGACTCACAAACATAGGCATCGCCTGAAGAATCTTGTTTAAAAAGATGGGACTTTGTTTCCAGGAGAAGCTAGGCTTCCTTAAAAGTACTGCTCAACTTCCCAAAGACAATCCAAGCCACTTTCTTCTTGTTCAGTTTTGGGCCCAACTTATGGTCCATTTCATGAGGATAAGATCATAGAAAGAGAACTGGAAGGAAAATTGGAGGTCATATCTCCCTTATTTTACAGATGAGGAGACAGAGACCTAAAAAGTTCAGGTGATTTGTCTTTATTCCATTGTCTTATGAAAACACGATGCTAGACAAAAGGAGAGAGGATATAGAAGGGATAAGTAAGAAAGAGTCCTGGAAAGGGTGGGTGACCATATGCTATGAAGGACTCTGAATGCCAGACTAAGAAATTTAAACTTGAATGGAGGAATGATACAGATTCATAGAGAAGGAAAATTGGTCTGGCAAGAATATTGTAATAGACCAGGTCTGACTCACACATAGTTGGTAGCTTAGGTTCAAGATTGAAATGAGATGCACACAGGTTATTCAACAGCTGAGAAAAATAGAAGGTTGACCTAGCGGGAGCAAAGGAAAAGATACGTAGGGGGCAAGAAAGGATATTCAGAGAAAGATACAGCATTGATTGGCTTGGATTCTGCTTCTCTGCCACTGTGTTGCCCATAATGTTCTATAGCAGGGGTTCTCAACCTGTGGGTCGCAACCCCTTTGGGGTCGAACAACCTTTTCACAGGGGTCACAGGGGTTGCCTGTATTTCCGATGGTCTTAGGAATCAAGACTCCACGCCTCTATCCGTCTCCAGGTGGGTCCGCCCACATATGAATATTAAAGGATGGCGGCATTAGGAAGGTTGAGAACCACTGTTCTATAGTCAGAAAGTTGAAGAAGGAACCAGTTGACTGACTACTCTTTTCATGGTTTTTATACTTAGGGAACCAGGGAGCTAAGTTAATGGCTTATGAGCCTTTAAATGGTTCCTTCAGCCAATGAAGTCTTAAATTTTTTTTCTTTTTGGAGGGGGGAGGGCAGGATCATTGGGGTTAAGTGACTTGCCCAAGGTCACACAGCTAGTAAGTGTTAAGTGTCTGAGGTTGGATTTGAACTCAGGTCCTCCTGACTCCAGGGCCAGTGCTCTATTCACTGCACCACCTAGCTGCCCCCCAGTGAAGTCTTAGGGAAGATTTCAACACCATTTAAGGAAAAACTAAAGTAGATACTGTGGGGTAGGGCCTTAGGAAATTACTCCTGCTACAGGTGTGAAGGATGGTTTGAAGCAGGGTGGGGAAGGCAAAAACATCTCTCGGGAATTTTTTCAATAGTCTGTGATGGTGATAATGAGGACCCTGACTAAGGTAGTGGCAGTGAGAAGATGGAGAATCAACTAAATATCAAATATTTTGTAGCAGCTAGGTGGCACAGTGAGTAGAGCTCCAGGCCTAGAGTCAGGAAGACCTAAGTTCAAATCTGGTCTCAGATATTTACTAGCTGTGTCACCCTGTGCCTACCTCAGTTTCTTCATCTGTAAAATGGGGATAATAATAGCACCTGTTAGCACCAGGCATGTTGTGAGTATCGAATGAGAAAAACTGCAAAGCACTTAGTACAGTGCCTGGCACACAGTGAGCTCTGTCTAAATGTCAGCTGTTATTATTGTGGTGATATAAATGACAGGATTTGGTAACTGATGGATAGGAGGAATGAGAAAGAATTAAAATATCATGAAGGTTGTGGCAACACCAAAGAAATGATGAATTTAGTGGAATGGGAGTAGGATTTCGGGGAAGCCCGTGAGCCCTCTGGGGATGATGACACCATCCCCTTATTGGCTACTGAGCAGGAAGAGTCAATGATTCAGTGGACCTCAAAAAAAAAAAAGTGAATTGGCCCCCGGTTCTTTCTTCTACTCTTCTAAATTACAAATAGGGCTCTTTCACTAGTCTTCTCGTGAATTCATATGCCCATTCCTCCACCCAGGGTGTATGCATATGTGACCCTTGAGCATAGACCCCAGATTGCCTTTGCTGCTTTTCCTGAGCTGGCAACCAAACATCAATTTCAACATGCACGGATCCAAACTTGAGGATAACTTTGCTGAGTTCTAGAGGTTCTGGCTCCCTCAGGAGGGGATGACTGATGGCAAGGGGGTGTTTCTGCATTGGAGAAGATGATCACAAAGAAGATGAGAAACTCAAACCCTACCCTAGCTTACCAGTAGGCATGGACTTCAAGGGAACAGTGAAGAGCTAAGTGAAATATAACAGTGCTCACTCAGAAATTCCATAAAGTGCTATTTATTAAGATAAAGTTAAAATCTGAAACCTCCTGGGAGACTAGGAAAGGGGCAGGGCAAGGAGGGAATAAGCATTTATATAATGCCTACTATGTGTCAGACACTACGCTAAGCTCTTTACAAACATCTCACTATTAAATCTCGTTTTAGGACTTTTTACTCATGTATGCTTGTGAAAGGTTCATGTTAGCATTTCTTTCATGTGTAATAAATAAATAAATACTTGTCCCATATCCGATTCATATTTACATTGAGTACTTTGCTTCTATACCATTTAGGGAGATCCTAGATAGGAGCCAAAATCTAAATTTTGACTTAATAGTCCCTGAGGTGCCAGAGTAAGGTTACAATGAGCCCAATAGTGTGAGAAATCCCTAACCCCTCTCATCAGAATCCAGTTTCCTGCAGGACTAAAGAGGCTATGGTGCCACCAATCCTGTGTCCAGCAGCAGTTTCTAACATTAGACATGTTTTAGACATGTTTCATTTTAAAGTTGGCAGGACATCCAGGTAGAGAGGTTGTCTAGGCAGATGTAGGTGTAAGGATCATGAGAAGTCTGGGGCAAGAGGAAGCCCAGCGTCCCAGAGCCCAGGATGTGTCCATGGTAGGACTTCTACCTGGATCTCACTGATTCCAAGGCTGGCTTTCTATCCATCATGTCATGTCATAATGTTTCATAAACTAACGAATAGTAAGTCTGTAATAAATGCAACTTGAATTGAACTGTTACCTTAAGTAAATCACTTCAATTTTCTATGCCTATATTTTCCCATCTATAAAGCTGGACCAAATGAGCTTTCTTATATCCTATGATTCCTTGATCCTGGCTTTGTAACTAATTAGCATGGCAACTGTGGACAATGTACTTCACCTCTGAGGGTCTCCGTGTCTCCGTATGTTAAATCAGAGGATCGCTTCAAATGATCTCTAAGGTCCCTTCCAGCTCTAAATATTAATAATGAATTCTTTTAATATTATACTTTTTTAAATTAAGAAAAATAAATTTTCTCTTTTGCTCCCCGCCATCAAAAAATAAACAAAAAATCTCTTGCAACATACATGTGTAGCTAAGAAACACAAACTCCCACATAGGCCACGTCCAAAAATTATATGTCTCATTCCGTACCCTGAATATATCCCTCTCCTTCAAGAGGTAGATAGTATGCTTCATCATGGCTCCTCTGGAATTGTGGTTCATCTACCAAAGTTGTTTATTTTTACAGTTTTATTATTGTATAAATTATTCTCTGTATTTTTACTTCACACAAATCTTCCCAAGTTTCACTGAAACTATTCCTTTCATCTTTTCTTATGGCACAATAGTATTCTATTACATGTACATATCATAATTTATTCACCTATTCTCCAAATGATGGGCATGACCTTAGTTTCCAATTCTTTCCTGCTCCAAAAAGAGCTGCTATAAATACGTAGGTCATTTTACCCTTTCTTTGATCTCTTTGGGGCTATAAACCTAGTTGTAAAGCATTGTTGGGCCAAAGGGATACACAGTTTAGTGACTCTTTGGCATAGCTCCAAATTATCTTTCAGCATAGCCAGACCAATTTGTAGCTCTAAAAACCATGAATTAATGTGCCTACTCTCTTGAAGTCCCTTCACTTTTTGTCATTTTTCTTTTTTTTTTGCCAACTTTGACAATCTGATGGGTGTAAGACGGAACCTGAGAGCTGCTTTACTTTGCATTTTTATCATTATCAGTGATTTGGAGCATTTTTTTTTTCACACATGGCTACTGATAGCTTGGATTTCTTCCCTTGAGGATAGCCTATTCATATTCTTCAATCATTGATCAATTTTGAGGAATGGCTCTTAATCTAGAAATGTGAATCCATTCCTTATATTATCTTGGAAATGAGAGTTTACCAGAGAAACTTTCCACAAAGATTTTCTAATTTTAGCTGTATTCGTTATGTTTAAGCAAAAACTTCTATGAAATCAAAACTGTCCATTTCATGTTGTGTGATCCTCTCTAAACTTTGGTCATAAACTTTTCTACTAGAATCTATAAATAAAGGTAACTGTGTTTTGTTCTCATCTGTTTATGTCATAAACATGATCCTTTTATGTATGTTTATATATATATAAACATATATGTATGTGCCAAGAGGCAGCTATGCAGCATAGTGAATAGAATGCTGAACCTGAAGCCCAGAAGAATGAAATTCAAATCCAGACTCAAACACTTACTAGCTGTGTGACCTTGGGCAAGTCTGGGTTTCCTCATCTGTAAAATGCAGACAACAACAGCACCTACTTCACAGGATTGCTGTGATAATGAAATAATAATTGTAAAGCACTTTGCAAACATTAAAACAGTATATAAATGTTATCTATTAATATTAACCACTTTGAATTTATCTTGATATATGGTGAGCTGTGGTTCTATACCTAGTTTCTGCCAAACTGTTCTAATAACTATGTTTTGGTTAATAATGGTCAACTCCTTCTCATGACACCTCAAGCCAATGGTACTGTTCTAGGACTCCACATTTCCTCCCAATGGTCTCAGCCTTTGAGAGACCAAAGTCCTGCCAAAGATCATCACAGAAGGAAGGAATTCTGAGAGCAAAAATAGCTGGAATATTCCTTGGGAGACTCTAGCGCAGGAAGAGACTTTAGGGTCATCTTAGTCCCTCCCCTCTTTTTACACAGATGAGAAAACATGTTCATAGAGTGTGCCTGCACACAAAGCTTACAGTTGCTTACTCAAATATACTCAATTGCTTGCTAAGTAGCAGGTCTGAGGCTGAAGTCAAGGTCCTCTGGCTCTATAAGCAGCGGCTTTTACCCCTCACTACGTCCCGTCGGCACAGCAGGCTGGAAACCTGAGGATGGCAGTGATTGGAGAGGAGTGCCGCTCAGATCTTTCCTAAGTTTTTTTTTTTTCTTTATTCAGTTTCCCCCTTTATCGGAAAAGAGGGATCAGTTGCTTTTACGCCTTCAAGTGCTGCATGGCACCTGAGGCTAGGAGTCAGACAGAGTCAACCCGGGCTATCCACAGACGCGTACCCCATCTCTGCAGCGGCTGCTAGCTTTGGTTAGCTTTAAGATCTGAGCCATGACATCATCCCCGGCGCCGCGCAATCTACCATGAAAGGGCAACGCCCTCTTTCGAAAACCCAATCCGATTGGCTTGCTATCATCCAGTGGTCCCGCCCCTTTCCCCTACCCGACTAAGTGACTCTAACCCGTCATTCAGCCAGGTCGGAACGATGATTGGCTACACTACCCGAACCGGGGCCTAGGCCGGGTGCTCAGGGTAGGCTGCGCTAGTGGGAGGCGAAGCGGGGAGGGGGCGGGGCGGCGCCCTGTCTGGAAGCTGCTGCCGCCGCTGCCTCCTCCACCGCTGCCCAGCACGCTCGTCGGTCCATCGTTTTCACCCTCCAGCCAGCCAGCCTGGGCCGGCCTGGCCATGGAGTCCTACGACATCATCGCTAACCAGCCCGTGGTGATCGACAATGTGAGACCCGGGGCGGGCGCGAGGACGGGCTGGCGGGCGCGGGGACGCGAGGACGGGCGGGCGGCCGGGGGCGCGCGCCCCGCCCCCCCCACCCCCCCCCAGGGCAGGCGGCACGCGGGCGGGGCCGGTGCTCTGGAGGGCGTCCCGACTCCGCGCGCGGCCCGCCCCGCCCCTCCCAGCTGCGCCCCCTGCCCCTGCCCCGGTGCGGTCCCCTCCCCAGCCCACCCTCCCCAGTCTCCCCCGGCCGGGGGGATGTGACAGCTCCGGCGGGGCGCACGCGCAAATCCCATGCCCGGCATTCTCTCTGGTTTGTCCACCCAGAGCTGGCGCGTCGGCCTCCCCCTCTCCTCCAGGGACGCTGCCCGGCTCCGAGCAGGATCCTGCCTCCCTCCCCGCTCCTCGAGCAGCAGCCAGTCTGCGTCCGTGGGATGCACCTCCACCCCCAACTGCATGCATGTGGAGGTGGGGGGGGGGGAGAGATGCAATAGAGGAGGCTAAATTACATCATCCCCCTGGCTAAAAATTAAGAAAACAGGTAGAGTAGTACTGACTCTGTGTTCTGACGTTTTGGGTTTGAAAGAGCACAACTCCTTACTCTGTGACCTTGGGCAAGTCATTGCCCCTCCCCTAGACCTCCGTGTCCTCATGAGTAAAATGAAGGCATTGGACCAGATGACTTCCAAGGACTTTTGCAGCTCTAGATCCATCATCCATTGGTCCTGTCTTAGAGCATAGGCTGTTTAATTCTTAGTGCAGCAGAGAGAGCACTAGATGTGGAGCAAAAGGACAGGGAGGTTGGAATCCTAACTAGTTTGCCACCTGTGTGACTTTTTGAGACAAGCTACTTCACCTCTTTCAGCCTCTGTCCTCCTTTGGCAAGTGAGGAAGTTGGACTTCACTAGATAATCCAGTTTTACTGATAGTTCAACATGTCTGACAGTCAAGAGGTCTTTGTGCATTAACTTTAACTCCACCACTCACTGTACTGATCTACTCATTCTTGGTCTATATGTTGGTGATACAAGGCTGAAATAACTTCTAAAAGCAGGCCAAACCAATTACCAGGAGCCCAGTGGGGGATAATTGTGTTCCCTTTGAGAAGATACAAATTATCCCTCCATGAGCATAGTGGTCAAATGTTTGAATGCTCCTTGGAGAACTCTAGCCTTTCTCCTTCTGCCTTTGTATCCCTGGGTAAGAAAGTCATGGATGCATTAATCATTAAAGTATGTTCAGGGTCATGCATCACAGGCCTCCTGAACAAATTAGAGTATGACTTGATTGGAAGCTTCATCAGGAAGAGATCTTGGCCTGGCTTACTTGGGTCCTCTGATAGTCCTGTGGCTGAACTCAGAATAGGGCTCTCCATGCATTGAACCAAAATCAAGATTAAATTTCATTCGCAGAACTGGCTCTGTGGCTTAGAGAAAGTGCTAGATTTGAAGACAGAGGACTCAGTTTTGATTCCCCTCTGCCACATACTACCTGTGTGTTAATATCTGTAGGCCTCAGTTTCCACAAATGTAAAAGGATGGGGTTAGAGTTGATAGCATCTAAGGGCTTTTCTAGCTTTAAATCTGTGATTCCATTACTAGATATTTTAACTCTACCATGACAGTCCTCAGTGGTTCAATGGAACTCTTGCCTTTTTTTCCTGATGTTTCTGTACTCTGATTAGGGATTTAGCCTATTCTTTGTAGAGACTCCTCTGATCTGAAATCTGTTTCCCCAAGTGACCACTTCTTTTGGGGTCAGGCAAAGACCTGAGTCTGGCTCTTCTAGCACTTTACTTGTGTCTCCAGCACAGTATCAGGCACACAGTAGGCATTTAATAAATGCTTGGTGATTGATTTGATGGATGTGGGCTATCATGGGGCACCACTGACATTGCTTAGTAAAAGACTTGAAGTTAGGTGTCATGGTTCTTGCTCTTGGCAAGCCTTTGAGCAGGGGCTAAGAAGGACCAGGCCATTTCTTGGTAGAAGATGACTCTTTAGGTCACAAGTACACAGATTCAGAAGTTCTGTTTTCCAAGCTGGGGCTTTGACCTAGACTAGACTTATTGTCTCCCAGCTTCATAGATTTAGAATTGGAAGGGACTTCAGGAGGCATCTTAGACCAGTCCCCTAATGGTATTGATGAGGTTGTGTTGAGATTGATTTATAGACCTATGGTCATGAGCTGAAGGACAGTTTCATGTGGAAGAGCAAGACCCATATTCAAGTCCTGCCTCAGACATTGATTGAATCATTTAACCTTCCATCTCCAGGCAACACACTAAGAGTCTGCAGAGCAGGTGCCCTGTGTTGATAGAAGGCATTTCCTGACCAGTAGTTCCCCATACCAGGGAAATAATAGGTCTGGATAAAAAACAAAGTGTTATTTTATACTCTTCATTGTGCTCTCCTGGGTGGAACTCAATTGAGGAAAGATGCCTGTTCTCCTAACTTATCTAATCATCTGCCCTGGGAAACCCTGTCTGTTGTCCTTGCCCAACTGTGATCCCTTGGGGGAAGTATGATCTCTTGGGAGGAGCACTAGTTCTGGAGTCAGGGGTTCAAATCCCACCTGAAATGCTAACCCTGTGACTTTGGACAAATCACTTCACTTCCTTAGGCCCTTGGTTTCTTCATCAGCAAAATGGCGGGGATTGGAGTCCAGCTCTGGATCTACGATTTCATGAGTGTTTCTTGTTCCTGTTTGGAGGAGGGGGACAGAAAGAGAGAGTTTATGCTGTGGGTTACTTGTTCCTGGAACAGCGTTAGGAGTTTGGTTTTTATGAGCCAGCAGTAGGGTTCCTGCCTCTTTTATATTCTGCTCTTCCTGGCTTTTTAGCTAGACTTCTGTGTTTAAATCCCTCTTATATTTTAGGGTGCTGATTGTCTGGAGCTGAGTATTGTTTTTTCTTGCAGGGTTCTGGGGCAATCAAGGCTGGCTTTGCTGGAGATCAGATTCCTAAATACTGTTTTCCAAACTAGTAAGTGTCACTCAACATTTCCCCAAAACCCTTCTTCACTTTCTTTTGTTTGCTGTTGTCTTGCTTGTCTATGCAGTTGCTCTTTCACAGGGGCTCTAGGGTGTTAAGGTAACTCATTTCTATAAGAATCAGCAGCAGCGTTTGGGCCTAGTTTCTGTTTTAAGGCCAATGTAGTAGATCTAATGTATTTTCAATCCTTCTTTTTGAACCTGGCTAGTGCTGATGTACGGAGAACCTGGATCTTTTTTCATGGTGTTAATATGTCAGATCTTAAGTTCTTATTCCTGGGTGTGGCAGTGGGATATAACAGACAGCTGCATGAGGGAAAGGTTCATGAGATGAGCATGTCCTGTAATTTTTAGATTCTACTTCCTGGCACTCTATACCCCCTTAGTTTATAGCCTCCAATACATGCTGCATGGGCTGAGTCATTGTGCCTGCAGAAGGCTGACTTGCTGCCAGGGCCCAGGCTGGAGTTGAAGGGCTAGGATTCCTGTGCACTGAGTGTCTTTGACTTTTGGGGAAGGATAGGAAAGAGAGCACAGAAAGGGTCTGAAATTAATTGTGATTGGTCTGATCTTTCCTTGAACTTCCAAACTTTCCATTATAGACCTGAACTCTTATCAAGCAGTATTCTAACCTCTGCTTTACACCCTCTTCCCCATGTGGGATTGTCTTTATCTAGACTAGAGTTTCTTAATTGGAGGCCCAAGGACCTCCAAGGAGTCTATGGATAGATTTCAGGGAAGTAAACTTGGATGGGTAAAAAAATTACATGCTTATTTTCACTAACCTCTAAGTGAAATTTAGCATTTCCTCGAATTATAAATGTAGGCAATAAACTATTCTAAGAAGGGGTCTGTAGGCTTTACCAGACTGCCAAAGGAGTTTCTGACCCCCGCTGTAGATCTTTAGTGCTGGGTTTTGATTTCTCTGGAAGAGACTGCGTTGTCAAAGCTTTGTACCCTTCCTTTCCACCTCCCAACTCCCATGTCCTAACACGTTTGTCCTTACAGCGTTGGTCGTCCAAAGCATATACGTGTGATGGCTGGGGCCCTAGAAGGGGATCTCTTCATTGGCCCCAAAGCAGAGGTAAAATCCTTTGACCCTGTCATTTCTGTGGTTTGGGGTCATCACATCTAAGCAGCAGTGGTTGGTAGTTCAGAACACTAGACTGTATCCAGACGTTGACCGTTATCTTATGGGTAGAGCTCTAGGTTCCAGAATTCTTTTCCTTGCTTCATCACTTCACTTACTGTGTAGTATACCCTTCCACTCTGATTTCCCATCTGTAAAGTAAGTGTGATGGAGCCCATCCTGGAGAATATAGATTTTGTCTTTTAGAAATTACTTTCCGTGTCTCTCAGTCATTCCATTCTCTATCTGCTATTTCTTTCCTCCATTCAGCAAATATATTATTTATTAAGTACTTAATATATGAAAAGCATTGTGCTGAGCCTGAGTGCATTGAGACATTAAATAAGCCATAGTTTTATGATGATTTTATTGAGAGACAGGGTACAGTTTAGGGGGAAAGAAAGAAGCCTTGTATTTCTGGGAAGACCATTCAGGTTTTGTTCTCATGGGTCTTGGTTCTGTATAGTGCATTTCTTCCTTAGGAGCACAGGGGATTGCTGGCCATACGCTACCCTATGGAACATGGTGTGGTAAAGGATTGGAATGATATGGAACGAATCTGGCAGTATGTCTACTCCAAGGACCAGCTACAGACCTTCTCCGAGGAGGTGTGTTAACACTACCCTTCACTTTGCTATATCCCCTCCTCTCCTTCTGTTTCATCCTTTAGCTAAGTTTTTTTCCCAACTTCTCCCAGTTGCTTTGATAAGACTTGTTGTCATCTTTCCCCCTTCTCAACTAGATACAGACCAACATTTTCTAAGTCAGGCATGTAGGAATGCAGAGCAGGGTGTCTTTGGAAGTGTTAACTACTGACATTACTGGATCATAACATTGGCAAGGGGGCAGACCAGGCTGCAGCTATTCAGTGAGTTTGAGGGGAGGCTGGGGTGGTACATGGCAGTGTAAGATGGGTAGTTTGGTGTCTTGTGAGTGAGCCTTTAACTTTGCATTGCTTCTAGCACCCTGTTCTTCTAACGGAGGCTCCACTCAATCCAAGTAAGAACCGGGAGAAGGCAGCTGAAGTGTTCTTTGAGACCTTCAATGTGCCAGCCTTGTTCATTTCTATGCAGGCTGTGCTCAGCTTGTGAGTATATATCTTCCTGCGTTCTAATATATGGGCTTGGATCTTCCTGAGACTTAGGGCCTAGAAGACCCTGTGTTATGAGGCCACTAATTGTGTGGTATCCAATTATTGGACTTTACTCCAGAGCCAGCCACATTTTAATTATTCCTTTAAGAATAAGTTTGTTACAGAATGACATGCATTTTTGGACATCATCAGTGAGTGGATTTATTTGGCTTCTGTCTGCTTATTGGTAACAAAGCTTTTGCTTTTGGTTTGCTTGTTATTTTCAATGGGAGGGAGATTGTAGAAGAGGAGAGCTAATGGTAAAGTAAGGGAAGATCATTGAAGCATTTTTTAAAATGCATGGAAGAGAACTGAAGGAAACAGACAAGCAGGACAGCTTTGATACTAACATTGAATTTATCATATATATATATATATATATATATATATTTTTGCTTTCTGGAGGGGCAGTTGGGGTTAAGTGACTTGCCCAAGGTCACATGACTAGTAAGTGTTGTGTTATGTGTCTGAGGCTGGATTTGAACTCAGGTCCTCCTGACTCCAGGGCTGGTGCTGTATTCACTGTGCTACCTAGCCGCCCCCATACATTTCTAAAAAATCTAAAAATCCATAAATTTTTTTCCTACTTTTCTTTGTATATGGAGGTGTTATTTTTTTTTTCCTGTTTTGGTGTTAAATTCAGATTATAAAAAAATAAAATATAACTTGAAAAAGTTGGTTATATGCCCCTTCAAGGTTATATGCATTAAGCCAATTAAACAAATATTTATTAGGTTTCTAGAGGCAGCTGGTGGCTTAATTGATAGAATGCTGGACTTGGAGTCAAGAAGGCCTGAGTATAAATCCCCTCTTAGACACTTATTAGCTGAGTGACCATGAACAAGTCACTTGACCTCTGCCTATCTCAGTTTCCTCATCTGGAAAATGAGAATTATAACACTACCTGTATTACAGGATTGCTGCAAGGATCAAATGAGATAATATATGTAAAGTGCTTTGCAAGCCTTAAAGCTAGATAAAAATGTTGGTCATTATTAGTGTCACCATTACCATCTGGAAAGTTTTCTGCGGCAGGTACGCAACAGGAAGAACAACCGGAGTGGTTTTGGATTCGGGGGATGGGGTGACACATGCAGTGCCTATCTATGAGGGCTTCGCCATGCCACATTCCATCATGCGGGTGGACGTTGCTGGCCGTGATGTCTCCCGTTACCTGCGACTGCTTCTGAGAAAGGAAGGAGCTGACTTTCATACCTCAGCCGAGTTTGAAGTTGTTCGAACGATCAAAGAGGTAACTGAGTGGTAATGGCAGAAATAAGGGGTGAGAGGACAGAAAGGTTTGAGGAGCGTTTCTCTTGAGACTATAAGGAGGTGGGAATGGGAAAGAGGAACCAGTCAGTGATATCTTTATAGCATCCTGCCTAAGACCCCTGTGTCCATGCTTACCCACAGAGAGCCTGCTACTTGTCTATCAACCCACAGAAGGATGAGGCTCTGGAGACAGAGAAGGTGCAGTACACCTTGCCTGATGGTAGCACACTTGATGTAAGTCACAAGTTTTAAAGGTGAGGTTGGGAAAGCAAGTGTTGTCTCTGGGGTCAGGGAAGGCATTGCTTGGGGCCTTAAGGAGGGCTATGCCTTGTGGATGGAAGGTACCCTGAGACGCAGGGGAAAAGCTGAGGGATCTTTTGGGGTCCTTCCTACCTCAAGGTTGAGGGTCCTCCTACCTACCTCATTTACCTGTCATGAAGGTTGGGCCAGCACGGTTCCGGGCCCCTGAGCTGCTGTTCCAACCCGATCTGGTGGGGGATGAGAGCGAAGGTCTCCACGAGGTACTGGCCTTCGCCATCCACAAGTCAGACATGGACCTTCGTCGAACACTTTTTGCCAACATTGTTCTCTCAGGAGGTTCAACACTCTTCAAAGGTACTCTACATAGGTTAGAGGATCAGCCTCTAAACGCACATTGGTAGCTGGAACACCTAGCTTCGGTGCTGTTCTGCTTTTTGGAGCTGCAGCTTAGTCCCATTTCCTTAAGGTGCCTTCAGACTCTGTATAACTGTGATAAATCAGCTAGGGCCAGGAATTGATGTAGAACATCACTTAGTTTGGGGCTTTATTCTGTTTTTCATCAGGTTAGTTATTAACTGACCTTTGCCTTCCTGCTAGAATATCTAACTTTTACCCCTGCACCTCAGTAAACAGTGAAGAAGGAACAGAACCAGCAGGGTCATCATAGGGTGGATGAGGGGAGAGCTTGATTCCTAATAGCAAGCATTTTTTGATGTTTTCAGGCTTTGGTGACCGGTTACTAAGTGAAGTGAAAAAACTTGCCCCAAAAGATGTAAAAATTAAGGTAATGTTGTGGGTAATCATTTGTTATCTGTTTTTGCAAAGGAAATGAGAGCAGTGGCTTCTGAAACCATTTTCTTTCCAGTAATATCCATATATTCTGAACTGTCAGATAGCTACACACACTCTCTCCATTAATAAAATGAGTGACAGTTTTTGCATCTGGGAAATACTGCTGTAGTAGGAGGGGATGGACAGATCCCATGGTGATTGTTGTCTTGACAATTTTTGTTCCTAGATTTCAGCACCTCAGGAACGGCTGTACTCCACATGGATAGGGTAAGGTTCACGGGCTGAGTTAAGGAGCTTGAGGTTCAGAGCTAACAACTGGGGTAAATAATGAACCAGGCCATCATCCCATAGAGATGGAAAGAGGGCTCTCTGCCTCATAGGATGAGGGGAAGGGAATTGAGTCCTTATGAAAGAATGGTCATCAGACTACTCTGAATCCCTAGTGACAGCCTTCTCTCCTCCACAGTGGCTCTATATTGGCTTCACTGGACACCTTTAAGAAGATGTGGGTATCCAAAAAGGAGTACGAGGAAGATGGAGCCCGGGCAATCCATCGAAAAACCTTCTAGTGCCGAGAATGGGTGGTGTGTATGGGAGGGTGTGGAAGAAAAAGAAAGGGGGACTGTTGTGTTTAACCCTTTCTGGTCCAGGTTTAGGGCCCCCCTGCATGCATGCCCAGCACCCCCCCAGGTGGGTGGTGTAGCTAATTCCCTATTCCCCACCTCCCCCCATACCTGTTTCCACTTTTCAGCTGGGTAGATGGGGTTCTTGAGTTGGAACATAGGAATTGGGAAAGGATCCGGTTTGTTCTGGGTAACCACCCTTAGCTAGGATCAAGGTCGCCTGTGGTCACCTACTTGTGGACAGTTGTGGGGGCTGCTTTCCCTTAAAGTCCATATACCCCGCCATCCTCATTTTCCTTCCCATTGCAGGGCCCAATTTAGAACAAGGGTACCTGGGAGACTGCATGACTAACTTCTAGGGAGGGAAGTGACAGGGGGCCAAGGCTGTGAGCAGATCTCTGCTTCACATCTCCCTTGGTCAGATTCAAGCCATTTACCCATCTTTTCATTGAACCAGCAGCAGTGAGAGTCTTGGCTAAGGCATTTCTGGCTCTTCTTTACCATTCTCCTTGCCTAGGGCTGGGATTCCCTAGTGCAGGATTAAATAGGGAAGCCTTTCATCCTGGTACTAAGGTGCCTGCCCTTGGTCCAGGGTTAAGTCCTTTAGTCTCAGAGCAAGGGGTTTAACAGGGTTAGGATGGTGGAGGCTCCTTTATCTCCCCTGCAAAGCACTTAAATGAACTGCTGCTCCCATCCTTCTACTTCCCTGCTTACTCTGGATTGGAAAGGGTTGATATTTTTCATTTGCTCAATGAAAGCCACTTAATGAGGAGCTAGGGCTGTGCCTGGTTGGTAGGGCATTTCCTTCCTCTCCCTTATTTCCCTAAACAAGGGAACCGTGGCCAGGTCCCCATCCTCCACAGCCAGCCCTGCCCCCCAGACATGTACAATAATTTAACACAGTTGCCTGTATTTTTTTTGTAAATTCATTATAGTAATAATTATGAACAAGGTACAGTGTGTGACTCTACTTTCTCCTAATTTTGTTTTGATTTTTGCAGAAAGCATCCTTTCCTTCTTTCCTCCGTCTTCCTGGGGTAGATCTTTTCTGTCTCAACTGTCTCCAGGGTCTTTCAGAGATAGGCCTCTAAGGTAGAGCAATGGGGCATGGATGTTATCTCCAAAACAGGTAGAGTATCTAGGGTTGTCAGGGCAACATGGAAGCCCCAAGAGATTAGGCCTCTTTACTGTGGCAGAATTTCCCAGCTCCATTATTCCCTTGTTAAAAATCCTCAGGGGGATACAGAGAATTCACTAGCCTTTATCAGCACTTAAAAGGATTTATTCTTGGAAGTAACCTTGAGTTGTGTTGTGACTCTTAGAATGATCTACCATTACTTCTAATTGCTGGGCATCTTTTATGTGTAAGGCAAATGCAAATACAAAGACAGGCAGGATCTGCCTTTGAGAAGCTAACAGTATAGTCCAAGAGACATTATCTGGAAGTTCCCAAGCTAGATCCTTTTTCTGACTTCATTTCTCTTAATGACATTACTATACTCCCATTCACCTACAGTTGAAATCTGTCATTTTTACCTTCTTCCTCTCTGTTGCCCAGTCAACAAGCACTAAAATCCTATGTTCTAGACACTGTCAGGAATTCAGAACAAAAAATAAACAGCAACTGCCCTCAGAGATTATATATACACGCATGTATTTACATGCAAAACATTCAAAATAAATACAAGGTATTTGAAGGGTGAGGAGACATTAGCAACTAGAGGGAACTAGGAAAGACCTCATGTAGGCACCTGAGCTAAGCTTTGAAGAAAACTAGGGGCTCTAAGGGATGGAGGTAAGAAGGGACTGCACTCCATGAATGCTGGACAGCCACTGCAGAGGCATTGGAGATGGGAGATGATAGTTTTTGTTGTATTTTTTTTTGCTTTTTGGAAAAGGGTAGGCAGGGCAATTGGGTTAAGTGACTTGCCCAAAGTCACATGGCTAGTAAGTAAATGTTAAGTGAGGCCTTGAACTCGGGTCCTCCTGACTCCAGGGCTAGTGCTCTATTTATTCACTGTGCCACCTAGCTGCCCCAAAGATAGTTCTTATGATAAACAGCAGGACTAGTTTGGCTGGACCAGAGTGTATTATGGGGAAGTAATGCCTAAGTCAGGAAAAGTACGCTGGAGACGGTTCTGTTGATTTTTCTTTTAAATCGCATCTTATTTCCTTCCATTCCCACTCACTGCCCTGAAGTCCTGGATTATTGCAGTAGTCTCCAATTTTCTCTCCTTCCAGTCCATAATGCCAGATTAATATTTCTCAAGCACAATAAATCATTCTCTTGCTTAGAAACTTTCAGTTGATTCTCTTTGCCTACTTGATACAGGTCCAACTCAGCTTGATACATTACCTTTGTAAGTTACTTTCACATTTTTAAAGATCCTTTATAATTAGGACCCAACCTACTTTTCCAGCTCTGTCTCTACTACTTATGTGTATTTTACTCTGATCAAACTGGAGACTACTCACTATTTTACATTTTGCTCATGTTGTAAAATTCCACTCCTTGTAATTCTCACCCCCAAACCTTGCGTGTTCTCAAAAGCCCCGATGAACCACTTGCCTATGAAACCCACCAGGATCATTCCAACTAGCAGTGATCCCACCTTCATGAAGTCCTACAGACCTTTCTACTATTTTTGTGACCTTTATCACATATCTTACTAGTTACCTGTAAATTTATTTTCCCCAGTTTCGATGGTCAAAACCAGATTTTATTCATCCTTATATCCTATAGAGCCTCACACATGCAAGTAGACATTCAGATTTGTAGAACAAAAAGATAAGAGCTGCCTATGTTCTTCCTCAGTAAAAGACAGAATATTACTCCAGCTGACAAAGAAACAAGGTGCTTAAAATGGGGTTCAACTAACAGCTGACATGGTTCAGATCTTAAGGGGGGGGGGGTTTGACCCATTTCCCTTTTTGTTTTTTTGGAGGGGGGAACGCAGGGCAATTGGGCTTAACTGACTTGCCCAAGGTCACATGGCTAATATTAAGTGTCTGAGACTGCATTTGAACTCAGGTTTTCCTGACTCTAGGGCAGTGCCACTTAGCCGTCCTCCCATTTCCCTTTTTCTTAAGAGCAGGTATTGTTTCTCACTATTCCTTGGGTCTGAGACAAAAAATGATTTTATTACTATGGTTGAGATTAGGGGTGGAACAAGAAGCTGCAGGAGTAAGGGGAGCTCACTGGTTCAAGAGTACTTTGGAGCTTTTCTCATTATAATTCATTTGAAGTTCTAATCTGTAGTGTCCACATTGAAGGGAACTAGTTAATGAGTATTTAAATCAGCAGGCCTTTCGAAATAATTCATTTAGAAACCATGATATCCAAGAAATGAAGGGAGAGAAGCAATGACTGGCCAGAACTAAAAGATGTGGGATTTAAGTAAATTGCTAATAATAGTTGACTTAAAAAAAAGCAATTTCTAGAACAGGAATTCCTGACCTTATCGTGAGACTTCTTTGACAGTCTAGAAAAACTTATTTCAGAGTATTTTGAAATAAATAAAACTACAAAATAAAACAATTGTATTAAAAGAAAATTACTGAAATACTTTTTTTTAAAAGTTAGCAGGTTAAGAACCCCTTCTAGAGAATACATATTAGTGGTGACAATCCAAATAAGAAAGCTCAATTGCTTGTGACATACTGATAAGGTTTTCATGACAATGGACAGCTCAGATCTAGAGCAATGTTTCAAATTGCAGGTAGGAAGGGAAGGACCAGGGGCTGAGAGAAAAGCTGTGTACAGTCTATTCCTCCTAAGCTTATGAGGATAAACATGTCCAACACAGGGAAAAATCAAGTGTCTGGGAGAGAATGAGAGTAGTATGCTGGAAGGAATACTTGTGTGAAGTCAGATATGGGAACTGAATTTCAGGTGTCACTACTTGTGTGATCTTTGCCAAATCAATTCCACTCTGCAACCATTTCTTTATCTCTAAAGTGAGGGAAGTGGACTAAATTATCTTTATCACTTCTTCTAGTTCTAAGTCATGGAGACTGTTCAGGACCTTTACCATCAGCTGTGTTTTCCTTCTATTTGCTGTCAGAATTTACTGTGTGCCTACCTTACAGGAGGCAAAAAAAGTTAAGATTGTTGAGGTTTTTATGATGGCTTTACTAGTTGCTAGTGAGTTTTAAAAGAACAATTACTTAATTTTAACATTAGGCTAAACAAAATAGCTTGTTTTTCCAACTACAAAATAGGTAGCTTATAAGAGGATAAAATACTGCTAAGTATAGGAAGTGGCAAGAAATTGTTTTTTTTTTAATAAGGTTGCTAGAATAACTCTTCTAGTTCTCACATGCTAACAAGATTACATCAAAGGGCAGTAAAATTTATGGGGTTATATACACAAAGCCTCACCCTAGGGAAATGGAAGCATTTTCCTGATAAACCAACAAAAATATGAAACCAGTCACCTATGTTATGGGAGAGCCACGAAAATGGCTAGTTTTTTATTGGAGGGAAGAAAACATAACACATCTCAAGTAAACCAGTTCAGGGGCTCAGTGGCTAAACTGGTGGGGTACCAGCTTGTAATGGGTTCCACAGTTAGGGCAACGCTGTGTCTCGCCTTTGTGAAGCCAGAACCAGATGACTGCACTGTTGTCCTCTTCACCTGCAGGGAAGAAAGATGAATCCACTAGAAGGAGAAATCCTGCATCTGAAAAACTGCCAATACCATTTTAGAATCTCTTCTTTTCCCCCTGCAGCATCTCATCTTGGGGCAAGTGGATATGTCTCATATGTCCCCTGAGGTTGAGACCATCTCAAAATTCCAAACTGCTAAGGGTTCAAAGATGCAAGGAATAAGTGAATGCCTCCTCAACACCCCCAGGAATATGTAACTTCTTACTTTTGCCCTCCCAGCCACAGACTAAAAGCAAAGCTCCACTTTACTTTAGAAATCTTTCCCTTTGGCCTTAAGATAAAGCAGTATTAGGATGACTTCAACTCTATTTGAACGACATGTCCTCTAGCAGGAATGATGATCTCTTTTCAAGAGTATTTGTACTTTATGATAATATCTAGTTTTTAAGAATACTCACAGATACAACCCACTATTCGCTTGTCAGTGATGGAAGGGACCAGGTTGGGCTCCTCCTTAGTCCCTGCAGCTGCCTTTGGGGCTAATATATTGTATGGATCCTGCAGAAACAACAATATTCAATAGTTGAGCTGACTGACCACTTCATGCAATGGAGAAAAATGCTAGATTTGACGACCAGCTTGTCCAAATTCTGCCTCTGTCACTTCCTGTGTGACCTTGAGCAAGATACCGTATCACCACTTCAACTCTTCTCATCTGCAAGATGAGATTAGACTAGCTAGCATCTCAATTCCCTTCCACCTCCAAATAAATGATCTTTAAAGTGGTCAGATAAGCTGTCTCTTTACCAAGATGACTTCACAGATGAAGTTGGGGTAGGGGGTGAGAGTCTGCTGTGAAACCAACTCAAACGCTCCCAACTGTGGGGAATGAGAGATTCGGGTGTGATTTTAAAACTCACCAAATCATTCTTTGCGGCCATCATAATCTCTCTCTCCAAGCCTGTAGCCTGCTCCTCATCAGAAGGGATACCTACAGGATGATTCAATGAATGAAGGGGGCTGTCTATACAGATGCTCTCCTCCGAGACTGAACAGCTCAGACTGCAAGTGACGGTAACTGCAATATTCCATAGGTCACTGACACACAGACCAAGCTGTACGGAGACCTCCTTAAACCTAAGGCCGACATTCAAAGACACGTCCTCGAGGCAGGCCCGAGGCTCAGCCCTGGGCCCTTTCTCCAGGTTCTCCTTGTTAACAGCCACTGGCAGCAATCAGGAGGGCAAGAGGGGGAGGGAAGGCAGCGATCCCTGAGTGTCCCGGCCCTCGGCAAGGTCACCCGGTGTCCCCACTTTCAAGACTCGGGATTAAAGTCCAACCCAACAAGCATTTATAAGACACCTATTCTGCGCCAGGAACTGTATTAGGCGCGGGGACAAAGGGACAACATACCGTCCCTGCGCTCAGAGAGATTACGCTCCGCGCCGGTGGACGACGCTCTCTCTCGGGTCCAGTTCGCTCTGAGGACATGCAGGAAGGCTCCACCCCGGCCAGAGAAAGCGCCTCTGACTCGATGAAGTCCCTCCACAGCCCTCCCTTCAGTCCCCGCCAAGGCCGGTGGGCCTCCTCGCAGAGGTCGCCGTCGAGAGGGTCACCTGGGGCCCAATGCCTCACGTACCTCCTCCGGTCGCCATGGACCGAGTGGCCACCCGAGCAGGGCCACAGACCCTCAAGGCCTGGACCGCTAGTGCCCCGGCGCCCCGCAGTAACCTTGAAGCCATCGCGCCTGAGACAATTGCGCCCGGTACTAACAGCAACGCTTCCGGAATGAAGCCTCCTGGAAAGGCGGGGCTTCCGCTTTCCTCGGCCACGTGATCTGGCATAGCCTATCCCGGTCCTTTCTCCTCCCCCTCCTGAGCCCGAGCACCAGATTACGCGAGTGAGGAGCCTTCCCTTTGCAGGAGAGGATCGCACTGCCTGAGGGGAGGTGCGCAGGCTGGTGTAGGCAGCGGCGCGTGCTCGTGCAGCTTTCGCTGGCGCTTACGCTCGCGTTGCTTCTGGGTCCTCGGTAGCGGTTTGCGGTCGTGCGTTTACACCCCACCCCCTCGCGTGAGACCCTGAGCTGGGCTCTAAATAAAGCCCCTTAAACGCATAAAGAGAACGGAATCTGCCTCAAGCAGCTAGGTAGTGGTGGTTGCAGCGCTGGGCCTAGAGTCATGAAGATCTCAGTTCAAATCCAGCCTTACTAGCTGTGTGACGCACTCGAAACGCTGTACTGTAAAATGGGAGTGAGGATGATGATAATAAAAATAAAAAATAGAACCTTGTCAGAATGCTTGGCGTATTTGTTGTTCAGTCGCCTCCGACTTTTCCATGACCCCGTACTGCCTATGCAGATTTTCTTGGCAGAAATATTGTAGTGGTTTGCCATTTCCTTCTCCAGTGGATTGAGGCAAGCAGGGGTTAAGCGACTTGCCCAGGGTCACATTTTTAACCGAGCTTTCCCTGACTCCAGGCTCAGGGTTCTACCCACTGAGCCATGTAGCTGCTTAGACATAATAGGGACTTAATAAATGCACGTTTCCCTCCTCAGGGTGAACTAAGAACACTCACTTGCTTAGGAGACTAAACAAGCACCCTCCTTTTCACAAGAAAGTGAAGCTGGAGTGGTCACTGACTTGTCCAAAGTCATTCACCTGAGAGAGTCGGGGTTCAAATTCAGGTCCTTTGATTGCAAATCCTTCTGATCACTCTTCCACAGCACCAGACTGGTTCAACTCTCCTCTTATTGGGGAAACAGGACCAGGAGAGCTGACCCTTAGTTTCAATTCTGCCACTAACTAGTTATGACCTTGGGCAAGCCGCATAACCCTTCTCTGTGCCTTTCTGCTCTCCTAGACTGCCCCCAGAGACCATACATGTGTCCTGCCCAAACTGTGCAGGGAAGAGAAGCAGTTCCTCTGGAAAGGGCTTTCTACATAGTGATCTGAGATTATGGGAGCTGAAATCCCTGTGGAAGTCCTCAGTCCCTGTCACCACCGTTTGTCGTTGAAAGCTAACAATTCTAGTGGCAACAAAGTTTCAAGGGTGGATCCCTGGAGAAAGCATGAAGCCCAAACGGTGGGGAGGGGGCATAAATGGGGCAATGTTAAAATGACTGATTTTATACTGTAGAATTTAAATAGACTTTGAACTAATATGTCACACTCAACCCAAGCTATTTATGTTATGACTAATATCCTAAGCTTAGCTACCGTCAAAATTCACCTTCTAAGTTATGATTTGGCTAATGTATATATATTCAGGAATTCTCATGCTTCTAGAAAGATTGCTTTTTTTCTGACCCTGAAAATCACAACAGGAGGAAAACCCCCCAGTTGCAATTGGGGAACCCTGGCAGATCAACTCTAATAGGTTTCCTTAAGCCAAGCAATTCCTAAACAAAACTAGGACTAGACCTCGGAAGATACTCTTCTGTTCTACATAGCCCAATTCCTAATCTTTGCCTTAAATATTTATGACTAGGGGAACTCTTTCCTCTCCCTCTTTACTTCCCACTCTTGTTACTGTCTTCCTTACTTCTTCCCTTCAAAATCCATTTGCTCTCATGTCTTTCCAGTCCTTTCCTCCATTTAAGGGTCATCTTTTTTCTTCTCCACTTTTCTTTATAACTGGTGCTAGATCCCTTACTCCAGCATACAGATTATACTCAATATTCAGATAGATGACCTACCTAACAATAGACAGCTTCTGCCTTACAACTTCTCTTTTATCAGGTCTGTTCTCATGAAAGTGAGCCACTAAAGACCCTAACCCAAATCTGAAAACACAAAATCGGGCAAAAAAAAAAAAAAGGTGTCTATAGAAACTAGGAACAAATGGGTGATGAAGAGCTAGAAATGTATTTAGTGCAAGCAGAAGACCTAACAATAATCTAACCCTAACCCTAATCCTACCTTCTCCTAATCCTGTGAAAGTAATGCCTTCCAGAACTAGAGGAATGAATTCCTGAATACAGATAATACATTAGCCAAATTATTTCTTGGAAGATTAATTTTGACAATTAGCTAAAGCTAGAATATTAGTCATAACATATTTATCTTTCCTTTTTTATATCTTAAATTATATTTTCTGTCATGATATTACCATATCATATACCAAATATATTTGTATTATTATGGCATATACCAAATACATTCATTATTTACAATAGATGTCATGCATATTTAGCCAGATCTCTCGCATTCTAGAATCTTATCCAGTGTAACAATAATAACAGATCACATGTGCATAGTGCTTTCCTCACAACTCAGGGAAACTATTAGAGTTATTATACAGATGTGGAGGCTAAGGCTCCAAGAGATTATGACTTACTTGCCTATGGTTATATAGCTAGTGAGAAGGTGAAGCCAGACTGGAATCCAGGTCTCCTGACCAAGAAGTAAGCACTCATTTTACATATAGGGTGAGGCACCAGAGAGGACCTTCAGGTGGAAAATACGGAGAAGCAAATTTCATTAGGGAAATTTTTTTTTTTAGCAAAGATAGCTGCCTCAAAATGAAATGCTACTGGAAGTGTTTGGTCAGATGCTACAGGGCTACTTATTAAGGGAATTGGGATAACTCAATTGGGAGAGCGGCTGACATTTAATCTAGGGTTCAGATCTTTTTAAAAAACCTATCCAATTTTTTAAAAATAGCAATAGGAGACATTTGCAAAGAAAGTTTAAAAATGAGTGTAGATACAAGATTAGCACAGACGTGTAATAGTCCTTTAAGGTTTTGAGGTAGTGGTTGGAAGCATTATCATAAAGGACCGCTAGATGGCAGTGTGTACACTGTATTAGATTAGACCCTGAGTCATGAACGCCGGAGTTCAAGTCCTGCCTCAGGCTCTTGCTAACTAACCTTGGGGGAAGTCACAACCTTTCTCAGCTTCAGGTTCCACATTTGTAAAATGCAAATAGCATTGGCACCTATCTACTAGGTGGTTGTAAGGATCAAATAAGAGAATATACTTGAAGCACCATCTACATATTAATTATGATTATTAAATGTTAGCTATTGTTGAGGAGCTTAACTGTAGGTCGACCACACCAGACTCTCTCCCTTCTGGGGAGTAGTTTAATATTCTATTTTAAGCATTCGTGTCTGCAAAAAAGATTTGAATTTATAATTATGATCAAATGATGATACTACCCAAATTAATTTACAGGTTTAGTACTATGCTAATCAAACCACTAAGGGAATATTTTATAGAGCTAGACAAAATGATAAAATTAATTTGGATGAGATAAAAGATCTAGAATCTCAAGGGAAATAATGGGGAAAGGTAGGGGAAAAAGGGTAATGCTACATCCAGACTTCCAATTACACTACAAAGCAGTAATCATCAATATTATTTGGCACTGGTTAAAAAACAGAAGTTCAAAAGAACAGATTACATAAGGAAGAATCAGGAACAACCAGATTTAATAACCTAGCATTTAATAATTCCAAGAACGTGAATTATTTAGGGAAGAATTCTCTATTTGACAAGAATTGGTGCAAAAATGGAAAAGCAATTTGGCAGAAGTTGGAATTTTTTTAGACCAACACCTTACACATATGCCACAATAAGCACAAAGTGGATAAAGGACTTTAGTATTAAATATCATACCATTAAAAAAAAATCAAGAGAGAACCAGATCAGATACTTTTCACAAGTTTGAGCTAGGGAGAGGATTTTTAAAAAATATTTTAAGTATGAATTTTTAAATTAAATTAATTTTTTTCTTCAATCAAAAATCTGTTTCCTATCCTTAGCTCCTCCTTCATTGGAAAAAATAAAAATAAAACCTTTATAACAAATATATATATGTCAAAACATGAGAAATTTTCACATTGGCCATGTCCAAAAACCATGTATCTCAATCTGCAGCCTGAATCCATCTGTCTGGAAGTGGGTAACATGCTTTGTCTTTGGTCTTTTGGAATAATGGTTGGTCATTGCATTGATCAGAGTTCTCAAGTCCTACAAAGTTGTTTGTCTTTAGAATGTTGTTGTATGAATTTTTGTTCTTGTTCTGCTCACTTAACTCTGTGTCAGGTCATACAAGTTTTTCCAAGTTTTTATTAAACTTCCCTTTTTATCATTTTTTAAATGGCATAACAGTATTTCATCGGATTAATATGACATAATTTGTTTAGCCACTACCCAACTGATGGACCCACCTCTTTATTTTCCAAGTTGTCACCACAAAAAAAGCTCTATAAGCATTTTTGTATACATGGGTCCTTTTCTTCTTTCTTTAGGGTATAAACCTAGTAGTGACATCACTGAGTCAAAAGGTATACACAGTTTAGTAACTTTGGGAGAGTAGTTTAGAAGAAGATTTTATACCAAACAATAGATAGATGTGAACCCCAAAGGAAAATAGATAATTCTAAGTTACATGAAATTGAAAAACTTTCGTAGGAACAAAATTGCAGTTGGTTTGGAAAAAAAAAGTCTTTATGTCAAATATTTCTGAAAAGGGTATGATATTCAGGATATATAGATTATTAACACAAATACATAAGACAAGAAGTTGTTCTTCCATGGATGTGTGGTCAAGGAATATAAACAGTTCTCAAAAGAATTGCAAACTATTAACTATGATATGGAAATTTGTTCCAAATCATTTATAGTAAGAGAAATACAAATTAAAACAACTCTGAGATTGCACCTCACACCTGTTAAACTGACAAAGATAACAAAAGAAATAGTTAATGATGGAGAGGATATGGGAAGATAGGTACACAATGCCTTGTTGGTGGGGTTGTGAATTGGTCCAGTCATTCTGGAAAGCAATTCTGAATTATGTAAAGAAAATTACTAAAGTGACATCTGGGTCAAATGACCTAGAGATTTACCTGCTAAGTATATACCCCAAGGAGGTTGATAACAAAAGTTTCCATATATTCAAAAATACTTATTATAGGACTTTTTGAAGTAGCAAAGAATTAAAAACAAAAGAGATGCCCATTGATTAGAGAACGGTTAAAGAAATGTTGGTATATAAATGTAAGAGAGTATTATTGCTTCATAAGACGTGATGACTATAATGAATACAGAGAAGCATAAGACCTTATATCAACTGATTCGAAATGTCTGGCAAATAGTAAGCACCTAATAAATGCTTGTTGATTTAAATATGGAAAGTAAGCCTAAGTAGAAAAACAGTATACATAATAATAGCAAAGTAAAGAGAAACAAGAACAAGAAAATGATGCTGCAAAATGATGATGGCTAGACTTAGCCTGAAAGAATAGATTTTAAAATTCACATTCATTCCCACTTTGCAGAAGTGGGGAGACTATGGCTGGTTAATACTGCATATAATGCCAGGCTTGATTGATACCGAGGTTTGGCTAAACTGACTTTTTCTTCTTTTTTCTTTTCTTTGTTACGTGGAAAGTATCTCTCTATTCCAGGCTTCCTTTCCCAAGGTAAGCTAGATTTTCCCCTCAGGATTCTAGGGGTATCCTGAGTGGGGTGTTTTTCTCTAGTAGTCCTCACTCTTTATGTTTTCCCTACTTTTAGCTACCAGTAAGTAGCACCCCAGTTCCATTTCATCACTTTACATCTGTAGAAAGTATCCTTCTGGCTCACTATCCCAGAACCAGGCTGCTATATCTTCCCCTCTAGGTCCCAGGAGTCTGAGAGGTGGAAGGTGCCTCTTCTCTATGCCATTGGCTTAAGTCCCAGCCAGCTGGCACCCACTGTTCAGTACCAGCAATTAGGTCCCAATTCTATTTAACCAGCTTTTGTTCATTCATTTTTCAGTTGTGTCTCACTTTGTGACCCCACTTGGGGGTTCTTTTTTTTGGCGGAGTTACTGGATTGGTTTGTTATTTCCTTCTCCAGCTCATTTTACAGATGAGGAAACTGAGGCAAACAAGGTTAAGTGATTGGCTCAGGGACACTTGCCCAGGTAAGTGTCTGAGTTTGGATTTGAACTCAGGTCTCCCTGATTCTTGTCCCAGCACTCTATCTACTTCACCAATTAACTGTCCCCTCTATTTAACCATTTAATATCAACTATCTTTCACAAAGGAATATTTGAGTTGAAGATATAGCAGGGCAGACACTCCTCAACACTACCTTGGTCTCTGGAGAGACATAGCACAGTTCCTAACTTCGGTTACCAAGTTCAGGTCCAGATGTGGCCATGACTACTGGATGAGCCCTTATTTCAACGACTCCTGAACTGGATCCCCAAAGTCACCCCTGAAGGTCATTCCTTGCTCCTTGGTGTGGCAGTGCTGGGCTGGCTACAAAACCCAGCATGGACTAGTATCCCTGGAATCCTGGGCCTCAGTGACTCCAGATTCCTGGAAGCTGAATTTCCTGAACTTCAGAAACTGACAAGTTCAGGACCTCTATATTAATGTCCTTCACCAAAAAAATAAAAATAAAATGATGAGGCCTGTTTTCACAGGGCCACTTATCAGCCTTGGAACCATAGCAGTTGGTTCTCACACTGAGAGCATTGTGGTGCCCCAGGGAACCAATGAGGGAAACACAGCAGTGCTCACATCTGCTGGACCGGATATGGATCAACTCAAGGTAGTTCACAGTTTCAACATTAGATTGTGCTACGTTCCTTTTGTTCATGTTCTCAAATGCTTGAGATATCTTTGTTTACTTGTTCCTTCAGTCATGCTAGTAACTTTTCTCCCTTATATTAACATATGTTTGAGAAACCAGGATTTTTGCTGTTGCTATGATTAAAAAGCAAGTACTGTGGGGAAATCAATGAAGAGAAGGAAATGAGGGTAGCTGTATCTAATTTGATTCCATTGTATGGTGCCCATCAGGCACATACATCTCATTAACTAAGTAGTTGTGGTGACATAGGATTATAATAATAAATCATATATAATATTACATAATCAAATATATAAATGCATAATGAGAATAAATAAAAATATTTTTCTTTTGATATATACTATTATTTTTTCAAACTGCTACTAAGTTGTTAGGACATAAATACTTATTATATTTGTACTACTTATTAAACAGAGCTATGAGGTATTTCTATCTTCTAGGGGTACCAGAAACAAATTTCTGAGACGTTAAGGGTGACAAGAACTGAAAAAGTCTTATAGCCTTGTTTCTCACTTGATACTACAAGCAAAGGAGTCAAATTAAGAGCAGAGTTTCAAGATGGAACAGTTGAAGAGAAAGGTGGCAGCTCTGCCTAAGGCTTTGGAGGGGTTTTGTATTGCTTTTTAAAATTTTAATTTTAATTTATGAAATAAAACAAATATTTCCATAACATAGTGTGATTAAAAGATTGCACATGAAACTACAAATCTATTATGTACAACTTGCTATTCCTTTAAAATATATAATAAAGTTATCATATAAAATTTTTCCCTTTTTTTCTCCCCTCCACTATTAGACACAAATATGTGTATGCATATATGTGGCATATATGTGTATACATACATATAAAAATATATATACATATACATACATACAGAGAGAGAGAAATGCTAACAGTTTGGTTTCTACAAATTCTGTAGGAACAATGGATGTTGCAAAGACAGATGTTACTTACACAGGACATGTAGGAAGGTATAAATCAGGATGAGGGAAGGGAGGGTAAAGTGACCCTATCCAATCATATAGCTGGGAAAAATCTATAATTTCCTCTAGAAGGGGATCTCCGCTGAACCAGCCCAAATTGGCCAGGGTCAAGGGATGGTCACTTACTTTTTATTAACATGCATGCTTAACTAGCCTCATACATATTAACTGACACACCCTGCAGAGAATTAGAGCCTCATTATCCAAACATGCAGCCCATGTTAGCCCATGTTAGGAAGGAAGGAACACGTGAAGGACTAAACATGTAAAGGGGCAGTCCAGGAAGAGGGACGTCTTGTTTGAGGGGAGTATGATGAGGGTACCTAGCCGACGGAGGACAAGGCAGGAAATTTGAATGAAAACAACATAAAAAGACTCATTTGTCTAAACCTCTGTAGTCTTTTGAAACAGGCTACCCATTTATTCATGAACTGAATAAATAAAATAACAACAACTTTATTATATATTTTTATGCCTAGACTAAGTAGATTTCTCACAACACACACACACACACACACACACACACACACAAACTTCTATTTATCAGTTCTCTCTCTGGAAGCAGACAGCATCTTCTTTCACATGTTCTTTGTTGTTAATTTGGATATTTATAATAGTTATTTGCTCAAAGTTGTTCTTAAAACAATGTTATTGTTACTGTATACAGCATTCTCTTGGTTCTGCTCGTTTTGCTCCTCATTCTTTCATGCAAGTCTATCTATGTTTTTCTAAGATCATTGAGCTCATCATTTCTCATAGCACAGTAGTGCTCCATCACAATCATATGCCACAACTTGTTTAGCCATTCCCCAGTTGATGGGCATCCCTGAAATTTACAATTTTTTTGCTATCACAAAGAAAGTTGC
>CM053585.1:180854348-180913541 GCA_028646515.1 Pseudochirops corinnae | reverse complement strand
AATCCTTCTTCAGCTCATCTCTAGCTTTAAGGCATTCTTCATGTTTATTGGAGGCCTCTGGTGGGGGCGCTCTGGCTGCGCTCTCCTCCTCCCTCTCTCTCCCATGATCTTTCTTTTCCCCAAAAAAGAAATCTAGGGTTTGGGAGCTGTTCTTACTTTGCTTCTTATGCTTATTCTTACTCATGGTTGTTCAGACCATGAATTTTTTTTTAAAAATCTCTGTGGGGCTCTGCTTCCAGAAGGGAAAGCTCTGTCCCAACTCGCTGGGGTCCTCCCGGCTGCTGTAGACTTCCGGCTGACTGGATAGTGAAGACTCCAAGACCGAGGCCCAAGACGACGAACCGGATCCAGGCCACTCAACGTGAGAGCCCTGGCCTGAAACCAATCGCTCAGTCCCTCTGCTGTCTGCAGGCCACGGGCGGGAAGCTACAAAGCGGAGGCGGGTGCAAAACCTCTGCCTTTTGCTTTTCTGCTCTGGAGACCTTTCTGCCAGACTGCTTATCTCCCCCTTTCACAATCCGCACTTGCAGCTGGTGCTAATCTCTGCTCACCTGAGAAGCTTCTTCCGCCCAGCTGCCCCCCGGGGCACAGCCGAGGCTTCAGGCCAGGCTGGTTTCAGTTCGCGGTGCTGATATGGTTCCTCGTAGCTGAGCTGACTTTAGTGGGAAGTATCCTTGTGTGCGTTTTGGAGTTCTAGGATTGGTTTAGAGTCCCATTTTGTGGGTATTTTGGGGTGGCTATGTGAGAGCTGCGATATGTTGCTGCTGCTATGCCGCCATCTTGGCTCCGCCCCCCCAATATAATTTATTTTTGTTGTAATCGTATGGATTTTATGTATTTAAAAACGTTTTGAGAGGGTACCTGTAGTCTTCCAGATGGGCAAAGTGGTCCATGACATTAAAGGCTAAGAAGTGATACTTTAGACATTCCCCCACCCCTTTGAATTTCATCATGGACGTTGGTTAGTAACCCTAATGCAATTAGGATCACAAATTTGAACTGGATAGACTTTAGGATTTACTTAGTCCAATTCCCTCATATTACAGAAGAGAAATAGGTCTAGAGAGGTATGAAGACAAAGATATAAAGAGATATAATTCCTGACTTGTGAGTTTATGTTCATAGGATAATAATAATAGTGATAATAATAATAATAATAATAATAGCTAACATTTATATAGAGCTTTAAGGTTCACCCTCCACAAAGTCCTGCTTCTTGGGTTTGGAACTCAAACTCTAATAGGTTCTACCATTTTGAAAAGACTTCCAGTACGGTCTCAGTGAATAACCAATGTGTTTTCTATTAGGTTGGCCACCTTTTTTTTTTTTTGGCCATGACAACCCATGAAACAAAGAAAAAATTTTAAATGACCTTCAGTTTTGTACTGGCCCTCTTTGCTTCTGCAGTTTGAAAGGGCAGAGCTCTGCAAGGCACATAGTTTTTAGACTGTCACAAAACTTCAGTTTAATTGTTTATACTTTAAATGTGAGATTCTTGTCTAATAACCAATAAGTGAACCTATTACTGAAATTAGTAAATCATAGCAATCTTGATATTCTTCCTATAAATAAAACCAGGAGGAGAAAGTTGCTGCTTTCTACCAACTTATGGCTCATTAAGAGGCTTTGGAGCACAAAGAAAGATGTTGGGGAAAGGGATTTTATCATATGTCTAAAAGCTTTTGTATTATGAGATATATGGTTATCACATATCTAAGACCTAATGATAGGTACTTGCAGACAGTCCACCACAAAGATAATGGTTTCTTATGTACCAACATTAGCTGCTCAGGAATAAGTGGTAGAGAAATTCTCAGAAGAACTTGATGAGACTTCCTAAATCAAATCATCATACATTCTGATACTTGATGACTTCATTGCAAAGATGGGGAAAGGTGAAGATGGGGGGAAATATTTGGGAGCCTGTCTCAGGAGAAAACAAAGATGTGTATATTATACAGAAGTTTAATACTTCTATTGGGCAGCTAGGTGGGGCAGTAGAATGTTGGGCCTGGAGTCAGAAAGACTTACTTTCTTTAGTTCAAATCTGACCTCAGACACTAACTGTGTGGCCCTGGGAAAGTCACTTAACCCTGTTTCCCTCAGTTTCTTCAACTGTAAAATTTAGCTGGAGAAGGAAATAGCAAACCACTCCAATATCTCTGCCAAGAAAACCCCAACTCAGGTCACAAAGAGTCAGATACAACTGAACAACAAAAATGCCTCTGTCGTGAATACTTTCTCCAAAAGAATTAGTAGTTGATGGCCATGGAGAACAGTAAATACCATGAAGAATGAGAGACTCCATTTGAACAGATAGAAAAGGTCTTATTAGCATGGAAGTTTAAACTGAGTCAACTGTCTGTGTACAGCCATCGACTTGTCAAAGCAAAGATCAGAATTTATAACAGGAAAAATAATTAGAAAAAGATAATGGCATACAATAAACATTTTAACACTGATTTATTTAGGCAAGCTACTGAAAATTTAAAAATGGGAGGGGTGCCTAGGGGGCACATTGAATAGAACACTGACCCTGGAGTCAGGAGGACCTGGGTTCAAATTCGGCCTCAGACACTTTACACACTAGCTGTGTGACCTTGGGCAAATCACTTAACCCCCGTTGCCCAGCCCTCCTCTCCCCTCCAAAAAGCAAAAAAAAAAAAAAAAGGGAAAGGGAAAACAGAAACAAAATTGACACTGACTATAATAATTCTATCCAAAAGTTAAGCTGATGTAAGTTAATTGTCACAACAAGGAGACCAAAAGGGCCCAGCAAGTAACTTAGAAAACATTTGATTTATTTGCCAAATGGAAAAAAAAAATTGGCTTCCGACGACAATACCAGTATAGGATATAAACTCCTTTTTAAAACCTTAAAAAGAGGATTGATGGACAATTATGAGCAATAAAGCAGAGGGAGGCAGGACAAGGTAAAATCAGTCTAGAAAGACTGGCATGGTATCTAAATAAGCAAAGTCAAGGGCATTCAAAGATAAAAGTGGAAAGAGAATTAGAACTTAAAGGACAAATGGAAATGATTTGAAAAAAAAAATTTCAGCAAACCATCCTTAATCAAGGAGAGCAGAACCACCACACTGGGACCCTAATGTCAGGGTTCCCAAGGTACTTTAGAGGAGGTAGAAATGTCACTAAAGAGAACAAAGGTACAAAAAGCAGCTGGATTGGACCAGGCATATAGAAAGAAGATCTGTGATGGAAAGCATAAAATTGTGAGGGCATCGAGGGATTGGGGAATTTAGATACAAGGTATCTGAAGGACAGAAAATTACCAAAACCATGGAGATAATCTCAAACTTTATTAATACTGAAAAAGCAAAAAGCGAACCAAGAGATTAGTAACTGTCACCCTGTATACCTACTTTTTCATCTATGTAAAATCTTTGTGAAGGCCATCTATACAAGGATTGAGGTTATCTTTAATGAGTATATTAATAGAGATTGAAAACTTTCACAAAGAATATTAAATGGTGGCCCACATCTTTATCGGCTTACAACAGACCCAAAGATTAGAGAATAAAATGTCATTGGGCTTATTATTTCATTAATTATGAAAAAGCATTTGACTCATTAAAACAATGCCACCTTACAGAATCTTTTACATTACAACAACATGTCTCCCTTACATCCAGATCTTTAAAGAGTCCTTGGAGGATGTAAAAACAGAAATAACCCTGCTTAATGACCCTCTCTCTGATGTTAACATTAGGAGAGGCATAACAGAGGGAAAATGTATGCTCCTCAAAATTATTCACCACCATGATGGAAGAGATTGGTTGAGGAGGGATTCTCTCTGGAGAGTGAAGTCCTTCAGATGCCCCTTTCTTTAGTGGATGGCATTTTGTTGACTGAGTCAAGCCCCAGGACGTTTTAAAGCTTCCTGAAAGAGTTCTGTGATCGTTCAAAGAAATTTGGCCTATCCACAGAGATGACCAAGTTGATGAAGAGTGCCAAGATTTCAACACGCATTTCAATGACTAGAGCTTATCTATCAGTATATGAGAGACAGTACCAGATGGATGTGCTGGGCCTAGAGCTGAAAAGGAGAGCAAGTTGGATTACTTTTGGGAAATTGGAGAGTTCTCTTGCTGACTCTATGCTTCTCATGAAAGCAAAGCTCTCTCTTTTTTATACAAATATTTTACCAGTGTGGCTATATGTGAGTGAGACCTGGAAAGCCATTTTTTCTGAAGAAGTGAAAATGAGAGCACACCCGAGACAATGGAAAAGAAGGGTGGTAGGTGTGAGAGACTGCCACATACAACCAATGAAGAACTCCAAAGAAGAACAGGAGTAAAGCATGTCATCAAGGGATTATGGAACAGGAAAGGAAGATTGATTGGTCACATGGCAAGGGTTGATAGGTAGACAGAAACCTCCACTGGTATCCTTGAGATGTTGGAAGAAAGTACTTTGGGTAGATGCCAAGTGGTGAACTCTTGGGAGCATCTGAATGAGAGTTACATAGGATGCTGCATAGACATGGCTAGGTTGCAATCTACATTTTAGAGAAAATTCCTGAATCAAGGAGATCACAGGTTAATTTGAATACTTGAATATTTTTAAAGTTTTCAGAATCTCCTACTTTCCAACTGGCACTGGCATGTTTGCTTCTCAGAGGGTTACTGGCTACTTCTCCCGTCAGGATTCTAGGGATAACCCTGAGGGGATAAGGGTATCTAGAACTATCCCTCACAGATCCTCATCTTATGTGTTCCCCAATATCATTTAACCAGGTGGTATCTCCCTGATATCATTTAACCAATTAATATCAATTAGTTTTTACAAAGGGATATGCACTGAGAAGGTAAAAAGGACCATAGGCAAAAACGCATTTCCCCTCCCCGCCCCCAAAAAAACCCCAAACCCAAGAGGTTTTTTCTCTATGTCCATTTAGTCATGGTGGAGAGTGTATTCAAATTTAAAGTTGATGGTATAAAACAACCCTTCCTTCTCCCCAGTCTGGGTAGTGTTTCTTGATTTAGTTCTTTTCTTTCTAGAAGGGATTCCCACCATTTGTGTGTAATACAGCTGATGAATTAATCACTCCCTTGCTTGGCTGGACTGGCTCCTTGCTGGGTCAAACAAGTTGCTCAGCTGCTTTGAGATCTCTTTACCAGAGTCCTTATTGGCGGGGCTGCAGTGGGTTAGGATCCTAGTTGCTGGACCTCTGATGGGTCTTTCAATGGGTCTTTCCATCTTGTGAGGTCCTTACCAAGCTCACAAGTTTGTAAAGTGGTCTAATCTATCTGGATATTTATTCACCCAAAGATCAGGAAAGAAAAAAATTTAAGAGAAAAAAGAAACAAGTACAAAGTGTTTGAGGAAGTAGGCCCATAGCAATTCTTCCTTTTCACTTGAAAATCTTCCAGGAAAGAGAGAATGAGAAATTGCCCTTTCTAACTCTTTGTATGCAGTTCAGCAGACAATTAAAAGGGCTTTTTATCAGCCTGCAGTAAGCTGACAGGAAATATCAGAGGATGCTGGTGCTTGCTTTGAAATCCGGGGTCCCCCTGCCATTTTGTATGCCTCAAAACATGGTCATCTAGCCTCCAAACGAGTTGGTACTAGGATGAGCACATTACATAGACTCTGAGGCCCGGGGCATCAGTGGCCAGTACCTCATATTACACAGAGGATCATAGATTTAGGATTGGAATGGACCTCAGATTTAGAGATCCCCTAGTTCAACTCCCTCTTTTTATTTTTTATTTTTTTGAAATGAGGAACTGTGACCCACAAAAGTGAAATAACTTGTTTGAGATCACGGCGTGTGGTAAGGCCAGAATTTGATCCCAGATTATGATTCCAAATCTGATATTTTTTCACTGAAATTCACAGCTCCCTGTAACGGTGTGTATTATTGCTTATCGTAGTTACCTCGTTCTTCCATAAGCTCCTACAGCTTCTGTCTGAGTCATTCTTAGCACTCTGCATACAGTAGGAGATAATAAATGTTGTTGACCTCGTGTATTGATCTTGTTATCCACACTAATAACATTAGCCAAGTTCCATGAGTGGTCTGTGGAAAACAGTCCTGTAAATTCTCTGTCTTCGTTTTCATGGGTGTTTTATTCATCCCTCCATCCTCATCATGACCAGTTTTATAAACTGAATTTCCAGGATTGTAGAATATCTTCTTTTATTACATGAATAGAACTCATCTTGTTTTGGTTTTCACAACAAAATGTGACATGTCAGTGTTATTTTCTTATTTTCAAGCTAGAGAGCATTCATAGAATATATGCTATAACTGTTATAGGTTATTATACATGTATTATTACAAAAAGATAGCTAAAATATATGTAGTATTAGTTTCAAAGAATCTTCTAAAATACATCAGTAAAAATAAAATCATTGGTAGGCAGATAAATAAAATATCTTGGATGGATCCTTTTTGCTACAGGATGGAACAAATGGAAGAGTAATGGATGCCTATGTAACTATGGCGATGAAGACACCTTATTATGTTTGACCTTAAATCACCCCTTCTCCTTATTCGCCTCTTTCTCTTGAGGGTCTGTTTCTGAGGTTTGTGACTTCAGAGGCATCCTCAACTCCCCTTTCTTTTTCATCACCCACATCCAAATAATCAACAAAACTTGTTGATTCTGCTTTCTCACCATCTTTTGTTATCAGATCCTGTTCTCTCCTTACACAGCCGGGGCCCTCATCTCTCCCCTCCATTATTATATGGCTTCCTAATTGGTCTCCATTTCTAGTCTCTTTCCCTCTCTAATCCACCCTCCACAGGGCTGTTAAAATAAGGTTCCTAAATTACAGGTCCATCCATGTTACAGCCTATCTCAGGAATCCCTTATATCTTCCTGTTTCCTCTAGGTGGAAACACAAATGACTCTGCTCAGTCACTGAAGCCTTCCAAGTCTGGTTCCAGCCTGCCTTTCAATCCTTATTTGACATTAGTCTCCTTTATGCACCCTACACTCAATTCATGTCACTTCAATGAGCCCTTATGTAGCCCTTCCTATAGTAATGTACTGTGCCAGGTACTGGGGATACAAAGGCAATATAAAATGGCCCCTATCCTCAAGGAGCTGGTATTCTGGGTGGGGTTGCAGAAACATAAATACACTGTAAGCACAAAGTAAATGCAAAGTTATATCTATGTAGAGCTATAACAAAAAGACAGTGGATAGAGTTTTAGCCCAAAGTCAGAAAGACTCATCTTCCTGAGTTCAAATGTGACCTCAGACACTTGCAAACTGTGTGACCCTGGGCCTCAGTTTCCTCATCTGCAAAATGAGCTGGAGAAGGAAATGGGGTCACAAAGAGTCAGACACGACTGAACAAGGAGAAGAAGAACCACAATTAGATTAGGAAGGGCCTTTGGGAGGAGGAGGTGGTGGTACCTGAGCTGAGCCTTCTCAGAAAAGTGAGGAGGAGAATGTTCCAGGGATGGAGGAATAGACAGCCTTTGTAAAGAGAGGTACAGAGGCCCGGGGATGGAATGTCATGTTGGAGAACAGCAAGTGGGACAGTTGGGTTTAAATTGAGAGTTCATAAGGGGAAGTAATTTGAGATATGGCTTTAAATGTCAAACAGAAGAGTGTGTATTTTACTTACCTCAGGGGCAATCAGGAGCCACTGAAGCTTCTTGAGAAGGGCTGGGACCTCTGCTTTAGGGATAGCAATTTGGCAACTGTGTGGAGGATGGATTGCAGAGGAGTGAAACTGTGAGAGGGACTTGCTGTGACCTGAACATGGTGTTTCATGACCTAAATTGTGCTTTTGTGCTAACTTGACATTTTTAGAAGACTGTTTTCTGTCTATTGATGCTTCAGTTGTCATTCTACCTCCCACTTACCCATTCAATCAGACTGTTCCCCTATGACTGGAATACATTCCCCTCCTCACTCTTGGAATCCTAAATGTTAGCTGCTCTGAGAAGTCTTTCCCTATGCCCTTCTGTGTCCCTGATTTCTTCCTACACCATTTGTGGAGATATTGTGTGCCCCAAAGAATGTAAACACTTTGATGGCAAAGATTCTTCTGTCTACTTGTACTGCCACTGCCTAACACAATCATTAGATGTTTAATAAAATACTTACTGAATTGAAATAAATGAAAGCAGCAAAATATTATGCATCTTTTTTCTCCCTAGAGTTGTCCCCAAATTCCACAGAACTGGAATTTTAAAGCTGAAAGAGACCTTAGCGATTTTCTAGTGCAAGCATGCTTAACTTTTTAAAGTGTCATGGACCTCTCTGGCAATTAGGTGAAGCTTGTGGGTCCCTTCTTGGAGTAATGTTCTTAAACGATTAAAATGCATAGGTCTACAAAGATAAAATACATAAGATTACAAACCAAAGATGTTGAAATATAGTTATCAAAAATATATTTTTTAAAACCCCCACAATTTCATTGACCCCAGGCTAAGAATTTCTGATCTAGTCCAGTCTTCATATTTCACAGATAAGAAAACTGAGGCCCAAAGTAGTTTAATGATTCGGCTTGCCAGTAAGTCAAAGGCCTAAAATCCATTTCTCCTTATTATTATTTGAGTGTTCTTTTGCCTACACCACACTACTTTTCACATCCCACATTTTTTGGTAGTCCTCTTAACAATGCTTTAGTGGCAGCCGGGTGGCCTGGTGGATAGAGTGCCAGGCCTGGAGTCAGGAAGACATGTTTGCCTGAGTTCAAACACTGACCTCACCTCACATAAGTTTCCTTATCTAGAAAATGGGCTGGAGAAGGAAATGACAAACCACCCCAGTATCTTTGCCAGGTAGGGTTGTACAGGGTCAGATGTTACTAAAAAAATGATTGAACAAAAATGGAAAGACGGACTGATATATGATTTTTACAGGATGGATGGGTTGTGATATGCGTCACTGGAGGGAACTTTTGAACTTATTAGTTCATATATCTATTTGAGCATTTAAATTAGGGAAACTGAGGCACAGGAAAGTTACCTGACTTGTCTAAGTCACAGGACAAAGCAATGATAGAGCTGGGTTTAGAACTTAAATTTTTTCTCCCAAGCTAGCATTTCTTTTATTAAACTTCACTGCGTCTTGGAAAATTGTTATTTTTTCCCCTGAGGATAGAAAAACTATTTTTAACAGGTTACTTGACAGCCAGTTGTATCTTTAACCATAGAGGTAAAAAAAAATATGGCATGTGTTGCTGGAGATAATTTAATAGCATTTTGGATTGCAGTGACAAGTAGACAAAAATATTCACTTAAAGGCAGGTTCACATATAATAATAATAATAATAATAATAATAATAATAGCAGTAACAATAGTTGACATACAGTGTTTTAAGATTTTTCAAAACATAACATCTTATTTGATATTCATATACTGGTCTTTGATATTCAGAAATATTAAATTTCTGGGACCAATAAATACTTCATTGGGTCCCTTAGTAAGATTTACTGGATGTTTTATTACCATTCGAGGGTCCTTGATAGAACGTTTCTGTTTCATAGAACTTTTCATTCACTTATTAAAGGCAAAACAGTGTAATGGCCCTGGAGATAAAAATAGTAAAAGACAAAACAAAACCAAACCACCCCCCCCCCACCTCCCACCCTTAAAGAGTTTACCTTTCATTAGGGAGAATGTAACATGTCCGTGGGTAAGTGTAATATAAAGTAGGGTGTAATGGAGACAAAAAAGAGAGCTAGAGAAAGTACTCTAGAAAAATTTCATCATTGGGAGGTCATAACAGTCAGTCCTGTTGATTTCAGATTGATAAGAGGGCTTGAAAGGTATCCCCTCTTACCTCCTTTGGCCAAAAAACCCCCCCAAAACCCAATTCACTTCCAAAGGGTTAAGACCTGGAATATTAAGTCAGAGCCCAAAATAACTTATTGAGACTGAATTTCAAGTTTGTCAACAATGGAAAAGTTGATGTGACCTAGAAACATGAAGTCCTTACTTACGGGAGTAGGAAAGAAAGAAGATTGTTAGGGCTAAGGTTTTTCTCTCCCTGTCTTTTTATCCTTCATGCTTAGAACAGAGCTTGTCACGCGGTATATATTTAATAAATGCTTATTGACTGACTGAATTAGGTTCTTTGCTTAACAGTCAGTTATGAGATTTTTAGAACAAATTACTTTAAAATTCCATCTTCATCTAGCCTTTCCCCTCAGAGTTATAATATAAGAAAAATTGATTAAATGAACATTTATTAAGTGACTTCTATGTGTACAGCACTATTAATAGGTGCTGTGAATTCAGAGACCAACACTGACTAAGTCTCTATTCTCAAGGAGCTTGCAGTTGAATAGGGGGCCAATGGCATGTACATAAATAAGTTTGATGCAAAGTAGAATGGTATAAGGGCCAAAGAGATATTCAGAAAAACTATTCTAAGAAAATTTGAAGAGGTAGAATTACCATCTGAGATAAGCCTTGAAAGAAGAGAAAGAGTTCTAGACATGGTGGATAGTCTGCAGGAATATGATGGGAGGGTACAGGATGAGATCAAGGAACAACCCTTTGGAAACTTAAGGATTAATGTCTTTTTCTTATCCCTTTAGTAAATCAGTTAATAGACTCCAAATATCTGCTATGTGCAAGGTACTTTTGTGAGTGATACAAAGAAATATGACTTAATTCCTGTTGTCAGAGAATTTGACATCTAATTAGAAAGAAGGGACAAATATTTAAAGGAATAAATAAAAATATAAAGCAAAAATATAAGAGTTGTCATAAGGCAAGGGAAAGATCATCAAATCAGTGATTTTATCTCCTGTCTTAATTTACCTTCAATTTAGGAATCATATTATTTTGCTTTAAAAGACATGTTTAAAATGCTCTCAGGTGATTAAACGTACTTCACTCTTTTTTTTTTTTTCATGCATGCAGCTCAGAGCAGTGCAGGGAAAGGGAGGAGGCTTCAAGGCTGCACAATAATTTAATCCCGGACCTAGAATCATCCAAGTGTCTGGGTGGGAAAGAACTTAGAGATCGTTGCCGGCTTTCTCTTTTATATTATTTTTTTCTAAAAAAAATAGCATTTTATTTTTTCCAATTATATGTAAAGATAATTTTTAACATAAATTTGAAAAAAAGTTTGAGTTCCATTTTTTCTCCCTACCTCCTCTTCTCCCTAAGCAATTTGATACAGATTTTATATGTGTAATCATGTAAAACATATTTCCATATTAGTCATGTTGTGAACAGCTTTCTCATTTTATAGCTTAACAATTTAGAGAGGTTAAGAGATTTGCTTAAGGTCATGCAGCTAATAAGTGACAGAATTGGGACTCAAACCCAGGGGTGGTCTCCTGACTCCATGGAAGTTGCAGTACTCTTGCACTGAACTGCATGCATCTATAAAATAGCCCCTTTTTGAAACTTTTGCTCGGGGCTAAGAATTTAAATTAGAATGCTGCTGGTAACGTGGTCCTGTGGTGCTTATAAGGGAACATATTTCACATGCCGTGTGATAGATGGCATGGGTTACTGTAACAGCTAAATTAAGGTAAATTGAGGCAAAAAGTTCCAAGCATGATCAATTTATTAGTAAAGCATGAATTTACTGATAAATAGAATCTCAGTTTTGTCAGCCAAGCTAAGATCCCAGGTGAAGGGCTCAGCTCTTTTGTAGTTTTGGGGAGTCCAGAACAAAGAACAGGATTTCATAGGCAGGGAACAAGTTATGATTGGTTAAAAAAGCTCAATATCATGAATGATAAAATCAATATGATTGGTTACAGGTTTGACATGTGGAGGACAATGTGATTGGTTAGAAGTTGGGAACCAGTGGTCAGCAATAACCACCTCCTTCCCTCCTGTGACTAAGAAATGTTCATTGTTTGTGTTCACTTGTAAGGTTAGAGATAGTGGCCCAGATTTCTTTGGATAGCAAACCAGAGATACCTTTGAAAGATAGCTTGGTGGAGGAAAGATACTTGGACCAGACTTCCTGGTGTCCCCCCTTCTCCCTCAAGAATAGCAGATTTCCTTGAGGCAAGAATAGAATAGTGATTAACAAGAGAACTAGGTTTCTAAACTTAACTCATTACAGACCAGATGAATTTCTGAACTAAGTTCAGAGATAAAGAACTGTGATTTAGGCATTATAGGACAAAATCAATTAGCTATAAATAGGTTCAATAAAAAATGGTACAGAATCAGTCTGATAATTACATTATCATAATTCTGGTACTAACATTGGAAACCCTTGAGTCTAATCTAATGTGTGCAGGTCTCTAGTGTTCTTAAAATGCTTTAGACCAGACTTCTTATCCAACCTCTGATTCTCTATTAAGATATAATTAACCTAAGAACTGAAGGATAGTTAAAATTCCAAGAGAAAGAGAGAAGGAAATGAGAATTCTAGGATAAGAGGGTAATATCTATGGGAGTTCATGTATAATCATCTTGGCTGTGTAAAAGAGTAATGGGAGAGAAGTTAAAGAGATTGATTGGGATCAAATTATTCACGGACTTGAATGTACAATGTTTTGACATTATCCTGCAAGCTATTAGGGAGCCACTGAATGCTTCAGAATGAGGGAATGATATGATGAAAGCTGTGTTTTAAGATTAATCTTACTGCATTATGGAGGTTTGGGTTGGTGGAAGGAAAAACTAAAGGAAGAAACAGGTAAATTGCTGAGAACCGCTGTCAGCATTAGTAGTAGGAATGAAAAGAAAGGTATTAAAAAATAATAATCAGGGGCTAAAGACAGATTGGATATTAGGAGAGGGAGGAAACAAAGTTGACCCCAAGATTTTGAGATTGGGTTATTGAACTTTTGAAGAAAGAGGGAAGTGAATTTCGGAAGTCAATTTTATTTTTTAATACAATTAATTTATTTTTAGCTTTCAACATTCACTTCTATAAGATTTTGAGTTTTAAATTTTCTCCCCCTCCCCAAGACAGCATGCAATCGGGTATTGGCTCTACGTATACATTTATAATAAATAATATATATGCAATATATAGTAAACATTTTCACATTAGTCATGATGCCACGAAGAATTAGAACTAATGGTGGGAACCATAAAGAAGAAACAAAACAAAACAACAAAAGAAAAGGAAAGCAAATAGTATACTTCCATCTGCATTCAGACTCCAAGGTTCTTTCTCTGGATGTGGATGGCATTTTCCATCATGAGTCTTTTGGGGTTGTCTTAGAGCTTTATAGTGCTGAGAAGAGCTAAGTCTATCAAGGTCAGTCATCACACAATGTGACTGTTACTGTGTACAGTGTTCTCCTGGTTCTGCCCATTTCACTAAGCACCAGTTCACATGAGTCTTTCCAGGTTTTTCTGGAGTCTGCCTACTCATCATTTCTTATAGCACAACAGTATTCCATTACATTCATATACCACAACTTGTTCAGTCATTCAGTTGATGGGCATCCCCTCAATTTCCAATTCTTTGCCATCACAAAAAGAGCTGCTACAAATATTTTTGTACATGTGGGTCCTTTTCCTGTTTTTTATGATCTCTTTGGAATATAGACCTAGAAGAGGTATTGCTGGGTGGGCACAATTTTATAGCCTTCTGGGCATAGTTTCAAATTGCTCTCCAGAATGGTTGGATCAGTTCACAACTCCACCAACAATGCATTAGTGTTGCAGTTTTCCTGCATTGTTGTGGTGGGGGTTCTGCCCACCCAAAAACTGTTGGGGTTTCATGATGTATTGTGGTGGAACCATCTCAAAGAGTTCAGACATCAGAGTCAGACCACCTCTAATCCAAGTATAGGCATTTATTGAGATTGATGCTTCTCATGAAGTGGGCTAAGTTCCAAGAGGAACCAGCAACATCAGAGAAAGCAAGATGGATTTTTATAGAGTAAAGATGCCATTACATAACAAATCACGAATATTAAAAAGGCAGGAGGAGTTTTTTAAGGGATTAGGTAATGGAGGGGGAGTCCCATCTATAGTTTGGTTATTAAACATTCTGGTCGTGCTGCCCTAATTGACTAGCTATTGTGATCCTGTCTGGTCAAGATAGATAATTAGGTATTGTGGTCCTGTCTTGGTCTAGATGAATGATGTGATTGTAATTGAATACAAGAACATACCTGTTTCTGTGGGAATGGGTCTGGGGGTAGTGACTAGGTAGAGGCAGTAGTTCCCATCACATAGACACACCTGCTGTTTCTGTGAGACCTAAGAATTCAGGGACATACCTGTTGTTCTAATAAGCAGCGAGGCACATATGAAGAAGTTAGGACATTGGGGAGAGGGAGGAGACTAGGTAGGTACAGTGGACCTGCTGTTAAGTAGAGCCTATAATAAAGTTAGGATATTGGAGCTGAGGGCAGCTTTATTAGGATTCCATCAATATCTTCTCTGACATTTATCATGTTCCTGTTTGTCATGTTAGCCAATTTGATAGGTATGATGTGGGACCTCAGAGTTGTTTTGATTTGGTTTGCATTTTTCTAATCAATAGTGATTTAGAGCATTTTTTCATGACTATAGATAGCTTTAATTTCTTCCTCTGAAAACTACCTGTTCATATCCTTTGACCATTTATCAATTGGAGGTTGACTTGTATTCTTATAAATTTGACTCAGTTCTCTACATATTTTTGAAATGATGCCTTTATCAGCGACACTAGCTATAAAAATTATTTCCCAGTTTTCTGCTTTCCTTCTAATCTTAGTTGCATTGGCTTTGTTTGTGCAAACAGAAGCCAATTTTACAGGGAGTTGAACTGATAACTTTGGTTTTACACAATGTTGAGTTTGAGATGGTGGCAAGACATTCAAGTAAAATATGTTATGAGATAATCAAGATATATTGTAAAATTGGAACTTGGGAGAAGGTTCAAGGTTGGGGTTAAAGATATTAGAGTCATTTATACATAGATGATATCTGAAGCAGTGGGTGTAGAGAAATTCTCTTAAGGAGAGAGTGCAAAGAGAGTTTGGAACTTAACTTTATTAGGGCAGGTAGGAGAAAGAAGTTAGGAGCAGTAGTCAGAAATAAGAATAAAACTTGAATGCTATAGGGTCAAGAAGGTGGAGTAGTCAATAGTGTCAAATACTACAAACATGTCAGATTGGGACCTGAGAAAAGACCATTGAATATTGCATTCAGGAAGCTATTCTTGATTTTTTTAGAGTTTTAGGAGAAGGTTGATCATTGGATCATAACCTGAGAGCTGAAAGGGACTTTAGAGGTCACCTAAACCAATCTCCTCCTTGAATGACCCCAGGTCATGAGTCAGTCAACAAACATTTATTAAGGGCCTCCTTTATGCTGAGGTGTTGTGCTAAGTGCCGGGGATACAAAAAATGGGCAAAAACCAGTCCCTATTCTGAAGGACCATAAAGTCTAGTAGGTGAGGCAACATGAACATAACGATATACCAACAAGATAGGAAAAATTTGGGGTAATCTCAGAGGAAGGTACTAAGATTAAGAAAGACTGGGAAAGGCTTCTTGTAGAAAGAGAGACTTTAAATGAGACTTTAAGGAATCCAGAGAAGCCAGGAGGTGAAATGAGGAGAGAGAAAGAGTTCTCAGTATGGGGGACAGCCAGGGAAAATGCTCTGTCAGGAGGTGGAGTGTTGTGCATAAGGAATAGCAAGGAGCCCATTGTCGCCGTAGGGTATATAAGAAGTCTGGAAAGGTAGAAAAGGACTAGATTATGAAGGGTTTAAAAGTCAAAAGAAAGGATTTTCTATTCAATCCTGGAGGTAATAGGGAACCATTAGAGTTTATTCAGTAGTGTGTATGTGATTGACATGGTTAGACCTGAGCTTATGGAAGATCAGTTTGACAGCCAAGTGGAAGATGGACTGAAGGAGGTGTGTGTGGGAGAGGTGGTTAGTGGAGGGTGGAGGGTGGGGCAGGGACTTGAGACAGAGAGATCAACCAATAGATTATTTCAGTGGTGATGAGAGCCTTCTCTATGGTGGTGGCAATGTCAGAGGAGAGAAGGGGGCATATATGAGATGGGATGTTGTGAAGATAGAAGCAATAGGGCTTTAAAACAGAATGAAGGAGGGCAAGGAATTGAGGATAACATGTAAATTGTGAGCGTTGGTGGCTGAGAGGATAGTTGTACCCTCAAGTAGTAGGGAAGTTAGGAAGAGGGAGAGTTTGGGGAGGAAAGATGAGTTTGGTCTTGGACATGTTGAATTTAAGATGTCTACAGGTTATCCAGCTTGAGATGTCCAATGGGCAGTTAGAGACTAAAGACTTGAGGGCAGGAAAAAGGTCTCTTGGGCTCCACTGAAACTGTGCTTCTTTAGAAGTACAGAAATACAGCCACCAATGTTCTGAGCTACTTGGATAGTGAATACCCTATACATCCCAACCAAAAGCAATTCTAAGGCAATTCTGGGAAGCAGAGCAGAAACTTAGTAGAGAGTGAAGAGACTTGTATTTTGTTCCTGGCTTTTACATTAACTTGCTCTGCAGGGAAGTCACTTAGCCTCACCATATTTTTATTTCTACATCTGCAAAACTGTGATAATTTATCATTTTGTATTATGAACTCACTGGATGGAAGGCATAGGTTTCCTCAATTCCACTTTCCCCCAAAGGGCAGCAAAAGTCTGCTGATGTCTTTGAGCAGCCCAAAATTTGAATCTCTGAAACAAAAGACAGTCTTTTTCAATGTGAAATGCAAAATATATATTCTTTCAATTCAATGAGCCTTTATTAAGTGCCTGCTATATGTGAGACACTGTGTTCTAGACTCTGGGGATACAAAGACTAACTGGAAAATAGTTTTTGAAAAATAAATAAGTTGAGAAAAAAAAAAGGAAAACAGTTTTTGCCCCCAAGGAGCTTACATTCTAGAGGAGGGACACAACATGTATACAGATAAGTAAATACAAGGTAATTTGAGGAGGGAGACAGCACTAAGTTCTAGGGCAGAACTTGGGCAGAAAAGAACTTCTTTTTTTAAGACAATGGCAGGAAGTGACTTGCTTAGGGTTGCACAACTAATAAGTGTCTGAGGCTAGATTTGAACTCAGGTCCTTCTGACTCTAGGGCCTGTGTTCTATCCACTACACCATCCAGCTACCCCCAGAACTTCTTAATCTTTTTATGTCATGCATGTTTTGATATTCTAGTGAAGTCTACAAACACCTTCTCAGAATCATTTTTTAAAAATAATAGAAGGAAATGCTAACTATCACTTAAAGGTTAATCAAAATAAAGATGTTAAATTTTCCCATCTTAAAAAAAAAAAGTATAGGGGTGGCTAGGTGGTGCAGTGTATAGAGCCCTGGCTCTGGAGTCAGGAGGACCTGAGTTCAAATGTGGCCTTAGTCTCTCAACACTTACTAGCCGTGTGACCTTGGGCAAGTCATTTAACCCCAACTGCCCTGCATTCCCCCCTCCAAAAAAAGCAAAGAAAAAAATACAGAGATAGTTGAATTCGTTTAAATAGGGTGAATAGTCTTAGAAAATCATTGATAGGAATTAGTGGACTAGCAAGCTATATCCATGGTATGTTTTAGATAGTGTCAAGGATGTCTTGTGCTCTAATGGCAGCTACTTTTTTGATATATTTACTCATTCAACAAATTTTTTTATTTAGTATGAGTTTGTAGCGGTCCAGGTCTGCAGAGTTCTGTGACTGCTCTAGATAATCTGCATCCAGAGGTTATGAACACTAAATGTTCTTTCCTCTGAACTCAAGTTATTTATTGTCTGTGGAAGAGTTTAACTCCAGCACTGGGATTCAGGATAGCCTGAGTTTCAGGGATATATTTAGATAAATAAGATCTGGAACATCCCACTCCTTGTCTCCAAGGGAGATTGAAATTTCCATCTTTGGTTGGAGCAGGAGGAAGTCTGTGGCTGGGTGTTCACTCCTCCACTCTCCTATGTCCAAAAGGAGTACTGGGCTACAATTATAGCAGCTTCTTGCATATCAGCTCTTTGTAGTATGAATGTATGATATACTTTCTAAGCATTCAAGATAAGGGTCATGCTCTCTGATCTTTTTGTGTAGAAAGTAGCCCCATCTCAGACTGGGAAGGTAATAACTTAATTTCTACCAGCTTAGATTTCTTTCAACAAACACTTGTTACAAAAAAAACTATCTGCTCACAGATAGTAAGAAAAATTTTGCATCCAATCAAACAGTAAAAAAGAAATCAGAAAGATAATATAAATCAGTTTAGACCAGGGATGTTTTAGTATTTTGGACCCCTTTAACAGTCTGGGGAAGTATATAGACACTTTTCAAATGAACATTTTTGTATGTATAAAATAAAACACAAAGGATTATAAAAGAAAATAATTATACTGATGTAATTATATATATATATATATTTTTTTTTTTTTAATACACAGACCCTAGGCTTAAAGCCCCTAGTTTAGATGATCAAATACCCAAGAGTTAAAGGGTTTTTTGGCTTGGGAGCAAGATAAAATCTCAGCTCAACCAAGAAGGGAATGAACTTACTTGAGAAGTCTGCTCTTAGCAATCTCTGAGGGCACATGCACTAGGAATCAAGGGATATGTGGGAGGAGGGGGAGGTGGAGCTTCGTTTCCTTGCATGTCTGTGGCTCCAGGAAATTCTGCCATTTAAAGTTCATAGCTAGCCACTGACGCAGTCTCTCTCCTCTGCTTCTCTTCTCTCTTTCACCTATGCATCACTCATCTCTCAGACAATCATTACTCCTGTTTGTCTACACATGTGTGTCCCAGGGTAGACTTTCAGGGAATTGCTCATACCTACTTGGGCAGAGGAATCTTTGTTGTTGTCTGTTCAGTCATGTAAATGATATCTTACTCTATATGAACCCATTTGGTGTTTGCTTGGCAAAGACACCAGAGTGGCTTGCCATTTACTTCTCTAGCTCATTTTACAGCTGAATAAATGGAGGCAAACAGGGTGTCTTGCCCAGGATCTGATCACACAACTAGCTAAGTGTCCAAGATCAAATTTGAACTCAGGTCTTCCTAACTTCAGGTCTGGTTCTCTATCCATTGTACCACCTAGTGCTCCTAGGCATAGCAGAAGCAAAGGAAAAGGCGTCCTCCTGTCCTCCATTCTAATCCGCTTAAATCTTCTCCCATCTGCTTGTTATTTCCAAAAAATCATTTTAATTGTACTCTGAATTTTCATTCCACAATTAGACATAAAAGAAGTGAAAATACTAACACCCAGTGCATGTTAGCATATTAGTGTAGATCAGTTTGTCTAAGTATAAATGGTATTTAGATTCTCTCCTATCTTGATAAAGGGAAGAGATAAGAAAGCTTGAAGAAACTGGATACTTAAGGTTGGGGGTAAAAAGAGAAGGGAACAGAAAGACGAAACACCTTTGGTCTTAGTTGCCAGATGGTAATGTTTTCCAGCTCTTTCTGTGCAGCTAGTTATAAGCTGGCTCTTACTTCCTGTCTTGTGTGACCTGGATAATGGGCAACTCAGCTGCCTTGTGACATTCCTTCTGTTGTTTTCTATACTTACTTTTTTTTTAGAGGTATGAATAACTAAAAATACTTAGATATTTTTAAGTATTTAAAAATACTTTAAGTAAAAATATGTATTTTTTAAAATTTTTGAGTCATACTGAATCATATACTCAGGGCTAATATGATGGGAATCTTTCATTTTCCTTTTATTCAATTTTATTATACCCTTCCTTTTGGAACATTTTGGTTAAGTAAAGCCTGTTTTCTGTTAATATTAACCTTACGTGGCTAAAAACAAAACAAAAAATCGAAACAAAACAAAAACCCTGACTCATGGAATGATAGTGTTAAGGGAAGACTTTTGATATTCCTGAGCTAAGAAACCAAATGAAAGGAAAAAGGAAATACAGTATCTGTAAAATCCTCCCAAAAGATTTTAATTGTGGAAGAAATTCCTTGACCATGCTTTTGCTCACTTATCGAACGTGGAAATCTTCTCCTCTCCATCAGCCTATTGTGACTTCTTTAAAATGTAGCCTTGTGATTTTGTAAATGTATTTTGCAAACTCAGTATTTAAATTTGTAACTTAGTCTGTTTACCAATTTCTTTTGACCTGGTTTGTTCAATCTCAAGTGAAGGAAGCATGAGATAAAGGATCTGTTCAACTGGGCTTGTGTTCAATCTCAAGCGAAGGAAGCATGAGATAAAGGATCTGTTCAACTGGGCTTGTGCCAATGAGACCTTAAAAATGGTCAATACAATAAACTATGTGCCAGGCACTGTGCAAAGTGCTGGGAAAACCAAAAGGGATAAAAAAGACAGTCCCTGCCCTCAAGGAGCTTACAATAGAATGGGGGAAACAACTTGAAAACAAGTGTACAGAAAGCAAGCTCTATACAGAATAAAGAGGAAGTAATGAAAAGAGGGAAAGCACTGGAATGAAGAGGGGTTAGGGAAGGCTTCCTAGAGGGTGGGATTTTAATGGGGACTTAAAGAAAGTTAGAGAGGTAAGTAGTTACTGGTGCAGAGGAGGGAGAACATTCCAGGCAAGGAGAAGAACCAGAGAAAATGTCCAAAGCTGAGAGATGAGTGTCTTGTTGTAGAACAGTCAGGAACCCAAATGTCACTAGATGGAGGAGGATGTGTTGGGAAGTAAGGACTGGAAAGGTAGGAGGGGGCTAGGTTATGAAGGGCTTTGAATTCCAAACAGAGCATTTTTGTATTTGATCCTGGAGGCAATAGGGAGCCACTGGATTTTATTGAGTGGGGAGGGAGAGGTGACATGATCAGATCTGAATTTTAGGAGAATTGTTTTAGTAGCTGAATGGAGAATGTATTGGAGTGGGGAGAGACTTGTTATGTATTTTTAAAGGTTATTTCTCCATCTCTCTGGTATAATTTTCTCTATAAAAGTCTTGTCATAAACTCCAGTCTTGGTTTAGGGTTATTTTTCTGAATCCTGAACCTGTGGTTAAGAATAATAAAACCTAGGTTTTTGCCTCTATAATTTCTGCATTGTGATAGATTTGTTTGGCAGCAATAACCTATTACATGAATTCAAAGAGATGTTTCTCCCATAATAAATTTGGCAAATCGTGAAGGCACAGGCAGCAAGGTTGAAAAGACTGGGACTTCTATGTCTGAAGCTCTCCTGTGCAGACAAGGTCATATTTATTGTGGAGGCTTTGAAAGGGAAGACCCAGTCAGGTCAAGAGGATGCTTTTCTGCTAGTATAAAAAATTGCCAAATGAGGTAATTCTGCCTTCTAGGTGTGTTTGATAATTTTTTTTATCTCTTGCATTTGAATAGTTTGTCCTAAAATTGAATCATAATGTGGTCTCATTTAAAGTGAAATATATTCTCCTATTAGGATAATTGTGATGTTTGATCCTCTATATAGGCATTAATGTAAAATACACTTAATATTTGACATTAAGGAGATATGTTTAGAAACTACATGAATAAAAATTAAAAGCGCAGTTACTTCAAGATTACTCTGTATTGGTCTCTGAATGCACTTAGTATAGAATATCAAATTGATACTTAGATGTATGTATCTTTCTGTGTAAGATGATTCAGAAATGTATTCAACTGAATTGATGTTATTTGACAGTAAGTTTTGTTTTATTTAAAATCCATAATATTGGTTGTTATTGTTAAGCTTCAATTTTTTCTTGTATTGTCTTTTTTGGGAAATTGTGTAAGGAATGCTGTGAATTTGAAAAAAAAATCATACCTAGAGGGTGATATAATTTATCCTTTTGTTTTGAGAATTTTATAAATGATTACAAATGTTTTTCAAAATCTTTTATTGGATATTATTATTTGGGACTTAGACTCATTCCTCCTCAAATATTTACTTAACTGAAGCCTATTTTCTGTTAATATTAACCTTACTAACTTAAAACTTGACTCGTAATAATAATACTAAAGGAAGACTTTTTGATATTCTTCATATAAGAAGTCAAAGGGGAGTTTGAGCTTCCCAAAGTGATTTAGTTATTTGTGGAAAGAAAGATTCCTCTAGCTAACTATTTATAGAAGAATTTCCCTGATTCTAAGCTTTTAGTTGTCTATGTGACATGTAAATAAAACCTTTCTCCCCAAATAACCCTTTGGGATGTCTTTAAAATGTAATCGTGTAGTTAGGATTTTGCAAACTCAGTGTTTAAATTTGTAACTTAGTCTGCTTACTAATTTGTTCTAACTTTGTTCAGCCTTAATGACATTGAAGGAAGCATGGGATTGTGAATTTGGTTTTTTAACTTTTATTGCCTAAATGAGTATACAAGATTACAATGTGTAAAAGAATTTATTTCTCTGTCTTATGTAATTTCCTCTATAAAAGCTTGTCAGAAACTCCAATCCTGGTTCAGGGTTAATTTTCTGCCTCTGAACCTGTGCTTAAGCATCATTAAATATAGGATTTTTTTTTAATCTCCATAATTGCTGCTTTGTGGTAGATTATTCAGCAGCAGTAACATACCACATGAACTCTAAGAGAAGATATTTCTCTCATAACTTAGAAAACTAATTCCTCTTTTAATCTGGATGCTGTTAAATTATGAATTAAGTTGTTAGAAAATGTGGTTACAATGTTTAAAAACTGTCGAATATTTAATTTGCTTATTTTGCTTTAAAATGAATAATAATAATAACTTGCTATTTAGGAAAAGTACAGTAGACCTTTTGTAAATTCTCCTTATCTGTGTTCTTTGGGGTCTTACCAGGTTCCTTGGAATCTTCTATTTGGGGAAGGTCATAAAATCTTATCAGCCTTGCTGATAGCATGTTTTTTAAAAAAATAGTGTTTTGTTTTTTCCAATTACATGTAAAGACAATTTTTAACATTCATTATTTTTAAATTTTGAGTTCCAAATTTTCTCTCTCCTTCTCTTAACCTCCCACCTTCTTAAGCAGTTTGATATGGGTTGCATATGGGCAATCATGTAAAACATACTTCCGTATTAGTCATGTTGTGGGGAAAAAAACAGACCCAAAACAACCCCATAAAAAAATAAAGTGAAAATAGTATGATCTGCATCTAGACTCCATCAGTTCTTGCTCTGGAGGTGAATAGCGTTTCCATCATGAGTCTTTTGGAATTGTCTTGGAGCACTGTATTGTTGAGAAGAACTAAGTCATTCATAGTCAATCATAATACAATATTACTGTTCCTGTGTACAGTGTTCTGGTTCTGCTCACTTCTCTTTGTATCAGTTAATATGTCTTTGCAGATTTTTCTGAAATCCTCCTGCCCATAATTTATTATTTGCTAATTGCATGTTGTCAAATTCTAATGTACTGAAGTGGTTTAACAAGCAATTAGTAAGTCTCACAGCTGAAGTGAGGGGGCTTACAAGTTTGCTTCATAAAAAATGATTTTTATCTGATAGATTATTGGTCATTGATTATGAAAATTATAAGGTTGTACCTGGAATAGTATGTATAATAGTATATAGCCTTTAAGCCAAGTTAGTCTCAACAGATCTCAGATTTAAAGATTTCATATTTGCCTTAAGGATTAATATGCATTACTTTAAGATATGGATATCTGTCAGCATGGGTGAACTATTACATATTCATTGTATGTATGTGATTGCAGAATATGGTTATTTTCTTAATTTCTTGTTTTGAAGTCTCTGATAATATTAAGGAACAAAAGGGCTCATTTTATAAGTTAGGTCCTCATGGACACTTTTAAAGATTTTTCCTTCATCCTATTGTTGTTGTTGAGTCATATTCAACTCTTTGTCTGAAGTGGTTTGCCATTTCCTTCTCCACCTTAATTTCCAGGAATGAGGAAATTAAGGTAAACAGGGTTAAGTGACTTGCCCAGGGTCACACAGCTAGTCAGTGTCTGAGGCCACATTTGAACTCAGGAAGATGAGTCTTTCTGACTCCAGATTTGGCTCTCTATCCACTCAGCCACCTACCTAAGTTAGCCTATAGATAGCATTATACATATTGTGTACATGGTTCAGGTAAAGACAGAAGGAACAAGAAATACGTAAAAAATGAAATTCTCTGAAATTCAAGGTGACTAATGGGTTCCTAATTTGATGTTCTTCTTCTTCTTCTTTTTTTGGCTTTTTGGAAGGGGGAGGGCAGGGCAATTGGTGTTAAGTGACTTGCCCAAGGGCACACAGCTAGTAAGTGTTAAGTGTCTGAGGTCGCATTTGAACTCAGGTCCTCCTGACTCCAGGGCTGGTACTCTATTCACTGAGCCACCTAGCAGCCCCTTGATGTTCTTCTTATAGCTCTGTTGTTTATAAGGTTAGCTCCATAAGATTTGAACCATTTTTTTCACCACATGAACTAGTTACTAGAAGAACAAAATTTAAGAGGTTATGTTATACCTTAATAAATTGTGTTAACTAGCAGGTTTTAGCAATATTACCTAGGGTAATGCAATTGACTTGGAACCAGGGAAATGGATCTGCTGGAAGGAACATCTCTCTAGAATTGCTGTGGGGAATAAGGCCTATTGCAGAATTTCCAAGAGAAACTGTTTCCCAGGATCAGATAGTGACATGGGACAAATAAGACTCAATATTATTGATTAATTAGATATTTGGAGTAGGTTACCAGGAACAAGTTGGATCAAAGAAATCTTGTGTTTTTTGAAGTTGATGATCATTATATTATTCTTGCTTTAGCGTTTCCTGGTGTTTATGTTTGCCTGCAAAGGCAGGCATGTACACCCACATTCTAATGTGGACACACCAATTCATAAGCGAGAGGCAGTGCAGAACCTCTCTATGATCAAAATAGGGGAAACTGTAATAGGAATCTTTCATTTTCCTTTCATTGCATTTTATTATGCCATTCCTCCTGGAACATTTTGGTTAACTGAATCCTATTTTCTGTTAATATTAACCTCACCTGGCTTAAAAAACAAAACAAAAAACCAAAACTGACTCATGGAATGATAGTATGAAGGGAAGGTTTCTGATATTCCTAGGATAAGAAAACAAATGAGAGGATGAAGAGAATGTAGCATCTTTAAAACCTACCCAAAAGATTTTAATTGTGGACGAATTTCTCTGACCAAGCTTTTGCTTGTCTTTGTGATATGTAAATCTTCTGCTCTCAATTAGCCCATTGTGACTTCTCTAAAATGTAGCCTTGTACTCTTGCAGATGCAGTATTTTGCAAACTCAGTGTTTAAATCTATAACTTAGTCTGTTAGACTGATTTATTCTAATTTAGTTTGTTCAACCTTAATAGAAGGAAACATGAGATAATGAATCTGTTTGACTAGGCTTATCTGATCTTTATGGCCTAAGAGATCATAGAAATTGTTCTTATATGTTAAATAATTATTTCTTATGATCCACAACAATACCAAAAGACTCATGATGAAAATGTTATCTACCTCCAGAGAGAGAACTGATGAACTGGGTGTAGATTAGAGCATATTTTCTTTCACTTTATTTCTTTTTCTTGTTTTTTTTTTTTGCAACATGGCTAATGTGAAAATATGTTTTACATGACTTTGTATGTATAAGGGGGTTCACATTTCTTGCCTTCTCAATGGGTGAGGGAGAATCTGGATGGAGGGAGGGAGTTGGGAAGTGGAAATAAGTATTTAAAAATATTTCTTGGTGTCTCTGATGTAATTTTTTCCCATAAACTCCTATCTGGGTTCAGAGTTATTTTTTCTGAATCTTGAACCTGTACCTAAGCATAATGAAACCTAGGTCTCTATAAAACCTCTTTAATTTCTGCATTGTAGTAGATTTATTCGGCAGCAGTAAGCTACCACGTGCACTGAAAGAGGAGCTATTTCTCTCCTAACACTAGAAAGGACTAAGTAGGCCAACACATTCACTTACAGATGAGACAAAAACTTTTAGGTCTCAAAGAGATTAAGCGACTTGGCCACAGTTACACAGGTAGTAAGTGGGAGAGCCATGATACAAACCCAGGCTCACTGATGTGTATGTCTGACTTCTCCAGACAGGTAATAAGCTCCTAAGGCTGGAATAGTGTTTCTACTTCTTTATCTCTCATTGTGCCTACCAGACAAAGTAGGGATAGTCAGTCAGCAAGCATTTACCAAATGCTTACTGTTCTAGGCACTATTATGCACACACACACACACACACACACACACGTGCACACGTGCACACATACATGTATACATATATATATATATATAAAGAGAGAGCATACATAGCATTTCTTTGTTTTATTCAATTTTTTCAATTAATAGATATTTATTTTCTTAAGGGACTATCCTCTCCCTCACCAAAAAGAAAAGAAACTTTTAAAACAAATATCCATAGTCAAGCAAAACTAGTTCCTATATTGGCAATGATAAAAAAATATGTGCCTTGTTCTTTAGACATAGTCTATTACCCCTTTGTTATAAGGTGAAAATCAGTCTAATAACAACAGTGTTATTAGGGTGTTAACTAGTTTTCCTGGTTCTGCTCGTCTTACTCTGCATTAGTTCATGCAGCTCTTCCCAGGTTCTCTGAAACTATCTCTTTCATCACTTATTATGGCACAATAGCATTCCATCTTATTTACATACCATAGGTACCGTAATTTATATACCATAATTTGTTCAGTCATTCCCCAATTGTTGATCCTCTTAGTTTCTAGTTACTTGTTACCTCAAAGAAGAGCAGCTGTACATATTTTAGTCCATATGGGACCTTTGATTTCTTTAGGGGTATTGATCTAGTAGTGGTATCATTGGGTCAATGGGCATACATAGTTTGACAGTTTGGGGGGCATAGTTCCAAATTCCTTTCCAGAATGGCTGGGCCAATTCAGAGCAATATTAGCACTGCATGTGTCTATTTTGCAACAATTCCCTCAACAATTGGCACTTTTTTCTTTTTGTCAAATTTGCCAAGCTGTTTCAATGAATATTGAATGAATAATAATGACAATGACAGCTCTCTCCATATAGACATATGTACAGGTATATACATACATGCATGTGCATCTATAACTACATAAGTATGTATACATCTACATACATACTCACACATATATGTGTAGATTCCTTGAGCGAGGAGCTCCAAGAAGAAGTCAGGCTGGTCTGGATGGTCACATAGAGAAAGAAAGAGGGCTTAGTGAGAATGGGGTTGATATAGGGAGGGAGGGAGGGATGGAGGTAGGAAAGGAGGGATGAGAATAGTTTTAAAATGACTGACCAGGTCATTGAGTCTAGCTGGATAGAACTAATGGACTGGGGGGATTGGGAAGGTTTGAAAATTTTAGTTCTTGCTGAGGATAAAGTGCAGATTGAGTAGATGAGGAGGAGAAGAAGTGAGAGTGAACAGATAAAGAAGTTGTATTTGGAAGAAAAAACTATCATGTCTTCCCTTCCATAAAGATTCACATCCTGAAAAGGTTCTTCCACTCCTCACTCTCCCTCACCCCATAGACCTAATTGTTGCCAAGATCATGTTGTGTCCATTCTGTCTCCACAACATCTCTTAATACTATATCCTTCTCTTCATTCACATGGGTTTCCTGCCTCACCACCTCTTCTCTAGGTTAGTGAAATAGCTCGATCATTTTCCCTGGCTCTAGTTTCCCTTATCTCTGACTTGCCCTCTACATAGATGCCAAAACAAAATTCTTAAAGCCGTTTGATCATGTCACTTCCCTCCTCAGTAAATCCCTCTAGCAGTACCCTGTTCCATTTAAGATTGAATATAAACTGCTCTCTACTATTTAAAGTCTTTTATAATCTGGCTCCAATCTCCCTTTCCAGACTGATTATTCTATTTTGCACGCTTATTGTTCCATACAAACTCGCTTTCTTGCCTTTTTTCACACTTAACACTTCATCTTCCATTCTCATTCCTTTGTCCCCCATGCTTAGAAAGTACTCCTCTTTCTACCTTTGCCTCTTGATATCTCTCTCTTTCTTTTTCAATACTCAGTTTAAATGCCACTTCCTGCATGAAACCTTTCCTGATCTTACCCAGCTAGTAGTACTTTACCTCCTCCATGACCTTGCATTGTATATACTTACATGTGTTCATGTTGTCTCTCCCTATAGAATATAAACTCCTTAAGGGCACGGACTGTTTCATTTTTGTCTTTGTATCCTCAGTTATAGTACTTGGCATATAATAGACATTTAATAAATGCCTGTTAATTGATTCAGGCAGATGAAACCCAACACTAGCATTTTTTTTAATTGGTATTTTTTGTTTTTACACAGTTTAATTTTTTCTCTGTATCCCTCCCCCCAGAGAATCATATCATAAAACAAGAATTTCTTTTAAAGAAGAGAAAAAGAAAAAAAAAACAGCAAAACTAGTTAGTACATAAAAAAAAAATCATACAATTTATGTAATGTTCTATATTTGTGGATCCCTTATCTCTGCAAACAGTGGATTGAGGCATATTCTCATGTCCTTGGGGCCATGCTTGTTTTTTGTAATTTTGCGACATTCTTCTTTGATTATTTTATGGTGATGGTTCTTTCCATTTATACTGATGGAGTTGTGTTTATTGTTTTCTTGGTTTTGTTTGATTCACTTTGTTTTAGTTCAAAGAGGTATTTCCATGTTTCTTTGTATTCATCATATTCATCATTTCTTAAAGCATGTTTATAATCTGTTAGATTGGTGGTCCACACCTGCCCTTCTATCCTTGTGTCTGAGACTGGCAGATCTCTTGAGTTTGGAAGTTCAAAGGTGTAACAGGTTAAGCCCAATTGGATGTCTGCACTAAGTCCTTCATCAATATGGTGAGTTTGGGAAAGGTGGGGAGTGGGCAGAGGTGCCAGGTTGTCTAGGGAAGGGTGAACCGATCTAAGTTGGAAATGGAACAGATCAGAATTTGTATGCCCATCAGTAGTGGGATTGGGCCTGCAAATAGTCCCTACATTTCCAGCCTTGATGAGACAGGGAGGCCCAGTCTTTTTTATTCTTATTTTTTAGTATTGTTATGTTCTTGTAATTTTATTAGCCATTTCCTGATTGATGAGAAACTTCTTTGTTTTTGTTTTGAGTTCTTTGCCACCAAGAAAAAGTGCCACCATATTTTGGTGTATGTAGGGCCTTTCTTTTTATCAATGACCATGCTTAGAGGTGGAATCTCTGAGTCAAAGGATATAGACATTTTAGTCACTTTATTTATGTAATATCAAATTGCTTTTCAAGGTGGTTGTTCTAATTTACAGCTACACCAACAGTATATTTAGTGTGACTATTTTTCTGCAACCACCTACACTGACTGTCATCTTTCATCATCTTTGTCAATTCGATAGGAAAGGTAAAACCTCAAGGTTGTTTTGAATTGCATTTCTTGTGATTTGGAACCTCCTTTCATATAGTTGTTAATAGTTTATAATAGTTTACAATTCTTCTTTGGAGAACTGTGTGTATTATTTGAATGATTTTTTGTCTTATAAATTTCTGTTAATTTTCTATATATCTTGGATATCAAACTCTTTGGAATAAATTTGATAAAAATATTCCTTCCTTCCTTCTTTCCTTCCTTCTTTCCTTCCTTCCTTTCTTCCTCTTCTTGTTCTTGTTCTTGTTCTTCCTCATTATTTGACTTTTTCCCTTCTTACCTTAAATGGGTTAATTTTTTTGTGCAAAAACTTGTCAATTTCATGCAGTCAAAATTATCTACTTTATCTTTTGTAACGTTTCTCTACCCTGTTTGGTTAAGAATATATCACCTACCCACTATACACACACATATACATAATTTTATATATATATATATATATATACATATATATACACATATATATACATACACACACATATATATATATATATATGATCTACCTCTTCTAATTTGTTAACAGTATAATCTTTTATTGTATATACACTTTGCATTAAGGCCAAAACCAGCATTTTAAATGGAATGTTGAAAATATAGTGACACCACAAATTTTAGAAGCATATCCAGTTTGTTGATTTGCTTATTCTTTCTTTTATTGATAATAAATTAATCACTTATTAAGCATCCACTATATGCCAAGCACTGTGCTAAGTTCTAGGGATACAAAAGGAGGCAAAATTCAGTCCCTGACCTCAAGAAGCTCACAATATAAGGGGGAGACAACATAGAGACAGATATCTACAGACAAGCTATATATAAGATAATGGGAAATAATTAACAGAAGAAAGGCTCTAGAATTAAGAGGAGTTAGAAAAGCTTTCCTGTAAAAGATAGGATTTTAACTGGGACTTAAAGAAAGCCAGGGAAAGTCAGTAAGTGGAGTTAAGGAAAGACAGTGTTCCAGGAATGGGGAATGGCTAGAGAAAATGGCCAAAGTCAAGAGATGGAGTAAAAGGCCAGTATCACTGATCAAAAAATATATATTGTGGGGTGGCTAGGTGGCGCAGTGAATAGAGCACTGATCTTGGAGTCAGGAGTCAATCACAGGTCCTGGAGTTCAAATCCAGCCTCAGACACTTAACACTTACTAGTCGTGTGACCTTGGGCAAGTCACTTAAACCCAATTGCCCTGCCTTCCCCCCTCCAAAAAGCAAAATATATATATATTGGGAGTAAGATGTAAGAAAACTGGAAAGGTGGAAGAGGGCTAAGTTATAAAGGGCTTTGAATGCCAAACAGAGGATTTTGTATCTGATCCTAGAGGCAATAGTGACCCACTGGAGCTTATTGAGTAGGGGGGGAAAGGGTGACATGGTCTTACCTATGCTTTAGGAAAATCACTTTAGTGGATAAATAAAAAATGAATTGGTGAGGATACAGACTTGAGGCAGGCAAACCCACCAGCACATTATTGCAGCATTCCAGGTGATGAAGAATCATTGCGGTGTCAGAGGAGAGATGGGGACATATTCAATGATTTTGCAAAGTGGAAATTGACAGGCCTTGGCAACAGATTGGATATGAGGGGTGGAAGAGTCAAGGATATGTCCTAGATTGTGAACCTGAGGGACTGTGAAAATAGTATCCCTCTATATTAATAGAGAAGATTGGTAGTGGTGATGGGAAAAGGTTTAGGGCAGTGGTTCTCAACCTTCCTAATGCCACAACCCTTTAATACAGTTCCTCATGTTGTGGTGACCCCCAACCATAAAATTATTTTTGTTGCTACTTCATAACTGTAATTTTGCTACTGTTATGAATTGTAATGTAAATATCTGATATGTAGGATGTGTTTTCATTGTTACAAATTGAACATAACCCATAGGTTGAGAACCGCTGGTTTAGGGCAAAAGAGAATGAGTTTTGTTTTGGACATGTTGAGTTTAAAATGTCTACCACACATCCAGTTTGAGATATTGGAAAGGCAGTTGGAGATGTGAGATTAGAAATCAGCAGAAAATCTGGGGCAATATCAGATAATTCCCAGTGCAGAGATGGTAATTGAGTCCGTGGGAGCTGAATGAGAATGCCAAGTGAAGTATAGAAAGAGAGGAGAAGTGGTCCCAGGACAGAATCCTGTGGGACACTTATGCTTATAGGGCATGATTTGGATGAGGATCCAGCAAAGGAAACTGGAAGAAAAAAGTGATCGTATAGCATGAGGAAAACCAAGAGAGAGTGTTGATCCAAAGACCCAGGGAAAAGAGGAAAGAGTGATCAACAGTGTCAAAGACTGTAGTGAGGTCAAGGAGAAAGAGTACTAAGAAAAGGCCATTGGATTTGGCAACTAAGAGATCACTGGTAACTTTGGAGAGAGAAGTTTTGGTGCAATGATAATGTCAAAAACCAGATTTTAAGGGGTTGAAAAGAGAGTGATAAATTGATTTAGAGATATAATATTTCCTCTGATTACTGCTTTGACTGAATCCCACAAATTTTGCTATGTTGTCTCATCACCGTTATTATCTTTAGTGAAATTATTGTTCCCATAATTTGTTCTTTGACCCACATGTTTTTTAATAACTAATTTATTTAGTTTCCAATTAATTTTTAAGCTTTGCTTATTTATTAAATTTTATTAAATGTAATTTAATGTATTAAATCTTTATTAAATGTAATTTTATTGCATTATAATCAGTAAGAGATGTATTTAATATATCTGGATTTTTGCATTTGTTTGTAAGATTTTTATGCCCTAATACATGGTCAGTTTTTATGATTGTGTCATGTACTGCTGAGAAATAAGTATATTCCTTTCTATTCCCATTCAGTATTCTCCAGAGATTTATTATGTCTAATTTTTCTAAAATTCTATTCAGCTCTTTAACTTCTTTGTTGTTTATTTTTTGGTTTGCTTTATCTGAGTCTGAGAGGGATAAATTGAGGCCCTCCACTATCATAATTTTACAATCTAATTCTTCTCATAATTCTTTTAATTTTTCCTTTAAGAATTTAGATGTTATGGGCAGCTAGGTGACACAGTGATTAGAACACCAGCCCTGAAAAAAAAAAAGAACACCAGCCCTGGAATCAGGAGGGCCTGAGTCCAAATCCAGCCTCAGACACTTGACACTTAATACTTACTAGCCATGTGACCTTGGACAAGTCACTTAACCCCAATTGTTCTGCCTTCCCTCTCCAAAAAAGCAAAAAAAAAAAAAAAGGAATTTAGATGTTATGCTATTAGGTGCATTTATTTTTTAAAATTTAATTAATGTTTTATTTTTCTCAATTACATGTAAAAACAATTTTTACATTCTTTTTTTTTCAAATTTTGAGTTCCACTCCTTCCCTTCTTTTTTCTCTCCCCCCTCCCATTGAGAAGGCATTATAGTCAAGGTGCATATATGTTTTGCATTGATATTAATTAATTCATTGTCTATGGTACCTTTTAGCAAAATGTAGTTCTCTTACCTGTCTCTTTTAATTAGTTCTATTTTTGCTTTCGATTCATCTGAGATCATAATTGCTCTCCCTTTCTTTTTATTTCAGATGAAGTATAGTAGATTCTGCTACAATCCCTTATTTTAACTCTGTGTGTATCTTTCTATTTCTGTGTGTTTCTTGTAAACAGTATATTGTTGGCAAGAGATCAATGTATGCTGTAATAGTAATATTGAAGCAATTATCAACTGTGAACAATTTAGCTACTCTGATCAATACAATGATCCAAGACAATTGCAAAGGACTCATGATGAAAAATGCTATCCACCTCCAGAGAGAGAACTGGTGAACTCTTAGTACAAATTGAAGTATAATTTTCTTCATTTTCTTTTTCTTTTTTTTCAACATAGCTAATATGGAGATATGTTTCTACATGATTTCACACATATAATTAAAATATTGCTTTCCTTCTAAATCAGTGGTTCTCAATCTTCCTAATGCTGCGACCCTTTAATACTCATATGTGGGCGTATCTGCATGTGGGCGGACCTGCCTAGAGACAGATAGAGGAGCAGTGTCTCAGACCATCAGAAATATGTGTTTTCCTATGGTCTTAGGCAATCCCTACGACCCTGTGAAAAGGTTGTTTGACCCCCAAAGGGGTCACGACCCACAGGTTGAGAACCACTGTTCTAAATGAATGGGGAAGGGAAGGAAATAATATGGAACTCAAAATATTTTTTAAAAGATATAATAAAAAACCCAACATGTTCTTGGATTGTGGTTTCTAATCCTTTCTGCTATCCTATTCCATTTTATGGATGAGTTAATCCTATTCACATTCGTGATTATGATTGCTAATTGTGTATTTTCTTCTATTCTAATTCTTATACTTATCCTTCTCTTTTTCCACCTTCCTCCTCTTTGAGTGTTTTACTCCTGGCTAATATTTTCCTTATACTACCCTTTCTCTTATTCCCTTCCTTTCCCTTATGTATTCATGTATTCTTTCCTCTTTTAACCAATTCAGATGAGAGTGAGGTTCAAATGTTGTCTGTCCCCTCCCCGACACTCCTTGACTATGCCCTCTTTCTTATATGAACTCCTTTTTACCCACCTCATTTATGTGAGATAATTTCCCCCATTCTTTTTCTCCCTCCCACCATCTCCCATTTTGTTCTTCTTCTCTACTCCTTCCATTCTTCTTTTTTTTATTCTTTTTTCTTTTTTTCTTTTTCTTTTAGTTTTCATTCCATTCTTCTGCTGAGATCATTTAAACATAACAGAATCATAGGCCCTCTATCTAATCATATCCCTCTATGACCTCCAGTGATGATAAAACTTTGAAGGGCTACATGTATCATTTCCCCATATAAGCATGTAAATATTTTAATATTATTTAGTCCTTTATGATTTCTCTCTGATGTTTACCTTTTTATGTGTCTCTCAACTCCTATATTTATGTATCAGATTTTGTACTCATCTCTGGTCTTTTCACCAGGAATGCTTGGAAATTTACTATTTTGTTAAAAATATTTTTTTTTCCCCCTATGGGATTATACTCAGCTTTGCTGGTGGGTTATTCTTGGTTGTAAGCCTAGATCCTTTGCCTTCTGGAACATAATATTCCAAGCTCCCCTCCTCTTTATTTTGGTGGCTGGCAAATATTGTATGAACCTGATTGTGGCTCCTTGGTATTTAAATTATTTTTTTTCTAACTACCTATAGTATATTTTTCTTTGACATGGCAGCTCTGGATTTTTACTACAATATTCCTGGGAGTATTCATTTTGGGGTTTCTGTCACAATATGACACAATATTTTAATTTCTACTTTGCCTCCTGATTTTGCGATGCTGTTTTAAGATTTCTTGAAATATGATGTCTAAGTTCTTTTTTGTTCATGGCTTTTAGGTTGTTCAGTGATTCTTAAATTATTTCCCTTTGATCTGTTCTCCAGATAACTTGTTTTTCTGACGAGCTATTTTACATTTTATTCTTCTTATCTTTTGACTTTATTATTTCTTGATGCTTTGTGGAGTCATTCACTTTTATTTGGCTAATTCTAATTTTCGAGAAGTTATTTTCTTCAATTTTTACATCTCTTTTTCTATTTTTTTCTTATCTTTGTCTTTTTCCCTAGTTTTTCTTTTCTCATTCTTTCCTCTATGGTTCTTAGTTGGTTTTTAAAATAATTTTTTAGCTCCTTCTTTCCTGCTTGCTTTAACTCTTCTATGAATTCTTATTGGACTAGTCTCTCCACTGAATTTTTCTTTTAGGCTTTGTTTATAGATGTTTTTGAGTCGATTTCTTCTTTTGAGTTTGAATCTTGAGCTTCCAGATCACCATAATAGCTCTTTGTTGATTATTTGTTTGTTTGATCATTCTCCTAGCCTACTTCTTGATTTTGGACTTAATGTTGTACTCCACTTCTGTGGGGGAAGAAATGTCTGGCCTGAGTTTCTATCCTCTTACATCCTTCTGTGGCTTTCAAGCTCCAGCTAGGGACCCTCAAGCTTCTAGTGCTCCAAAAGTGGTGTGATCCAGGGGGAGGTCTAGTCACTGTATAAGTTCATTTTGGAAGAAGTAGTCCAGTGCTTCAGAGATCTATTCTTGGCACTCTGCCAACCTTATATTTTTATTAGTGACTTGGATCCTGGCATGTTTATCAGATTTACAGATGACACAGAGTTAAGAGGGAGAACCAGTAGGATGGATGACAGAATTCCAGCCTTAAAAAGTTATCATCAGCAGATTAGAACATTATTCTGAATTGAAAATAAAACTTAATACAAGGATAAATTTAAAATCCTACATTTGAGTTCAGAAACCAGTTTTCACACATTAAAATTGAGGAAGGTATGACTAGCAGTTAATTTGGAAAAGATATAAAAGTTTTAGTGTTTTACAAGCTCAATATGAATCAACAGTATGATGTGGCATACAAAATAGTCTTAGCCTGCATTGAGATGTATAATGTCCAGACCAAGGAAGATGATGGTCCCACAGTACTCTGCCCTGATCAGTCCACACATGGAGTATTTTGTTCAGTTCTGGTCTCCACATTTTAGGAAGGGCATTGATAATCTGGAGAGCTTCCAGAGGAAGGTGAACAAGGGAGCAGTAAGCCTTAAAATCATACCGGAAGAAGATCAGTTACAAGAACTAGAGATGTTTAGCCTGGAGAAGAGAAGGTCGTAGGGTAAGATCAGAAATATGATCTTTGAAGGTCATGTGGAAAAGGGCTTAGATTTGTGGTGTGGTTTAGTTGGGCCTATCACTGCTAAATGACTCCAACCTCAAAGGTCTCTGAGTAAGAGCAGCAATTTTCTTGCAATGTGTGGAGCCAAAAATCTAACAACCTGCATCAAAGAAAGGCAGCTGCCCAGTTGTTAGCACACTGATGTCCCAAGCCCACCAATGTCCTAATCAACCTGGTGGACAAATTCCTCCACAGTTCTCATCATGTTGAAGGATCTCTGAACACAAGCATATTGCCAGGCTTCCCAGCCAAAAAAGGATAAATAGGTTGTCTAAATGGCTGAGGCTCAGGGTGTCTGGCTTCATTTCTTCTGTACTAAGTTTCAGTGTCCTGCGCTTCTGATTTGCAAGAGTATTAGCCCATCTCAAAACACAAATAAGTATTAGATAAGTATTCTGGAGCTTGATTGTCACTGTGTTTGAATGATTTGTTTTGGCATCTTTAGGAGGGAATTACTCTACTTGAAGTGGATGCTGGTCATACCTAGATGTCTAAGTAGTATCTCCCTCCAATAGTACACACTTGTTCTGCTTGACCCCAGAGGGTTAGACTAGGAACAATGAGTGGAAGTTTGTTTGTTTGTTTGTTTACAACAGTTCCCCTTTCATTTGAGGTCTTTGATATTGCAGAGTGAATTATTGGTCAGATATAGGTGAGACCAGATGACCTCTGAGGTCCCTTCCATCTTTGAATTTCTATGATGAGGAATCAAGGTTTCTGAATGCCATTCATAAATCTGCCATAAACTTAATTTTATTTAGTCAAGACATCCTCTCTTCCTTTTTGTAGTGATTTGCATTGAATGCATTGAATGAGGAACATCTTACTCTTCTAGTACAGTATGAAAAGGACTGAATCTCTTAGTTGAAAAGGATTGGGTAAATGCTGTGTTCTTCTCCATCCTTGCAGGTGGCAAAGAAGATGATATCCTCCATCCACTAGTGAGAGAGCCCATAAAACAAAGGCATTGTCTTTTGAGCAGAAAGTGGTTTATTTGGTTCTTACCACTAAATGAATTCTGAGACTCTCTCTGCTTCGATGTCAGTCTGCGGTCTCCAGCCAGGGAGCTAGAGTTGACTTCTCCTTCTTGAGAACAAGCAGACAGTTCAGGTTTCCTCATTTGAAGGTATACCCGATGCCCAAATCTCTGAACAAGATGGCGGACCCATCAGAGAAGTCTATAGGGTCTTTGGAAGCTATCCAACCCACCTCAAAAAAGAAACTGCGGGATACCAGTAGCCTCCAAGTAGCAAAAAGATTGGGTTCTACACATCAAGAACTCAGTCATCATCCAAAGAAGAGGCCATACAGCAAAGCACTGACTCATTCTTCAGAGATGGGAGAAAAAAGGCGCTGGTATCAAATTCCACTCTCTTCTTGTCGGAAGCCTGTTTCAGGACTCTTTAGTAATAGATTTCAGTCAAGCCTGATGGAATACCAGCAACTACGAGAGACAAAAAGGATGAAGGTTGGCAAGCCATTCTCTTGTTTCTTAGTCCCTGCTACTACCCAGGCACAATTCCAAGATGGTGACTGGGCAAGGGTGAGTGAGTGAAGAGAATAAATATTTCTCTGTCACCTTTCTCTCTAAGGAACACAAATAGCAAGTGTGTATGTGTGTGTGTGTGTGTGTGTGTGTGTGTGTGTAGGAGTTGAGAGTTAAGAAGATTCATGTGTTTATTCCTTGTTTTATCATTGTCCTATTGGGTGACATGGGACACTTTTCCTCTGGTGCTTTTTTTTTTTCCTGGAGGCACCAAAATTGATTCTCCCTGTTAACCTGACCCAGTCTCTGCAGTGGTTAGATATTAAATTAACTTGAAGACTAGAGAAGCAACTCCTTGATGGGGAGAAAGGAAACAGATTCCTCTTCACAGAAGAATATAGGCTCATTACAGTATTCTATTTTCCTAAATTTCACTTAACAGTAAATTTCTTTCAGGATAAAACCACTAGGGGTTCAAGGACACCTAGATGTAGGAAGAACAGGACGACTATTCCTCACCATGAAGGTAATATGTCATTTCTTTATTTCTTTCATTTGTTCTATGGGATTAGTTACAATCCTTGATAGGTTACAGACATTAAGGGAATGAATACTGTTTTAGAATGAATTTGGAACTAAGACAACAATGTCTGTTGTGGATTTAAAGACATCCAAGATCCAAAGTTGAAGTATTTGTTTCTCAACTGTGTAACACATTAACAGATTCACTGAGGAGTGAATTAGTGACTGGAGGAATAGAGACCTTTTTTTTCTTCCCATATTGATTGCTTACTCTTTTAAGTGATTTTTTCTCTTTTAATTTCTTCTGTGTGCAAAAGCTAAATATTAATTACTAATTACTAAATTACTAAATTACTAAATTACTAAATATTTGTTGAATTGAAATGTTGAATCCTTATTTGTTATAGAACAGCAAAAATGTTTTGCATATAATCATAAGTATTCACTGTGCCCTGGGTTCCATATAAACTTTTATTATTCTTATCTCTTGTCTTAAAGCTTCCCAGTCAAATCCAAGAGCTCCATCTAATCAACTGCCTGACCAGCACCATGGATTCTATGATAGCTTACTGACACAGTGCCTTTTCCATCCCTCTTGCGGCCAGGACAATCCAGTTTCTTATGGGACTCAGGATCACCACAAGAAACTGAAGATGGAGACCTCCAGTACCTTAGATGACCATTCCCAGGAGGCCTCACAACCTAGCTGGCCCAGCCCCTCAAGGAATACCTTGACTGATGAGGATCCTGGTGACTTATTTCCAAAAGACTGGAGCCCTCCACCAATTGAATTCCTGTACCAAAAGCCCCCCAACCCTAGTCCCTCGCCACCCCTAAACCTCCCACAAGCCTTAGAAAATAACACTGAGGACAGTCTAGCCCTTGCTATGGAAGAGCTGGAGGCAACTTTGGGGCAGGACAGAGAAATCAGTAAGGTGGTAGAATCCACAGAGTTGAGTCTGTCTCCAAAGACAGAAATCGAAGAACCTGAGAACCATGAGGCTTTATCATACTCTCAGGAAACCCCATTCCAAACCCATTCTGTCAGCCTTCTTTCATTATACTCAAATGATCTGAGTAAGGGAGACCTGCAGCTGGACTCTGACCCTGAGGAAGCATTGGTGACATTGGAGGAGCTGTTCCAAAACAGGGCAGGCCCTGGTCATCAGATGGCAACATCAGCATTTGAGCCCCATGACTCAGTAAGCATAGGGAGCCCCTCTCTTCAGCCTCCAGGGTTATCAGCTTGGATCAGTTTTATAGTTCCCTAGATCTCATGGCAAGGCATTGCACATTCATATGTTTACTAAAATTCCTTTCTTGGCTTTATCCTATAATTTCTTGGTTTGGCTATGATTCAATGTCCTCATGTAGAAACACTAACTCATTTTCAGTTTGGAGTCTTTTATAGCTGCATACTAGGTATATGGTGCCCTGGATGGCTTTTATAGACCCCCATAGAGATTTTTTTGGAAGTTTGGTTCTAAGAGGTCCCAGTTTCTGAATTTTGGGCTCCAAGATTAGAGTCTGTGAATTGGAGGAATAATTTTTAGGGGAACAGGGAGATGAAGCAAGAAAAGTAATTGTAACAGGAAGCCTTATTACAGGGCATAGAAATATGCCTTCATACCAAGTTAGGTTCCAGGAGTCCTGACTAACCCTAATCAACTGAATATAGAACTAATCTAAAAATATATGTCAGCCAAATTAGTCTTAATGAGTGAAAAACAAAAGTGCAAAACCCCCACAAAAGCTAATAGTCTTAGAAAAACTGGTTGTATCTTTTAGGAAAGCTGCTTCTTAGAGCTCTCATCATTCTCTTCAGGATCTGCTACCTCTGAAAAATGTCTCTTTTCATTTGAGGACCTTTCAGTTGGACTGATATCTTACATTACTTTTCTCTCTCTCTTTTCTTTCTTGCTAAATTTTTCTCCAGCTTGACTCCAGGACTCCCGATGGATATGTCAATAGTTTAGATTGCTTGCTACAGGAGCAAAAGTAAGTAATAATAAGCATAAAAATAAATCATACACACATGCACATGTGTATATACATATACATATTCATATATACATATATGTGTGTATACATATAAAAACACACATGTACTTTGTAATTTACAAAGCTCTTTGTATATATGAGAAGGGACTATCACTAAATTCTCATTATTATGAAGCATTAAACCTAGAACAGTTTCCTGGGATGGGCCTTTCCTTTGAAGAACACACTGAGAAACTCTTTTTTTAAAATATTATTGATGAAATAACGTCCCCATATACCCAGTGGATATATGCCTGATTACTCATCTTTGCTAATTCATGGAGTTAGATATCCCCAAAGTGAATCTAGAGGATGGAGAAATAAAGTGTGGTGGAAATTTTCTCACAAATCTACTATAAGGGCTCCATAAATTCTGACTAATAATAGATATATTTAACAGATAAATAAACAAAACAGAGAAGAAAGGTATCAAAACAATGCTTTTCCATCTGTGTCCTCCAGGCTTTTGTGGTTTTTGAGCTAAATCCTCAAGTGTATTTTTCTCCTATTTTCTGTTTCTATACAGATTTCATTACTTTACTACTGATTGTTACACTCCCCCTTGCTGCTGTGATATCACAAAAATCAATGTGTGAAAAGTTAGATTCAGTCTGCCTGGTGAAAGCTTCTAAGGGCATTGCTGAATGGACCTTAAAATCATCAGACCCTCTTTTTGTAATGTTCCTCATTCCTGGGTATACTATCGTTATTCCTCAGAGTGAATCTCCTATAGCATGAACCCTAACGTGAACCTCCTGTAATATGAGCCCTAAAGTGAACCTCCCATCATACGATGAGCTGATGAACACACCTGGTTTATTCTCACCTCTGCATCTTTGCTGTGCTATGCTCCCTGCTTTGAATACCTTCCTCCTTCCTCCCTCTCTTTTCCATCTCTAAGAAACCTTCCCTCATCAAGCCATGCCACAGGGATCTCTCCTTCCCCTGCACTCCTATAGCACGTTACCTGTACCCAGTCCTCTTGTGCTTAATCATGTATTGTCTTACATAGTTACTTAAATGTTGTTTCTCTATGGCTGGTTTTTCTAAATGTATTGCAAGCTCTTTGAGGGCTGGGTTCATGTCCATATTTTTCAGTCACTCAGGCTTGCACCTTCATCCTTTACTCTTAGCTTCCTCTTATCTCCCAAATCTAGGCGAGCTTGCTAATTCAGGCCCTTTACTTGTCCTGAACTATTGTAGTAGCCTTCTAACTGGTCTTCTTGTCTCCAGTCTCTATCTAAACCCATAAATTGACATTGATGACAACTGATGTTCCTAAAGCACAGATCTGACCATGTCATTTCTTTCTTCAAGAACCTTCACTGGTTTGCCGTCAGGATAAAATCCAAACGGCTCTGTTTAGCATTTAAAGCTCATACTCTGTCTCCATCCCATCTCTCATAATGAGTTTATGCTACTGCTATTCATACACAGTAGATAGAGTGCTGGGCCTGGGGTCAGAAAGACTCCTCTTCATGAGTTCAAATGCAGCCTTAGACACTAAGCTAGCTGTGTGACCATGGGCAAGTCACTTCACTCTGTTTGTCTCAGTTTCCTCATCTGTTAAATGAGCTGGAGAAGGAAATGGCAAACCACTCCAGTATCTTTGCCAAGAAAACCTCAAATGGAGTTATAAAGAGTTGGACATGACTGAACCGATTCAACAGCAACAATGTCTTCCAGGCCTACTTGTTCCCCATGTATGCCTTTTCATTTCTTGCCCCAATGACTTTGTACAATCTGTCCTTCCTACGTGTCCTTCACCTTCCCCTCTTGAAATCACCAACTCAAGGTCCAAGCCATAGTCCACCTCCTACATACATCCTCTTTTGATCTCTCCCTCCCTCCGATTTTAGTGGTTTCCCTCTGCATGCTCCAGGAAATTGCTTTGTATGTATTTTTTATTTAATTGGTTTTATGCATGTTGTCCTCCTTCCTCACTCCAAACATCTCCACCCCAAACCTCAACAGAACCTGAGTTTTTTCATTTCCGTTTTTGTATTCCTAGCACCTTGCTTTAGTAATAAGTCCTTGTTGAATTGAGTCTTATCTTATACTTCTTTATATCTGCCATGCTACCTAGAACGATGCTCAGATTATTTGGTATTTTGTGGGTGTGGAGAGTCCCTTCACTAAATTCTATTTCATCTGTAATTTAGTAGATGTCTTAGAGCAGCGGTTCTCAACGTGTCGGTTATGTTCAATTTAAATACATCCTATATATCAGATATTTACATTACAATTCATAACAGTAGCAAAATTACAGTTATGAAGTAGCAACGAAAATAATTTTATGGTTGGGGGTCGCCACAACATGAGGAACTGTATTAAAGGGTCGCAGCATTAGGAAGGTTGAGAACCACTGTCTTAGAGAGTTGCCTAAGGCACCAAGAGGTTAAGTGACTTGAACATAGTCACAGAGCTAGTGTCAGAGGAGGGATTAGTATCCACGTCTTCCTGACTCTAGACCCAGCACTCTATCTACCAGGCCATCCTGCCTCTCTTTTACATAGTATATAATGCCCAATAAGTGCTCAACAAGGATTTATTGAATGAGTGAATAAATGTTGGGGCCATCATGATGCTCAGTCATATATGATAGTGCTTTGGTAAACTCTAGTGAACTCCACTCTTCCAAAAAGTCACTTTAGGGATTAGTTTTGGGATAACTCCTGAAAGAGTAGTAATATCTACACAAAATAGGAATGTGAGCTGTGGATTCGATGTGATTTCTGCCTGCCTGCCTGGTACTAACAGTTATTGCATGGTTTTTGTCTGTCTGCTCTGTAGGAATCAGACCTTGGGGAGAGAGGAGTGGGAGAAGTCACTTCTGAGAAGTGACCCTGGAGGTAATCTTAGACTTGCTTCTCTGGAGAACCCTGAAGATGATTATGGAATGCTTACACATGAGCATAGGTAGGAGAGGTATCTGGCATAACAGCTGATGAAAATCATCCTGTGAAAGCTAGGGTTTTGTTGGTATGTTTTGAATGATAGATTCTTTCTCAGTTTTCTGTTTCATTGGTTTCCTAGGCTGCTGGTGGAGAAATTCTCTGTGAAGCTATATATGATCCCAACCCTTCATCCAGGTGAGGTTGTGTTTTTGTCCCGGAACCACCTCTTGTCCTGCACCCTGGACTGTACCAGTCTGGTACCTCGGAATGGTCTGGAGGAACTCTTCTTCAGGTAAGTGTAAGGAGTGGAGTTGGAAGTAAATCCACCTTTGAGAGCTGGGATGGAGAGGTGGAGGGGAGGTAGGAAGAGGGTTGCATTTCAGTGTTGCCTTATACAGTAACTAGTGGGGAACATTATTTGGCTTTTGAGAATATGCAGGATTTAGGGAATCAAGTACAGCCAAAAGCAAACGTAAGAAGTATTTCAAAGGTCAAATAAGTGCTTTCTTTTTCTTCCTTTTTTTCCTGTGTCCTCATTTTGAGCTCTCCCATCAGCACAAGTATTTATTGAATAATCTTCTATGTGCATAGCATGGTAGGGGATTCAGAAGAAGTGTAGGGCATAATACTTCCCCCTCCAGCTGTTTACAATCCTGCCGGGAAGGCATGACTTACATGTGTATTACCTACTGGATTGTGTTCAGGCTTTGCTACCATTTCATTCTCCAGTACTGCTTCCACCCTGAAGACACTGAAGGTCTTTTTAGCCTCAGAGGATGAACCACAACAGAGTTGCCTAAAGTCATTTAATAGAGAGCTTCACCTAGACATTTTAAAATGAAAGCCAGAAGGCTTGCTTTTTGAAAAACAAGGCAGAAGATACCAGAGGAGGCCAGACAGAAATATGTTGGATACACCAGAGAAAGCATGGACAGTGAGCTTGTGCGTGGTGTCAGTGGCCTCTAAAAGAGTATTTCTTCTCACTTCAGAACCTCTGGGAATCATCTTACTGCTCAGCAGATTGCATTTCCCTTAGCAATTAGCAGTGAACGTCATCATGATTAACCGTATTCCCCACCTTCCAGGTGATAATATGATTCCATTTTCCCATTTCATGACTTTGATTTTAGGAGTGTTTTTCAGCCAAAGTCTGTGGGTTTGACTCCCTTTCACCTACTAAAGCCATGAGATTGGGGGGAGGGGGGGTTGGAGGTGTAACAAGCACTGCTATAGCATCAGAGCCCCATTTAAATTTATACTTTGGTAGTTTCAAATTCACTTAGTAAAGAGATTAATTCATCTATCTATGTGAGTAATACTTTCTTGGTTTGTAGGAAGTTGAGGGGAAGAGCTATGAATACTATAGGAATAAGGGCATGAATGAGCCATTTGATAAATTATTAATTGTTAATTAAAGTCTTTATAGGGGCAAGTAGGTGGTAAAGTGGATAGAGTGCTGAGCCTGGAGTCAGGAAGACCTGAGTTCAAATCCAGCCTCAGACACTTGCTAGCTAGGTGAAAAGTCACTTACCCCTGTTTGCCTCATCTGTGAAGTGAGCTGGAGAAGGAAATAGCAAGCCAGTTGGTCGAGAAAATCCCAAATGGGGTCATGAAGAGTCAGACCCAACTGAAAAATTATGAAAAAAAGGTCTTTATATTACTCACAGGGGAGCCCTTTAGTTGTGTGGCTCAGCCACTGCCTTCTTTAAGCTTCTCAAACATATTAAAATATTTATCCATCTAAGCAGTGCAAAATTTGAATTGGCCAACAGATGTCGCTACACCCGAGTAACCATCAGAACCTCTCTTGACTGCTAACTGCATTGACCTCTGCTTTCTTTGCTTCCTACTACTCCAGCCTTGGATGCTTTCCTCATGCTTCTCTAGATTTTGTTGACGTGGGGCTAGGTGGCCATGCCTTTATATGTGATACCTTGGCATACTCTTCTCTCTGCTGAAATTCTGAATGACCAGATCTGCAATAGGAAGACGGGTAATGAAAAGAGAATATTGTAGTATACAGATAACATCTCTTTACTTTATTGGTGCCTCCTGCCCCATTGCAAATGAGAGCTCACCAGGCTCCCTTGTGAGGGAGAGAGGCACCTATGTTCCTATTCTAGGATCGTCAGAGCTCCCTGGTCTCTCTCCTTGAATCCTTTCTTTGGGATGAGGGGAAGACAATTCAAAGAGATGAAAGGACAAGAAGTGGCATGGTTTGAGAAAGAACTTGTAGTTTATGTGACCTCAGAGGAAGACTAGAAGGTGAAGAAAACAGGCAAATCCTGCCTTTGCATGTGAGAAGGACTGAAAGGCACTCTGGCCAGTAGTTTGGGGTTTGGAGTACCATCTGGTGACTTAGGCAGAGACTGCCCTGGGTAGCTCTCTTCTGTTTCCTTCCCTAAGAAGCACATACACGTATGTCGTCTTCCTTTCACCCACTTGCCTTTTTTCTCTAGTGCCTGTGTAAAGCAGATGCTCCTGTAGAAAGGAGACACGTTTTGTTGCATGTATGAACATTTAAAGAATAATAGTACAAATCTAATTAGGGGCCCAAAAATGTTGGATGGTCAACAGGTGCTATAGGATCTTAGGAAGAGGAGAGGTCCATGTGGGCTAGAGTTTTCCAGGCAGATTTCATGGAGGAGTTGGTACTTGAGACGGGTATGACTGACTTAAATAAGAGTGGGAAGTACATTCTAGATGTGAAGAGCAGCACAAACATCCAAGTGGCACTTAATTTGTTTTCTCCTCTTACTTTTCTTTTACTAACGTCTTATTCATTGAATGACATTCATATAGTATTAAAATTTATGAAGTGCTTTACATATAAAAAGGGTAGGGATTCTGACATATAAGGCAGGTGTCCTCCCCACACAGGGACACAACTGCTTTACATTGGCACTAGGAGAACTAGGCTAGAATAACTAACTACATGGGGGTGATTTACTAGAACAAGCCATCAGGTAGCACTGTAAGTCCTGGACTAACAGTTGGAGGAGCTGTGCATGGGTGACTTTCCTTAACATTTTCAGTTATAGAATCAGGACTGCCATTTTTTTATCTCCCAACTTTTTCTTCCTAGTGCCTTTTCCAATCTCTAATCTAAGGGTATGATTAATTCCCAACAATAATTCATAATTTATCAATGGGTTCTAGCCCCTTTTCTTTGAAGGTCTTAATCTCTTTCCCACATTATCATGATGACAGAAGGATTACTCACTTACATCTTGATTAAATTGAATTTTCTGAAGTGAAATAGAAAAATAAGAGGTAACTGGGTTAAAACTTGGAACACAGTAATCCACAGCCACTTGCTTGTATTAGGATCTAAATTTTCCAGCTCTCCCAACTCAGTCTTCTTTTACACCTGGTTTTGCATAGGCACACTCAAAGAAATTTGTAGAGAAGCACTTGGAGCATCACCTCCATATCAAAGTTCCAATGGAAGGAGAAATCATCCTGCCACCTTGGCTCCCACTTTGTCACAGGCCACCCAAGGTGAATGTGTTGCATGATACCTTCATGAGATGGTTGCCAGAGGGCCCATGGTCAGATGTCCTCTCTGTGTCTCCTCCTCCGGTTGTCTTAAAGCCCTGAGGAATCCCCTCGTATCTCCCAGAAATCCCTGCCCCCCAACTCAACACACAACTGCATGCTGTCTGTACCTTCTCTCCTGTGCCTCCATTGTCTCCTGTTTCTTGCAAAGGATGGTTATTCTCCTCTTATATATTCCACTCATAGCATGACATTAGGACAGCCCTACTTACTTTAAATGCTCATCCCAAACACAAATTTCCTTGTGTATTTTTTTTCTGGCACCTAAAAAAATCCAGGAAATTGTAAGGGAAAAACAACCAAAACTCGTTAAAACAGAAGATGCTTTAGGCAGAGGTTATGTATACACAGGATCATTCTAGCCTCATGATAATCCTGTGAGGTAGGTATTATAGCTATCATGACTGTCATTTTGTAGATATGGAGGCTGTGGCTCACAAAAATTAAATGATTTGTCCATAATTATATAGCTAGTATTTGTTAGAGGCAGGATTTGACCCTGACACCTATTCATGAGGATGATTGGAGAATCCAAGTCTGAACACCATGAAGAATAACATTTGGGGGAAGCTAGAATAAAGATAGGAAGTTCTACTTTTCCTTCAAGCCAGACCAAGAATAGAACTCATGGGCCTTGCTATCTCACCAATACTTCCTAATTTTTACATTAATAAAGACTTCTAGATATCTATATCTTTTCTTGACCCTTGGGCAATCATGAAGAAGGGAACAGAAGTGGAACAAAATGTGGTTGGTTGGGGTGGATAGAATGGGCCTTTGGATGGCATATGTGATTGACAAGTATAACAGAGAAACAAGAAAGAGGAGGATGGGATGAAGAAGAAGAAAGAATGAAAAGAAAGATAGAGGGGGAACAATGAGAAGAGAAATGAGAGAGGAAAGAAGGAAGAGAGAGGAAATGATTCAATAAGATTTGAGCACTTGCTATACAAACCTCTGTTCTACTTGGCAGAGTTTCATTCTATCTAGTAGAATAGAAGGTTCAGGCCCAAATTCACTGTGCATTTATTTTACTCAAATGGAGCAAGAGAACCTGCTTTGGGGGCTGGGTAATAAGAGTGGAGATTACTTGCTACATTATTTATAGAACTTCCCATTCACACACACTGTGTGAGTGGCAGTAGCAGTACGTCTCTGCATAAATATCTTTGTGGGGGAGTGCGAGTAAGTATATTTGTTCTATCAAATATTTGCGTGCCTAAGCCACTCTATGTGAATTGCTTAGTGCTTGCATGTAAGCAGGCTTGGGAGCCTGTCATGTCAGCACCTGTGGCCACCTGGGGCATTCCTTCATGAATATTTCAGCAGGCATGAGAAAGTAGATAGTCCATTGTATAAAAACATCATTAATGTTAAACGGTGATTGAGAGCCATATCCCTTTGAGACCAAGCAGCCCCAGTTTCTGCATAACAATAAACTTCTTATCCTTTCCATGGCTTCCTGAAACAGGTTTGAAATCAATTCAGTTGTAGAGCATGGACAGCACTGAGCTTTTCCACCTGCTACAGTTACCTCTTAAAATAATCAAACAGTCCCAAAGAGAAGCAAGGCCTGGACAATGACCAGGCTTGTTTCAAAGAATAATGAAGACATTAGTCAAAGGAGTGTTTTTTCAGGATCATTAGGTTTCTGACTCTTTGTGGTGATACTTGTTTTTCATTTTTTTTAAGAGAGAGAGAGAACATGAGCAGATATAATATGATTACAGAATCTGAACTGGAAGATGCTATCAAGTCACACATGACAGTATATATCCAACCAGTAGCCACCCAGCTTGAAGACTCCTACTGAGGGAGAACCCATTAGCTGATGGAAAAGCTTTGCCCTACATTTATTTCTTAAGTGTTTTATTTAAACTTATGCCTGACAAATCTTACAGGTACACAGAAACAGGTGTTCTATCAACAACTGCTCTGCGTGCTGTGCAGACCTTAACATTTGAGGTTTCCCAAGTACTCTGGAGTTGTCACTCCCTGGGACAACTGTCTGCTTATACAGGAGAAGGCACAGGGAGGAGAGCCAGCTTTCCTCAGGCTCTATCAAAAATAGATACTAAGAATTCTTTTGCATCACCATGAAAGTCTAGGGTTTTACTAAAATGAATGAATGAACAGAAACATTTATTAAATACTTGCTCTGTGCTAAGAACCGGGGCTACAAGTAGAAAAGACAGTCTCTACTCTTAAAAGAGCTCACATTTTAATGTGGGAGATGACACATACGGACAGTTTCAGCTGCCAGTAAGATGCATCTCATGGTCCTTAGGGTTCATGACTGGACCGTAGAGGACTTAGGTCAGTCTTCTAGCATTTTTACCTCATGGTTAATTCCTTTCTCCATCTTTCTTTCCTTCACTGGTAGATTGTACTGCACAAGCAGTTTTTCCTCATCTCTGAGTGCCTGAGATAAAAAAGCCTCTCTTGAAAGGAATGATCAGACTTTGACAGCTGTTTTAGGCACTTGGCAAACTTCAGACAGGCCTGGAGATTGACTCTGTTATCGGCTCTTAGTCGGAGGCACTCTCCTCTCTGTTCCTATGCCTTCATCTCCAGACATGCTTGGAACAGCTCCGGGCCTCGCTGGAGTTTTCTTACTGGGGTGGGGGTGGGAGGCGAGGAGGGTTGTCACAGGGAAATGATCCTATCATTTCAATCCAACATACATTTTGTAGATTTTAGGGTCATTTCATATGCTTGGACATGACGTGAATTCTGCTAATTGTTGGCTTTCTCTGCATGCACTCAGCACTATAGGATTCTAGTCTTCTGCCCATAACTTTGTATATGCCTCAATCCCTCTGTGTTCTCCTGAATAAAGTTAAATAGTTCATAGTTCAGCTGAGGTGAAAGGAATCCAAGGTGGAGACCAATTAAATGGACTTGGCTTGGCTTGAACCTGCAATGGAGATTCCTTGTATCTCCTCCAGCTCTAAACAAAGAATTCCTTGAAAGCCATTTCCTCCCAGGCAGGGCAACAGAAATACCATCTTCTTTCCCTCGATTGTTTCTGGCCTCAAAGATTGCAGCTCAACTCAGCAGCTCTGAACCTGAGGGGAGGGAGCTAATTCTTCTAGCAAAAATTGCCCTCTAAGGCTGTTGCAGCAGAAGAGAATGTAGCTGGAAGTAGGCTTTCTTTCTTACAGCATCAGTTGGAAATGTGTTGATCTGAGCCAACAGGGGTTCATCTAGTCAATTCCCCCATTGAGAAGCTGGCAGGGTGCCCTTTAGCCAGAATGCTATAGTGCTGAGCTCTTTGAGCTGAACTAAATAGTCTCAGAATCACTGTTTATTTCCTTTCCTGACCATATGCCCTCTGGCAGGGTCATTGCTAATTTGCATAGTCCTGCAGATGTGACTGCCTTTTGTGTATCTGTAGCTATACATCTGGGCCTGTGTACACTCTTAACTATGTTTCTCTGCATCACAGCATTTGCCTCTATATCATATTTGTGCACAGTATCTTCATGGTTAAGTTGTGAGCAAGAATATTGGTGCATTTTCAAGGAATAACCACTGTAACAGAAGAAAAGTTCTTTCTTTGGCATTTTCAAATGATGTAAGAGAAGAGTTTTTGCAAAACTGCTTGAACATACTTAGGGAGACAGCAGCTTGGCTTGAGGGAAAACTTCACTTTGGAGCATTCTGTTCCCAGCCACTTATAATACCTTGATTTAAAAATAAAAAAAATGAGACAAAGGGTATTTCTGTGGAGGTCTTTTTCCTTCAGGGTCATGATTTTAAATGCTATTTGAAACTTTCCTTGCACTCCTTGGTCCATAATAAGCTAGAAGCATCACAATTTACCTTCTGCAAAAATTCATATTAAATTATCTCAAGGCAAGATATATGGTACTGACATTATATAACAGGTATATACATGTATAGAAGATGAAACTTACTCAAAACCCATATAATTTTCAGAGAGAAATAACACATTACTAAAGATATAAACATAATGTTATTATTTACTTGCTCCCTATGTGACCCTGGAAAAGTCACTTAACTTTTATGAGCCTCAGTTTCTTCATCTGTAGAAGGGAATTGGAATAAATAAACACTTAAGTATCTTCCAGGTCTAAAATCTATGTTCTAACTTGGTATTTTCTGCAAGATAAGTTATTAATATGTACTATTACCAAAATAGAAAGGATCTGGCATAGTAGATAAAATGTTAGACTTGGAATCTGAAAGACTTGGGTTGAACTCCAGCTTCTGACTTTTCACAACTGTGTGTCGATGGACAATTCACTTATCCCCTCTGACCTTTACTATAAATGCCAGATGCTTTTCAATCTGCCAGATTTTAAGAGGTTCTTAAACCAATGAAATCTTAATAATAGTGAATATTAAATTATTTTCAGCAGAGAGTCCTAAAACACTTTTGCCAGCATTGTATTACAGAGATTTATCTGTTAAACTATACAGGGTATCCCAAAAGTTTTCAAGCAATTATAAGTTTTAATAGCTTTAAGACTGTTCTGATACCCTGTATTAAATTAAACATATATACATATACACATATATATGTATACATATTAACATATATATGTATGTATATATATACACACACACACTATATGTGTATATCTATTTAAAGCATCTGCTATTGTACAGTTCTGGGAAAGTAAAAAGATAAAAATGTATGTACACACGTGTATATATGCATGTATATAAAATCTACATATATGCATGTGTATTATGCATGTGTATATAAACAAACATACGTGTGTATATGTGTGTATTTGTGTGTGTGTGTGTGTGTGTGTGTATATATATTACAGATGAGTACACTGAGGTACAGGAGAGGTTAAATGACTTGCCCGTGGTCACATAGCTAGTAAGTATCAGGGTCAGAATTTGAACCCAGATCTTACTGATTTCAGGCCCAGAATATGAGCCACTATATCATGCTGCCTCATAGAACTCAGTATGATATTTTATGTTACTTATAAAGACTCATCTACCTCTTTGTTTTATAGAAAGGTATCTGGGATCCTTTCAAGTCAGCAACTAACACGACTAGAATACGTAATTCTTTTTTTTTTTTTGAGGGGGAAGGCAAGACAAGTGGGGTTAAGTGACTTGCCCAAAGTCACACAACTAGTAAATAAATGTCTGAGGACACATTTGAACTCAGGACCTCCTGACTCCAAGGCCAGTGCTCTATTCACTGTGCCACCTAGCTGCCCCTAGAATTCATAATTCTTAATTCTTTCCTTTTCCTAACTTCCCTCTGGCTAACTTGCATATTTGTGGAAATTATTAAACGTAGTCAAAGAGGTTTCTTCCTGTAGTAATCGTTTCATTTTTGAGACCGTGTATTAAAAGGGAGAAACATGGTGAGAGGTCAAATGGAGGAAGAGGCTTATGCTCATAGCTCTCTATGGAGACAGAAATGGCATTCTGGGTAAGCTTAGAGTCAACTACTTTGACTATTCAGTGTTAAATACCGTTTTGTTATTTCTTGCTCAAAATTCCCGCTGACTCTGGGCATCTTTGTGTCAGTTTTCCCGTCTTCTTAGGTATCTCCTTTGCTTTGGAAAAATACACATGCTATGTAAATACCGTGTGAAACCAGATCCCCATATGCTGTTTGTGTTCACCACGTCCTCTCATTTGCTAATTCTGTCCATTAAGAGTGTCTATGGCAGAAAACCCAGGATGGAGAGCTATGTGACTTCTAGATTCTCACTTCATGTCACACACTCAAATCTTTTTTTTTTCTCCAAACTTGCCAAAATGCCTCAGTTTTTCCTCATCTGTGAAATGGAGAGGATAATGCTTATTGCTCAATGTTGTGTGTAAGATATAGTAAAATATTTTAATAAAAAGCAAGTACTTTTTATAATGTAGGGCTCTGTTGTCCTGTGTTTCTCTACATCAGAAGCTCTTAAAGCATTCTGCCTGGGGCAGCTAGGTGACACAGTGAATAGAGCCTGTGCTGAAATCAGGACAATCTGAGTTCAAATTTGGCCTCAGGCACTTAACACTTAACTAGCTGTGTGGTCCTGGGCAAGTCACTTTACTCCAATTGCCTTTCCTTCCCCTCTTCAAAAACAAACAAATAAAAAAGCATTCTGCCAATATTATGAATATGAGATATGAATCGGTATAGTGGAGTCAGGCCTCAGAGTCAAGAAGAATAGGATTCAAAGTCCCTAGATTGACACATTGTGGCTCCAGTAAAACTGAGAAAAATCACTTAATCTCTCAATGACTTAGGCCACTCTCTGAGAGTGATCCTCTCACCTAGAGGTCCCTATACTAATGAAACCACAGATTTAGACAAAAAAACCAAAAACCTTTATAAATTTCCATTAAAGCCCTACCTTGCTACCTTGGTGTGACATGGAGCTGAATTGGGGTTCTTGAAGAGGGCATGCTCTGGCAGGTCCTACCAAACTAGAAAGGCTTCCAAAGGATCTATGACAGGCAGTGACTGTTCGAGAACCAGACCAGCAAGTTTGGAGAGGTTCATCTCCAATTTGGCCACAAAGTGATACATTCTTTGACCACTGTGACTCTTTAAAACTGTCTTCTTGTAAAGGGTTCGTGACTTCTCTTGGTAGAGGGAAGAGTATCCTTCCCAGTAAATCTTTGAAATTGGTAATCCTGGCAAAACCTAGTGAGGGGGGAAAATGAAAGAAATGTTTCCATTATTACTGAGAGAATGGAGACTCACTTTGAATAAATGATTTGCTTAGATGTGCACTATTGAAGAATGATGGCTCAGAACAAAAAGCCATTAGCTCTTTTCCCCTCACTGACTGACCCTCTTGAGGTAGAAGGGAGTTGAGATATTTTGAATGCTGAAGGTTTGGGTGGTGGTAACAATAAGGACTGGCCCCCAGGCACCGAGTCTAATTCCCTTGCCCTTTGCCTCTCCAGCTTCACATTGGCACAGCAAATATCCTTCCTACGAAGAGGGCTCCTTGGTTATCTCTATTTGCACACTGACAGCTGCCCTGTCCCAGTTCTCCGGTGGCTATTCCAGGTAAGGATGGGGTAGAGTAGGATCTTACACTGGCCACTAGGTGGCAAGAGTACTCCAACCATGCATTAGGCAAAAACCTTGTCCCTTAATTCATTCTTAACCTTTGTCGCTCTTCAGTTAAACCCAGTGAATTGCAACAGGCTTTTAGTTAGTGTCCTAAGATGCCTTTGGTCCCTTTTTGTTTTCCTTAAAGAATAAGAATATAGAGATTATTCTGGCAGAAGCGCAACCTTCCAGGGACCATGTCTAATCCTTTGGGAGCCATTGCTTTCTATAAATATAAGCATTTAAAAATTTTAAATGTTGCCTAACAATTGTTTTCATTATTTCAAAACTCGTTTTTCTCCATTACTGACACTTATTGTTCCTATGAGTTTACATATATTACTCAGTTACATATGAGTTACATAGTTCCTATGTAATTGGAACTGCCTCCTTAGCCAGTCTGTTCCACATTTCTGTAAGCTGTTGTATTCATGTATTATAAAAATACTCATTACTGATAAAGTATATGTACTTGTGTTTTTATGACCATTGGACTATACACACTGGTATTCAGCTACTTGGAGCCAAATTAATCTCATTTCTATTGCTGTTAGAACAACCATTTATTCAGCATCTATAGGAATTCTTAAACCTGGGGTCTATGAACTTGTTTTAAAAATACGTATTTTGATAAGAATATTTCAATAAACTGTTTTGTATCAATTTAAAAATATTCTGAGAAAGGGTGATTAGGTATCTCCAGACTGCCAGAGGGGTCTGTGACACAAACAAGGGGAAGAACAATTGATCTGTTTGGGGGGAAACAAATAACCTACCCTTAGGTTTGTACTCAAGAAAAGAAAATAAGGCAATTGTGAGAAGTCAGCAGGCAGAACCCTGATCTACCACTGGGATTTAAATGCAAGTCATGAAGGGTATCAGGTTTGGCTAATGATACAGAGTTACTGTTTGCCTTGGGGTAAGGAAGCCTTATATGCCCCCAGACGAAGTTCCTGCTGATCTAATGTTTGTTAATTGGATGACAGTTTAATTTTTGTTAGTTGGACCCAAGTCCCAGCTAAAAGCACGGGTGCTTTTCTCTGTGGATTGTTCAAGGAGATCTTCAACTTTCTTAGCTTCTTGACCTCTATCTCTAACCGTTACCTCCGTTAGTTCTTCCATCATTTTCTCCCACCTCTGTAATCTGCCACATCCATATGTCAAGCAATGCCATTGTCTACTTGTGGCCTTTATGTCAAAAACTCACCCTTCCGTTCAATTCAACAAACATTAAACCCCTCCTATCGGTAAGATTCTCTGTTGGAGCTGACCAGAGACAAAAGTGAAACATCCCTGCCTTTTCGGAGTTTATATTCTACGAGGGAGAAGGGCGTGATATTACAGGTGCACAGAAAAGTAAACGCCGGACAATTTGAAGAGGGAGAGAACATTTGGTGGGTGGGATGGATTAATGAAAATTTCACCGGTGGAGGAAGATAAGGATTCTGAAGAACAAAGATAAGGAGGGTATACATCTGGTATAGACTCAGGGAGAAAGGAAATGGAATACTGAGTTTTGGAAACAACTGGACTACCGTCCAGTCTGGCTAGAACTTCGTATGTGTTAGAGAAGGGTCGTTTAAAAATGGTCGAGTTGGAAAGCCATGCTGCTCTAGTTTAAAAGATATTTTGCCTTCTAGACCCCTTATTATCATGAAGTGGAAATAATAGGAATAGTAACAATAGTTAAGGTTTGCGAAGTACTTTCTGCTTATTGTCATCTTCACAACAGCCCAGTGAGGTGGGTGTTGTTATCATCCCCATTTTACAGATGAGGCAACTGAAGCTGCAGGAATAGGAGGCAGGAAATGGTGTTGGTGTTTTGTTTTGTCCCCACTTAAGAGATTTTCTTCTTTCCTCCAATATGACAAAGTGTGCAGTCAGGCTTTGGAAAGCATACGTACAAAAAAACACAATCTTGCAAATCACCCACGTTGGGTCCTTTTGGCATCTCCATGACAACAGCTAGGCTGTGTTGGTTCTGCTGTCCTAGATGCTGTATGGTTTTCTCTTAGTTGGTTACCATATGGTTCTGATGGGATGACACTGTACAGATGTATTTGGGTCTTAATGTACCTGTGCATTGACTGGCTCTTTCTCGCCTTCTTGCTTTGTATCAATAGTTACCACTGGGGTTATGCTTAGAAGCTGGCCATAATCTGCAAAGAATGATGGTAATTGAGAGTACCCATACACACCCTAGTTGAATTCTGCCTGGTAGAACCTAAAATAGTGAAAGAAGTTTGAATGGTCTTAGGAGCTTTCTGGACAGGGATTCTGGGTGATTTTCAGGTCTGTAGAGGGCATAATTGTTTTTCTTGGCATCTCAAATATATTAAATGATTCAAACCAGGGATATGACTATTTGCCTGTCTTGTTTCTATTTCTTGTTGCTTCTTTCTCATTTCCTTTTTTTTCTTAACGCTGGCTAGTGAGTCCAAAAAAAGGTTTGAATCCCTTAATTCACACAGGTTCATACAGTAATTTGCTGATTTTGGACAAATCTTAATCCATACATATATTTTTTTTCAGTCACAAAGAAATTGATGTAATGCTTCTTAAACTCTCAGAACTGCAAATAAAGGAGAGAAAAAGTATGTAAGGAAGGAATTCTAAAAGCAGGACAGAGAAAAGGAAAATAATCTGGAACCCTTATTCACTTGCTAATTCAACAAAAGTTTATCCAGCATATACTATGTGTGAGGCATTATACTCTGTAGCTTCCCAATTTTATGCAGTACTCCGTTTTTTTTTTATTTTTAAAAAATGTTGTACCCAACACAAGTGGTACCAAACAAACAAAAAAGGGGTCATGAAACCTTACCTAAGGATCCCTGTAGACAAATTGACTTAAACATATGTTAACATTATGTTCTATTATGTTTTATTTATTTTGATAAAAATGTCCTAATTACATCTTAGTCTGGTTAAGGTACTCGGCCCACCATCACTCTAGTAACCTGTGTTTGACATCTCTGCACTATACTTTTCATAAAATGATCTACGAAGCTAATTTCTTAACTCATATTTATCCACATAAAATTACAAATTATATTTTTATAACAACACACAGATATCAATCATATAGTAAAAGAATAGAATATATCACATTTATTGATTGATAAACTCCTAAGGAATTTTCATTTCTGTTCTGTAAGTTATAAACCAGTATTCTAATAGCCATAACAATACTATTAATTTGATAGGTGGGCTTATTTTTTGGCAAAAAATCTTTTAAATATGGTGTCATTGATGATGTTGCTATTTATAATTCTTTTCCAATCATTAATTAAAATCAGCATTTTGTATTTTTTTAAAAAGCAGAAAACCCCATTCCCATGAAAGTGGTACACTAATAAAAAGAATAGCAAACTTTATGTTGCTTTGTTTAAGCAACCACAGAACCATTTGTCTACCTGTAGCCAAAAGGAAATATGATTTTTCAGTTTCAAATGCTTGATTCAATGTACTATCACAAGACAAGTCTATTAACTCTACTTACTCAGATTGGAACAAGATCGAATGTATCATATTTGAACTTGGCAATTTGTTTTCCTTAACCATGCATATTTAGAAATACCTAGGTTTTAAAATAAAGTGAGAATTGCTTTAGTAAGTTGGTTAAATGATGAACAAGCAGTTCTTTACTTCCATTTCATTTGCATTGCAAGTATATTTTTATTGAGAAATCTATAAAAACATTATTTGTGAATTAGTTATGTATAACTCTAAAATTTTCATAAATATAGTAATTTTATCTTTAGAGTATTAATTTGAGAACCCTATATGATTAATTTACTCAGCTTCTTAACAAAAAAATTCAATAAATAAGCAAGTTCCAGGAGGAAAGTTTTTATTCTATAAAATGAATTTGCTTTATATTTCTTATTATCATTGAGAAAAATGTCCATGTTTTCTTTTAGCTCTAATACCTTTCAAAGTACTTTGTCTGGAGAAAGCCAAAAAATTTTACAATAATATAAATGAGATTCAAAAAGCACTGTGTGCTGTGTTCCTTTATTATCATACAGTTTTTCAAAGAGCCTTTAATTTTAATGAACTGTTTCTTTGTAAAGTTGATTTCTCTTGTACAATTTTAAAAACTCTATGTAACAGGCCTGGAACATGTTCAGATTTGTCCTTCCTGGCAAACGGCATGGTGGATTGTACAGAATATGTACAGATATTCTCTCCCTGGTTCCAGTGGACCATGTGGGGTCCCTGGGACTACTTTTGGCCCTGTGTTGACTCATTCCCCTGTTGCATGATTGTACCAGGAGGACAGGCTGCCATATCTGTTAAGAGAAGAGATAGCCTCTAGCCTGCAGGACCCCAGTACAGTTCTGGAGATGGCAAGAATTGATCATAGTAAGCGATAAGGAAGGACCAAGCCTTTGTCCTCAAGCATTGCTTCTATGTCTCCTCTTTTTTTCTCAGCTAAAATCATTGAAAAAATTGTCTACACTTGCTTCCTCCATTCCCTTTTCTCTCACACTCTGCTCAACCCTTTGCTGTATGGCTTCCATTCTCATCACCGAATTGAAATTGCTCTCTCCAGTTATCAATTATTTCTTCATTGTTACATTATTGACCTTTTTTCCGTTCTCAATCTATCAGTTAGGTTTGACACTTTGACCACACTTCTCCTGTGTAATCTGTCTTCTGTGGGCTTTCATCACAGGTTTTCTTCATACCTGCCACCTTTGCTGACTCATTATCCAAATCACATCTCCAAATTTGGATTTTTCCCAAAGTTCTACCCAGTGCTTTCTTATCTTCTCCCTTAGTACTCCTCTGTTTGATGACCTCAGCTCCCATGAGGGACATATATAACTATATGTAACACAGTGAAGCACATATGTAAGGAACATGAAGGGCACCTTGAAACTTCTCATTCAAGGAGTCCTTTTCTCCCCTCGTGGAATCCCCATCAGTTCATCACTTCTGGGTGTCCTGTGCACAAGTTCCTCCCTAGCTCAGTTCTACTTGGTCCTCATCAGATTCTCCTGTTGCTGCTGGTGCCGCTGCTGCTCCCAGTTCCAGGGAACTCTGCTACCAACTTCGTTGCCAGGGAGACCTCTGATGGATTCAGTGAACCTTTCTCAAGTTTCCTGGACATCCCCTCTTAGGCTACTCATTCGCCTAAGATGAGGAAAGAATAGACATAAAAGGAAACTTGGGTGATGAGCTCACAGACGCATTGTAGCCAGGTGGGAGAATACAATTTGCCACTCCCCTACCAGTCAATTTAGAGCAGCCTCCCTAAGCACCAAGAAGGAAACCTGAAAAAAGACTGGGGGAGGAGTCAATCACCTCTTTGTATGCAAACTTAGTTCTGGCTTACTGCCTCCTGAATCATCAGTCCTTCTTGCCTCAGCCAATCAGGAGGTTCTTCATTATCCTGTAGTACTAGACCCTCAGTAACTCTTGGCCAGACGTAAACTCACCTAGACTCCACGTGTTGGACTGGAACCAGGCAGGAAATATTGAACATGTTCCATATGAGCTACCAAGAAAAGCAAAACAAAGCATATTCTAAGAACTGGGCTAGCATTGGCCAATCTCCCCATTAAACTTAAAATGTAGCCACATTGCACGAGCAACCAAATTTTTGACTTGCTTGTAAACCTGCTTTTCATTTTGACACCAATTGAACTTCAGTAGCACAGAGTCTATTTTTTATAAAAATGTGCCATGATTTGTTTAGCCATTCCTGTAACAATGTGTACTTGCTTTGTTTCTGCTTCTTTGCTGCTGCTGCTGCTGCTGCTGCTGCTGCTGCTGCTGCT
>CM053585.1:180825345-180853848 GCA_028646515.1 Pseudochirops corinnae | reverse complement strand
GCGCCACAGGCTCCACATGACCACATTCAGCCTATTAGGGAACAGAGTATACTTTCAAACCTGGGAAGGTTCTCAAGAGTCACGTAGCCACATTAGCAAAGGGCCTAGGGGCAGGGAAGATCTTCAGATTCCCATAACAGACCTACCATTACTGTTTAACTGTTGAGTGTAGTTTAGAGTTCTCACTACATGCAATGAATGTATACTTACTTCTCTGTAGAAAAAATAACTAGTCAAAAAAATATATATGTATATATATAATTATTATTTATTATTTACATGTAACTGGGAATTAAGATACACAGGCACTAGGGCAAGGAGATCCATCCTGCCCTACCTGAAAGTCAGAAGGGTGATGGGGAAGGATATAGGAGAGAGCAGATTGGGGGAGGGGGTAAACATGGGATCGCTGTTTTGGGGTGGTAGGTAGGGGAAAGATGGGAGAAAATTTGTAACTCAAAATCTCATGGAAACTAATGATGTAAACTAAAAATAAACAAAAGTTAATTGAGAAAAAAAAAAGAAAAAATAACTAGTCCATAGACAAGGGGCCCGAAGTGGAGTGTCACCTAGGAATGACTCTGCTAACTTATTTTTTCCTCTTTCAAGCTCCTGACATGGCCATTAGAGACTTCAGCAGGAGCCTTCCAAGTCCTGTGGGATCTCAGCATGAATGGAATCTCTGGACAAGTTGGTTCGTATTGGATGCGTGTGTGCGTTTCTTACGTGAAAGATCTATCAGCCCCAGCACATTGATTAATGTAAACAATAGATTCATTAGTTCAGTTTAACAAAAGGTCTGCTACATGCCATGCACTATGCTAAGATTAAGGATACTAAGACAAAAGTGACAATTTGTGCCTTCAGGAAGCTTGCTTTCTGTTAGAGAAAACAACACATACCCATTTAAGTACATATAAAAGACATTTAAAGTAAAGGCAAGGTGATTTCAGAACGGGGGAGACACTGACAGCCAGGGGGCCTGGGGAAAGGCCTCCTAGAGAAGGCGGCAGCTTAGCTGAGCCTTGAAGGAAGCTCCTTTTAAGAGGTGAGGAGGGAGCACATTCCTAGCATGGGGTGGTATCTTGTACCAAGGCACCTGTACCTGTGCGGAACAAGGAGGGTCTCTAGTTTGGCTGGGTAGGAGAGTATATAAGGCAGGAGTCAGATTCTGAAGGGCTTCAAATGCTGAACAGGGGGGGTTTTGTGTTGGATCCTAGAGGTAGTAGACGGCCCCCGGAGCTATTTGTAAGTAGGGTGAGTGACATGGTCAGGCTGTTGTTTGGCAACTGTGAGAGGGATGGATTGAAGAGAGAAGAAGCCTGGAAGTCAGGTAGGAGGCAAAACGGATGGAGTGCTGGGCTTGGAGACCGAAGAGCTCAAGTTCAGAGCCAACCTCAGGTATTTACCAGGCATATGACCTTGGGCAAGTCACTTAATCGCTTTTTGCCTCAATTTCCTCAATTTGTGATAAAAATAGCACAGACTTCCCAGGGTTGTTGTGAGGATCAGATCAGACAAAGTGCTTACTTAGCACATTTACTGGCATGCTAAAGGCACTATATAAATACTAGGTATTATTACTAAGGCAGGGAGACTAATTAAGAGGCTGCCACAATAATCCAGGCAAGGGGTGATGAGGCCTGATCTAAGGTGGTGGCGGCATGAGCGGAGATAAACGAGATAAAAGAGGTTGGGAGAGAGAAATTATTTTTGATTTTGGCTTTTTTTGTAGTGAAAATCTGGTTTGATAGCCTTGCAGCTCAATGTGGATGCCAATTAGTGTCTTTAGTCTGGGTGCCAAAGGTTTCTAATCTCTCTAAATTTGTTCCCTGAAGTTTGAATATAGATTGAAATGAACCTTTAGGGCTTTGAATCTACAGGTGTGGAAAAAAGCATTACTGTGCTTCATTTCAAGTTCTTCCTCTGGTAGCAGGGGGGCAGCAAAGGACCCTTGCTCAAGTGAGTCATCCTCCTCACCCTCCACCCCTGCCCCCCATCCATGAGATGAAATTACAGGATGTTAGGGGCTATAAAAGAGACTTAAGCAGTGTAAGGGCTTGCCCTTCGCAGATTTTGAATGGTTGGATTTGCAGGTTGCAAGGGTGTGCCTCTTCCTTGGACTTCTGTAGAATAGGGTTGCATATGAAAGGCTTAGGAAACTCAGCTGACTTTGGGCTGAGAATATGGGCCTTTCCCCTTTTTTCAAGCCTACTCTTGGACTTAAGCAGAGGGGAGAGACTGAGCAATTAAAAACCTTGGAGGCTGCCAGGCTGGCATTGGCACTGGGGAGGTGTTCTGGGCCAGATGCCCACTGATCCCAAGCACAGGATTTGTGGAGATTGATTCAACAAGGCAAATGGTAAAAACAAAACAGCCTCTTTTATTAGACCACAGCAATAGGAATATGTCTTGTAGACACCTAATAAGGATACATAGGACTCCATCAGGTCCACAGACTATCGGTTCCTTCATGCCTATGGCTAGCATTGAGGAGGTGCTAGCCTAGAGAGCCAATCTCTTTAGTGCGGTCGTAGTCCCCGAGGGTGGGCACCAGTTCTTCAAGAAAGTCAGTCCATTTGGCAAAGCCAGGAGCCATCAAACAAAGCTGGTCTTTGAGAGTTCCATTCTAGTGCTCAGTGAAATCTGTTGCCTGATGGTGATAGAGCAAATGAAAAGACCCTGAGATTTGGCCCAATCCTGCATAGCCCTGAATGTGAAATGGTTCCCCTGAGCAGAAGAAATAGAGGTAGAACAGATGTAAGGGTGGTTGGTCAATGCAGTTGCAGTTGTAAATGCATGCCAGGTAGATATGGAAGTGCTATTTATTCCTGAGATCAATGACCAAAGTAGAAATGATAGCTATTTGGCAAAAGTCACTTGCTTGTCCTGGGCCAATCAAGTCCTAAGGGACATATAACCATTGTGATGGAGGGAAGGATGAGAAAACTGGAAACCTGGATGGTCCAGAGTGGTGGCTGACACTTCATCGTTAGATAAAGGAATAAGACAGTCCCAAGTCTACCAGAGCAGGGCAGTGTTACCCCAAGGGACTGAAATAGAGATGTATTTAGTTAGGAACAGCAGTGGCATGGGTGCTGATTTCCACAGCATTTTTTCTATTCAACTAAAAGAGTGTTCAAGTGTTGATGAATGCTGATATGTCCTACTTGAATGTGCAAGGGGATTGCATCAGCAAAATTCTGCCATTAGTTTTGCCCTGATAGGAAGGTCTCCTTCCATAGTCTAATCATTGATTTTCTAGGCTTCTAACCACTTGGCAAAATTCACAGAGACTATGTCAATGATAAATTGCTCTTTCTCCTCCCATAGGGCAGTGTTTCAGGCTATCTAGACAGCCCAAAGCTAACCCCAGTGAGAGCCTAGACACCTTACCTCTCAGGGAATCCCTGGTCTTAACCACTGCTCCCATGTCAAGTTCCATATCAGGGACCCTGGAGGCTATGGGAGTGATCACCCTGGCCATACTGGATTGTTTTAAGGGGATTTGGTACAGCAGAGAACCCCAATCTCTGCCATATCTGCTATGAGGGCAGAAATTTTAGCAATTGCTCCTGAAAATGTGGTACTGATCAGTGTTAAATATTTGGGATAGTTTGTATAAACTGAAGTGCTTCCAGTGAACTTTCCCTGTTTTAATAGACCAGGCTGATGAAACAATAGCCCACACTGGGACCACTTTCCATGAACCTTACAAATCCATCACCACTATGCGTTCAGGCTAATTTATGACCGTAACAGGAGCAAGTACTACATAGGTTGTACTTCCCCATCCATCCAGAAAGTATGCTTTCATCTCCCATGCAATGGTTCCTCTGAAATAAAACCTCCCATCTCCAGAGGGTTCCATGTCTGACCCACACAGGGTCCCCAGGGATAGTAGACACTTGATTTCCTCTGTGCAGCAGGCTGATGAAGACCTGAACCCTACCTTCCATTTAATATACCATCTCTTGAGTACAGAGTCAGGGTCTCTACCCGCTTTGGTCTGATAAGAACCAGTCATGTTTGAGGAGCTTGGCCCCATACCTAATAGTCTTTGAATTCTGTAAGGTCAAGGTACAAGGGAGTTGGTAGAAGCAGAGGAGGCCCCCAAGCCCTTCACTTCTTTTTCTTCCTGTATTTCCTTGTTAGGTGTTTATAGTAATTACTTTTGTTCGCCGTTCTTGCCTCCTCAATCTATCATGCCATACGTGACGTCATGTAATATTGCTAATGAAGTTATAGCTAAGGATTCGCAGACATCCACCTAACTCCCATTGGAGTTATCGTTGGCCTTCTACTGTCAACCTCACTACCTTTTCTTCCCTTCTTTTTAATTTTCAACATTTACTTTTATAAGATTTTGAGTTCTAAATTTCCCCTTTCCCACCTCCCCCTAGTTCACTACCTTTTCAAAGAAAAGATACGGAAACTGATGCCCTTGTGGAGCTTTTCGTCCTAGAGAGGCAACTGTTAGACGCAGGAAAATAATTATAAAACAAATTACTCATTGATGCTGAAATTAAGTGCAAATAAAGTACTTTGTGAACTCAAGGGGTAAAGTTATTACTTACTAGAATTTTGAAAGGCTTCTTGGAGTAGGTGTTTTAATGGATCTTTAAAGAAGGGGTAGGAATTTAACAGCAAAGAGCATACTAGGTATTGGGAATAAAGTGAATAGAACCCATCAAGCAGTAAAGCAAAGGTCATTGCTGGGGGATCCTAGTGAATGGGAAAAGTGAAACTTCTCAGCCCATAAGTTTTGTGGGAGCAAGCTGGAGTTTCAGTTTCACCATTCCCTGCTTCCTTTACTGCTGCCACATCAGCATTAGGCCTCTTCAGGAGTCTTTCGACCCCCACCCTTGTTTGCCGCACCCTTATCAGCATTAGGCCCTTTAGGGTTTTTTTATCTCTAACCTTGCTGTCGATTTTTGCTCCTCCCTCGCTTTAGCGTTTGCCAAATACGGTTGGTTGCTTGCCCACCTCCCAGCCAATGGGGGATAGTGGTGGGTTTCCTTGTTATTTACCAATGGGGAAGATTTTTTTGCACCAACATTTAAGCACACTTCCCAGCCAATGGGAGAAGGGATAGCAGGGGGGAGGGGGCTTGACTACATTAGGGTATAAATTCTTGTTCCTCTTCTGTAACATATCTCCTCTTCCTGATCCTCGCCGTGGAGATGACTACCCTCCTCCGGTGGGGAAAGAGAATAAAACTTCCTGTTCCTTCCTCAAGATACCTCTGACTTTTGATTTTTATGGGTAGGGGATTTTTGGGGTCCCTGTACCCCACATAATAGTAATGCACTTTGGTTACGGTAGAGATTATGTGGAGAGAAGTAGTCTGAGAGACAGTTGATAAATTAGGGTAGAACCAAATTGTAAAAGGCTTTGGATGGCTAGAAATTTTAAAAAGTAGAGGTGAGGAGGAAATATTCTGGGCATGGGGAGTGTCCCATGTTAAGGGATTTAAATTTTGCTCAGTAGGCAACAGGGCACCATTTTGAGGTGAGGAATGATATGATCAGGCACATCCAAGAAGATAAACCTGGTAGTAATATGGAGGTTGGCTGGAAAGAGAAGGGAGGCTTTGAAGGAAGCTATTAAAATGGTCCCAACAGATGACATTCAGGACCTATGTGAAGGTCTGTGGTATGGCAGTATTAGAATCCACAGGACTTTGCAACTGAATTGATATAAAGGAAGAGGGAAAGATAGGGAAGAGTCACATACCATAAAGGTTTTAAACACCAGAGACTGTGTGGTCAGAAGGAAAAATCAAATTTTGGGGAAAAGATAAGTAAGTTTGGTTTTAGACAAATGGGTTTCAGTTGCTAGTGGAGAATTTAAGTAGAGATGCCCTGTTAATTTTAGGCAAATGCCTCATCAAATGGGAAGATTAAAGGAGAGAGCTCAAGGGGGTTCCCAGAGCCTGTATCCCATCACTTTGAGGGTCTCTTTTCCTTTCTACCACTCAGTCTGTGACTCAATGATCTTCCTTGTGCTATTTACTTCACATGGCTATGAGGGAAACATTTGTAAAATTGAAAGCACTTTATATATTCCTGTAATGTTTGATGATGCATGAAAGAGATGGAATGATGCAAGACTAAGGTCCTGCTTATGGAGGCAATAGGAAGCCAGCATGGTTAGCCTTAGCAAGAAGTGAGCATGGGAGGGGAGGGGAGGCAGGGAAGGAAAGTGGGGAGGATTGGAGGAGAAGAGTTGAAGTACCTGTTGGATGGCCTCCAAGTCTGCTCAGGAAATTAGAAGGCTAAGTTATTTGTTGCAAATGTGAGTGGGAGAAATGATGTTGAGGAATTGAAGGAACATTTGAAGCTATCTCTGCCCAGAAAGAGGTAGGAAGTCAAGGAGTGCAGAATTACCGAAAAGGAGTGAGAACCCAGAGGAACTTATGTACCAAAAATTATTTCCCTCTCTTGCCTCTCCCCTTTGGAGAAGGTAACTTCGTTGGGGCAGTGGTCTGACAAGTAAAATATTCCAATTTTCTCATTATCCCTCTCCTGTTGATCTGTTCTGTTCACTTCTGACTAGCAACAATCCCTGCATTCTCTCTGTTCATAACCCTTGCCCTCGCAGCCCACACTGCCCTTTTCTGTCTGGCTGCAGTCTCCTTTGCAGAATGCCTGACCTTTTAAAGAACATAGAAGTTTCTTTTCTCCTTTGCTCATTTGCATTATCTTATGACTTTCCTCCAGCAGCATTAGAAGCAGCATCTTGCCTTTGCCTTTTCCATCAGTGACACTGTTGTTACTGGGTTTGTTTGTTTTTTTCTCTTAGCAGGGGACAAAGTATAAGGCTTTTATATTATTAGAAGACTTTGGCTCCGTAGTTTTAGAGGCTTCTAAATGATCATTTTCTGGGATTTAATTATAACAAGAACTTGCCTTTATAGAGTACTTTAAAGTTTGCAAAGGATTTTATACGCATGATCTCATTTGAGCATTAGGAAAACCTTGTGAAGTTGGCGCTATCATCCCTATTGTGCAGTTGAAAAAATTGAGGCTCAGAGACCTAAGTAATTCACATAGGGTCAATCAATCACTTAACAAACATTTATTAAACGTTTATGTGTTCCTATGCTAGGTGCTGGGGATACAAGGACAAAACTGAAACAATCCCTGCCCTCTTGGAGTTTAGGAGGAGAGAGATACTCTGTGTGTGTGTGTGTGTGTGTGTGTGTGTGTGTGTGTGTGTGTGTGTGTGTGTGTGTGTGAGAGAGAGAGAGAGAGAGAGACAGAGAGACAGAGACAGAGAGACAGAGAGACAGAGACACAGAGAGACACAGAGAGAGAGAGAGAGAGAGAGAGAGAGGGAGAGAGAGATTTATAACCCAGGGTACTCCCACTAGGAGTTCTGCATTTGGTCTCAGATGGACTTATATTCACATGGTTTCTAATCTCAAATAGGGGAATTGGGTTTTTCTCTCTCTCCAGCCATTTGACCTGCTAACTCTAGGACCCAACTCTGGGAAAACCTCTGAAAAAAAAGTTTAGGTGTGATTCATAACTAGGGTCTCAGCAAAGTGTGACTAACAGGGTCCTTTCTAGAAAAGTATTCAGTATATAATTGTGTCAGGTATAAAATAAGTCTATTTCCTTCACTAGAAAAAGTGCTTAAGATCCAGAAGACTCATAAAAGCTCATTAACATATATCAAAAAGGATAACACATTTATTATACTCTCTGTAAGGGTAAAGAAACATGGGGAGGAGGCTTCTAAATAGATATTTGGCATTAATATTCACTTTATACTTGCACTGTCCAAGCAATTCATAGGTTCATTTCTCATGATAAGACCGAGCATGACTTTATTCAGTCCTTTAGCTGAAGGCTCCTCTTGATGGCAGTTCTCCCTGTTCCAGAAGCATGCTCCTATAGAAATCCCCAATTGGAACCTGACTCAACAAGGTTAGGGTTGAATTTCTCTGGATGGTTGGTTGCTGACCTGTGTTCAGGGAACCATAGCAGAAGGCAGTAAGGAATCCCAAGCCCACGTGGACAAGCTACAGGTTGATCAAGATTGACATGTGCACCTCAAACAAGTTGCCATTTCCTGGGGAGCAGGAAGAGAGAGGGGAGAAAAATCCCCTTCCCTTGGCACAAAGTCCAAAGGAGAGAAAGCTTTAGAAATCAAACTGAAAAGAGAAGCGCCAAGTGAAAAGAGAGAGGTAGAATCATTTCTACTGGTCCTAAAGAGCAGTAAGGAGGGGAGATTCTTACATAAGACTCTGTTTCCCATCAAGCTTGGTCACCCACCAGTTTTTATTCAGTCCCCTCAGTGCAATGGACCATTGCATCATCATCTGGGCAAAAGGCATGTCCCTCAGCCAAGAGTCAGAGTAAATGGGTAGTTTCATGGGAGGTGCTTCTTTCTAACAAAGCTCCATGTCTTATAGTTTTATCAAGATGATTAGGGATGTTTAATTAATCAGGGTCTCTCTGATCAACCTCCTTTCCATATAGTCAAAAGAAATAAAAGGTAGTTGTTTGGGAAGGGTATAGAAGGAACTAGAGCTATGAGGAATCAGGAAAGGCATCATGTAGATGGTGGCACCTAAACTGATTCTTGAAGAAAACTAGGGATTCTTTGAGGCAAATGGAGCATGTTCCAGGCATGTGGGACAACCATTTGCAGAAGTATGGAGATTGGAGATAGAATATATATGAGGAACCTATGATGTGCTTGGGGGCTGAGTGGATACAGTGCTAGGTCTGGAGTCAGGAAGAATCATCTTTGTGAGTTCAAATCCAGCTTCAGACACTTACTAGCTGTGTGACCCTGGGCAAGTCACTTAGCCCTGTTTGCCTCAGTTTCCTCATCTGTAAAATGAGCCAGAGAAGGAAATGGCAAACTATCCAGTATCTCTGCCAAAAAGGCCCCTAAATGGGGTCATGAAGAGTTGGACATGACTGAAACTACTGAACAACAACAAAAATTGTTAGCAATTTTCTTTAAGTCAATCCTAAATCTACCTACATTTGATTTCTACCCATTGCTTCTATTTGTGCCTTCTGAGACCAAGTAGAAAAAAATCTTAATCCCCTTCTTTTTGAGAGCCCTGAAATACTTGAAGAGGGCTATCATCATATCCCTTAATTCTCTTCCCCAAATTAAACATTTCCTGTTCCTTCAGCTCTTCTCACATCCTATCGCTGCAAGACTCTTCCCCATCTTCTGGATTCTCTTCGGTTTATTAATGTCCTTCCCAAAACAGAGAGCCCAGAGCTGACCACAGCACTTTAAATATCTTTGGGGTGAGGGACTGGGAGGTGTAGTAGCACTTTTTTTCTCTCTATATCTAGATTCTCTGCCTTTTTTTTTTTTTAGAGACAATCAGGATTAAATGACTTACCGAGGGACACACAGCTAGTTAGTGTCTGAGACTGGATTTGAATTCAGGTCTTCCTAACTCCAGGGCCAGTGCTCTATCCACTGTATCACCTACCTGTCTCTTTCTCTGTTTCTCTTAAGCAACTTCAGAATGCAGCAAATGACTCGAAAAGCACTTATTAAGCACCTACTAGTGCTAAGTATGTGTCTGAGAATAAAAAGAAAGGTGGAAAATAATCTCTGCCCTCCAGTAGCTCATAATCTAAGGAAGGAGACAGCATATAAATAGCTAAGAACATACAAGATATATACAGAGTAGATGGGAGGCAAAATCACATCGTATATGGCTAATCTAATCCATAAATGTAAATTCTTAATACCCTAATAATTCAGTTAATAAAAATTTATTATTTACTAGAAGTTTTACGCTGTGCTGAGCACCAGGATATAAAGGGAAAAAAAATGTAATATCTGGATATCTTATCTTTAGATTTTGTTCTTGTTAGGTTTCGTTTTTTGCCTCTTTTGAATTAATTCTCATAATTTCTCAGAAGGTAGAAAGGTCCCATTTTATAGCTGAAGGGCAGTGGGGAACCTTGTGCTAAAGGAATTCTTCTTCTGATACTATCTGTGTTAGTAAAAGTTCCCCTGGGAATTCACCTGCCTAACTGTTCCTTCCCCATCAGAAATCTTAATCCCTTATTTTAGCATTTGTAGTAATCTCTAGAGGAGCTCTTTATGATGCTAGAAAGTGAGATTTTGGTGGGAAGGGAAGAAAAGATGCAAAAAATAACAATCCCTGGAGTAAGTACTTTTTGCATCCAAAAAATGATCTATATTCTTTTTTAAAAAGCTCTCAAGTGACAGAAAACTGGATTGCTTAAGAAAGAGGGGTTCAGGCTCACGTGAAAGATCTTGAAACTTTACTTTCTGTCCTGGCCTTTGCTCCAATCAGCTCAGCATGGTAATGTTGAGAGTTTTTGCCATATGAGAGACCCTGTGGTAGCAACTGCTTCTCCTTTCCCTTCTGTGAGACAAGACTCACTGTTTCTCCTTCCTAAAGGAGGTAATTGATGTAAGCAGCAACTCTCAGATGGTTTCTGAAGGGGTTTCAGAACAGTAGATTGACCAGTTCGGTTACTTCCCATAGGGGTTCTACTCATGGGTGAAGTACTGGACACACGGTAACTGTTTACTAAGTGCTTAGTGAGTGATTGATTTATGTTAGACTGATGTTGGAGCAGGTGGTCCAAGTCTGGAAGGAGGTGGGATGGGATATTCTGCAGTTCTGTGGATCTGCACTGGAATGATGATAGACAGCTACAGATTTGAAAATAGAATAGAAAAGATCTCTTCAGGAAGAGTTAATGCCCCCTACACAGCTAATAAACAGCTTTGTAAGGATAGAGGGAAAGTCTGTAATTCAGTAGGAAGCAGCAGGGTGGAAGGTGAATGTGGGGAGTTCCACGGAAACTTCATGTCAGAGGGGCAGTGAAAGAGGGAAAAAACATAGGGGCAGGCTCTCTCAAGAGGCATAAAATACTCCTGCCATGAATGCACTTGGGTGATGTGACTTTAATTGGTCATTTTATCCATGACAGACTTTGCTTTTGCCTCCCCCAATGCTTTTAGGGATAATTGTAACATACCCCAGGCTTGCTGTCCTTCAACCCTGTAGTAGACCATCACTGTTACCCTCACCATAATGTAGAAAAGACACCAAGAAGCTTGTGTGGGTAGGCCCCTTCCCCCAGTTTAGAGAGAGGATGTCCTGGTTTTGTTTTTCCTTTGAAGGAGTGCTCTGAAGTGCTATAATTTTGAGATAGGCTTTTCTATTTGAAGGCATCATCAAACAGCTGCCATCACTTAGAGTTGTTATCATTGCTTACCAAGTTGCCAAAGGCTCTTTTACAAAAGGGACAATAGGGTCAGGAGAGAGGGGAGCAGTTTTAGTTGTAATTGCTGAACAGTTCTGAAGAGGTTACCCATAAAGAGGATTAGGGGTGCTCGAGACCTCAAAATACTAACACGCCAGGTCCTGCCAAAAGAATTTGACTCAAGTCTTCTCTCAGCCAAAGAAAAGTAAAGTTTATTAAAAGTTCATCATATTGGGTGAACTCTTAAGGAGCCTAGTTATCTGTGACTACCTGTGGTACGTAGGTCATTCTATGGTGCTCTCACCCAGCATGGAGGGAAGATGGGATCTTATATACAGAAAGGTTGTGGGAGGAATGTAGGGGTGGTCTCGAGGAGGAGTTTGAGGAGGGTCTTCAGGAGGAGTCAGATGAGGTCAGACTCCAGTAATAAGTTTGGGAAGGGTCTTTAGGAGTCAGATGAGGTCAGACTCCAGAAATGAGTGAGGCTACCTGGAGCTGACAGACAATGGTGGGCCAGGCCAGTTCAAGGGTGGAACTGGAGGATCAAGGGTGGGAAACTGCTGGAACAAAAGAGAGCTAAAGACTTGGGCAGAGCCACAACTTAAGGCTCTTGGCCTCAGGGCAAATGCCTGAGAAGATTCCAGGAGAGCTCAAGGGGGCTCCAAGACCTGTACCTCATCAGTTCCAGCGGTAGTATCTGCAGACTTTGGAAATGGTGGTTTGGGCAGTGGTTATAGCTTTGGCATGGGGCATAGTTCTGCGAACGTCACATAAGGCAGTGGACCAATGTGTATCATACACAATTTGGGAATGTGTCTGTTGTCCAAAGTGAAGTATAGCTGCATTCTAACCTAGTCCAAACAAACCCCATATTTGGAAACAAAATAATTTCTAGAACAGAGTGTTTGTTTCAAAGGAACTTCTATGAATATTTTCAGAAACACTGTCTAACCAGTACCCCAGGGAAGGGAGACAGTGCCAGCTAGTGACAGGAGGACTAGCAAGGGTGGTTTTACCCCCAGATCAACCAAATTCTTTGAATATTTTCATATCCCTTTTTGTCTAATGGGACTTATAATATTTACCACCTTTTTGTTGACTCCAGACCTGGAAATTATGATGCTACCTTTAATTGAAGGATTACATACCAGCACAGGTCACGATGTACATCGTAGGGACTTTTGTTGGCTCATTCAGTATGTTCCATTGCTTTGTGTACTCAGTCTTTTGTATAGAAGGGGAAGCAGCAGTGGAGTAATATCATGGCCATATTTCACTTCAAGGATCTCAAAACACTTTTTAAAAGATAGTAAGGCGCTCCCTGCTTGCCACCTTTTTTTTTTTTTTTTGACAGATCACTGATATTTGTTTGATGGACATTTGTGGAAAATGGCGCAACTAGAGATCTATGCATCAATAACAATTTTCAAGAATTTCAATTGAACTGTAGAGCAGAAATTATTTCCCCTACAGACTCTATACCTATTTAGAACTTGCTTCCCTGCTCAGTTGAACAATACCTGTTGCCTCTGCTCCACCTCGGGGATGGGGGAGACATCCTAGAATTGGAGTTTTTATCTTTTTTTCTTTCCTGAACATTTTTTATAGCCCAGTGAGGCTAAAGACTTTTTATCAGAAAATATTTTTAATGCATAAAATAAAATTAATAAGATTACGGAGTAACCCAATTACATTGAAATTTAGTTATCAAATTTCTTTTTAAAAGTTCAGACTTCAAGTTGAGAATCCCTGCCCTAAAGACCTATTTCTGTTATTTGTTTGGAATTATTCTAGAAATCAATGAGGCAGTATGGTATAGGGGATAGAGTCTTGGATTTGGTGTAGGGAGGACCTGAATTCAAATTCTACCTCTAGCTATGAAATTCTAGACAAGTCACATAAACCCTCTGAGCCCTGCTCCATTCTGAAAGACTAAGTTGTTGTAGATATGGAGGGAATTGTAACATTAGTGAACATTCAGGTGCTTCACTTATGGACTATTCCGGAGATTAATAATGAGCCTTGTGACAACTTAAAATACACGTCTCCATGAGAATTTGGGCCCACTATTCTAGGTTATCACTGGGAGGCTCTCTAGTTTAGTCTAATATCTCTCAGACAATTGTGATTCTTTGTAGACCTGGAAGAGATGGGTTTGCTCTTCCCTCCCCCAGACAAAATTCTGGATTTACACAGAACTCATTGACTTCTCCAAAGACAGCCCCAAGAAAAGCTACAGAAATGTAGGCAGGGTCAGAGTAGGTGATGTCTAAAGGAATTGGATCTGTTCTTCTTAGAATACAAGGCTGCAAGGAGGGGCCTAGAGAATAGACTGCAATTCCCTTAGGGGGAGTTTGCTAGTGGAAAGGAAGGAGTGGTTCCACTGGATTGTACAATGCAACTTTATTCTACACACTGGAGGCCCTGAAATGCTGTTTGGTGTTAAGTGACACCAACCAGTGGTGTGAATTACAGAGGACGGGGGAGAGGGGAGGTGACCTGGGGAATGCATTACAGTATTAAAAAAACAGGTACCTTGGAACATGTAGAGAAGAAGGTATGAAAGGGGGAGTCCTGTGGAGACTGGGTGAAAAGATAAGATGAAGAGGCTGACAGGGTTACAAGAGGAAAGGCTTTACTACCTATGGCAAGAAGGCAGAGGCTTGAAAATAAAGGCAAGCCAACAGGAACAACACCAGAGCAAAGAAGGAAGAAATAATATAAAATAACATGCAGGAGTTAAGGAGTTGGTCCAGGTCTGTTAAGACCTGGGCCAAATTTGAACCTCTATCGCAGATCTTAACCTGGGCTCCACAAATCCTCAAGGGATCTATGGATAGATTTCAGGGGGTTCATGAACTTGGGTGGGAACAAAAAAATACCTCTTTACTTTGGTTCTCAACCTTCCTAATGCCGCGACCCTTTAATACAGTTCATGTTGTGGTAACCTCCAACCATAAAATTATTTTCATTGCTACTTCATAACTGTAATTTTGCTACTGTTATGAATCGTAATGTAAATATCTGATATGCAGGATGTATTTTCATTGTTACAAATTGAATATAACCCACAGGTTGAGAACTGCTGCTCTAATTGAAACTTTACATTTCCTTCAATTATTTAAATTCTGAGAAGGGTCTCATAGTCTTCATTAGACTGCCAAAGGGGTCAGTGACCCCCAAAATGTTAAGAACACCTTTTCCTTCTATGGACTACTTGTCATTTAGTCAGTCAGCAAGCATTTATTAAGTGCCTACTGTGTACCAGGCATTCTCCTAAACTCTGGGGATGCAAAGAGAGGTTTAAAAAAAAGATAGTCCCTGCCCTCAAGGAGCTTACATTCTAGTGGGGGAGGGAGGAAGCATACTGATAATTATACATTTTATACACACACACACACACACATACAGAGTAAATAGAAGTTATTCTTAGAGGGAAAGTCCTGGGTAGGAGTTGGGGTGGGGGAAACAACTAGGAAAAACCCCTTGTAGAAGGTGGGATTGTTGTGGTTTGGGGTACTGGGAACCCTGAAATGCAAGGGTACAGGGGATTTGACCACTCAAGTCTTCCAGTCAAAGTACTGAGGTTTTATTACAACACCAGTTAGGTGGTCAAGATTCCTAGTAAATCTGCAGTATCCCGATGTCAATAGGAGTGGGCAGTTCCTGAAGAGTCTTTGAATTTGATGAGGATGAGACTGATACTTTTATACCAAAAAAAAAACAACAAAAAAACAGTGTGAGAACATCTGGATGGGATTAAGGAGTGGCAAATAGCCTGGGTTGGGCCAGGTACTGACAATGAAAGGAGTAAAGTGGTCAGAGAGCCACAGTGAAAGGGCAGTTAAAAGGATTATTGAGTTTCTAGATAGAAAAGTGAAATGTGTGGGAAAGTTCTGAAGCTGGGTTGCATTCAGAGTTAAGGTCTTTTCCTTTTAGGAGTCCAGCATCAGGATGTGGTTTAAATCTTTTTTAAAATTAAATTTTAGTTTTTTTAATAAACAAAAGCCTACCTTAACTCCATCCTCTCTCCCCCACTGAGAAAATAAAACAAACCACTTTTACAAAACCCCTTTTTATTTAGTCAAGCAAAATAAATTCCCACAGTAGTCCTGTCCAAAAAAAAAAGTCTCAAGCTATGTTCTTGAGTTGATCATCTCACTATCAGGAGTTGATATCATATTTCATCATGAGTCCTCTGGAATCCGGATTGCATTGATGACAATTCCTAATGTGTGGGGTACAGGGACCCTAAAAATCCTCTTCCCAAGAAAAATCAAAAGTCAGGTATCTTCACAGGCACTGTGGTTGGGAGATCCATCCTGCCCTACCGAGAAGTGACATAGGAGAGAATAGACTGGGGGAGGGGGGACACACTGGGATGGCTGTTTTGGGGCGGTGGGTGGGGGAAAGAGGGGGAGAAAATATGTAACTCAAAATCTTGTGGAAATGAATGATGCAAACTATAATAAAATTAAAAAAAAAAAGTCAGATATCTTGAGGAAGGCACCCACAGGAAGAGGACAGTCCTCTCCATGGTGGGGACAAGGAGAGGAGGCATGTTATGAAAGACAGAATAAAAATTTATACCCTATTGCAGTCAAGCCCCCTCCCCCTGGCTGTCCCTTCTCCCGTTGGCTAGGAGGTGGGCTTTCAGTCTTGGCGCGAAATCCAACCCAATGGCGGATAACAAAGAAGCCTGCCACTAGCTCCTATTGGCAGGGAGGTGGGACAGGAAGCCAAGGTATCATCCATGGCCTTATTTGGTAACCTGGCTAGGAGGTGGGCTTTCAGTCTTGGCTCGAAATCCAACCCAATGGCGGATAACAAAGAAGCCTGCCACTAGCTCCTATTGGCAGGGAGGTGGGACAGGAAGCCAAGGTATCATCCATGGCCTTATTTGGTAACCGCCAAAGCAAGGGAGAGGAAAAGGGCACAAGCAAGGGTGGAGGTCAAAAACTCCTGAAAAAGGGCCTAAAGCTTTTAAGGGTGTGGTATATAAGGGTGGAGGTCTAAAACTCCTAAAAGGGGCTGAATGCTGATGACAACAAGAGAAGGGGGGAAGAGTCCTAGGTTGTGAAACCTAGGACTCAGGTCTGTCCAGTTTTACAAAAGTCTGTCTCTGGTTTCCAGATAGTTTCTCTCCCTTCTCATTCTGAGGAGTCTTCACAGAGGGTGCAGAGAGTGTACCCCACTCACTAAGTCTTTCAAAGTTAATCTTTACAATATTGTTATCATGTAAATTATTCTCTTAGTTCTTCTCACTTCATTCTGTATCAGTTAATCCAAGTCTTTCTAGGTTTCTCTGAAACCATCCCTTCATCATTTTTTACAGCAATAGTATTCCATCATATCCATATGCCATAACTTGTTCAGCCATTCCTTAATTGATGGGCATCCTCTCAATTTCTAATTATTTATCAAGTCAGGTAAAGTCAATAAGCATTTATTATTTATTATTATGTCAGGCACTGTGCTAAATGCTGGGAATATAAATACAATCAGAAAGACAGTTCTTGCCCTCAAGGAGCTTATATTCTTTTTTCTTTTTAATAGTATTTTATTTTTTTCTAACTACATGTAAAGACAATTTTCAACATTCCTTTTTTGAAAGATTTTGAGTTCCAAATTTTTCTCCCTTCCTCCTCATCCTCCTCCCCCCAGACAGAGCAATAATGTAGAGCATATTTCCACATTAGAAGGAGCTTATATTCTTTTTTAATTTAATTTAATTTTTTGGAGGGGGGAACGCAGGGCGGTTGGGGTTAAGTGACTTGCCCAAGGTCACACAGTTAGTATTAAGTGTCTGAGGTCAAATTTGAACTCAGGTCCTCCTGACTCCAGGGCCATTGTTCTAATCACTGTACCACCTAGCCACCCCAGGAGCTTATATTCTAATGGAGGAGGATAACACATAAAAAGAAACTAAAAAGCTGAGGAATGGATAGATGAAGGTATCCAGGTGGGGCCATGGTAGAAAAAGTTCCAGAGTCAAGGAACCTGGAGAGGAATGAAGACATGACTAGCCTAAGCATCTTCCTTAAAATACAGTCCTGGGAGAAACCAGCCAATCGGACAAAGGGGCTTCAGGGATGAAAAGGATATCCAGTGTGAGAAATCTAAGGGTAGAGTGAACTTCCAGGCTGAGGAGGTTTCTTTGGCATGGTAGAGAAAGGCCAGAGAATCAGGAATGAAACCCAGACAGGAATGAAAACTGCACCTTTGTTTTATCTTACTGAGCACAAAAAGGGCTACTGTGGCTATTCTTGTACATGTAGGGCCTTTTCTTCCTTATTTTTTTTTTAAATTTCTTTGGAGTATAGACCTAGTGGTGATATCACTGGGCAACATGGTATGCACAGCCTTTTGGGCATATTTCCGAATTGCTTTACAAAATGGCCGGACCAGTTCGCAGCTCTACCAATAGTGCATTAAAAAACTTGTTTTCCCATAACCTTTCCAGCATGATATGCTTTTGTCAACTTTACCAGGTAGACTTTGCTTTGCTTAAAGACTAATCTCTTTTTAGTCTACCTTCCTCTTCTTTCTCCCTTTCCCTCCTGTTTTCCTATTGAGTGAAATGTATTTCTGTACCCAACTTTGGTGTGTGTATTATTCCCTCTTTTGACCAGTTCAGATGGAAGTGAGGTTCAAATGTTACCCACTCCTCCCACACTTTGTTGAACTAGGTTTGTGTCTGAGCAACATGTTTGTGGCCTTGTCCTGGTTGGACTTTCAGTAAATTTCTGTTGGACTCTGCTACTATCAGCCAGTTAGAGAGCTCTGCTGGTTCAGAATGACAGAACTGCAGACCCTTCTTTAATCTGGGATTCCTGTTCTGTTGCTCTATAACAGGCTTCAAATTGTGCTGAAGGTAAAACTGAGACCCTGTACCACTTCTGGAATCAAAGCCGCACATTTCCATTTGCTTCAGAATTTTCTTTTCACTCAGTACACCGCCTAGGGAGGGTGACTTTGTCTCACTCTGAAATATTACCTCAAGGTCCCCTCCCTATTTAGCCCAGCATTTGTGACCCAAACCTAGGTAGTGAGCAACAGAGCTGCTAACTGGGACCTATTCCTGCACCTTGAACAAATGCTATCCCCGGCAGGCTGGATCTAGGCCTCTTCTTGCCTTAGTACATAGCATCATCTAGCTCTAGAATACTCCTTATGAGACCAACTTTGTTTTGTTTTTTTTTCTTTTTTTTTTTTAAATTTTATTATAGTTTTGCATCATTCATTTCCACAAGAGTTTGAGTTACATATTTTCTCCCCCTCTTTCCCCCACCCACCGCCCCAAAACAGCCATCCCAGTGTATCCCCCCTCCCCCAGTCTATTCTCTCCTATGTCACTTCTCGGTAGGGCAGGATGGATCTCCCAACCACAGTGCCTGTGTATCTCAAGTTCCAGTTGAGTGTAGTCAATAATAATAATAATAATTGCATATATAGATAGAAAGATAGATACATATTCATAACATTTGATTATGGAACTCCAGATTCCAGGTTCTTTCTCCTCCTCCATGAGACCAACTTTGGCTAGAACTCATCTCTTGTATCTACAGACCTCTTTGTCTGTCTCTCTATATCAAATGGTTTGGAAAGAATGGCTATGATTTTTTCCTTTAATTTCCCAGAACTTGGTCTGATATTTTTTCTAGATCTATGTAGAAAAGAGGGGTGTGTGTGTGTGTGTGTGTGTGTGTGTGTGTGTTTAGAGCTCTGTGAAGGAGTTGTGGGGAGGAGCATCTTTGTCTACTGCTTCCTTGAGGTGAGTGTTAAAGGATGCTAGGAAAGCTAGAAGTCCAAGGTGACAGAGAGAGAATGTTCCAGGCATGGGGGACAGCCAGTTGGGAGATAGAATGTCCTGTGAAAAGAATAGCAAATATGCCAGTGTAGCTGGATCATAGAGGACATAGAGGGGAGAAAAGTATAAGAAGACTGGGAAGGCAGGAAGGGGCCAGAATGTGAAGGACTTTAAATGCCAAATAGAGAATTTTCTATTTGATCCTGGATATAATAGGAAGACCCTGGAGTTCACTGGGAGGTAGGGGCTGACTTGGACAGATGTATAATTTTTAAAAGTCACTGATAGTTGAGTGGAGGAAGGTTTGGAGTGGGGAAAGAGTTGAGACAGGGTTATCAATTAGAAGTCTATTGCAATCGTTTGGGCAAGAGGTAATGAGGACTTTATCCAGAGTTGTAAGAGGTACTCAGAAAAGGCTATTAGATGCGTTGTTGGTGGAGCTGTGAACTTATCCAACCATTCTGGAGAGCAATTTGGAACTATGCCCAAAGGGCTAAAAACTCTGCATACCCTTTGATTCAGCAATACCACTACTAGGTCTATATCCCAAAGAAATGATTTAAAAAGGGGAAAGGACCCATATGTACAAAGTGTTTATAGCAGTTATTTTTGTGGTGACAAAGAATTAGAATTTGAGGGGATGCTTATCAGTTGGGGGATGGCTGAAAAAGTTGTAGTATATGAATGAAATGGAATACTATTGTGCTATAAGAAATGATGAAAAGGCAGATTTCAGAAAAATCTAGACTTACATGAACTGATGCTGAGTGAAGTGAGCAGAACCAGGAGAACATTGTACATGGTAACAGCAACATTGTGTGATTATCAACTTTGCCAGACTTGGTTCTTCTCAGCAATATAACGATCTAAGACAGGGGTGGGAAGCCTGCTGCTTGGAGGCCATGTATGATCTTCTAAGTCAGACATCAAGTGTTGCCCTGTGACTGAATCCAAACTTCACAGGACAAATCCCCTTGAAGTTTGGATTCAATCAAAGGGCCACACTTGAGGATCTAGAGGGCCTCATGTGGTCTTGAGGCCTCAGGTTCCCTACTCCTGATCTAAGACAATTCCAAAAGACTCATGATAGAAAATGCTGTCTACATCCAGAGAAAGACCTATAGAGTCTGAATTCAGATTGAAGCTTACTATTTTCTCTCTCTCTTTTTGTCTTTCTCATGTTTTTTCTCTTTTGTTCTGATTCTTTTCACAACATTCCTAATGTGGAAATATATTTAATATAATTGTACATGTCTTGGCGAGGGAGAGAGAAAAATTTGGAACTCAAAATCTTATAAAGATGAAGTTGAAAACTATCTTTACATGGAATTGGAAAAATAAAATACTGTTAAGTGAGGGAAAAAGGAAAAGGCCATTAGATTTAGCAGTTAAGAGATAATTGATAGCTTGGGAGAGAGCAGTTTCAGGCAGCCTTCTCAAGGAGTTTTGCTTTGAATGGGACGAGAGGCACAGAATGATAGATCCAGATGGCTGGATCAGTTCAACTCCTAAAACTGATCTTTAATACTATAATTTCCTTCTCACACTCTTTTAGAAGCTTGATGTTGGGGGTGGAGAACCCTTGGTCAGAGTCTACTCTAACCTCTATGGAAGCAGGACCCAACAAGACACCAGTATTGCATCTGTCCTCCCTACGGCAGTAATACAAGGAAACACTCCCTAGCAACTCACTCCAGGAGGGAGCAGACAGCAGCCATGTGGATTCTGGCTCCCTGTTGTGTTACCCATAAGGCACACAATTTATTTCAGGTGAAACCAGCAATGAGCTATATTCCCTATGGCCAAGATCATAAGGAGTGTGTATGAGGAAAGGATGGAGACAGAAGGAGGAGAGGAGAGTAGCAGGCAGGAGAGTTCCTGGGGGTGGTACTCTCAGGTGGGATCATTCTCTTGCTTTGTACTGTTTCCTTCTTCCAGCTGAGCTGTGTGGGTAGCTTTTGTACGAGTTCAAGAGCTGTTGACTTATGTAAAATCATGGCTGTTTCTCTGGCACAGATGGAAAAACCACTTTTATATTAGATATGACCCTTCTTTCACAGCTTGTCCCCCTGAAGCCCTGTAATGTTCAAGCAATCTTGAGAATGTTGCTTAAAGGAATAGTTTCCAGACAAAACAAGTATTAGAGCAGTGGAATAGGAGAGGTTGGAGATGAACTGTTACCCAGATGTTTGAGGCCCAATATCCTTATTTTCTGGCTTCAGTGTTTTAAAAGTTAAAATACTTCCCTAGGAGTTACCAGAAGGCTCCTTCAAGTCTTTCTCTTGTGTTTCACTTTGACCACACAACTCTGGGAAGTTAGTTGTGAAACTAAGTGGTGAAAAGGGGGCATGACATCTCAAGGCTACCTAAGGTCAGTGACATGAGCTCTGGCACCCCCTCCACATTCCATCTCTTGTTCCTGCTCTCCAGAAAACTTACTCTGGATAAGGAGGGTTCAGAAAAACTCGAACACAAAGTTTACTTGAATGTATTTGATGTTTTAGTCATAGACTTTCCAATGGTGTTCTCTTCCTTCTTCATTTAAATTTATGGGAATGATAGAGAGTGACCAAATCAATGAAAACTCTGAGATCCCACTTTCCAAATTGCTCCTGGTCAATTCATATAGGTGGTGATGTGAAATTTAATTACACATCATAGTGGGGAGGGAGGGAAAGAAAACCATTGGGCTCTAGGCCAGAAGCTGGTAGTGATACTGCAGCAAATAATTTGGGGTCTTTTATGTGGCAGATGATATTATGGTGGCAGGAGCTGTGCCTTTATACTAAGCTGTCAGTCCCTGTTACAAACATGAGATAGTTATATTTTGTAGATCTTAAAGCACTGTATACATGCAGGCTGTTATTTTTTGAAATTACTGTCCTCTTATTTTCATCTTTTTTGATGGAATTTAGATAAAAATGCTCCAAAAGAGGATACGGGGGAAATTAGGACATTAATGAATTGTTGGTGGAATTGTGAACTGATCCAACCATTCTTAAAAGCAATTTGTAACTATGCCCAAAGGATAATCAAACTGCACATCCTTTGATCCAGCAATACTACTTCTAGGTCTGTATCCCAAAGAGATCATAATAAAGGGAAAAGGGCTTACATGTACAAAAATATTTATAGCAGATCTTTTTGTGGTGGCAGAGTTGGAAATTGAGGAGATGCCCATCAGTTGGGGAATGGCTGAACAAGTTGTGGTATATGAATGTAATGAAATACTACTGTGCTGTGAGAAATGATAAGCTGGTAGATTTCAGAAAAACCTGGGAAGATTTACATGAAGTGATACAAAGTGAAGTGAGTAGGACCGAGAGAACATTGTATACAGTAACAGTAACAATGTGTAATGATCAGCTATGGTGACTTTGCTTTTCTCAGCAATACATATAAGACAATTCCAAAGGACTTATTATGGAAAATGTCATCCACATCCTGAGAAAGAACTGATGGAGTTTGAATGCAGATTGAGGGATACTATTTTTACTTTCTTTATTTTTTTGTGTGTGTGTTTTTTTTTCCTTTTGGTCTATTTTTTCTTTTAAAACATGACTAATATGGAAATGTTTTACATGGTTGCGCATATATAATCTATATCAATTTGCTTACCATCTTAGGGAGAAGGGAGGAGAGGAAAGGAGGGGAAAAAACTGGGGACTCAATTTTTAAAAAATGAATGTTAAAAATTGTCTTTAGGGGGCGGCTAGGTGGTGCAGTGAATAGAGCACTGGCCCTGGAGTCGGGAGGACCTGAGTTCAAATGTGACCTCACACACTTAACACACACACAAAAACCTAGCCATGTGACCTTGGGCAAGTCACTTAACCCCAATTTCCCCCTCCAAAAAAAGTCCCCCCCCACAATTGTCCTTATATGTAATTGGAAAAAATAATTCTATGCTATAAAAAAAGAAAACCACACACACAAAAGAAATACTCCAAAACCAAGTTAATATCATGTTATTATTCTTTTCATACTTAATATTGTTTTGATTATTGTACAGGTGGATAAAATGATTTCTTTTTATGAATGAATAAGAGTATTGAGGTAGCTAGGTGATATAGAGGATGGAACAATGGACTTGGAGTCAGGGAAATGTGAGTTCAAATTCTACCTCAGCTATTTTACTGGCTATGTGAACTTGGGCAAATCACTTAACCTCCCCGTGCCTCACTTTCCTCCTCTGTAAAATGAGGAGGTTTGGTGACCTCTGAGGTCCTTTTCAATATTGTGATTCTATTTAAATTCATCTTCTGTAGATTTACTTCTACCATTTTTGGAACAATCCTAGTAGCTGATAGGATGACATGTACTTCATCCTGTTTCCACATGGTTTTAATTTATTTCACTAGGTCTCTCTATTTTGAAAGCTTTTTATTCTATGTAGTTTGAAATCTGTCATTTTTATGTTACTGGTTATGTATTCTTATGGCTCAGTTAATGTTTCCTTTACAATTTGGATACTCTGGATACTGAAGACATTTGGAGCATATAAACTTAATACGTGGCCAGGTAGGTAGTACAGTGGATAGAATGCTGAGCCTCAAGTCAGGAAGATGAGTCTTTCTGAGTTCAAATCTGGCCCCAAACATTTACTAACTATGTGACCCTGGACAAGTCATTTAACCCTGTTTGCCTCAGCTTCCTCATCTGTAAAGTGAGCTAGAGAAGGAAATGGCAAGCCTCTCTAGTATCTTTGCCAAGAAAACCCTAAATGGGGCCCCAAAAGGTTGGACACAGCTGAAAATGACTGAACAAACAACAGGTTTATTGTCTGTGGTTCCTTTTAGCATAATGTAGTTTCCTTTTTATTTTTTGAATATTTTTTTTAAATTTTCTCCAATAACATGATTGTAACTTCTGTCTTTCTCAATTCACAGGATGCATAGCAAACAAATTTTTCTAGCCCCTCAGTTTTATTCTGCGTATGTCCATTTTTAAATGTATTTCTTGTATCAGATTGTGAGGTTTTGTTTTCTTATTCAATCTGTTGCTCTTTTTTATTTTTTGCTTATTGGAGGGGGGAAGGTAGGGCAATTGGTGTTAAGTGACTTGCCCAAGGTCGTATGGCTAGTTTCATGGTAAGTGTCTGAGGCCACATTTGAACTCAGGTCTTCCTGACTCCAGGGCTGGTGCTCTATTTACTATGCCACCTAGCTGCCCCCTCTTTTTAATTTTATTAGACTGTTTAATCCATTCACATTTAAAGTTGTAAAATTTGGTCTTCTCTTTTCCTCCATTTATCTCTAATATTGCTTTGTCAAGTTAAAATTTTTTTTTCTCTCATCTGCTGTAAATACAGTATCATGTCTCTTCAGTTTAGCTTAATCATTTTTTTTTAAGGTGGGCTTATTCTCACCAGCTCTTCTTTCAAAGCCCCTGCATGGTGCCTTCCCCTTTGTGTTTTTGTTACCCCTTTCCCTTTAGAATTTTTATGATTAGTTCCTTTCTCTTTCCTGCTTTTATCTGGTTATTTAATTTTTCCTCTTTTTTTCTTCAGTCAAGTAGAATCACCTTTCTTTTCCTTCCCTTCATCTTGTCCTCTTCACTAGTTTCTAAATTTTCATTTTTTGTGCCACTCTTCAGTAAGGATTTCTCTCCCTCACTCTCTTCACTATCCATCTTCCCTTTCTGTCTACTCTAGACTCTCATTCTCTAGGTCATGGCCCCTATACTTATCTAGTTCCTCTCCATTCTCTGCATTCCTTGTAAAATCAGAACTTCCTAGGTTCCCCTTCTGGCCTTTCTCCTCTATGCAGATTCTCCCATTGCCTAACAGAACTTGTGCCTGAGGAGTTTCAACTTTTTCTGAGGCAGAACAAATGGTGTCTCCATGTTCCAAATCCCCAGAGACAACACCCAGCACAAGGTCCCCATCTCCCTTCACAGAACACCTCTCTTCACCCATAGAAACATTCATCAATGGCAGCCCCTCTCACTCCTAAAACAAGGCTTCCATCTGTCAATCCCTTTTACCACCTTCCTACCCACCCACCCTCTTGCTTTCTTCTTGAGAGACCACGGTGGTCATCTTTCCTTCATTGTTAGCCCTTGACTTGATCAGGATGCATCACACACTCTCCCCTGCCTTATTCATTTTGTGCTTTCTCCTATAATCTTCAGTCTATGTGTCTTTTCCTCAAGGACAGTGTGTTTTCCTTGTATGGAAAGCATGTTTTCTCTTAACGTTATTGCTTTTTGCTTTTTCAGATTGTTCTTCACTTTTGTGTATTCACCTTCTCAATCATTTGTCTTTTCCTTTGTTTCTTTGGTGAGATGCCATCTTGAAATCAAATTTTGCTATTTGGCCAATGATTTCTCTTGTGCAGGTTATAAATTCCATTCTTACAATTCTCATTTATCTTTTAAAACACTCAGGAACGATGTGTTATGTTCCATGTTCTCCTCATAATCCACAAGGACTTCTACCTCATCAAATGCTGAGTCATTTCCCTTTGTTTTTCCATATTTATTCATAGATGCCTGAATTTGTTTACTAGATCTGGAGGTCATATTTCTTTCTGTTGTTAATGCCTTCCCTCTTGGTTTATCTGCTTATGATCAAAGTCTTTGAGTTTCCTTCCTGCTGAGACCTTTGCTAATTTCAGTCTTTTTCTCTCATTTTACCCTACTGCTCATTTTCCAACTCCCTCCCCTCTCATGGTGGTTTTTCTAAGGCCTGAATCTCAAAGCATCTCAGTCTCCTCCCATGCTGGGCTATTCACATTTCTCTAAGCTGTGTCTCTGCCCCAAGTGACTGGAGAGGATGGAAGTGACACCAGCTGAATGCTGGACCCTTTCCTTCAAATTTAGTGAAATATCATGTAGGCCCAACGCCTCCCTCCTACCACCTTCCTATCCCTACCCGCTGTGGCCAACCTTCTGCCCTCCCCTAACCCCCCCCCCCCCCCAGAGGGTCCTAACTTGTTCCCTCTATTTCTCAGTTCTTTGGCCCAGAGTTACAGAGCACTTCCATGCTGCAGTTATCACAACCTGGGCAAATTTTTGCCCAGGAAATCAGTATGTGGGACTATGTTCTTTTGTAGACCCATGGGTCAGGTTGGTTTGCATAGCCTTGCTTCCGTAAGTGTGGTGAACACTGGGGCCAGGGACACTGAGGGAGCTAGAGTTAGGTGATAGTTCATGGAGTTTTTTTTTTTTATCTTCTTTAGGTTCTTAGTTTCCAAGATCATTGAGACAATTGAAATTGCTTTATCTCTGCACCATAATGTCTATTTGGGAGAAGTTTGAGAGGTCATGAGTATCAGAGAAAAATGTCTAGTTCTCTATCTTGTTGGTCACCTGACCTTAAGTTTTTTTCATGTAGTTTGGAGATTATGATTACTTCTCTACTTAAATACTTCCTTAAATATTAATTGACATTTATGTACTGCTTTCCCCACAATAAACCTGTATATGTATGAGATTATTATGCTTGTTTTACAAATAAGGATACAGACTCAGAGAGGTCACATAGTTCTAAGTGCTAGAGTTGGGATTTGATCTTAAGTGTCCTGATTCCAAATACAACATTCTTTCTGCTAGGCCATATGCCTTTCTGCAAAGACAAACTTTACACTTGCGCACGCACAGGCACACACACACGCACGTGCATGTGGGTGCATCTAGATGTATGTATGTTGCATATATACACATATAACATATTACATGGATATATTAAAAGTTTGTGTTAGATATCTATAGAGATCTAGAAATAGATGTATATATATATATATATGCACATACACAAGTATATGTATGTGATACAGATGTAATATGTATATATACATATTCTCCATATATGTATGCATCATCTTGTTCTCCGGTCACATGTATCATCGCTCCCCCTACACTGTGACTTCGTGTATTAGCAAACTTGGTGCCAAGGTTTAAGAAGGACATTGATAACCTGGAGAGTGTCCAAAGGAGGGCTGCTAGGATAGTGGAGGGCCTTAAGTCCCTATCATATGAGGACTGGTTGAAGACAATGGGCATGTGTAGCTTGGAAAGGAGAAAAGTCAGGGGGACATGATAGCATTTTTGCGTATATGAAGGGATATCCTGCTGGGGAAAGATGAGATGTTTCATTTAACCCCAGAAGAGGGACCAGAATGAGGAATGTGGGTGGAACTTGCAACGGCAAATTTATACTCAATGTCATGAAAAACTTCCTGAGCATTAGAGCTATTGGGAAGTGGAATGAACTGCCTCGAGAGGTGGTGGGTTCACCTTCCCTGGAGGTCCTCAAGTAGAGACTGGACAATCTCCTGCCTGAGGGTGTTCTGCCCAGAGGAAGGGAAAGTATGATGGCCAAAAACTGCCTTGTTAATTAGGAGTTTATTGGCTAGATTTCTTTCTCAAAAACCAAGCCTTAAACCCCATTCACTCTGGATCTCAGGGATTGAACAACAATGGGTACCTGCCCAAACACCACTTAATGGTTATTTTTTGGGCTCTCATGGCTCAGAGTAAATGTAAATAGTAACTGTTTCTCTTTTGGCCAACAACCAGGGGGCTTCTTCCCCTCCCAGTCTGATTTTTTTTTTTTGATTGAAAGGACCATCTTTTGATTCACTTCTTAAAGAGGTGAATACACTATACACTGAACGGGAGTTGCCTCACTCAAAACGAGAACTTGAAAAGATCTTAGCTTAAAAGGGCCAAGGTTTCCCACTGTATCCTGGGTCATCTCTAGTCATCCTGATGAATATCCAGTCACTCGACACAGATGACGCTGGAGGAGAAAGTCAGGCTGGTGACCTTGTACAGCCTTCCCGCACTGAAATCAAAGTTAATTGCAAGTCGTGTCATCACCTCTCTGATGTCATGGTTCTCTTTCCAGAACAAAGGACCACCGCTGTTATAGTGGGTGTTCCTTTTGTGTTTGGGTTGTGCTGGATGGCCACAGGGGTCCACTCAAACTCGTAAGTTCTATGACTGTGCAAACACATCCAGCCTTTGTGGCCGAAATCTCATCATGTGTCACAAGAACTGTTCAACTTGCCATGTCTAAGGAGTGGGCAACAATGTTATTGCACCCTTATTGGGTGAGGAAGTGAAACAAATCCATGAAAGTGTCTTCTTCTTTGTGATTCAATTCAATTCTTTTTTTTAAAGTTAATTTATTTATTTTTAGTTTTCAACATTCATTTCCACAAAATTTTGAGTTATGATTTTTTCTCCTCATCTTTCCTCTACCCCCCACACCAAAATAGCAAGCCTACTGAATACCCCTTCCTCCAATCTTTTCTCTCCTGTATCCTTCTCCTCACCCCCCCGCCCCAACTTTCTAGTAGGGCAAGATGGATTTCTATACTCCAGTGCCTGTATATCTTATTTCCCAGTTGCATGTAAAAAAAAAAATTTAAAAAATAACTTTTGTTTTTAAAACTTTGAGTTCCAGATTTTTTCCCTTCTTCCCTCTTCACCTGCCCCCACTGGGAAGATAAG
>CM053585.1:180755070-180824845 GCA_028646515.1 Pseudochirops corinnae | reverse complement strand
CCTGGCGCCACAGGCTCCACGTGACCACATTCAGCCTATTAGGGAACAGAGTATACTTTCAAATATCCAAGGGTCCTCAGAGTCACGTAGCCACTTTAGCAAAGGGCCTAGGGGCAGGGAAGATCTTCAGATTCCCATAACAGTATCCCAGTCTGTTCTCCCACCTTGGTGCTTTGAAATATCCTTTAGAAAGCCACTACAAATTTCCTGTAATTTCTGAGGAAATTTCAGCCACCTGGATCCCCAAGGATGAAGTAATGCCACCCTGTCATTTTGTGGAGGGCACAAAATAGTTTCATAGCTTGAAGTGGAAGTTGTCCCTCAAAGTGATAGAGAACCATGATGTTGCCCCCTCCATAGTCCCCAGGGCTTTTCTTCAGGCCTGTTGGAACCTCATCCAGAGTTCTGCTTTTTGGAGGGGGGAATGTAGGAATGCAGGGCAATTGGGGTTAAATGACTTGCCCAAGGTCACACAGCTAGTAAGTGTTAAGTGTCTGAGGCCAGATTTGAGCTTGGGTCCTTCTGACTCCAGGGCCAGTGCTCTATCCACTGCCCCACCTAGCTGCCCCCATCCAGAGTTCTTATACAGTGTGAGAGTCTTCTCTCCAAATTAACTTTGGTAAATTAATACCCAGGGTCTTCATATTTGCAACAGCAGTGATTCCCAGATTTATTTGAGTAGTAATGTTTTATTTTGTTTGGATTTTTGACATTTTCCTAAAAGTGCTCTATATAGATTTCACACTATAGTTAATATCTTTTTCTAGTTTGGAAAATGACTAGAGAAATGTCTTAACACCCCGTGGGTCAGTGGGAGATACAGCTAGGTTTTGTAAAACCACAGTGGGCAGTGAATGCCTACCTATCCACTGTAGGTAGGGTTTTGCAGTGATTATGATTAATTGAGGCCAAGGCCATTGGTGCCTCAGGCCTTTGTTACATATAATGGATGAATGAGCATCAACAGAAAGATAGAATTATGCTAAGAACACGAATTTGAACTCCCACTATCTGCTCCAAAGTTATATTGAGTAATTTGGTGCCAAACTAAACTTTACCACTTTACCACATTCTGCTATAGCTATAAATAACCTACACTTGTGCCAGCCTGCCAAGATCCTGCCCCTTTCTCTTTCCTCTGAGTTCCAGATCTAGTGTAATAAGCTTCTTTCCACTTCCCCAACTTAGAACTTTAATCACACTGTCTGGGTTGGGTAGGGGAGAGAATCACACAGAAAAAAACACAAATGCAAGGTGGGAGATGGCATTGGGACAGGGAGTGGAGCCAGCAGCTATCAGATGGGCTGCTTTTAGCTTCTGTGATGAGTGTCAGATGATAAGTAGAGAAGTGGAAGGAGGCGTTGACAATCAGGTTTGCTTTCCTCTTTATAAAGACCACTAATTTTTTCCCCCTTCTAGGTACTTTTAAGGCTTACTAGCTTCATGCCTATTCTTCTGTATTACAAATTCCCTGTCTTTAAAGGGAGCAGGGGGCTAGGTCTGAGCTAGCCCTCCTAGTGTCAAAGCTAGAGCCTTCCACAGGTTTCTTGTTAAATTTGGGGGTGAATACGATGGCTGTTTTAGCATATAAATTCTAGTATTATTTCTTAACATAGATTGTGCTTGGCTTTTCTCCATAGAAGGAAGTAGTTGGAACCCTGTTGCCTTAGAATCAGAAGCAATTGTTGAGTTTCAGGAGACCAATCATTTTCTACTTTCTTTCTTTTTTTTTTTGAACTTGGAACCTTGAGTCATGTTTTTAAGATTAAGTCTATTGAGATGGGATGGAGAGAAAATGTACACTTTCAGACTTTACTTAAGACTACAACCAGGAGTCATCCTTCTACTGGGTTCTGTAGGAGACTTGGGAACTAACTTTTTAGTAGATAATTTTGCTACCAAGGTTTTGGACGTATTGGAGACTTAACACATCATCTCTTTGGAATCAGGGAAAAAAAAGTAGGTATTTTAAGAATCATTTAGAATAATTTAGTATCTTCCCCTTGGGTCTTGTGGAAAGAAAGAAATTAACAGTCCCAGTGGGACTTGGGCTCAATGAAGGTTTCCCTGTTCTGTCTCATTTAAGTGAGTTGTTGGCAGGCTATTCAGCTTAGAGATACCCAATGCTCCTATGGGCCTAGCTAGATGGGAGACCTCTGTGAAAAACCTACTGAGATTACGAATCAGCAGGGGGCACTCTTCCCCTGGTTCCTTGTCCTGGAAGAGGCTAGAAATGGCTCTTGTTAGAGGGGGTTGTCTGGCAGTGATAGGGTGGACTGATTAAAGTATCTCCCCTATAGAGGTGTGAGACATCATTAGTGAATATATGAGGAACTGTGAAAAACTCTACGCTAAAAGCTGTCTTTGGTTTCGTGGACAAGTATCCTTAGAAGACCCAGAGCAGCTTTGGTCATTGAAACCAAAATCCCCTCCCCAGAGAGATCCTTCCTCCTCTCTCTCTTGCTGCTACCAACTTAAATAGGACCTCTAATGAAAACTTGACATAACTCTCTAGACTAAGCATATACATAGCACCCTTTTCTTAATTCAGCTGAGGCAAGGTTAGAGTTTTTAAAAGTTTTACTAAGGAATTGAGAAATCCATTGGAGCCAAATAAGGAACAGAAGTATAGAATTTTCAGGTTGCAAGAGCCCCCCTGTCACCTTGATCCATTTGAATGTCTCGGCCAGAAGCAGCCTGACACACTATGCAGGTGGATTTGCTCAGCGCCTTTATCTTTGACTAGTGTCTCCTCCTAACCAATCAAGGTGCTTTTAAATGGCCTGCTTAATTGCAGGCTTCAGAGCCAGCCCTTAGAGTGGTTTTCTCCCAAGGACTTTCCTGTGCTTGGCTTTTCCTGTCATTTCTCAATGACTTCTATCTTCAAGACTCTTTAGTGTGCTTCCTGCATTTACTCACTCTTAGCCCCTTCAAAGAGGGGCACAGTTAATGCTTGCAGTAATTTGGAGTTTTCTATTCTATTCTAGTTTCCAAACTAGAATGCTGAAGCTGGCTAGATGACAGTATTACTGTTTTCCTAGGTTACTCTGAACAGGAAAATCCTTTTCCTCTCTCTTTGGCTCATTTTCCACTTTAAAGTGAGGGAGAATAGCACTTATCATCCAGAAGTTAGGGATTTTTCCCTATCAGGAAGACAAAGTACTTCCTGTATGAGAATGTTCAAATCTCTTGGCCGCTGATGTTTGTCATTGGTTTGGTGTACAGAGGAGTCCTCAAGACTAGGAGTATTGTTTTGAAGAGAAAGGTCAGGGTGAAAACAGAAAGTAGAAAGAGCAGGGCATACTTTGAAGGGAATGAATAGGGGTTAAGTGTGGAGTGTGGGAAGGAAGGAAGAGAAGAGAAGAGATTTAGCCGATAAATACCTGGAGAAAAGTAGAGAGAAGTGTAGAAACTGAGAGGACTATTTGAGACAACACAATATGAATTTGTGCCTATATGTGCAGTCATAGGAGGCAGTTAGGTGTTGTAGAGAATAGAGCATTGGGCTTAGAATCAGGAAGACTCTTCTACCTTAATTCAAATCTGGCCTCAGACACTCACTAGCTGTGTGATCCTGGGCAAGTCAGTCATCCCAGTTTGCCTCAGTTTCCTCATCTGTGAAATGAGCTGGAGAAGAAAATGGCAAACCACTCCAGTGTCTTTGCCAAGAAAGCCCCAAATGGGGTCACCAAGAGTAGTACTCATCTGAAACAACTGAACAACCATCATAGATGCTGTTATGTTGAACCAGATACCTATAGGAACTTTGGTGAAATACATCTGAAAGCCATTTGTGTCTGATCAGATTTTGAGAGTAAGGGCTAAATTAACCCACTCAATAACTTGAGTCCCCTAGTCCTTATCCTGAATTAAAGACGGAGCTGAGTACCTCCAGGCTGATGTCTAGCGCTGATCTGAGTCCCAAAGAAAGGCTCTTCTCTACTCTGACCATCAGGCCCTAGTACTGTTCTCTCCGTGTCAGATGCTTTCATCCATTCAGCTCTTGGAAAGGGCAGCCTGGCTGAATAGGCTAAATGGATAAATAAACGGCAATTAATACATCAAAGGAGTATTCTATCAAGCCTGAGGAGTTGTTTCTTACTGGCTGGTTTGGGGACAGTGTAATTTGATCCATGTAAGGTTTGTTTCTTCTTTTCCATTAGCTCAGCATTGATTCTTCCCCCTTGCATTGGCTTTGGCCATGTGTTGTGCAGAGCTGAAATCGACAGGCCTGGTTTTATTTAGCAGCACCTGCCTATGGGATGTGCAGTACTGCTTCCTGCCAGGATAGCTTTGTTCCGGCCTTTCTGCCTTTCAGTGACAGCCCAAGTCAGCCTGGCTCCTGGCAAAGTGGCTCACTAATTGAACAAAGCCAAAAGGAGACCCACCTCCACCTCAGGCCATTGGATGTTTTAGGTTGGGCCTTCAGAAATAGTGTCGGTATTAATTCCTTGATATTAAATTAGGGGTGAACTAAAACTTATAAAATTATTATTTTTCTTTTTTTGGAGGGAAAGGCAGGGCAATTGGAGTTAAGTGACTTGCCCAAGGTCCCATAGCTAGTAAATGTTAAGTGTTTAAGGTTGCAACTGAACTCAGGTCCTCCAGACTCCAGGGTTGGTGCTATATTCACTACGCCACTTAGCTGCCCCAAATTATTATTTTTCTTAGGAGAAAACTGAGGCTTAAGGAAGCTAAATATTTTATGTATTGTCACAAAGCTATTAAGTGCCTATAGCAGGATTTGATCCCAGGTCTCTCCCAATTCCCAGACTTAACAGTCTTTCTACTATGTTGTGCTGCAAAAGTAAATTTAGATAAAAGAAGAGCCAGCCATATCTGCTTTCTGTCCCTTGTGATTTCCTACCTCCATGCCTTTGCTTATGTCATTCCCTGTGCCTGTAATTTCTACTGTGTCTCTTCTTACCTGTTGAATCCTATAAAGCTCAGCTGAAATGCTACCTCTTAAGTGAAGCTTGTCAGAAATGATAGGTCCTGTCCTGCCTATTGTTAATGTATTTTCTAATGTTCTTCTCATGTTATATTGTGGTTAGAATTATTAGTGATTTATCTTATTTGTGTGCTTGCCTTGTAAGCCCCAGAAAAGCAGTGACCAAACCGTATCTAAATTTGCTATCTTTCCTCAGTGTTTAGTATGTTGCTTTGCACACCAGCCACTTAAATGTTTATTGAATTAAAAACAGAACCAAGGTAATCTATATTGAAGGCTAAACTAAGCATATTTTATCTACTAACTTCCATTGAGGACAGCTAGAGGGCTAGTGGGTAGAGCGCTGGGCTTGGAATCAGGAAGGCTCATTTTCCTGAGTGAAAATCTGGCTTCAGACACTATTTACTAGCTGTGTGACCCTGGGCAAGTCACTTAACCCTGTTTGCCTCAGTTTCCTCATGTGTAACATGAGCTGGAGAAGGTAATGGCAAGCCACTCCAAGTATCTTTGCCAAGAAAACCCCAAATGGGGTCCCAAAGAGTCAAACAAGACTGAACAAGAACAACAACCCCCTTCCATTGAAAGAGCTCAGATAATTTTATGTGGGAACTCATTTTTTCTCAGTTGGGAAGAACACATGTGGAAACTGAGACACAGAGCAGGGTGATTTGTTCAGAGCAAATGCCAAGTTCTGACCCCAAAAACACATTCCTTTCTCTCCTGCTCTGTTGAAAGTTTCTAGGCAGGTATGAAGAGATATAGGAGAGATGAAATCACCTTGTTCACGAAGGAGAACAGTGGAAATGTCGACTTACTAATAGCCAACCGAGTGCAGGTGGGGAAAGAAGGTTGTTCAACTGTGAAATCCCTGTTCTCCATGCTTTCTCACTGGGAACTATGGAGGAGCCCCGTGGGAGCAGATGATTCTTATTCTCAGAATAGCAGCCACAGACGCCAAAGTTTCAGTCAAGTGATTCCTCAGAAGTGCAGGGAATAGAGAAACCCATTGTCGTCAGTTAGACTATCACCCTCTGCATGCTGCTCCCAAAGAAAACCAGCATATTGAACCCTAATGAATGTTTCATTTGATAGCCTTTGGCTGAAATGCTGGTGAGGGCTGGCCATTCCTCCTCACTCTCATGTAGTCAGCGAGATCAGCATTTCTTTTCCTGAAGAAAAGTGTTGTCATTTGATCCCCCCTTGTATAAAGATTTAGTCATATTTGTAGCCTGCCGCCTTTGTGCTACCCCCACAAAAACCCAGAAAAGGCATATTCATCAGCCCCCATTATCAACATTCCTCATTCCTCGATGATAATACTGTGGAAAGGTCGCATTTGCAGCAAATGTGCATAATGATACATGTTCAAATTCAGAAACACACCAAGAAATAGCAAACCATTCCCATTCATGTAGGCACATGCCTACAATACCATGCTTGCATGTGGGCCTAAGCCCAGCTTAGCCTAGATGTGCCACCCAGACCCAGCAGACACCAGAGTTCTCTCTCTGAAGTCTTACCCTTGCACCTTGTCTGTTCCTAATAAATGCTAAAATCAGGAGAGGGTGGCTGAGCCCACTCCTCCAGGCCCTCCACATTAGGCCACTGGTACCGATTCCCATGGGTTCCTCTGAGAATTATGATCACCTCAATTTGTGATTTTATTGGTATGGGGAACTCTTGGGATACAGTCCTCTCTGTTGATGCAGGTCAGCAACTCATCTGTTCCTTAGAGTCTCAGAGAGCTTCCTGGGGCTCTGAGATGTTAGGTGATGTTCTTGTGGTCACACAACCAATTGGTGGGAGTCAGAGGCAGGATTTGAACCCAGGTCTTGCTGACTCCCAGGCCAGCCCCTTTATCCCTTATGCTAGGCTGCCTCTCAGGAATTATATTTAACATATTAGGGTTTTCAAAATACTTTACTTACAACAAGATGGTACGGCAGGCAGTATATTATTCCCATTCTACAAATGAGAAAACTGAGATATAGAAACATTTAGTGACTTGCTTCAAATCAACCTCTAATGTCAAAGCCAGTATACAAACTCAGCTTGTCTGACTCTAAAGACCAAAACCAAACTAGTCACTTGAAATAAATATGAAAAGAGGACTTTAACTAGCTGTACTTCTCCCATGCACTGTGGCCAGCACACCTGAGCTATTACCATTCTCATGCATGCTATTATCAGGATTTATTACCTACAGATAGGTGGGAGGTGGTGGGATGGGATGGAGAGATCCTTGGATTTGGGATCTCAGTATCTGGATTCAAACTCCAACTCTGGCATTTACTGTTTGTGTGTTTGAGCAAGTCAGTTAACCATTCCCTCATTTTCTCCTGCTTTTACACTTTAAAAGGAGGAGGTAGTATCAGATGATACTAAAAGTCCCTCTTAGCCCTAGAATTTTCAGATTCTAACAGGAAAAGACAATAATGTATTCAAAGTATTCAGATGGTCACAAAATGGGGGAAAAATTTTTTTTCTGTCATTGGAAGGTGGGGGGGCAGTGGTGAGTGGGAGGATGGTTAGTTGTGTTGTTAATAGGTGGGATTCCAGATAGAAACCAAAAGCTAGAGGCAGCATTTTCTAATTAAAAAAAAAAAAAGACCCTCATATGGCCGGGCAGCTGGACTTTAGCTTTTCATGTGTCTCTGAATTCAGTCTCTGGTTTTGGACAAGACCCTTCCCCTCACTGTCTCTCAGATTCCTGTTGCCTTTTCTTCATTGCATATTTCTGTTATCCATACTTGTTGTTCTTGCCTCATTTTAGGGCCTATGAGACTGAGGATAGTATGGTTTCAAGAGAACAAAAGGATTCTGCACCAAAGACTGAGCTGGAAGCTAACCTTAGCTACATCTGTAAGGTTGGTCTGAGTAGACTCATTCTCCCTTTCCTTGCATACAGTTCTGCCTACCCCAGCCTAGTTGTGTGAATGCTGAGTGTATTGATTGATTGAATTGAATGACTGAATTGATTGAATGCTAAATGCCAATTCTTTTTTCTTTTTTTTTTCTTTTTGAGCCAGTCCCTTGCTCCATGAAGTAACTTGGGACTCGGGCTTCTTTCAATCCTCCTTTCTCCTGAATCACATCCAGTGTTGCTAAAGGGAATCTGTACCCAAAACTTTCCCACCAAATCTCCTAAGACTGGCACTGTTCTTTCCCTTGGGCATTCCTGATACCCCCCGCTTCCCATGTGATTTCTCTTTCTCTAGTTCCTGACGTTGTGTGTCATGGCCCGACCGGGTGCTTACACAGATGGGGAACTGCTCAGCCTGATGTACCTGATATGCCGAGCCGGTCTGGATAAACAGTTACGGCTACTACCCAATGCTGACCTTCAGCAGCTCCTGCTCATATTACTTGAGGATGTTAAAGACTGGTCAGAAAAGGTAGGAAATAACAGGCCTCTCCCACCACCCTGTCTTGGAGATGATCCACATGATTCTGCTTGTATCTTTCATTTTTGCCCCTGCTTCTCAATGCTCTCTGTACTCTGCTAGTACTTTCTTTGTTCTAGAATTTCTTGAGTCTTTTGTTGGGAGTATTATTACATGGGGGGGTTAATAGTACTTATGAATGACTAAGGAGGGTATCTCCTGCTGCCCACTTGGGTGAGTGACCTCAGGGTTTTGAAAAGAAATCAGGGTCTCTGTCCAAAGCTTTTATCTCATTTTCCACCTCAGTAATCCTAATGCCTGCGTGAGCCTGCCCCCAAGTGCTATGTTTTTGGAGTGTATATGGTTCTTTCCAAAACAACCTGGCTTGTTACTTGGTTGGGGCTCTTATAAAGTGGAGAGAGCAGCGTCACTTCTGTGTTACACTCCAGCCTTAATGATCACCATTTCCTTTTTTGGCAGCTCCCAGAGCTGTGCTGCATGTTGAGCTGGGTGTCTGATCACCATCACAACCTGCTGGCTGCGGTGCAGCTTGTCCTGGATGTTACAACCCGTGGCAGGTACATTTTTTCCATCTCCATTTCCACAGTGAGATGCTTCATCTCTTCAGGGTCTATGTGAAGCTCTAAGATTGGGGCCAAGGTCTCAAGAGTGTGCTGGTGTATGTGTATCATCAGTCGTGTCAGCAATGTTGTGTGCTTGAATACATCTAGTGAAGTGTAGTGTGTGTGGACAAGATGAAATCTAGTGTACTTCTTGACCTAAGTCTTTCTCGCTACATCTCTCAAAGGTGGGAGAAATCCCCTTGGAAAAAATTATTTTTTATTCCTCAAGTCCACAAGAAGTTAAGAGAATATATTCTAGAAACAAAAAAGAAGTTATTCAAAAGAGGATGAGCTGATGAGCCCATAAGTAAGCCGAAATTGCTTAACTTGGATCTATTAATGCAATTAACTTGTCACCAAGAGGTGCCAAGAATGAACAGAACAAGTCACCAGATGCAGTCACCCTGAACTGCTAGACAGTGTTGTTCCTAAGGTGAAGGAAGCCTATCCCAGCCCCACAAATTTAGGTCAAAAGCAAGGGATAAAAACATCTTTCCTACGTTCTCTGCAAAAGTAAATACCTACTCTACCTTTGAAGGAGCTGGACTCCTAGAAGCTCTGTCCCCAAAGAGTGAAAGGAACCAGATTTCCTGTTGAAGCAAAGACAGTATCAGGCAAGTCCAGACTTTTGAGCTGCCTGCTCAGCACCTGGCTGCTAGCAGGGTCCACATCTGTACTACTGCAAAGGGTGTGGCACCAATACACATTTAATAGCTGAAATAATTTAATTCAATGACCATATTAAGTACTAGCTTAAGAACTAAGACATAGTTGTGTGCAATAATGGGAATCAAGGACAAAAATGAAGAAGTCCCTGTCCTTATGAAATGTGTATTCTACTGGGGTGATACAACCTGGATCCGGATAAATAAAAACAAGGAAATTCGAACAGAGAGAGAGATAACAAAGTGAGGGGAGAAGGAGAGAGGAGGCTGCAACCAGCAAGGTTCTACAGAGGAAGCAGCCTCTGAGTTAAGGAAGATAAGGAATTAGATATGTGAAACTAAAGAGAAAGTACATTCAGAGATCAGAGATTTTAGAGCTTGACCTTAGCAGGGACCTGGGAAGTCACTTAGTCCAGACCTTTTATTTTACAGTTGCGGAAACTGAGACCCAGAGTGGTCAAGTGACTTTTTTTATAGGATTATACAGAAACTAAGAGTTCCATCATAATTCAAATCTAGAACCCTCTGATTCTATATCCAATCCTTTTTCTACTTTATCATGTTACAGCCTAGATATGAGGGCCTAGCTTGAGAAAATGAATCAAAGCAAGAGATGTAATGTTGAGTTCTGGGAACATCTAGCTGTCTAGTGTGACTGGAACATAGAAATGTGTAAAAAGGAAGTAATAAGAAATTAAACTGGAAAGATAAGTTAGAGGCAGATTGTGAAGGACCTTTAATATCAGACTGAGGAGTTAATCTTATATTTTCAAGGCAGTATGGAGTCACTGAGTAGGGGAGTGACAGACTGAGACCCATGGTTTAGGAAAATTATTTTGTTATCTATGTGGAAAATGGGGAGAGGGGAGACAGAGATGCCATTCAAGAGATTATTTTGGTGTCCAGGTGAGAGATACTAAGGGGCTGAACTTTGGTGGGGTCATGGGATTGTAAAGAAGGGGACATGAGAGACATTTTGGAGGTAGAATTGATAGAATTTAGAAAAAACTGTTTCTGTGTAGGAGATCAAAGAGAGAGAAGAGTCAGGGATGCTTCTGATGCTTTGAATCTGAACAACCAGAAGAATGACAGTGCCATCAACAGAAACAGAGAAGCTGGGAGGAGAGGTGGCTTTAGGGAGGAAGTGGTGAACACCACTGGACATCGTAAATTCTTAGATACCCATGGGTATCCACTACCTGCTGCCTCTCTTCATCTCTGCCCTACTAGAGACATGTAACACAGGAGATACAATGCTGGTCTTGGGGTCAAAAGAATTGGGTTCTAATGTCCCCTCTGATATGTATCAGTTATGAGAATGGGAAAGTTATTTAGCATCTTTGAGCATTCTCTTCCTTGCCTATAAAATGGGGGTGATACTTTTAATATCCATTTTACAGGATTGTTGTGTGGCTCAAATGACAAAATGTATATCAAGTTGTTTGTCAACTTTAAAGCCCTATGTGAGCGTTCATTATTATTGTGTTGCTCCCCTTCTGCACAAAAGCTTCTAAGAAGTCTCTGTTTGTCAGCAGAGATAAACCTGACATTCAAGGCCCCAGCCTAACGATTCATGCTCATTTCCACTTATTCCCTGTGTTTTAGCTTATCACCCAAACATACCATGCTGTCATGGCTTTTGAGTCTTTGCATATATATGCATTCCTTCATTTGCAATATCTTTTTCCTTTCTATCTAGGGCAGCTAGATGGCACAGTGGATAGAGCCCTGGGCCTGAACTCTGGAAGGCCTGAGTTCAAAAATAACCTCAGACACTTACTAGCTGCATGGCCTTGGGCAAGTCACTTAATCTCATTTGCCCCAGTTTCCTCATCTGTAAAATGAGCTGGAGAAGGAAATGGCAAACCGCTCCAGTATCTCTGCCAAGAAAACCCCAAATGGAGTCATAAAAAGCCATCACTGACTGGACAGCATCCACCCATCCTACCTCCAGTTATCTTGTATGCATCTTGTTTGTACAACATTGTTTATGGGTTGTCTCCCCCGTTAGACTGGGAGCTGGCTGAGGGCAGGGCCTGCCTTTGCCTCGCTATGTTTCTCCAGCACTTAACACAGTGTCTGGTACATAGGGGTTGCTTAGTCAATGCTTGTTGACTGCCTGTTTTTTAGGGTTCCAGTTCCACCTCACTAAGACTTTCTGACTGCTCCAACTTTAAATTGACCTCCCCGTCTTTGAACTATTTTCTGTAATATTATTTTTGGCACTTAATTCTATACTGCCTTTCATTGTTACTGTTTCATTTATGTGCATATGTTGTCTCCCCAGCTTAAAGCTTCTGGAGGATAGGAGGACTCTATTTTTCCCTCAGTGTCATCCTAAAGCATAATACGTGCTTATAACATAAAAGAGTGTTTCCTTTGTCTTTTTTTTTTTTTAAGGGACTTTTGGATATGTGCTTCCAGCCAGCTTCCACGATATACTCTGTTCAAGAGCGTCTTGAACACTCCAGGGATCTATGTCCAATTCCACTGTTGTTGGGCTATGTGACCTCTAGCCATGTGTCAGACCTTTCCTCTCAGAAACGGGCAGAGAGAATAACACTTTTTAGATCTGTAAAGGTGATGAGAACTATTCTAGTAGCAGAAAGAAAAAGACAGAGACAAAGCGGGGAGGAGGAGTGCCAGACTGAAGAAGGGAGGGCGACAGAGTCAGAGAAGGCTAATACCCAGGATGGGTCTTTAAATGACCGAGTAAGTTGCTATTATTCTTTTACTTAGCATCTCCTTGGATCTTTACCATGTCCTCCACTACATCTCTCATGTATGTCTTCCTCTCACCACTCACACAACCACCACCCTAGCTTATGCCCTCATCCCCTCGCACCTGGACTGTTGCAGCCAAGGCAACTAGGTGATGCAGGGAATAGAGTTCCAGGCTTGGAGTCAGAATGACCTGAGTTCAAATGCAGCATCAGGTACTTAGTAGCTGTGTGACCCTGGCAAAGTCACCTAACTTTTGTTTACCTCTGCTTCTTCAACTATAAAATGGGGCTACAGCACCTGCCTCCTAAGATTGTTGGGAAAGATCAAATGAAGCAATATTTGTAAAGCACTTAGTACTGTGCCTGGCACATAGTAGACATTGTATAAATGTTTATTTCCTTCCCTTCTCCCCAACGGCCTCCTAAATGGTTTCCCTGCATCAAGTCTCTCCCCTCTCCCAAACCTCCTTCACACAGCTGCCAAATTGATTTTTACTAAAGTGCATATCTTATCATATCACACTCCCCTTCTCAGTAAATTCTGGTAGCTCCCGTTTACCTCCAGGACCAAATATAAAGTCCTCTAATATTTAAAACCCTTCATAGTCTGGTTTTTAGCCTTATAGCTGGCTGATCTCCTGGCCATAGATAACACTCTTGTCTTATCTCTCTGCCTCTGCACTGGCTGTCCCCCAGTCCTGGAATTCACTTCCTCCTTGCTTCTGTCTACCTCTCGGAATCCTTGGTTTCCTTCAAACTCAGCCACCTTTTTCATCAGGCTTTCCTGATCCTTCTAACTATTACTGTCCTCCCCTCAAATCACCTTGAACCCAGTGTATGTTTGTATAATTTGTATATATGCATACTATATATATGTGGTTTATATGTGTGTTTATATGGGATCTATATGTATATATAGTCTGCATATATATGTATAGTTTATATGTGGTTTGTGTGTATGTATGTGGTTTATATGTTATATGTATTTATATATGTATATATAAACCATACACACGCACATATATATGTATACACTTTTTCTGTCACACTTTCTTTCTCTCTCTCTCTGTTTTTATGCCTCTCTGTCTCTCTTTCTCTCATTTTCCCCAGGCTAGATTGTAAAAAACTCCCCGAGGTCAGGGACTATCTTTTCTTTTGTCTTTGTATCCTCACTGCCCAGCACAGTTCCTGGCACACAGTGGGGTTCATAACATGTGCTTGTTGACTGATTGTGTTGCTGGAAGTGGGACAGCCCCATTTTATTGTCTGTTTCCGGCTCAGCTAGTGGCACTCTCAATGGGTTTTGAGCCCACAGTGACCTCATGAACAAGACTGCTTTGTTGTTAGTGTATACTGGTCTATAACCATCTTATTCTGCTTAGGTGCTCAAGGACAAAGCAAGAATTTCCAGTCAACTTTCTGTCGACTGTAGCCATTGGCTCATTAATGGAAGTGTTGGCATCCTTCAAGCTTGGGTATTGGAAAATTCTCTAGTAGTGCTGGTTAAAGGAAGAAGAGGGTTGTTTTATGTTCTCCTGAAGGAGCAGTATAATGGTCTCTGGTAGATCAAAGTTAATAGTGAAGAAGTCCCATGGACCTGGGGGAGGTTAGTGTGAGAGATTTGAGTTATGGGGATTTTTTTTTTCCATAAGAGGAACTTTCTTTACCTAAGCTTTCCCACCTGATGGATCAGTATGTTCTCAGTCATAGCTACAGCCACTATGCCCGAATCCTCTTACCAGGGAAAGGGAGAAGCTAGCTTATTTCATCTTGGCTAAAAAAGACAGATATTCTGAGGTCATGAGCAAATGTTTCTATAACCATCAGTACGTATTTATTAACACTTACTCTGCATGTGGCATTTGACTTTGCTATACTGTATTTAAGCTTGTTGGGGAATGGGGAGTGGGGGCAGCACTAGTAGCTTTGGGAGGGGAAGAAATCGGGAAAGTCTGCATGTAGTGCTCGAGCCGAGTCCTCCACTCTCACATTTCCAACTGTCTTTTAGATATCTCAAACTGGATTATCTCGTATACATCTTAAACTCAACCTATCTAGAACTGAAATTATCTTTCTCCCACTTTCCTGACTTCCCTATTACTGTGAGAGTGCCACCATCCCACACTGATCCTCAACTCCTTACTCTAACCCCCCCCCCCCCCCCCCACCATATCCATCAGTGGTCAAGTCCTGAGCACACTGAATCTCCTACCTCTGGGCATTCTCACTGGCAAAACCCCACACTGGGAATGCCCTCCCTCCTTATCTCTGCTTCTTGCCTCTCCTGGCTTCCTGCAAGTCTCAGCTAAAGGCTCATCGCCTGCAAGAAGCCTTTTCCAGTCTTCCTCACTCCAAGATTACCCTCAATTTATCTTGTATATATCTTGTCTGTACAAAGTTGTTTGCATGTTCTCTCCCCCAGTAAACTGTGAGTTCCTGGAGAACATGCACTATTTCTTGTGGGGGAGGAGGGAAGCCTTTTTTTGTATCCCCAGCAATCGATACTGTGCTTGGCACTTAGTAGGGTATCATTTGACTGACATTTGTAAAAGAAACTAGAGTTTTCAAAACGGCAGAGATGAGGCAAACTTGCATTGTGGGCACGGAGGGAGGCCCACTGAAAAACAAAGCCACAAGACAGAATGTCTCGTGTGAAGAAAGCCAGTTTGGGTAGACTGTAGGGTGTGTGGTAAGGACTGATGTATAATAGGGCAGGAGGTAAAACTGGAACTCAGTCATAAATACTAAAATGCCAGAGAAATATTTTATTTTAGAGGCAAAATGAATCTACTAGAGCCGAGATTTGAAACTCCAAGGGGTCTATAGATAGATTTCAGAGGGTCCATGAACTTGAATGGGAAAAAATGAACATCTTTATTTTCCCTACCTCCTAAATGAAAGTTTAACACTTCTTTCAATTATGAATGTAGGCAACAATATATGAAGGCTGTAGGCTTCCCCAGACTGCCACCAAAGAGGTCTATAACATACACAAAAAAGATTAAAAGCATATTAAGCAAAGGAGTAACGCAGTTGGATTTGCGCTTTATGAATATCACTTTGGCAATTGTGTGGAGGATGTATTGGAAAGAGTGTGGAGAAATCTGAGGCAGCTAGACCATTTAGAAGACTGCTGCCAATAAAGTCCATGTAATTCACTAAACCAGTAATATAAACATCTACACTTTCATCTTTGCTCTCTTTTTGTTTAGAATTTTTGTGTTTATCAGTGTCACCTGCCCCTCTAGATGATAAGCAACAAGCCAAAATTGTTTTTATTCTTTAGTCATGTCTGAGTCTTCCTGACTGTATTTGAAATTTTTTTAGGATGGTACTGGAGTGATTTGCCATTTCCTTATTCAACTCATTTTACAGATGAAGAAACTGAGGCAAACAGGGTTAAGTGACTTACCTAGGGTCACAAAGCTAGTAAGTGTCTGGCTGAATTTGAACTCAGGTCTTCCTGACTCCAGCCCCAGTGCTCTCTAGCCACTGAACCACCTTGCTGCCTCCATGTGTATACGTAGTATTCCCTAAAAGAATTGTATCTCCAGCACCTAGCACAGTGCCTAGCACATAATAGGCAATTAATAAATGCTTGTTGGTTGGTTGATTGATATATATGTATACATGATGTATGTATGGTATAGGATCACACTCCTGAATTATATTAGAGCCAGACCTACAAAAGGTCTTGGCCATAGTTGAAGGCTGGTGTTGGGGAGTGGGGAATCAGTTAATGAGCAAAGGAGGATTTCATGGAGGAAGTAAAGTTTTACTCTTTTTTGTATTTAATTGTAAAAGGCTAATGATTTGGCTAAGGATCTCTACTGATATATATGTATACATATCTTCCAAGACTCTTGAAATCCCAGTGACCCATCCAATGTTAGAAGGCCGAACAGCTAAAGCAAAGATGTGTACAATAGCTGTGGCTTTGTCTGAAGTTGGCTTCTCCTCCCCTCCCACACACTCCCATAGGGCTCTTTCAGGTTATCAGACTGAGATGTAGTGGACTCTGGGCAGTTTCACTGGGTAATGTCCCTCACAGGCTCTCAAGTCAAGGGGCTGTACATGAAGGACTTGGAGGTGGTCTGCCCCAGCTGGGGATTTTGGCTGCCTTCTCTGGCCAGGAACCAAACGTGTGGAAAGGGAACAGGAGTTGAATAAAAAGCTTCTCTGACTGCCAACAGTGAGGGCGCAGAACGGCTGGAAACAGTAGGGGGTTTTACTCCCCATTCTTACTTCCTATTCCAGATTCGAGAAAGCCACTTCTCTCCTGCCTCAGCTTCCCCATCATAGCAAGAAAGTGCTAAATGAATTTGGAGATGGATTGTGTAGAGGGAAAGAGCCCTGTGCAGCTCTGGCCTCTCAGTGACAGGAGGGAAGGCAGAGGCTGGGCTGGATCTGGTGCATGCGTTTAGAGGTCTGCTGTATCCTGTTGCCTTATATGAAAGTTGTTTGAATTGCTTCTGAATTCTCTTGCCTCCAGACTGCTCAATCTTGAGTTCCTCTGAGACCCAGCCCCCACCACTGCTGGAGGAGGCTGGGTGGAGCCTTCAGGGAAGCTTTTGAGGGAGAGAACCCACAGCTGTTTGACCAGCAAAAGCCCTGGGCAGAATTTCTTGCTCCCTGCTGTCTTCCAACAGTCACTTCCAAAGTCTTCCCCAGCACACAGTTATCTCGTTATCTGGTGCGGGCTGTCTTCCTAATTGGAGAGACAAGACACCAGCAAGCAAAGGATTGGATTGGGAGTTAGAATACCTACATAGATCTGTCCTCCCATTTTGCCAGCTGACACATTTTGTGTTTTTCTTTGAAGAAGTCTTTTTTCTCTGTGTTGTAGTTTCCCCCATCTGTTAAATAGGAAAATTATCCCTGCCCCCCTTTCTTTGTCCCAGCAGGCACATGAGAATGAAGGAGACTGTTTAAAAGGCATTAAGAATCAATAGCATGAAAGACAGTGGGCAGTAGAATACAATGCAGGGGGGAAGTTCTATTCGCTCAGATGTGGGTTTCTTTTCATCCTTTTTTTACCCCTCCCAATCCCTTTTCTCCATTTCTGGAAGACAGCCCTGTCCTGACCCACCCTGGGTTCGCCTCTTCTCTCTGCTTTATTTTGGAATCACTTCCTACCCACCCCCCCCAGCCCTTCTTTTCTGGCCCTGCTCTTTCTCCCTATCGTCCCTATTTACCCCTCCCTTCTCCCACCCTTCTCTGCCCCCACCCCTCCCTACCCACACTTGGGTTAATTAACTCAGTGCAGGCCTGGGGTTTCAGATTAATGGCTCCCAGATGCCAGCACTCTTCTGGCTCTGGATTTGGCTGTGGAGAAGCAGTGCCCAGGGACTGGATTTACCTCCCACCACAGTTCTCAATCCAGCTGTTCTGTGCACCCCAGAGAACAGCTGAGGCTCCTCACTGGCATGAATCAGAAATGTGAGGTCTAGTAGGGTTGGCCTTTGGAGTGAAGAAGAAATTTGTAACTTGGGCTCGTATAGATGACACTGGGGAGCATTTTCCAGATTGTACACATAGCATATCATTTGGCAGCGGTGCAGCAAGCTACTGGGTTTTCAGGATTTCTGGGTGTCTTAATCAGTAAGATGGACACAGTGACCCTTCCCTAGCTCTCAGAAGACATTGGAGGGTCCTGTAGGCACTATGTAAATAGAAAGGGTAACAATAAAACATGCTTGTAAAAAAGAAAAGGTGAGGACACTAAATTGGGACAGCGTCAAAATAGTCACCTAGTCTGAGCATTTTTTTTAAAGCCCTGCTTTGTTAAACAACCCACTTTCTGACTCTTCCAGCCAGAAATGAGCTGGAACTGATGTTATTAACTTATCCCCCTTTGCTGCTGTTTGTCCCTGTCCCAGGATTGTTCTGTTTGTACTATTCCCTCCCAGCTGTGCAGATGTAAAGATCCCTACCACAGCCCTTGCTAAAAACACAGACATCGCAGAACTTTAGAGAGCGTGAAGACTAAGGGATTACGTAGAAGAGTATTAGGAAAGGGAGTCCCTAGTGGGAGTGCTGCCGGGCACCCGTCAAACAGGAGCATTGGGTTGCATGAGGTGCTCCCGTTTTTCACTTTGGACCTAGAAGCTTCTCTGCCTCAGTTGCCCTTTTGGCACATGGTGAGAAAGAGTTAAAGATTGAAAATCAGTATGACTTGGGCTGGAAAGGCTCCACAGAGGTTCAGTGTGTTACTATCATTATGGCTATGGCTACCCTGGCTTTCTGGACACTGGGCCTAGACTTTTATTGTAATAGGAAGACTATTCCATCTCGTCCTTACATTACCTGAGGCCCTCTCAATTGCAGCAAGGCCTGCAGGAGAAGTTATGGAGCCTGTAATACCCATGATGGTGAGCAGTAAGGGCCCACAAGTGAAACAGAGACAGAAGTAACATTTTGCTTTTGCAAAATGCCTAGTAATAATTAGCTTTTCCCTTATACTCTTATTGCTCTAGGTATAGAGGATTCTTCTGATGTGAACGGAATGAATGATACCCAAAGTCAACAGATCTCCAAAGGAGAAGCTGAGTCCTAGTCTAGGCCATTCCAGTTTGGTCCTTGAACTTCTGGCTCTGAGATGCCTCACTGGCTTTGGTCATGTCATGAGAGAATGATGGATGTACCACTTTTTCAGTGAGTGCCAGACCTTACCATCTGGTACCTCATGAAAAAGCAACAAGTGTCTAGAGATGCTTAAAGAATTGTAATTATGGAGCAGCTGGAGGCAGAAAGAAAGGAGATGTTGCCTTTTTCTGCCCTCCCTTCTCCACTCTGGCATCTCTGAATTCTGTTATAGGGGACTAGGATTCTGTGACCACAGAATTAGCTGTTGTCCTAGGGGTACTATGTTGTAGATAAGAAGGAAAATGTGAGGAATAGGGTCAAAGAATGAGCTTCAGTTACAGGATCAGCAGTAGTTTGGAACAGCCCTGGAGGGGAGATATGGATGAAAGAATGAATAAAAGAATGTTAAATGTGCATCTTGGTTTATGTGTATTGCTGACTGCAGAAAATCCTTGGGCATTGAAATTGATGACTAAGCCTTATCTCTCACATATTGCGTTCTCTTTTTCTCCCCAGATATCCTTGCCTCCCTCTGGCCCCTAAACATAGCTAAGGCTTTCTTCTTTTCTTTTCCAACAGGCAGCTTCGAGGCCAACTCAGCCTTGTAATCATTGCCCGGTTACTGGGACAGACAGAGGTTCTTCCTCTCTGGAAGGAGAGAGCTCAGGTAAAGTTTAAGATTGAAACTGAGTGGAAATTTGATGCTATATCAATATGCCCTCCTCATGTCTAATAATCTGTGCCAGGTATAGCAGTTTAAATGTAGAAAACAGAAGAATTCTACAGTGGGTGAAAGGGGATGAACATTGGAATAGCCATAATAAACTCACAGCTTATTAGTGACCTATAAAAATCAATAAGTATTTATAGAGTAACTACCATGGGTCCAGCTCTGCATTAGAGTGGTACAGATGGAGCACATTGCATCATATGTATCCTCAAGGAACTTGGATAGCTAGAGTGTGGTGAAATTATAGCAGAGCTTGAAAGTGATCAGAATGCCTTCTCAATGGGTGGGGGAGGGGCTGGAGGGAAGGAGAAAATTTGGAACTCAAAATAAAAACATAATTTAAAAAAAAAAAGAAAACTAGATAGCTGGGTTTGCTTCCTTCAATAAATTGTGAAATCTACTTAAAAAGAAAGTTATGCAGCAGAGTTTGAATTTAACATAATAGTCAGTCATAAATTCTCTATCCAAAGGGAGACATGATGAATCCCTGATTTTAAGAAGACTTGCTAGGCAGTGATATACAAGATGGTTGATAGTGGAGAAAAAACATGAATTTGGGAAACTAGATAAGGGACTGTTGTTATGGGATCTCTTTGTGGGGTGATGAGGACCTGGCCTAGTTGGAGGTGATGGAAATGGAAAGGAAGAAGTGGTTCCAAGAGACATTTCAGAGGAAGAAATGTAGGTCTTAGCAACAAATGAATAAAGGGGTTGAAGAAGAAGAAACCAAAGAAAGAAACTAGGAGAAGGAGAAACTTTGAAGAATGAGAAACCAAAAATTGCTTAAAATTTTCCAGCCTGAGCAACTTAGAACAGGGGTGGGAAACCTGTGGCCTCAAGGCCACATGTGGTCACCCCAGATTTAAGAGAATGAGTCATACCACAGATAGAAATAGGAAGGAGCTGGTGTGAAATTGAAGAAGGACAGCATGGTGTAACAGGAAGAACAGTGGTCTATCAGAAGACTCAGGTCCTGGTAAGACCCAGCCTTCCACTTAGCTGTATGGCCTTGAGCAAATCATTTAAGTTCTAGGCTGTTGTTCTTCATCAGTGAGCTAAGGGATAGATCTCTAAGGTCTCCATCAGTCCTACTGTTCTGTGGTCAATTTTGTTTTGTATAAATTGAGTTTAATGACAGGACATCCAAATAGAAATGTCCTATAGGCAAGAAATACAGGCCTCTCTGAATCATCATCAGACAGATGCTATTAAACACCCACCATATACCAGGTTAATGCTTTGGGGTAGAGGGGAGGGAGAAGGGAATGTACTGGTAAATGTTTAACAACCAGCTCTCCAAGGAAAAAAAATGTATGCATAACACACTTCTAAATTTAGTCTGCATCATTGCCATTTTATCCATCACTTCCTTAAGTCTAGACAATTAACAGAACAAATGAAGCCCTTGATTTGCAGCATTTGCTGATTTCTGAGGTGTAGATGCTCAGACTGAAAATTTAACCACAGGCTCCACACCCCTGGACAAGTACCAAAAATTATTCTTTCTTTACAGGAGCTTATCTTGTTCTGAGGAGAAATAGTATATATACATGCTATGGATTATACAAAATATACAAAGGGAGTATACAATATGCAAATATACACAAAATATATACAAAGCAAATACAACGTAATTTTGGGTGAGAAGATGCCTGGGAGCTGATAAGAAAATGCCTTATGTGGGTGGGATGCTTGGGCTGAGCCTTCCAGGAAGCTAAGCTGGCAGAGTGCACCAGAACTATCACCTCCTGAGTCCTGGACACTTTGCCTCTCCTAATGCAGTCCAAGTTTGCATTCTCTTTTTTTGGATGCCACATCCCACTGTTGACTCATCGTGGAGCATGTAGTCCACCAACATGACTAGATCTTATTTTTTAGCTGAACAGCTTCTAGTCATGCCTCCCCTATTTTGTACTTGGCTAGTTAATTTTGTTGAACCCAAGTGTAATATGAGACATTTTATTTATCCCTATTAAATTTAATCTTACTCAGTTTGACCCAGTGACTTTACTTGTTAAGATCTGTTCAAGTCCTAACGCAAAGGAGGATTGTAGGATCATGGGATCCATAGATCAAGAATTGAAAGGGACCTCATGGGAAAGATGACACCCTGAAAGCTCAAGTGAATTGCTCTATAGATATTAAGCAGCAGACTCCAGAGAGAGTAGTCTTTCCACTTTGCCACCCTGCCAAGTTTCCCTCTCATTTTCTGACATCTCCAAACTTGATGAACATCAAATCTATCCCTTTATCCATGTCACTGATTAAAAAAAAAAAAAGCAAAACTTTAAACAGCATAAGCAAAAATCCTTGAACTAAAGAAGTTCTCTCTTCATTCCAAGGTCATGTTGAACCATTAAAGACTACCCTTTGGGTTCAGCTACTCAAATATTTGTGGATCTTCTTCCTGTCTAGTTCACAGCTTTCTATCTTGTTGGTAAGAATAGCATGGGAGACTTGGTCAAATGCTCTGATAAAATTTAGTGAAAGTATACCTATTTTGAACTTCCAGCCTAATAACTCTGTCAAAAAGAGGAAATGAGCTTAGTCCAGCATGAACTGTTCTTGTTGGCTGTTTGTCATCACTGCTGACTTTTCTGCATGCTTGTTAACTATCCTTTAATGATACGGTTAGAATTTTGCCAGAAATCAAGGTTTAGGTCACCGACGAAGAGCTTGCCATCTCTATCCTCTTCCTTCCTTCCTTTTTTTAAAAAAGAGGAGCTAAACTTAACTCTTCAACAAACCTGTGGGTCTTCATTTCTTCATGAGGTTTTAGTAGACTAAAAGTTGAATTCGTAATGTTGTATGGGAACCAAAAATCCTAATGCATTCTTAGTCTACATTGAGAAATTCATTGTGTTTAGGACTAGGGAAGGGCCTGCTGGTTAGACCATGTCTAGATCATTGTGTTAGTCATGGGCTTCACATTTTAGGAGGGTTATTGTTAAACTGGAGAGTTTCTTGAGGAGGACAGCTAGAGTGGTCAAGAACTTTAAAGTTATAGTATATGAGGATTAAACTGAGGATTCCCAGTGAAAGAACTGTAAATATTTAGCCAGGAGAAAAGACTTGAGGGTAGGGGTAAAGGAAGAGCATGATAATTATCTTCAGTTATTTTAAGGGCTATCCTTTGGAGGAGAGATTCATGTTTTGCTCGGCCCCAGAAGACAGATATAGGAGGAATGACTTGAAGTTGAAGAGATGGTGACTTAGATTTGATATAAGAATACACTTTCTAACAAGTAGAGCTATTTAAAGATAGAATAGACTGTTTTATGTAGTTAGTTCATTTTCACTCAGTGAGTCCAAGCAAAGACTATTTGTCAGGTGTGTTGCAAATGGGATTTTTTTTACTGCAGTAGACATTGAATTATTCTGAGGTTGCTTCCAACTTTGATATGCTATGATTCTTATATAAGATCCAAGGTATCAGCAATGGGGGGAAAGTCTGGAGTGTTAGAGAAGTGGTTGAAGCCATATGGTTTAGCAAGAGGAGAGAATCCAGTATAAATAGGAAGTTACTAATGAATTGAGTGAAGTAGAAGAGGAGTTAAGTAAGAGCAGGTTTGGTGGTATTGGTAGAAATTTAGATAAAGAGTTAATCAGATGTTCATTAATTAGGGAATGGCTGAACAAGTTATGGTAGATGAATATGATAGATACTACTATGCTATAAAAAAATAATGAAGGGAAGAGTTCCAGAAAAACCTAAGAAGATTTGTATGAACTGATACAAAGTGAAGTGAATAGAACTAGGAAAACAGTTTATACAGTAACAGCAATATTGTGAAGATAACAAACTTTGGCAGATCATCAAGACAGTGAACAACCACAGTTTCAAAGGACTCGTGATAAAACATGCTATCCACCTCCAAAGAGAGGCTGGATGGACTCAGAATACAAAATAAAGCATATTTTGTTTCCTCTTTTTTGCTTTTTATTTATTTATTTTAGGACATGGCTAAGGTAGGAATTTATTTTGCGTTATTATACATATATGTAATGAGTTTTGTTTTTCTTGACTTCTTAGTGGGTAGGAGATGGAATGGAAGAGAAAGAGAGAGGGAGAAATCAGAACTGAAAATAAAGAGAAATTGAATTTTAAAAAGAATTGGAAAACTGACTTAATCTCAAATATTAAGTGGTATGTTGTGTCAAGGTCGCCATGATTTTGAGGTATGAGAACACAAACAATCATTCTATCTGGGAAAAGTCGAGCATCAGTGCTGATGCCACCTTGGAATCATTCCACCATTGGGAGCTATAATAAACAAACTCTTCTTCCTTACTTTGGAATAGAATAGAAAAAAATAACCCAGCCAAGGGAGGCCTCCTTTCTTGAGTAATTATTTGATTCCTGATGTGAGTTGTTGGCTCTTCATGGCTGAATATTTGGCGTGGTGTCTCACAACTTCAAGCAGTTTACAATCTGTATCCTAATTCTATCAGTACCTGTCACAACCAAAATAAGCCCTTATCCCAAGCCTACTGCATGGGTGTATGCGTGCGTGCGTGCGTGTGTGTGTGTGTGTGTAAGGTTATTTCTTAAGTGATTCATCTCTCTAGTTCAGCTTTCTAGTGCTGTACCCGCAGCCCGGAAACGTAAAAAAGAATAAGCAATCAGCAAGTACAATAGCAGATAACAGGGAGAAGCAGCTTGGTGAGCTGATCTGATTGAAGCTGCTTTAACTAAGCAAGAAGAAAATGGGAGCAAGTGAGGCGCCTGTGAATATGTGCCATCTGCCCATCCCCCATACCCTGAGCTCATGGAGGCTGAGGGCTGTTTAGAGAGCAAAAGGGACCTTGCACGGGGCAAAACCAAAAGGAGATAATATTTGTTGGGGTTCAGAGATGGGAGAGCTAGTGCAGGTTTTTGAAAGAATTCAATCAGACCTTCTCTTTAGCCAAAGGGAGCTTTATTAACACAAAAGCATGCGGGCCTAAGACTTAGCAAGGAGCTAAACAAAGGCAATGATATGGGACAAGGACCAGACTTGTATAGCCAGAAAGCTACAGCCCATAGGATGGTGGTATAAGTTTTAGGGTTTCTAAAAGAGATTGGAGATTTAGGGACAAGATGAATCTTGCAAGATAAGGACATGGGATGAGGAAGATGAATGACACAAGAAAAGGTAAGGGGGGCAAGGGAATCTTTATGACAGGATGAGAGGAGACAAGGAATTTTAGGATAAGGTGAAGTTTTGTGGTATTTCAAAATAAGGGGAGACTTTAGAACACCAGGGAATGAGCAACTCAACCTTTAGGGCACCTCTGTATTTTAGGGTGCCTCTAGAGGATAAACCAGTGGAAGGTAAACTCATACTTTGGGGCACCTTTGTATCCACATCAATACTGATGACTGTGATGCCAAAGGAATGTTTTATTTGTTTGAGTTGTGTATGTGTAATAGTATAATTCCCTATCCTTTATATCTCTTTGTCTTAAAAGGCAAAATCAAACACTTGTGTAGTTGTAAGAATTGAATGGACAGGGCTATTTTAGAAATCACTCCCAGGATTTCTGAGAGCCTGCCAAGGGACTGAGACTTCAGTGGTTTGAGTGCAGAGCCAGGTCAAGTTAATGTCCAAGCTTCCATGGCCAGTCAGCTCTCCCTTGTTCTCCTTCCTCCTTCTCTCCCTGACTGAAGATGGATGGTTTTCTAAAGAACACAGCACCATTTCTATAAACCTAGGGCCACAGACCCAGGGGTGGAGGACTGAAGCAGTGGAGGGGGGGGGGGGGAAGAAGAGAGAGATGATCCTGGCACCTAGCCACCATTTCATCCTTTTAGCAGCCTGGAGACTTTGGCTGTCTAAACCTGCAATCTGGTAGATAGGTGCTGAGCTGAGTGTCTGGCTAGTGAGTCATGTTGAGTCATGATGAAGCAGCCAGGTGTACTTGAAAAGAGGGGCTTTGAGGTGAGCAGGGGAGCTGGACTTGAGGAAAGGCAGTGCTGTAAATCATGAGCAACCATATGGATGTGGCGTGAACAGGTAGTTTGGGTTCAAGTTTCTGAGGCGGAGGATATTGGTAAATATATGAATAACCATGTCCACTCTTCCCTTTCCCCCCAAAGAGCTGCATTTGTGGACTTGACAATCTCTCCTCTCCTATATGCACATTTGCTCCTCCCTCTCTCCGTCTCATATAATGTCTGAGAAGCAAGAGCCTCATTGTCTGCTTTTGCAGACACTAAGAAGCTAACTTCCGAGAAATTAGTCAGCCTCTTCCAGTTTTCAGCCCAGGGAGATGAAGGGTTCTCACTAGTAGAGGCTGCCCAAGTGAACTTATCACCTGTCAGTTTGTAAGCTCCAGGCTGCATGCCTCTAGGCATTTGTACTAATGGTTAGATTATATACTTAGATGCTGTCTGACACCTTCTACCCAAGTACTAAGATAGAGTGTGTTCTCTCATTTGTCCGTACGACTTGCCTTTTTTAAATGTAGAATTTAGAGGAAAACTGCATAGAAAGGAGGCAGAGACCCTCTTCCCAGACCTTGTTGTTCTAGACTCTCTGCCTTTATTTATATAGTATTAGAACCCCCTGGGACTGTGATAACCTTTATGTCTGCGTTCTTAGACTCTCAGAGTAAATTTAGAGTAAACAGAGACCTAAAGAAGTTAAGCAGCTTGCCCAAGAACAGAGAGGCAGGGTTGGGATTCAAAGGTATGTTCTCTGTTTCTCAAACTAGACTTCTCTCTCCACTATACCACACTGTTTCTTTGATATCTGCTATTTATATAGCGCTTTAGGACTTACACCGTTTCTCTACTAGGTAAGTATTATCATTCCCATTTAATTTATTTATTTTGTTTCTTAAGATCATTTTACAGACAAGGAAATCAAGGTCCAGAGACTTTTGAGTGACTTGCCTATGGTCACACAGATAAGTGTCTGAGGCAGGATTTGAATCCAAGTCTCCTGACTCCAAGTTCATTGCTCATTCACCATGCCATACTTTCCTTACAATATTTCCTGTGATGGAGGTAGCACTACCATTCTTACCCCTTGTTTGTATCTGAGGAAACTGAGATTGGGAGAGGATGGCACTTATCTAGGGTCAAGTGGCTATTAAACTTTAGGGCTAAGACTTGAACCTAATTCTCATTCCAAGCTTGTGCTGCTGACCCTCATTATGTATTAGATTCCTAAAGCAATTTTCAGTTTCTAGATAAAAAAAAGAACAAAGAAGCTGCTTGGTTGGGGACTTGTGCTAGGATTCCTAAACTCGACAGTGCATATCCCTAAGCACCACATCAATGATGTACCCTCATCCTCCTCTCCTTTACAGCTGTCCTTACTCGGCCATCTCCTGGGACTCATGAAACCATCTTCCTTAGGGCAACACTTGACAACCTGCTCACCAGCCTTCCAAAACGAGAAGCAACAGCTGGAAGTCAACACGGAGCTAGATCTAGAGGTGAGCCCTTTTCATGTCCTCATCTCATCCAGTGTCCAAGACCTGTGGTAAGGCTATATGTTACAGTGTGTCTCCATTACTCTACATCCTTTGTCCCTCACCAAAAAAATTAAAAAAAAAAAACATTAAAAAAAAAAAAACCCTGAGGCAATTCCAGGGCAGATACCAACAGGTTACCTCCCCTATTAAGAGGAGGTGCTAATTATCTGCTCTATAGCCTGTAATTAGTACCTTTGTACACACCCCCTCACAGAGACACTGACAGGCAATGTAGTGTATACTTGGTATGGAGACTTGAGTGTTGAATGTATCCCTGACACTATACATGTGAATTACCGTGTCTTTCACAGCTTGACATGGCTTTGTTTTCCATGGTGATTTTCAGGTTAGTCTTAAACTAAGCTGTAGGGAGTCGGGTGAAGCTGAGTTGCTTTCATATACCTGTAGAAGCTCTGGCCAGGGGTAGAATGAAAAGCTAAGGAGACAGTGGTTTTGTCATTGAAATGTAAGGAGATGTCGATACTTGCTTTACCTTATGAAGACTGAAGGAATCAAATCCCTGGATGTCTGGGCTCCATCTTTTTCATTCCTAAAGAGCCAAGACACTTCCATGGCTTGGAATAAAGCTAGATCTGGACCTTTGGCTTCCTAACAGAAGCTTGAAGACCTTGGCCCTTTTATTTCTTCGAAATTTAGGTAGGCAGAGAACCTTCTCTGAGGTTTATGTCAATTCATCCAAAGGTTCAGCCTTTGGGCATCTTTTAGCAAATCAGATAAAGGAATTAATTACTTAATGAATGTAGGACCATTAAGAAGATGTGATAATTTCTGGTGTGTGCTTCTCCTCTGGGAACACTGGGAGATTATCTTTCAGTTCTCCCTGATATTCAGCACATTTCTGAGGTTGCTGCTTCCCAAGAGGGTCACAGCTGCCTTTATTCCTTCTTCTGCTCTGTCATGTATTATCTACAAACTAGACCCACTTGTTTATTATAGCTCCTGGCTTGTGCTCAAGTTTCTAAAAAAGCAGAACCAATAATCGACCACTTAAGGACAAAGGTAGTTCTTTTCCCAAAAATGGGTGAAGTTAGCTTTTAGTTCATGTATAAACAGCCTTTTTAATCCTGGATGCCATGAGCATGGATGAGCAATGCTTGTTGGGAGACAGGCCTTTATGGGAATAACAAAATGGGAAAAGTAGAAGAAGGAGGAAGGTAGGGGGAGAGAAAGGAAGAAAAACATGTAATGAAGATTCATAAAGTACCACCACCGTGCACTTCAGCAGCTGCCCATAGGTGCCACCCATAGGTGAGCAGAACCTTGCCCATCTTAGCTAATGCCATCTCCAGCTCAGCAGGTTGTCATTTTTAGTTTTATTGCCTGTCAGTGCCTTTCTGACAGTAGAATATATCCACTTAAAAGACCAAAAGGTAATGAGAAATAAGAGGGAGCCCTAGTTATTTTGGGAACCATTTCTGTTGCATATAGAGGATGCTATGAAAGTTTCTCATGTTGAATGGCCACCATTTTAGAAAGCGACCTGTTGTATTCACACCAGAGTTGGAATGGGCTTGCAGATTTGACTTGGTGCACATAAGCACAGAGTTTGAAGTGCTTGTGTACCTAAGAGGGGGACAGAGGAGATTCTATAGGGCAGAATAAGAAGAGGTTGTGAATGACTTTCCTGGTAGAAACTTACTCTTTGAAGCTTGATGCCATTTGACAGACTCTCTTTCTCTCTCCCTCATGTTCCAGATTTCCTTTCCTTGGAGCTCTGTTTCCTTGCCCTTCTGGGCAGAATGTTGAGTTAAGTAATCAAGAATTGGGTGTGAAAAAGAACACTACTCCAGCAAAGGCAAACAGGAACAAATGGGGTAGATAGGTGGGCTGAGTGGTATTTTGTTTTACCTGAATATTGTGTGAACTGAAAGGTTCAAGTTATACTGTTTAAGAAGCCCTCATCCCTGTGTTACTCAGGCAGGGTGGGGCCTGATTAGTGGTCTGTGATAGAGCTCATTGGAAGCTGGCGCCCAGTCTTAATTCTACTACAACTGACTCCTCATTAGGGTCGAGCATGTTTCATCTTCAAAGAAGACCAGACTCCTCACTAGCCAGAGAGTGAGTGGCGTCATTAACCCAGTTTTACAGGTAGCCATGTTCTCTGCCACTGAAGAGCCTTTCATCCTGAAAGCTCAAAGGATCTGGCTTTTCCCCATGGTGCAGATGGGGAAACTGAGGCCAGCATAGTCACGATGTTAACCGAAAGTGACCCTACTTGGTAAAAAATGGCGGCTTTCCCCAACTCTTAAGGCTATGCTCTCATTTACATTTTGCCATAAATTTATCTCCCACTTTGGCTATATTTACCCCTGAGAAAACCAACCAGTATCCTGTCTCTAGTTCCATGGTAAATTAAAACTGCTAGAGACTTCTACTTCTCTTAATTTCTTTCAAACACTTTTGACCATGTCATCTCCCCACTCAAACTCCAGTGGCTTCCTTTTACCTCCAGGATCGAATATAAAATCAAATATAAAATATTCTGTTTGGCATTTAAAGCCTTTTACCCAGCATGAAATAATGAAAAGTGAAGTGAGCAGAACCAAGAGAACGTTGTATACAAGTAATACAAAGAATAATTGTGAACAACCAAGTTTTAGTACTATAAATACTCAAATCAAGTGTAAAGGACCTATGAAGGAAGATGCTATCCATCTCCAGAGAAAGAACTGATAAATAGAAGTATATATGATGAGGTTTTATATATCTTTATAAATCTGTGTCAAATGGAGCCTCCTGTAGGGCGAGGTGAAAAGGGAAGGAGGGAGCAAGACAGGAACTTAAAATGGAACAAAAACATTTTTAATTAAATGTTAAAAATAATAAAACCTTTCACATCCCCTATTCCCCTTCAAACACTTGATGAGCTTACTCTGCTGGATCCAGATCTATCATTTAACAAGACACTCCATCTCCAGATTCTGTAACTTACCAGTCACTTTCCCTAGGTCTGGTCCACTCTTCTGTCTCACCTCCATCTCCTGGCTTCCCCTGGCCTCCTTCAGGACTCAGGTCAAATCCTGTCTTCTGCAGAAGGCCTTTCTTATGAATCCCTTCCCTCTGTCTACTCTTCACGTATCTTTCATGTACATAGTTATTTGCATATTGTCTCACCAGTTAGTAAACATCTTGAGGTCAGGGACCATGTTTTTGGGTATCCCCAAGCACTTAGAACCCGGTACATAGTAAGTGCTTACTTAGTATATGTTTCTTGATTCACTTATTCCTCTCTCATGAATGTGCAGCTTTGGCCAAGTCTTTCAGCTTTCTCCTCACTGCACATGCTTTTTAATCACCCAGGAGGGAAGAAAGTAGATATTTATTAATATTATATTAGATATTATGTGCCAGACCCTGTGCTAATCTCTTTCCAAATATTATCTCATCTGATCCTTGCAGTAGCCCTGTGAGGTAAATGCTCTTATTATCTCCATCTTACAGCTGAAAAATTTGAGGCAGAGAGAAGTTAAGTGACTTGCCCAGGATCACATGGCTAGTAAGTGTCTGAAGCCAAATTTGAACTCAAGTCTTCAGATTCCAGGTCCAGTGCTCTTTTCTTTTCACTAGCTGAGTCAAGGAATCAGCAAGCCTTTGTTTATGAAACACTTCATGTGCTAGCTCCTCTGCCAAGTGCTGGTGATAGAAAGCAAGGCAAAAATGTAAAAACGGCACCTGCCTTCCAGGAGCTCTCATACTCATTGGGAAGAAAACACATAAATAGGTGTATGTACAATAGATACAGGAAATAGATAAGGAACTATATAGATAAATAAGGAATAAATAGATAAGGAATAAATAAATAGATAAGGAAAATCATCTTAGAACGGTCCAAGTGACTGGGGGCACTGGGGAGTCCTACAAAGGACTCACAATCTACACTCTTTCCTCACCTTCTGTGGCGTTCATACTATAAAGAGAGTCTTGTATGAGGGTGAAGACTCAGCTTTTCCCATTAGATGCTCTTGGCTATAGAAATGCCATACAGTTATGACAGTAACCATCATAATGTATTGTTGGTAATTATCAGCTACCAAGATGCCTACTTTGGAAAGCCAACCACCCATTACACAAAAGAGGCGGCCTGTTCCAGTGGACATGACCCCATCGTGGGAATTCTTGAGACTGGCTTCTTGTCCTGGCTCAGTCAGAGCCAAGCAGCAGGGCAGTGGTAGAGCTCAGGAACGCTGCCTCTCACGGTGGTTCGTGGTTCGATTCAGTGACTCAGACTGTGAATATTAGTTCTGCTGCTTAACTCTTGTGACCTTGGGGAAGCCACTTAGTCTCTCTGGGCCTCAATTTCCTCATTTGTAAAATGAGGGGGTTCAACAAGATGATCTCTAATTCCCATGACCTTGTAAACTTTTAAGCGTTCTTTTGACTCCTTTTGAAGACGTGGGGAAAAAAGGGTTTGACGAATATACCTCACAGCAGTTTTGATATTCACTGACACATTCTAGTCACCAGGTTTTTGAGTCACATTTCTGTAGGAGAAATATAACATTTGGTCAAATAAAAGAGGTCAAAGTAAAGAGATGCTTTTTGGTCATGAAGATGATGGTGGAGCAGTGAATAGAACACTGGCCCTGAAGTCAGGATGACCTGAGTTCAAATGTGGCCTCAGATACTTAACATAAAAACTAGCCGTGTGACCTTGGGCAAGTCACTTAACCCCAATTGTCCTGCATTCCCCCCTCCAAAAGAAAAAAAAAGCAAAAAAAAATATGGTATTCCAATAATAAAATCTAAAAACATGGTGTCAAAAAAAAAAAAGATGATGGTGACAGTTATGATATAGCTTGAAAAGATTGAAAGTAAGATGGAGGTAATCTGTCAGGTTGGAAGTAAGAAGGAGAAAATGTCCTAGCAAAAGATGAAGATCTTCAAGATTGCCTGTAGGTGCCTGGATTAGGCCTGTGAGGCAACCAGCCTTGCCCCTCGAAGTGGGGCTTCTATCCAGGCTCTGTATTGTAGGAGTCTGGGATCTCTTGTCATTCCTTTCTCTATTCTCTGTCAATATTGCATAGCCAGGTCCAGTTTAATAGCATGACCATCTCGAAGTCACCAACAAGAGCCAGGAAATTTTAATGGTTCTGGTGTTCTTCCCCATCATACGGAACTGAAAGTGATGCTGACATAGGGGAAGGGGAAGAGAAATTTGGAACAGAAATGGCACATTCAGGAAGGTCTTCTTGAAATCACTCCTGCCTCCCAGTGCCTTGGTGCCAGCCACTAGTCAGGACACACATTTGATTTTTCTGCTTTCTGTTCAGTAGCATGTCTTGTTTGCCATAGTCTAGAAGAATATCCTGATGAGGCAGAAAAACAGGCTTTGTGTCTCTGGGGGTTTCTTCATCTATGCTAATATAGTTCCACCCAGGCCTGAGCTGTGGAGTGACAGAGCTGCCTCAACACCAAGCCTCATGGGAGCATATGTGTCTGGGTGCTCATGCTCCCCCAGGTTTCTTTTCTGAGTGTGCGCACTCAAGCTGCTCTGGGCTTGGGTGGCGAGTGTGGGTGATAGTGTGTTTGTTAATATAGGATGGGTGTTTGTTTTAATTTTATTTTATGAATGCATGTGCTTTTGTAATGTTTCTGTGTATGTCTCTGCCCATATTGTGTATGTCTACTGATGTTTCTCTGTGTATTGCTTGTCAGACATGGAACTCCTTTGTGTTTGTATGGATTGTATGTTTTTGTGTGCATTGTGTTCTGTGTGATGTCTTAATAGAGGAGATGAACAAGTTTTACTGCTTTCACTGCTGCGTCAGGTAGCCAGGCAGGGAGATTTGTCTGGGGCGTACGGGGTGAGGTTTGGCCAGGTCATGACAGGGAGAGGCACTTTTTTTCCCTCTCTCTTATAAGTGAGGAATTAAAGATGCTGCCATATCCTGATAGCAAGGTGTCTGCTGTCTTTGGGAGTCCTCACTACTCTTTTTTTTTTTCCTCTATAAGCAAATTCTATTGCGCATCACTCAGATCCATCTGATTGCCCCTCTGTTCTTGGACCCAATAAGGATCAAAGAAGTAAGCAGAGGGCTCCAAGATCCTATCCCCACTGGCGATCTGACTTGAAGTCTGGTCTTGTTTTGCAGACTTCTAACAAGATGGACAACTTTAATTGTTTAGGAAATTTTTCCTTATATTTAGCAAAAAATCTGATTCCCTGCATCTGCTCATTCAATCCTCAGTGGCCAAGAGTTTAATTCTTTTCCCTTGTGATAACTCTTGTAATATTTGAAAATAATGTAATAACCCTTGACATACTTGAAAACAGCTATCATTTCCCTCCTGAGGCTTATCTTCTTCAGGCCAACTATCCCTGTTTCCTTTAACTGATCCTCATTTGCCAAGTCTTATCACTGTCCTGGGCACCTTCATCTGGACATACTTCAGTTTGTCAGTTTCTTTCTTAAAACTTGGTGCCCAGAATTAAATGCAGTACTCAGAATGTGGTCTGACAAGAGCAGAGAGCATTGGGACTGCCACCACCTTCATTCTGGATGTTATATTGTCCTGTGGACAACATGAATTTTGTGTCTCTCCAGCTCCCATGTCACACTGAGGACTCATCTTGATTTGTCATCCACTTAAACTCCAATATCTTTTCCACACAAAGTATTGGTTAGCCACGCTTCTCCAATCCTGACCTTATGTGGTTGATCTGTTGATCCCAAATGGCGTTCTTTACATTTATCCCTAATTCATTCTGTCTTATTAATTTCAGTCCGTTGTTCCAACTCTGTCATCCAGTATGTGTTACCAGCTTTTTGTGTCATCCATAAAGTTGATAAGCTTATATTATATATGCCTTTATCCAAGTTGTTGATTATAATATCTGTCTTCCCTATCCCACAAAGATGTTATAGAGACCAAATTATATAATGCCAGCACATCACAAAAAGCTATATAAACACAAGGTATCATTATTATTAACTCTACAACATAATTTTCACCCTGACCATAGCAGGGTGAATGCCTGGCTTCCTGGCTTTGTGAGAGGGGAAGAGAGAAGTCATATTCTCTGTGTCATAGAATAAGACATGTGGAACCTCAGAGTTTCCTTTTCCCGGTCCTGTTTTCTCACAATGAAATAATACTTCCCTTCTGACTTCATGCATCTCCCCTCCTGTAAAAAATACGTATATGTGTATGTTGGAGTAATGATAGCTCCATTTGTTTTGTGCATCTCTACTCTTGAAAGAGGGATTCAGAGGAAACTTTTTTTTTAAACATGAGGTAGAAACTCTCGGGTTCTATTCCAGAATGTCCACATACCTTCCCTTTCTGTGCCTCAGTTTCCTTCTGTTGTAAACTGAGTGATGGGGTTTACTTTACAATCTGATTCACTATTTACGATCCTACCTTGGGAAAGAGGTCTCTGAGAAAATGATGTTGAAAAGAGTTTTTAATTAGACTACTGGTTGATTGGCACACCAAACATTAGCAATTACTTAACCTTTTCTAGAGTTTCAGAATGAATACTTTTAAGACATTTGAGGGCAAGTGCTGCAAAGTTCAGTCCAGTTGTGCCTAACAGGCTTGAAACTGTAAGAGATATATTTGGATTTTTCATCTTCTTTGTCTTTCACATCAATCAGCCGCTCTTGTTTATTCTTTCTTTGATATATCTCTCAAATTCCTCCCTTCCTCTCTATTGCCACTGTCACTATTCTGTTCGAGGCTCTTATAACTGAGTTAACTGCAGTAGCTTCCTAACTTTCCCCTTCCCACACTAGTTTCTTCCTCCATTTAATCCATCTTGAATACAATTGTCTTATTTTTCATAACTCCTTGGCTTAAGAAAAATGGCTTCTTGTCCATTTGATCAAAAATGAACTCCTTTGTCTGGCATTCCAGACCCTCCAGCTATATCAACTATTCCTACATTATCCGCTCAACTTCATCTCACATTATTCCCAGATATGAGTTCTTCACACCAGTCATCTTATTGTCTCTCTCATCTACCATGCTTGCTCCTGCTACCCAAAGAGTACCCTCTGTCTGGAACACATTTCCTGCTCTATCTTACAGGTCAATGTTCAACTCAAAATCCATCTCCTCAAAACCTCTGCTGCCTACTCCAGCCCCTTGTCTCTTGCTTTGAATTCCTATAGTTCTTTTTTTCTTTTTTTTTTGCTTTTTGGAGGGGGAAAGGCAGGGCAGTTGGAGTTAAGTGACTTGCCCAAGGTCATGCAGCTAGTAAGTGTTAAGTATCTGAGGCCAGATTTGAAATCAGATCCTCCTCACTCTAGGGCCAGTGCTCTATTCACTGTGCTATCTAGCTGCCACTGAATTCCTACAGTTCTTATCATCCATACTGCATTCTCTAATACTTGGTTGTATACTACCTTGTATTGTTTTTTAGTTGTAACAATCTGTGTCTCTCCCGCTCTACCTTCCCCAAAACAGGATTACTGATACACTTCCCTGTAATTACATCCTTGAAAGCTGCCCCCAGTTTCAGGAGACTTCTTGATTCAGAGGTCCCAGAAACATCTTGTGACATAAAATCTCACCATTTTTCCAGACACAGGATAGGTGCACAAAGAAGCAGATATCCTCAGTATACAAGAAGTAGAATAGGAGTTAATAAGTGGCCAAAGGAGAAGGAAGACAGGTCTCAAGACTGAAGGGCAATTATGGAATTTCCATGGCAGTTAGAGACTAAATTCAATTTAGCATGCATGTATTAAGTGCCTGCTGTGTGCAGAGCATTATACTGCGCACTAGAAAGTATAATACAGAGTTTGGATAAGACATAATCCCAGCCTTTATGTAACTTATAGCCTAGTGAGGGACATGATGCATACACAAGAGTACCAGTGGAATAACTCTTTCTACCTTTGATCTCTGCATTTGCCATATGACCAACCCTTCTTCTCTTTTTGTTGTATAATTCTCTGATGATATCCCTTACCCCAGTTATTCAGAGTTCCTCAGTTGTTAAATGTTGTAGCCTTTTCATACCTCCCTTTCCATTGTCCTCTGTATGATGTTGCTCATCTTTGGTTTTTCTATAGAGGTAGTGGTATTTCAATAAGATGAATAAAATATTTGTGTTGAAAGGATGAGCCTTTGGCCCAGGATGTAGGATGAATAGGGAGCCCGGGGGGGTGGGGGTGTGAGGGGGGGGGGGGGGAACTGGCCCGAGGTTCCCTAAGTCTTTCTGCCAGCTGAGAGGTGACCTGGGGTCTCTAGGCCAAAGCTGCCCTAGCCCCAGTTCTATCCCCATGCCCAAGAGAGGAAAATGATTGAAATTCCAGGTCCATGAAGCCTGTTCCGGCAGAGTGACTGGAATATTAATGCCAACTTGGATTTGGCAGTTGTGACGTTTGGATGAGTCAAAAAAAAAAAAACTTGCCAGTGATTGAACAGGAAGTAAAATTTCTGTGTGGCTTATATGTCTTCTAGGTCACCACATAATATGTTTCTCTGGGGCTGGGGAAACCTGTGATAGAAGTAGTGAGTTGGATACCCAAGAGGAGACCCATCATGAGCAAACTATCACCAGAAAGAAAAGCAAGATTTCTCAGAATCTTCCAATTTTGAAAGGTCTTCTCTAGCCAAGAGAATGGGTTAGGAAGCAGAAGGAAACCAAGGCCAATGTGCCCATTGTCATTAGCCATGGTATTTCTAGTGTTTACTGTCAGTGTGAACACTGACAAGAGGTATCATTGGGTAGGACTAGTATTCCAAGATACCCCTGACCAGAATTATCAGAAACTCTACAGTGAACAGGGCATGCAAGTCATTTTGGATCCCGTGAACAGTGTTCATCTATTTTACTGACAGCTTTCTCAGTATAAATCCTCTTTGAGAAGATAATCACTGACTTCCATCTTTGGGAGCAGCCCTGAGCCAGTCCAATAGTCTATTAGTCATCAGAATATAACATGAGGAGGGGGTAGCTCAAGTGCCTTTCCTATTAGTTATTCAGATACTGCTCAGTTTCCAGGGCTTCTCAAATGGGGCAGCAAAAGAATCAAGGGAGAAAACACAGCTGGATGTAAACTTCATCTGAAAGGAGACCCCATTCTTTTACTTTAAAATCTCTTTTGGTGCTAACACATCTGATGTCCTTTATTTTATTACCTCCGGTGAACGTGGGCAGTCTTGCTTTGGGAAAAGTTCAGTTTTTGAATCTCCAAACTGGGAAACTTCAGAATTCCTTTGCAAGATAGAAGATTCTTAGATTCCATGTTACCCTCTTCAAGGAAGTAAACTATGCAGTAGGTGAAGAAGAAGAAGACAATGACAAAGAAGATGACGAAGAAGACGATGATGACAATGATGACGACGACAACTTTTGCTTTTATGGGAAGTTTGGGGGGGGGGGGGGGTCAGTAAAAGTATTTTGCAGTTTCCCAAAGGCAGTCTAGCCCTTTCTTCTCTTTTTCAACTCTGAGCCCAGCTCATTGTCCGTCTGTATTATTTGTCTCAGATATAATTACTTTTGTACACATTCTATAGGGGGTTCATTTAGATGCATGTGAAATCTGGGCAACATCCATTTGGTTTTTCCTGTGTGGATGAACATGCCAAACTTATTTGGGTAATATCAGATGTCTTTCTAAGGACAGCCTGGTGGCACAGTAGTGTTGGGACTGGAATCAGGAAGATTCATCTTGTTGAGTTCAAATCTAGCCTCAAACAGTTACTAACTGTGTGACTCTGGGAAGTCACTTAACCCTGTTTGCCTCAGTTTCCCCATCTGTAAAATGAACTAGAGAAGGAAATGGTAAAATCACTCCAGTATCTTTGCCAAGAAAACCCCAAATGGAGTCATAAAGAGTTGGACAAGATTTAAATGACTGAACATTGAAATGAAAGGAATGTCTTTTCTGCAGGCTCTATAATTGTCTTGGGGTCTGACATAAACAATACCAGTGTCATCCACAAAAAAGTGCATCTATCCATAAGGAATCCCTCCTTGTGGAGTAGTCAGATGGCACAGTGAATAGAGCACCAGCCCTGGAGTCAGGAGGACCAGAGTTCAAATGTGGCCTCAGACACTTAACACTTACTAGCCGTGTGAACTTGGGCAAGTCACTTAACCCCAGTTGCCCTGCTTCCTCCTCCAAAAAGAAAAGGAATCGCTCCTTGATGTGTACTGTGTGCTGGAGTTGTTACAAAGCAACTACTTTGGGTAAACATCCCTGCTATATCTACTTGATCCAATTCTACTGCTTTTCTCATCCTTGTACTCTTTAGGGTAGTTTATACTTCTTCTGGAAGCACCTCAGGGACTGTGATGTTAGAAGCCAAGTGTGGTGGTTCCATTATGCTTGATAGAGAAAACAGTTTGTTGTAACGATTTTTGCAAATCTTTTCCATTTTCCTTCTGTTTGTAGGGCTCTTTTTGTTTTCATCCTTGAATACACTTGGGATGACTTTGCTTACATGGATAGCTTGCCCAACTTTCTGTAGACTCGTTTTTATCTTCTTTTGTTTCTCTTTGTTTTATGAGACAATACTGGTCATAATCACCTATCATCTTTCTTAATGAGATTTTACAAAAGAATTTATATTCAAACCTGGTTTGCCTTTGGCAGCCATCTCCCCAGGTTTAACAAGTCAAGTGTTTGCTCAGGCAGTATTTTTTTTTCCAAGTGATTTTTTTTTTCTTTTTTTTTTGTGGTCTTGTAACAACTAATTTACATTGCTTTAACTTCTGGATGAAATCGTTATAGTTAATGTTGATGTCATTTCTGTTTTCTCTTTCCCATTTTTATTTTTTAATAGATTATTTAAATCATTCAGGGTTAATCTTTTCAATTTTATGCCATTTTTTTTCCTTGTCAATATTCTTTCTTCTTGTTTATTGTATATTCTGATTGTAGCTATAATGACTTGATGGTCTGAATTGCATAGATAGCTGACTCAGGGATAGCTCTCATGTCCATAAAAAACCTTTTCCTGTTCTATTAAAATGTAATTAATTCTGCTCTTTCTAATTTTTTTGTGTGCTGACCATGTCTAGCACATAGCACTTAAATTTTTTTATTTAATATTTTATTTTTCCCAAATTACATGTAAAAACAATTTTCAACATTCATTTTAAAAACTGAGTTCCAAATTCTCTCCCTCTCTTCCCACCTTCCTCATTGAGAAGACAAACAATTTGACATAGTTTATATGTGTATAACCATGCAAAACATATTTCCATATTAGTCATGTTGTAAAAGAAAATATAGACCAAAATAAAAACCAAGAAAAATGAAGTAAAAAAGTTTGCTTTGATCCGTATTCAGACTCATCAGTTCTTCCTCTGGGGATGTAAAACATTTTTCATAAGTCCTTCAGAGTTGCCTTGGATCATTATATTGCTGGGGCTAATCATTGACAGCTGATCATCTTACAATATTACTGTTCCTGTCTACAATATTCTCCTGGTTCTCATTTCACTTTGTATCAGTTCATAGAAGTCTCTCCAGATTTTTCTGAGAGCTCATCATTTCTTCTATCACAATAGTATTCCATCACAATGACATACCACAAATTGTTCAGCCATTTCCCAACTTATGGGCATCCCCTTAATTTCCAGTTCTTTGCCACCAGAAAAGAGCTATTGTAAATATTTGGGCATAGTTCCAAATTGCTCTACATAATGGTTGAATCAGTTCAGATCTCTGCCAGTAGTGCATTAGTCTCTCAATTTTCCCATATCTCTTCCAACATTTATCATTTTCCTTTTCTGTCCTATTAACCAATCTAATAGGTGTGAGATAGTACCTCAGTATTGTTTTAATTTTCATTTCTCCAATCAATAGTGATTTAGAGCATTTTTTTCATATGGCTATATATAGCTTTGATGACTTCATCTGAAAAATGATTTCATATTTTTTTATTATTTGTTAATTAGGCAATGGCTCTTAGTTTTAAAAATTTGACTCATTTCTCTACATATTTGAGAGATGAGGCCTTTATCAGAGAAACTTGCTTCAAAACTTTTTTCACAATTATGATTACTAACTGTATTTTCCCTCCATCCTATTTTCTGTTTTATTTATTTATTATTTTATTTATTTATTCTATTCTCTCTCTCTCCTTTCACTCTCTCCCTCCTGAAAAGTGTTTTGCTTCTGACTATTGCCTCCTCCAATCCACCCTTCCTTCTCTGTGCACCACGATCCCCTTCTCTTATCCTCTTCCCCTCTTGCTTTCCTGTAGAGTAAAATAGATTTCAATACCTAGTTGAGTGTATATGTTATTCTCTCTTTGAGCCAATTCTGATGAGAGTAAGGTTCAAGCACTCCCCATCATTTCTCCCATCTTCCTCTCCACTATAATAGCTCTTTCTTGACTCTTTTATGTGAGATAATTTACCCCATTCTATCTCTTACTTTCCCTTTCTTCAATATTCTGTTGTATTCAACTCACACCTAAGCCTTCTGTCTATATATATTCCTAACTGTCCTAATAATTGGAAAGTTCCTATGAGTTACAAGTATCATCTTCCCATGTAGGAATGTAAACAGTTTAACCTTATAAAAGTCCCTTATGATTTCCCTTCCCTGTTTACCTTTTTGTGCTTCTCTTGAGTCTTGTATTTGGAAGTTAAATTTTCTATTCGGCTCTGCTCTTTTCATAAGGAATGCTTGGAAGTCCTCTGTTGCATTAGATGTCCATTTTTTCCCCCTGAAGGATTATATTCAGTTTTTGTGGGGAGGTGTTTCTTGGTTGCAATTCTAGCTCCTTTGCCTTGTAGAATATCATATTCCAAGTCCTCTGGTCCTTTAACGTAGAAGCTGTCAAATCTTGTGATATCCTGACCATGGTTCCACAATACTTGAATTGTTTCATTCTGGCTGCTTACAATATTTTCTCTTTAACCTGGGAGCTCTGGAATTTGACTATAACATTCCTGGGAGTTTTTATCTTGGGATCTCTTTCAGGAGGTGATCAGTGAATTCTTTCAATTTTTATTTTACCCTCTGCTTTCAGAATATCAGGGTAATCTTCCTTGATAGTTTCTTGAAAGATGATGTGTGGGCTCCTGTCTTGATCATGGTTTTCAGAAGTCAAACAAAATTTTAAAGTATCTTTCCTTAATCTGTTTTCCAGGTCAGTTGTTTTTCCATTAAGATATTTCACATTGTCTTCTTTTTTTTCATTCTTTTGGTTTTGTTTTATTGTTTCTTGATGTTTCATAGAGTCATTAGTTTCTACTTGCTCAATTCTAATTTTTAAGGAATTATTTTCTTCAGTAAAGAAGTACCTCCCTTTTTCTTTGGTCAGTTCTCCTTTTACTTTCTTCAGTGAATTTTTGTGCCTCTTTTCCCATTTCACCAATTCTGCATATCAAGGCATTCTTCTTCTCGTTGGATTTTTGTATGTCTTTTACCATTTGGCTTATTCTGTTTTTTAAGGTGTCATTTTCTTCAGTATTTTTTGTGCCTCCTTTACCAAACTGTTGACTCTTTTTTCATAGCTTTCTTGCATAACTTTCATTTCTCTTCTCAATTTTCCCTCTACCTCTTTTACTTGATTTTTTTTTTTTTGCTTTTTGGAGGGGGGAAGGTAGGGCAATTAATTGGGGTTAAGTGACTTGCCGAAGGTCACACGGCTAGTAAGTGTTAAGTGTCTGAAGCCAGATTTAAACTCAGGTCCTCCTGACTCCAAGGGCCGGTACTCTATTCACTGGGCCACCCACCTAGCCACCCCTCTTACTCGATTTTTAAAATCCTTTTTGAGCTCTTCCATTTCCTAAGACCGATTTATATTTTTCTTGGAGGTTTTGGATGTAGGAATTTTGACTTTGCTGTCTTCTTCTGAGAACGTGTTTTGGTCTTCCTTTTCGCCATAGTAACTTTATATGATCAGAATTCTTTTCTTTGAATGAATGAAATGAATGAAAAAATTCATTTTTCCAGCCTATTTCTTGACTTTTAACTCCTTGCTAAAGTGGGGCTCTGCTTCCAGGGTGGAGGGCTCACTGTTCCAAGTTCAGAGGTTTTGTACAACTGTTTTCAGAGATACCTCTAGGGACCTATAAGTTTTTAGCTTTTCCAAAAGAGTATAATCTAAGGAGAGATGCATTACACTCTTCTGGGCTCTGTTTTGGTATGTGAGCACCTACAAGCTCTCTTTTCTGCCCTGGAACTGTGAGGAGGGTCCCTGTTCCCCTACAGTCATAAGCTCTGATGTGCTAGTCCTCCTCTTTGTCCTGAGACTGCCATCCAGGATAGTGACCTGGATCTGAGTATGGGCAAAAGAGTCCTGCCCCCAATGCTAGCAAAGAGACCCCTGTAATCTCCTTCTGACCAGTTGCACAACCGCCTTACCATCTGTGGACTGAGTGCTCTGGAAGCAGCTGCTACAGCTGCTGATTCCTTTACTCCCAGGGCCTGCTCCTGGTTTGTTGGGGCCCGGTCTGTGCTGGTACAGCCTGCATTGAACTGTCCTTCACTCTCTCCCTGGTGTGACAGACCTTTCCTACCAAACATTTTAATTGTCTTGGACTGATAAATTGTTCACCCTCTTCTTTTGTGGGTTCTGCCACTCCAGGATTTATTTTAAAGCGTTATTTAAAGGTCTGTGGAGGGGTTTGGGGGAAAGCTCAAACAAGTCCCTGCCTTCTCTCTGCCATCTTGGCTGTGCCCTCCTGGCAATTTTTTTTAAAAAGGAAGTGTTTATGATCTAGAAATATGAGGCTTCTGCGTAATTTATAAGCCTTGGCCCTTTCCATTTCTTTTTCTGGAATCATTCTTCACGTTTAGATGTCGCTTTAATGTTTACAACAGCTAGGTGAAGTAGGTAATACGAATATGAGCATCACTATTCTACAAACTAATTATTTCAGTGATGTAAACTGAGGCTCAGAGAAAGTAAGTGATTTACCCTGAATCACACCACCAGCAAATGTTGGAGTGAGGCTGGAGCCCAGATCTTCTGCCGACATCATTCTTTCCACTACAACATGACCTTCTCCATTGAAATAGTTCAGGCAAGTGCTAATGAGGACCTATCCTAGGGTGGTTCCAATGGGAATAGAAAAGGAGGGACAGATGTGAGAGACATTTGGAAGGGAGAATAACAGAAGCGATCTACATGAGCACACTCACACATTTGCACACAGACCTCATCACCCGTACACACACACACACACACACACACACACACACACACACACACACACATTTTCTTCTTAGACACACATAGAATCCAGTCTTCAGCTTGGCAGCTAGTGGAGCAGGGTTTTCCTGTTCAGCCTCCCTATGGGTCAGGGTCTCTAGATTCCACCAGAGTAGCAGGAAGAGCCAGCGAGTCCCTGTCCCCACACCCTCAACTTGGAGCAGGAAGGGAGAGAGGAAGGGTGGCCTGGGTGGGAGCTTTGGCAAGTGTTTAATCACTGTGCTATGTACCCTCTAACTACCTCCATCTCCCAAGAACACAACTCTGACTCTGAAAGCCCAGGATGACCTTCTGAAAGAAGAGCAGTATTAGATCTTGGCAGGCCAGTTCTTGTTCCAATTCCCTTTTAGTTAGAGATTTCAACAACTTGGGTTCATGGGACCATCTCTATTCAGCCCTGGAAGGAATTTTAGAGACCACCTAGCCCAACCCCAACATTTTACAAATGAGAAACCAAGACTTACAGGTGACTTTCCCAAGGTCATGCAGGATCAGGATTTGAACCTAGGCCTACGAACTCCAAATTCTTTGCAAATGTTTCAGTTTCTTTCTCTGTTTCTAAGAGGGTAGGAAGTAAGCATCATATTCAAGAAAAAGAAATTGAGTCCTAGCAGGAGAAAGTGTCGAGTCCAGAGTCCATTAATAAAACGTCGATAGAACTCAGAAGCATAGATTCCCATTGCAGGTTCTCTTTGTGTTGACACAGCTGATGTGTTGTATTAAACCTACATATGTGAGGGGTCCAACTTGGTTAAGGGTGTGGGCATCTACAGCTGACAGCTCTCAACAGTGTCAGATGGGATAGCGGTGCCTCATTGTTCAGCTGGAGCAGGGACAGCCATGGTCCCTTGCCAGCAGAAGAACGGCCACAGGGTGTTGCTGCCATTAAGCGGACATTCCCAACAGATGTTCCGGAAGCTGTGTTCCAGGCCAGATGCTGCCAGGCTGTTTCCCATCACCCTAGAGTGGCCTCAGCCTTACTCCATATCAAAAAAATCCACCCTCTTCTCTCTCCTTGAATAGACCACTTTGGCTTCAGGGATCGCAGTGGGGGGCTGGTATAACTGTACCCACAGCTCCTTTGGCTTGTCCCATCCTTTTTCAAATTTTTCCCCAGGACATTCCCATTTACGGTTTCTCCATTTCCTACTCTCCCTACTGCTGGGTCCTCATACATTAGGCTAGGAAGGAATAGTGTGTCATCCTGCCTCATTTCCTGGTGGCCCTGGGTTACTCTCACTTTAAACCCCACCCCCACCCAGATCTGGGATTTGTAACTGATAACAGTTCTGAATTAGTCATTTCCAAAGTCAGATCTTTTTTTCTTTTTTGGAGGGGGAAAGGCAAGGCAGTTGGGGTTAAGTGACTTGCAGATGGGACTTCTTAACCTTTTTCTGTGTGTGTCATGGACCTTCCCCTTCAAGGGGCAGTGGCAGTCTGGTGAAATCTATGGATCCCTTCTCAGAACAGTGTTTTTAAATGTATAAAATAAAATACATATGACTATAAAAGACAGCAATTATATTGGAGTATACATATGTATGTGTGTGTATGTATACATAGATATAGATATATACATATATATATATTTTAAGAGTTCTCAGATTTAATCCTTCCCTCTGGAAACAGTGCCTTCTATGTACTTCTTCAGCTCCTACTGGTGCTGAGTTAGAAGTGAAGAAGAATCTCATTTATGAAAATAATCTTTCAGCCCTAGGACTGAAAGGAGCTGAATGAGCTGGGAATGCACAGTATAATTTGTTCATTAGAATGATGACAAGAATAAGGAATCAAAGACAGTAGGGAGGGAAAAAAATAGAGGGAGAAATCCAGGCAATTGTGAGTGGCAGAATAAAGATGGGGATTTACCCTAAGAAAGTACCACCCTTTGTTCTTCCTCCCTGGAAAGACCTGCCGGGCCAGCTTCCTTCTCTGCTTTTGGGCTCAGCCTTCGACTTGTGGCCTTCACGCTGCATGGCCTCTAAGATTACTCATTATTAATTACTGTTGTTATTTGCCTAGTGTGTGATAGTGTACATAGGTCTTGCCTTTAGGGCCTAAAGGCAGAAAATGACACTTCTGCATGGCCCCTGGGAAGAAGATGCCCAAGCCTCTCCCTTTTCTCCCTTAAGATGGCATGTGAGCCCTTCACCTGCCAATTCTAGGCTGCAGGCTGAGTGCAAGTGATCATTGAATATTACCGAAAGAAGCCTGTCTAGTTTCAGTCCAGATCCAGGGATTCTGGTTTGAAATGGCCCAAGGACGTCTAATCTAATAGTAGATCCCAGCCAGCGTGGGAGCACTGGTTAGTCTTACAGCTGACGTGAAGTTTTGGGTACATTCTTAAGTTTCCCAGACAAGCCCTCATAAGTAGACTTGATCCCTCAGCTGTGTCCCAAAGCTAAACTCTCTTCTCCAGGATAAACCCAAGTAGAGGCTGGGCTAGGCCTGACCTCCAGGTCCTCAGTTCTAAGCAAAAAGCAGATAATTGAGACTTTATGTTGAGTTCTTCACACCATAGTATTCATCCTGTCATGCAATTACTTACCTAGAATCTCTCTGCAGTAGGATAGTCAAAGATAATGGAGATCATTTTGGGTCCTGCCTGCCTCACATAACAGGGCAGGGACAGTCTGTATCAAGGATATGCTGTATGACCCACTTTTTAAGTTTAATCTGAATTATTAATATTTTCTCCATCACTTTCTTAAGTCTAGACAATCAACAAAACAATACATGAAACACTGGTTTGTAGTGTTTTCAAAGTGTAATTGCTCATAACACTGAAAATGTAATAATTGGCTCTCAAGGGCCAACATAAACTGATTCCAGCACACTTTTGGACAAAGGGTCTGTACCCTCTGTCCTCTACTACCAAATCATCTTGGGAGTGGTGATGGGCCATCCAGGTGGCCCAGTGAATAGAGTACAGGGCCTGGAATCAGGAGGACCTCAGTTCAAATCCTGTCTCTGACACTTACTAGCTGTGTGAACTTGGGCAAGTCACCTAACCCCAACTGCCTCAACAAAACAAAACAAAACCAAAGTCATCTCAGTAGTTAGCATCCCACCATGTTCCTTCCCCCCCCCCCCCCAAGACATTCTTGGCTCCCGTGGTTGGTTCTTCCAAACTTTGTCCACCTATTCTTTACTTTATTATCACTAGTAGCCCAGAATCCAAGAGACCTCAGAAGGCATCTAGTCTAACTTGCACTTTGACAGCAATTCCCTCAACAACACATTGAATCATTGATTCTTCAGTCTTTTCTTGAAGACCTCCAACAGCCCATTTCCATGTAGGCAGATATCCCTTAGCATACTCTTCCTCCTCTTCCTTCTCCTCCTCCTCCTCCTCCTAATAATAATGCCTTTAAATAGCACTTGAGGCTTACAGAGTACTTTCCTCACAACAACGCTGTGAGGCTGATAGTATGAATATTAGCACCCCCATTTTACAAAAGAGGGAGTAGGCTCAGCAAAGTTGAATAACTTGGGTCACATAGGTGGTACCAGAACTGAGACTCTAATCTCAGTCCTCTGAGTCCAAATCTAGTCCCCCTCTTTTCCTATTGGGAAGAAAAATCAAGCCTTACTATTCCTCAATCACTGTCTCTATTCCTTCTCTTTCCCTAGTGTGGCAGGGGCCAACTGGTGGGAGCCCTGTGAGCTGTCCTTGGACCAGGCACTGACTCAGCCAGTGGCTAAGGCAGCTCTGCTGGAAAAAATACAGCACTGTTGAGTAGCATCTTCCATGACAGCCTGTGAGCTAGGGTTTTCCTTGTAGCCAAGTCCCACTCTCCCACTAGCTAAGCAGCTGTCCTAGAGCTTTGTTGGAATTGATCCATCCAGCCCCAAGATGGAGAGAGCAGCAATCTTTGTGCCCTTTTGGCTACAGCAAGATTTAACAGCCTTGTGCTATTTAGCAGAGGGGACCTGGTAGTAAAACTGAGGTTTTGGTGTTTTTGTTTTTGTTTTTAAATAGGATTGAGTTAAGATTGAGTACTTGTCCCTTACAGGGTCAGGGGAAAAAATGTTCCTGCTATGGAAACTATCATCATTTTGGTTAAATTCACTTAAAGTTATTTTCATGTAAAAAAATTACTTTCTCTCTTCTTTTTATTCCTGACTTTAGTACCGTGACAAGCTCGTCTGTCCCCTTGGCATCATCTGGAGGGAAATTTTGCAAATGGAAAAGCATCTTGGGAAATATCTGTCCATCCACTTTTCCCCATCTGGCACATGAATTACTCTCTCCCTCCTTCCCCAATCTCAATCTCAACCCCTAAACCCAAACTGAGAATACATTCTCCTAGATGAAATTGACTAGATCTTGGTGGGTTTTTTTTTTTCTTAACTCCCACTGCAAATAAACCACTATGCTAAGGGCTTTTAAATTTTTTTTATGGGGGCAGTGGGGAGGGTGGGAAACTCACAAAGGAATATAAGATAAGATTCCTGACTTGGGGAATGTAACAATCTTGTCAGTATTGGGTTTAGACATGTCCTTTTCCTGGATTCTGAGACTCCCCCAGGTGCTCAGTAAGGTTCTTCCTTTACCTTGGCTTTTCCTTGGGACTTGCAGACTCTAGTTCTATCTTCTAATCTTAGTTGTTGGAATAGTTGTATTTCATGAGAGGAGCTGAGCTGCCTCAGCTCGTGATCTTATTCTGCAGCAAGAGAGGGAACTGAAGTAGGAGATGCCTTTTCCAAAGTCCCTCCAGAGTGAAAACCATGGGGACTCCACTTTTATTTCTCCCCTCTAGCATTTCTCTGACATGGAGCCATGAAAGTGCACATAATTAATGGTGGGATGCCCAAGCAGTCTGCAGCTACACCTGATCCCTGTCTTCTCCCTACATCACTCTGGGTGTCCTGTGGTAAGATAACAGTGGTAGGGAAAGTATTGTATCTAGGTATGGGTGTTGTGTCCCATGGATTGGACTCCCTTTCCTGCTGCTGAGGAGTCCAGGGCTCCTAAATCAATCATTCAGTCAGTAAACATTTCTGAAATAGGCCAGTTCCAGGCACGGTGCTAAGCACTGGGGATACAAAAAAGACATAAGACATAGTCCCTCCCCTCTGGGGGCTTACAGTCTAATAGGGGAGGCAACATGCAAACAAATATATATAAAGCAAGCTGTATGCAGGATAAATAGGAAACAATTAACAAAGAAATCTTTAGAATTAAGAGGGCTTGGGGAAGGCTTCCTGGAGAAGGGGGGACAGGAATAGGCTTGCTGGAGTTCACCAGACGGTCACCACAGGCCTGCAGCAGGAAATGGGACTTGCACCTGGTTGTTTACTCCTTGTCTTAAGGGACCCTCCCTTTCTCCCTTCCTACCTCCCCTCCCCCCACATGCACATACACACCCCTCTATGATGTTTCTCCTGGCTCTTGAAAGCCTGCTTTTTGTACCCCAACAGCCCTGGGTATTTTTAGAGGGAGAAATCCCTTCCATGGCTTGGAAGTTCTTTACCAGGACTCGCTATAAATGATAATGCTAACCCCAGGAAGCAGATTTTGTCTATGAGGAGGCTCTGTTTACTTCCCTTGAAGTCTCAGCATATCACCAAAGTTGCTGGGCAAAAGGCCCCTGACTAGATTTTATGTTATAAATGAGTTTAGCTTTAAGTTCTAATCAATTCTGCTTTGCCTTGGTCCTCGGGCTCCCCCTGAACCACTAACCATATTGCTTGGGAGCAAGGCAGCCTAAGGGGCCTTTCCCCAGTCGGGGCCTCTAAAGACAAAGAAAAACCTTTGAATCTTGCAAAGTAGCTCCAAGCCTCTGCAAACTCCTTCCTGGTCAGCACAGAGATTTTTTCCAGAGCATTGGCGCACGCAGGAAAGCATGAATAGGGCATTTGCTAATAGATTTCCTCCCACTCCTTCCCCAAGCAGGTCAAAAAATCACGTTGGGCTTTTCCTTCCAGATATGATTGTGTGGATATAACAGGAATGAGACTGCAAATCCTTCCAAGGGCTTGGCTTCTTTGTGGTCAAGAGCAAGTTAGTTAATCTTTCTGGGCCTCAGTTTCCTGATCTGTAAAAGGGAGATAAGAATATCTATAGTTTCAACCTCCTAGGGCTGTTTTGAGCATCAGATGAGGTAATGTTGTTTTGTTGATTAGTCATATCAGACTCTTTGTGACCCTGTTTGGGGTTTTCTTGGTAGAGATATGAGAGTGGTCTTGCCATTTCCTTCTCCAGCCCATTTTGCAGATGAGGAAACTGAGGCAAACAGGGTGAAATGACTTGCCCCGGGCCACACAGCTAATAAGTGTCTGAGGACAGATTTGAACTCAGGTCTTCTTCACTCCAGGGCCAGCACTCCATCGACAAGGCTACCAAGCTGCCCAGATGAACAAATTGTCAACTATCGTTATTGAAAATCAATCCATTCTAGCTGAAGGTGCTATCTTCCTCCTCTAAATTCTCAGCCTGAGGTAGTAGCAAGAGCACTGCATTTTTAATCAGAAGACCTCCTTCATTTGCTAAATGTGTGACCTAAGGCAATCCAGTCCTCTAAATACCGGTTTTCTCTTCTGTAAAATGGGAATATTAATCCTCATTCAGTTTGCCTGGGTGTGAGAATCAAATGAAATGATAAGATATATGAAGCACTTTACAAACCTTAAAAATGCTGCAGAAATGTCTCTGTTATTATGTCATTACTACCACTTACTTGGTACTTACAAACACACTACCAAACATGTATGTCTCTGATCATAGATTTAGAATGGGGAGGAACCTGGTCCAACCCCTTCATTTTCCAGATGAGGCCCAGAAAACAGAAGAGACTTGCTCAAGGTCATACTAAGTCAGAATTTGAATTCAGCTTTCCTGATTCTCAGTCTAACTCTCTTGCTACCACAGGACTCTGTTTTTCTTTATGCCCAATATTTAGAATGTGCTCTTTTCTTTTCCTTGCTGGCTGATGGTGATGAGATGCAGGCTCTGGGAGCCCCAAGAGCTCTCCTTGAATCTTCCCACCTAAGGCATTTGCCTGAGGCCATGGGCCTTAAGTTGTGGCTCTGCCCAAGTCTTTGGCTAGTCCTCTGATCCAGCAATTTCCCACCCTTGATCCTCCAGTTCCACCCTTGAACTGGCCTGGCCCACCATTGTCTGTCAGCTCCAGGTAGCCTCACTCATTACTGGAGTCTGACCTCATCTGACTCCTAAAGACCCTTCCCAAACTTATTACTGGAGCCTGACCTCATCTGACTCCTCCTGAAGACCCTCCCCAAACTCCTCCTCTAGACCACCCCTAGATTCCTTCCACAACCTTTCTGTATATGAGATGCCATCTTCCCTCCATGCGGGGTGAGAGCACCATAGAATGACCTAGCACACACCACTCTGGCCTGCTTGTCCAATGCAAGCATCACAGATAGATACCTAGGCTCCTTAAGAGTCTACCCAGTATGGAGAACTTTTAATAAACTTTGCTTTTCTTTGGCTGAGAGAACACTTGAGTTGAATTCATTCGGCAGGACCTGGTGTGTTGGTATTTTGGGGTCTTGAGCACCCCTAACCCTAACCACTTCAGTGGGATCCAGCTCCCAAATTCCTAAAATGAAAGGAATACTCCTTCGTCAAAATGTAGGGTTAGAAATCTGTTTTCTTAGGGAAGCTTCATGGGGGCAGCACTGTGTGTTTTGTTTCCCCTGGCACCGAACAGATATAACGCCTTGCTTATGGTAGCAATATAAGTACTGATAAAGAATTGACTTTCCAAGAAGTATGCTAATTGAATTATGCTTCTCATTTTGGGATTGGGCTCAGGAAGTAATGGAGAGATAGAGTCATGGGGTCTATACATGATCTTTTCTGTCCTTTTATTCTACTTTGTATTATAATTTTTTGTGAATATGTCTCATTTCCCTTACTAAATTGTTAAGTTCTTTTAGAATAGAGACTGTATTGGGTTTGTTTTTTTCAGACAATCAGGATTAAGTGACTTGCTAGTCACGCAGGGTCACACAGCTAGTAAGTGTCTGAGGCTGGATTTGAATTCAGGTCCTCCTGACTCCAGGGGCCATGCACTACAGAGATTGTATCTCATGTTGCTTCTTTTCCAGTACCTAACTCGTTGCTTTGAATATAGTAGGCCTTTAATAAATATTAGTTAATTACTTACTGAATAATGTATGACTTGATGTTAGTGTGCCCTCCTTAGTTTAACATCCAGAGGCATGGGCACTGGGAGACCCTTGGATAAGAGGATTGCTGTTTTTCCTGAAATGTCAGATGTTCATTTGTGTTTGGAGAAATCACTGGATATCAGTCAAGATCAAACTTGGTAGCATCAACTTTCCTGATGAAAAGAGAGATCAGAATGTAACTGTCTACCTCACTTCAGAAAGACAACTGTGGAGCGGAAACACCCAAGATCGCCCCCAGCCTGGCCCTGGCCCTCTGACCTCCCAGTGGGGGACAGTCCCAAAACAGTCACAGAGGTTGTTTTCTGAAGAAGGGGTGGGGCAGGATGCTTGCTAACATATTAGAGGTAGGAAAAAGAAGAAGATCAGAGCAGGCTCCTTGATTTTTTCCCTTGTAGCCTTCAGCTGCAGGAAAAAAAAAAAAAACCTACTTCAGAGCAAGGTACATTTGGAAAGCCAGCTACTTTTTTTGGGGGAATAATCAGGCCTGGCTCTGATGATAATGTGCCAGGGCCTAGGAACTAGACGCAGACAGCTGAATTCAATTCAACAGACATTTGCCAAACACCTACTGTGCGCAAGTCATTTTGCTGTGACATGCAGTCTGCAGGCAGCAGCACTCTGCCAGTTAGAGCTGGGAGATAGGGGAAGCTTTTCATAAAACAAAAGATTCCCCCATTCCAAGAATAAAAACTCCTGGGGCAGCATCTTCTGGAGAAGAGAGAGCTCACCTGGACTGGCAGCAGTCTCTAGTCCTACCTAACAGTCTTTGCTCCAACCAGATCAGCCATTACAGTGAATTTAGGCACTTCCTAGGTGTTTGTGGTGTACAAAGAGATGAGAAACATTTGGAAGAGACTGGTGAGAATTGGATAAGGTGATAGTGTGGGATCAACTCTCTTCCTTTCTCAAGCTCTTACACTGTAGTGATTGTGAGAAATCTCCAAAAAGAAGAAACAGGTGAGCTTCAAGCAAGAACTCACTCCTCTAGAAGAGCTCATTCAAGTTTAGACCTGACTGAGGCTGGTCAAAATCAGGCACTTGTAGGTCATATAGTAGTTAACAAAAAAGAGATTTATTGAGCCATAGCAGAAGAGGGATATTTAACAAGGGGAGGCACTGAGGATTCCTTGAGTTGACTCAGAAGAGTGAGACTCCCTTGCCAGACTTACTTACCATGATCCATCAGCCCATGGAACTCCTTATGATGGCTGCCTAACATGGTCTCATGGTCTCCCATGATGAAGTGATATCATCAGTCTAACCCTTTAGCTCCCTAAGCCAAGCACATCTTGAGGAAAGTAATAATACCTTTAAAAAAAAAAAGGAAGCTTAACTTGCCTTTCATGGGGAATAAGGGGATGGGAGAGTCCTGGATTAATATGTTTTTGTCACATAGATAGACTTTCTTAACTTTTTCTGTGTCATTGACCTAGTGAAGCCTATGGACCCCTTCTCAGAATAGCATTAAATGCACGCTATAAAATACATAGCATTAGTATTCTGAAGGAAATCAGTTATGCTGAAATTTAGTTATCAAAATATATATTTCTAAAACCAAGTCCACAGAATCCTAAGTTTAAAGAATTCTGCCCCCATGGAAAAGAATGGGTGTGTCTTTGGTTCTGTGCTGTTCTGTAACAATAAGCTTGGGGTTTTACCCCATCCGAGGGCTTTATCTCTTTCAGAGGCAGATTCACCCACTTCTCTAGGAAGAGTAATGTGATGAAGATTAAATTTAATAGGGACAAATGTAAAGTCTTGCGCTTACAAAAATAAACTGCACACATGTAGAATGGAGGAGACGTGTCTAGAAATTCATGTGAAGAAGTTATGATGTGGCAGCCAAAAAATCCACTGTGATCTTCAGCTGCATTAGTAGAAGTAAGCCCAGTGCCCAGGGTGAGGAAGGTGCTGGTCATGTTGTAGTCTATCCTGCTCAGACAACATCTGGAGAACTGCTCAGTTCTGGGCACTATGTTTTAGCAAGGACATCTACAGCTTAGAGCGTATACACAGGAGGGCAACCAGGAAGGGGAGAAGCTTGAAACCAGGCTGTATATGAATTGGAATTCCATATGTTGATGTAACTGGGTGTGGGGGGACAAGAGAGCAGTTTTCAACTATCTGAAAGGATGTGCTGAGGGAAAGAGTTTAGACTTGTTTTGATTGGAGGGAGCTCTGGAGAGGCAGGTTTCTGGTCAATATAAAGAAAAACTTTTTAACAGGGGCAGCTAGGTGGTGCAGTGGAGAAAGCACTGGTCCTGGAGTCAGGAAGACCTGAGTTCAAATTCAACCTTAGACACTAGCTGTGTGACCCTGGGCAAGTCATTTAACCCCAGTTGACTCCCCAAACCCCAAAACAAAATAGAGCTGTCCAAAAATGGAATGAACAGTTTTTTAAGGGTATTGAGGTCCCAATCACTGGAACTTCACTTGTTGAGGTTGTGAGCTAGCTGCATGCATGAGCTGAGCGAGATGGCCTCTGAGGTCTCTTCAGGCTCAGTTCTGTTCTAGTGTGATCATCACCAAGCTATAGTTGCCATCCTGGCTCTCCCAATGGCTAAGTCTATTTCTTTCCTTCCTATCCATCAAATGGGGGATTTTTTGCTTCTGTAATTTCTGATACCCTTGGGCAGCTGGAAGTGCTGGAGTAAAGGAAACACACCTAGGGAAGAGCACACTGGTGAGTAAAGGGCTAGGAGCAGACTTATTTAAATTTCTTTTTTTGACTTTCTTTGTCTTTCATGCATGGCCTTCTGTTTCCTTCCATATACTTGAAATACAAGATTTTTCTGAATTTTGGAGGTAACTTGTCTGCTAGGTTGAATTATTTTGATTTTTGAGGTGATTATATTATATCTTATGGTGTTTTTAAATTTTTACTTTGGTCAAAGAGACGGAAAGCTGGTTGCCTGATTAGGTAGGAATGTGGGCAGAATACTCTGACATCTGGTACACAATCCTGATTGGCCAAGAATGAGCCTGGGATTACAAAATTAATGAATGAGTTTAATCTGTGCTGCCCAGGTGTCCAAAATCCACAATAGTCCTGGACTTTCTGAGCTGGAGAGCATCATGGGTCAAGTTAAGCCTGGGGGAAAACTGATTGGTTTGAATAGCTTAGACACATGTAAGAGCCACCTAGTCTGGGACTGGGCATGTTTTGTTTTTGCTTTTTGGAGGGCAATTGGGGTTAAGTGACTTGCCCAAGGTCACATGGCTAGTTTTCGTGTTAAGTGTCTGAGGTCGCATTTGAACTCAGGTCCTCCTGACTCCAGGGCCGGTGCTCTATTCACTGTGCCACCGAGCTGCCCCCGGCATGTTTTTTTTAAATTCATACTTCTAATGACCTCGCCCAGTCATATTATTTCTGAATTTGTGGAGTCTCATTTTCCTTGTAAATTCTAGAAAGCAGATTCTCTTCATGATTGTATGGAAACAATGGTGGAAAAGGGAGAAAGGGAGTGGACGCCAGAATGAAGCATTCACTCTTAGGGCATCTGTGGCAAGAGAAGGAGGAAAGAAGATTAGGGACTGGATGTGGCAGATCTCTGAACCCAGAGAACCTAGCAGGCTTGGGCAGGAGAGTCCAGGAGGGTTAGTGCTTCGGATTGGAGTTTAGATGACAGTGGAGGTCTGAAGCCAAAGATGGTTTCCCTATATCAGTTCTAGTATTCCCAGAGAATTGACTTCCATTAGCAAAGCTGAAGGACTGTGGCTGGGATCCTTTAGAGCAGCGGTTCTCAACCTGGGGGTTGCGACCCCTTTGGGGGTCAAATGACCCTTTCACAGGGGTCACAGGAGTCGCCTAAGACCATTGGAAACACAAAACACATATTTCCAATGGTCTTAGGAACCGAGACACCGACACCATACCACTCCTCTATCCATTTCCAGGCGGGTCCACCCACATGCAGATATGCCCACATATGAGTGTTAAAGGGTCCTGGCATTAGGAAGGTTGAGGATTATAGATTCAGAACTGAAAGGGACCTTAGATGCTATTTAGTCTAACTTCCCCTTTTAGAAAGAAAGAAACTGAGGCCCACAGAGATTGTGTCTTCCCCAAAGACACATAACTACATTGCAACGGCAAGATTCAAACCCAAGTCCTTTGATACCCAAACCCATGCTCTTGTTATTGTACCACGATGCCTCTCATGAGAACAGCCCATAAATGAGTTGATTGTGTGATGACAACCCCCTATTCTGTGACCTAGTCCCTAGGGTTTGCAAGTAAGAATAGTAGTAAAATTAGTTTGAGGAATATGGCGTAGTCTTTGGATTGAGAGCTGGTTGTTATTCAGTCGTTTCTGACTCTTCATGACCCCCTTTGAGGTTTTCTTGGCAAAGATACAGGAGTGGTTTGCCATTTCCTTCTCCAGCTCATTTCACAGATGAGGAAACTGAGGCAATGAGGTTAAATGACTTGCCCAGGGTCACACAGCTAGTGTCTGAGGCCAGATTTGAACTCACAAAGTTGGGTCTTCCTCATTCCGGGTCTGGGGCTCTGTCTACTGTGCCACCTAGCTGCCTTCTACCTGAGGAGACCTTACAGCCATCCCACAGGCTCCTTCATTTAATAAATATGGCACTGAGGTGCTGCTTGTGGTCTTTCTGTGAAACCTTTGCCACTCTTCTTGTACTCTTTGCCCAGTGGACCATAATGCCTTGGGGAAGGGACTGGTTTGTCTCTGTATCCCCAGTATCTAAGGCATAGTAACTGTTTCATAGGTGCTTGTTGGTTTGGGTTGGATTGACCTCACCATCTAATACTTACCAAGGGCTGATGTCTGTCCTATAGAAATTTATAGTCAGAGAAGGCAAGACAGATGAATACAATATATTTTCTTTTATAATGGATTTTTAAACTCTGATTTTATTTTCTTGGAGTTATAGTATAGAGGTGGCTTACGGTCTGTGTTTCGAAGAGCGAAAGAGCCATTATAGAAGAAAAGATTTGAGTCTTTGAAGGAAGGGAAGGAAAAAATTCACTGTGGACAAAAAAAACTGATAGAATTTGGGTCTGGGGGTGTTTGGGTCAATCCTTTCTCAGTTTCCTTGCAGCATTGGGTAGAAGCGGGCTCCCAGTCTTGCCTATCCAAGTCTTATTGGGGTCTTCCCACCCTGGAGCTGTTATTTGGAGCTATTTTTGAACCCTGTGGTAATGTTTGGGCCTTAAAGCAAACATCCAGAGTAACAGATTAAAGTGTGTATGTGTGTGTGTGTGTGTGTACACATATCTATTTGTTTATATATGTGTGTATATACATATATCTCTATGTAGCTATATCTACATCTATATATGTGTAGATAAACCCATCTACAGATCTGTATATGTCTATATCTCTTCCTCTCTCCTTTTCTCTCTGTCTATCTATCTGGCAACTAGGTAGTGCAGTGGATAGAGCATCATGTCTGGAGTCAGGAAGATCTGAGTTCAAATCTGGCCTCAGATACTTACTAGCTGTGTGAACCTGGGCAAGTTACTTAACCCCTATTCGCCTCAGTTCCTCATCTGCAAAATGGAACACACTGGAGAAGGAAATGGCAAACTGATCCATTATCTTTGCTAAGAAAACCCCACAGTCAAAGTTCATAGGGTCAGGATGGCTAGGCAGCCCAGTGAATAGAGAAAGCAGCCCTGGAGCCAGGAGGACCTGAGTTTAAATACAGCCTCAGACACTTAACAATCACTAGTCATGTGACCTTGGGCAAGTCACTTAACCCCAATTGCCCTGCCCTTCCCCCTCCAAAAAGAAAAAAGAACAAAGTTCATAGGGTCAGGAAGGGTTGGACACAACTGAACAACTGGAACAACAACCACACGTGTGTCTATTTGGGCACGACTAATCTGGGACTTTGTTTTGTTTGACTCTATATTTGTAATGGGTTTTGTTTTTTTTTTTTCCTTTCTCAGTGGGTTGAGGAGGATAAAGCGGGAGGGAGAGAATTCAAAACTGAAAATAAAATTGAATTAAAAAAAAAAGAAAGTAAAAAAAGAGAATCTTAGAAATAGAAGAAAAAGCTTTAAGAGGGAAATAAAGTTGCCATTGATCCACCCCTCTAACTCCATGTTTCCTTGCCAGGTCTGCTATCTGTGCCACAGCCTCCTGAAGCTGGCGGGCACGGTCGTTGGCAGCCAGAGCATCACGACAGACACGTGGGTGAGTGGGGAGGCTTGAGGACAGAGGGGGGCTCCTCAGCTTTTATCTTCACCTGTTTGGAAGAGCTGGGGCGGCTTAGACCTTAGATGGGAGCTCAGGGTCAGTGTGTGGCTGAGTCGAGGATGCCTCCGGGGTCCTTTTGTTCCTTATTCACTGTATGAAGTTTTCCTAACAAGAATAGAACAAAGCCTGTGACTGTGAAGGCGAAAGAATGATGGATTTGGAGTCAAGAAGACCTGAGTTCAAATGAAGCCTCAGACAATTACTAGCTGTGTGACCCTGCGCAAGTAATTTGATCCCGTTTGCCTCAGTTCCTCATCTGTAGACCAGAAATAGTAGCACCTGCCACCCAGGTTTTTGTGAAGATCCAGTGAGATAATGCATGTAGGGCATGCCCTAAGCCCTATATAGATGTTAACTATTTTTATTTCAGCTCTCTGTGCCTCAGTTTCCTCACAAGTAAAATAACAGGGTTGGACACAGTGACCTTCCCTTCCAGCTCTAATTCTTGCTCTTTTCCTCTGTGACTTAATTACCTTCACATTCCATTCCTAATCCTTTTCCCCCTCCCACTTACCCTCTCTGTTCTGAACAAATGAAATTGTACAACTGTCCCTTACCAGCCCTGCCCCATTCCTGAATGCTTCCAGAGTCTGATTAGAAAGGACCAAGGATTCTGTCAGGATCTGTCTCTCAGTCTGACTACATTCTTACTTCCTCCATCCACTTTGGGTCTTCTGGGTCTCTCAACATCCCCTCTGTCCACCCACTCTTTCTCCCTCATTTTCTTCTCTTTTCCAAGGGTGAGCTGCAACAGCTGTGTGTGCAGTTGGAGCGACAGGTCACCACACACATCCACGAGAGCCCCCAGGCCATGTATCGGACCAAACTCAAGGACCTGGCAGCCCAGATGTACATCTGTTGGCAGGAGCTCCTGACCCAGAGTCGTCCTCCGGTAACAGCCCTTCTTAACTCTTAGCCCCAAGCCTGGGTGGGGAGCAGGGGAGGGGGTGGGCTGACCAGAGTCTACAACCCGCTCCACCCTAACTGCAGCTGCTGGAGCTGTGAGGGCAGTAGACAGGAAAAAATTACTGGCGCTCTTACCATCATTATTTTTAAACTGTGTTGACCATCCATTTTTTGTGTGGGTGATCAAATATTCCTTTCCTGATTTCTTAGAAAGGGAGACTGAGTCCTGGAGAGGGAGAAAGTCTGAACCAGAAAAATAGCATTTTGACATGAATGATGCCAGGAACAGAACTTGGCTGTCCAGCCTTTTCCCTAAATGCCATCTTCTTTTTTCTGACCTCAACCTGGCATCCTCATGGTGCCAGAGGGGAGGACAACTCTTCTTGACCCACTCCCCGTTCTCACAAGGGGTTCCTAAATCTTTTTTCTCCCTTTACTATGTCCTGCTGAAGACTGCTCTCCTCACCAGTCAGTGTCTCCTAGGTTTTTGTTCCTTGGCTTACAGGGGCAAAAACCACTGAGCTCTTCCTATGAATGACAAGGAAATCCCTACTGGAGCCTTCAACCCTGGCTTGAGAACTGAGGGACAGACCATTTCTTCATTCATTCTTTTCTTTATCCTAGCCTTTTTTGTTTATTGTCTCCAACATTCTTCTCGCTGCCCCCCCCCCTTTTTAATCTTTGTCTGGAGCTAATAGGGTACCACCAAGGAGACACACAGGATATGGGTGGGGTGCTTCTGACCTTTGTGAAAAAGGCGGAAAGAGATCCTTCTCAGCCCTTTACTCTGCTGGACAAACTGTGCAAAGCAAATCTCCCATGTAAGAAATGAGGGAAAGAGAAGATAGTTCACACCTTGTCTTCCTGTAATGACCTGTCCCGGATGGGAAAGCCAGATTTGTACAAATCTTCCTGTCAAAGTTACACTTGGGCATTTCCCCACCAGGCCCAGGGACTGCAGATGTCTGGACCAAATGGCCCAGGAAGAATCAGTGTCAGCTCCTATTTGACTCTCCAGGTGATCACATAATGTTCTTCTTCTTTTTTTTTTTTCAAACCCTCCTCACAGGACCAGTACTACAACCCCTGAAAAGAGACCTAAAGTGGAGCTGGGATGGAGCTGACTCAAGATTTTTGGCACAGGCAGGAAGACTGACAGAGAATTTTGTCAGGGGAAATGAAGGCGACAAGGGAGAAGTCAGGAGCCAGCAGAGGACTTTGGATCCCAGCCCTATGGAGGGAACATCTGCAACTTCAGCTGATGACCACGCTCCAGTCCTGACAGTGCATCAAGGAACTCTGCCTCTCATTCCCCTGGCCCAGCTTCTCTTATTAGAACTCAGTCTTCTGTTTGCCCACATGTTCACTTCTTTCAGCCCCTTCCAGGCCCCTGTTCCTATCCATCGAAGTTTTTAATCCTTTCTGTTTGAGATTAGGTTTCTGTTTACACTTTAAAGTCTTATTTCAGCATCAGGTGGTTCAGAAAAGCTCTTTATTCTACAAAGTTCTTCCTTAGAATTTCAGTGGAAGAGGAGGAGGGAAGAGGTTAGTAGGCTATAGGGATGAACCTGGAACTTGGTCAACCCCTTTCTAAGTCACTACTGCCCTGCCTACGCCCCCCACCCCTGCTAAATTCTCTCTCCTCTGATAGAATTCAAATGCATCTTTCTTCCAGGAAGCATCTTTGTCAATCTTCTACATGACCTGATGGATCAAAGGTGCTAGAGTGTTATTCCTACCATCAGATAGAGAAACTGAACCCAAGACTGAGAAAGAGATTTGCCCAGGGTCAATGACAATATTATGACAAGAATCTAGAAATCATTAGATTTGTAGATTCATGGATCTTTAGAACTGGAAAAGATCTTAGAAAACATTTAGTCCAACTTCATTTTACAGCTGGGGAAACTGAGGCCAGAGAGGTCGTGTCCAAAGTTATGCAGCTAGTTATTGGTGTGGTGTGGTAGAGAGGTCATTGAACTTGGAGTCATGAGAAACTTGGGTTTGAATCCTACCCCTGACTCCCTCTATCTCACCTTGGTCTAATCTTCTAATTGCCTTCATGGGTTAGGGGTATATGTGTACAAAATGAGTCAGAAGAGCAGAGTTGGCATGGGACATTACCCTTACTGGGGTGATAGGATGGCTCCATCAAGTAGGGTGCTTTATTAAGAGCACCTGGTTTTAGGGGTCTCCTTGTCTATGGTGTCCATGATGATTCATCCTTCCCTCAGTCTAGAACACAGCTTTTTCCCTTTCCCAACTCGACTTTTCCATGTTTCATGTTTCCTGGTCCCCAGTGGAGTCCCTGAAGATATTGAGTTCTGTGTAAAATTCCCTCCTTCCACCATTAGAGCTGTGAAGCTGTCTGGTGGTGAACTAAGTAACCAGTGGTACAGTGACCGAGTGGTATTCTGCCCTTCTCACTCCTCTTCTGCTAGTCCTGAGTACTACTTTTGGATTGCTTCTTCTGTGGGGTATCTTCTATACCCGTTTCTGGATTTCAGGTAGGGTTTCTGAAAGGCATATTTTCCACAAATCAGTCTGTACTGCCGAGGACCTTCATCACTTAGCCACTGGTGACTGCCCTGGTGACACAGCTGCTTCCTTTTGTCATCTACTATCCCAAGTTTGTGGAAGGGCGAATAACATCTGGAGAACTCTTAAAATCAGACACCTTTTGGCTTTCCTTAACCTCCAGTAGGACTGGGCTTGCAGAGCCGCTCCAAAGAGAATAAGGACCTTTGCTTGTTTGCACTTAGCAAGGACTAGACCTGTAGGCCAAAGCCTCCTCCCCTTTGCTGTACACAACCTCTACCCCTCCAGCACCCCAGCATACTCAGAATGCAAGTGGCATTAATTAGTAAGTGCCCTGATGCCCATGGCACTGTACTGGCTGCTGTACAGAATGACACCCCATCCCTCCTCTTTGCCACGTGATAGGTAGAAGGATACTGTGGCAAGGATGACTGTGGTGCCCAGGTTCTTTGGTCGGAGAGGTCTGGTTTCTTTTCCTGGCTCTACCATAGACCATTCTGGCCAAGTCCCCTCAATGTCCAGCGCATCAGTTTTCCTTAAGATTTCAGATAAAAGAATTGAGAGGACTCATCACTTGAGGGAAGCAGCCTTTACCCTCCCTTAGGGCTGCCTCTGCCTTCTGACAGGTGAACTCACTGACAGTTAATCTTCAGCAATTGAGTTTTCTCTGGAAACCTGGAAATCACCTTTGAAATTTCCCGTCTTTGTTCCTGCCGCCAGGGGCAGACAGGTACCCCTGGAGACTGGGCTGAGCTGGGGAATTTCCAATTCCTGGAGCTGTTGCTACTTGACTCTCAAAAGGCAGTACACACACACACACACACACACACACACACACACACACAAACAGCTCCTTGACTCTCAAAAGGCAGTACACACACACACACACACACACACACACACACACACACACACACACACACACACTCTGTCTCTGTCTCACTCTCTCTGCCCTTCAGACCTTGGAATTTGTTCCTGGTTCTCTCCAAAGTTGACCAAGAAGATAGCCAGATCTTATGGATTTGGTTAGCTTGCCAAGACTCACTACTTTTCCACTGAGGTCTTTGACAAATCCAGTTTTCTGATGAAGGCCCCTAGATGAAGCCTAGGGACTTTTTGCTAGAAGGTAATTTGCTAAGGGAATATCCTTGGGAAGGTAAATGAATAATTTATTCCTTCTTCCCTTAGGAAAGTGCTCTTGGGGTGAAGGAGTGTGGTTTAAGGAAGGTTAAAACAAGTTCCTTTTCTGGAAGAAGTGAAAGAATCTGTAGCTACCTCCATCTCCATCTCCTGGTCCTAAAAAAAAAACCAAACAATTAAAACTAAAAGTAGAGGCAATAGGTGGTACAGTGGATAGAGCACTGGGCTTGGAATCAGGAAAGGTCATTTTCAAGAGTTCAAATCCAACCTCAGATGCTTTCTAGCTATGTGACCCTGGGCAAGTCACTTGACTCTACCTCCATTTCCTCATCTATAAAATGAGTTGGAGAAGGAAATGGCAAACCACTCAAGTATCTTTGCCAAGAAAACCCTCAATAGGGTCACAGAGTCAGACATGGCTGAAATGACTCAATAACAAAGAGGTCCAATTTGGAGCTCTCCTAGTTGATAAAAGGCATGAGTAACGTAGGTTCTGGAGTGTCTTTCTTCACCTTAATTCTCCTGCTTTAGAAGAGAGCAAGGAGGCACCTTAGAATTTAAATAATATTAGAATATTACAGGGGGTGTTAACCAAGGGGTCTATGGATTTCAAGAAGTAGGGAGGGTCAATGACCTTGAATGGGAAAAAACTTAACACCTTTATTTTCACTAACCTAAATGAGATTTAGCATTTCCTTCAATTATGAATATAGGCAACTATAATTAGATGCCCACAGGCTTCACAAGACTACCAAAGAGATCAATAACACACACAAAAAAGGTTAATCCTTGACCTAGGTTATTCCCCCATTTTGTAGATTAGGAAACTGAGTCACAGTAAGGGAAAGCGACTTTAAGGCCACACAGCTAATAAGTGGCAGGACTGATACTGTAATCTAGGGTCTCTTCCTCTAGATTGTCAGTGTAGTAATACCATTTGGCCCCTCCCACTCTCTAGTTTTTCTTACTACAAGGCAGTGTTATTAGGGGACCATAAACCAGGCTGGCTCTGTGCCCTCCCCCTGGACTTCTAGAGAAGTGAGTATGAGGATCACAGAGGCAGAGCATTACATAGCAGTGGAAACCTCGCCACCCCAAGGTAGAAGGTGGAGTTTGGCTAGAGATCTCAGTTCCCAGACCACTAAGGAGAACTGATCTGTGTACAAGTCCATTTTTTAGGGAAGGGACTACGAGATGATGAAAATAAGATGAAATTCAGTGGGCATAATAAATGTCACTGACACAACAAACATTTAAATGTTTACATGAGCCAGACACTGTAAAGCCTCAACACTTAGATTGAAAAAAATCACCTTTAAAAGTACAAGATTGGGGAGGCATGGTTACATAGAAGTTTGTCTGAAAAACATCTGCAAAATTATTACTAGGGCAGCTAGGTAGTACACTGGATAGAGGACTGGGCCTGGAGTCAGGAAGACCTGAGTTCAAATCCAACCTCAGACACTAGCTGTGTGACTCTGGGCAAATCAATTAACTCTGCCTCAGTTTCCTCGTCTGTAAAATGAGAAGGACATGGCAAAACCACTCCAGTATCTTTGCCAAGAAAACTTCAAATGGGGTCACAAAGAGTCAGACACAACTAAAAACAACCGAACAACAATGACAACAAAGCTTATTATGAGTCAGCAGTATGACATGGCAGCCAAAAAAGCTAATTTGATCCCAAGCAGCAGAGAGGCATAGCTTTTAGTAATAAAGAAGTGATAGTCTCTTTGTACTCTGCTCAGTAAGACCATATTTGGAATATTGATTGTATCCAGGTCCAGGAACCACAGTTTAGGAAGGATATTTTAAGACCTAGAGAGTGTCCATAGGAGAGCAACCAGGACAGTGAAGGGCCTGGAGTCCATGAAGATCAATTGAAAGAACTGGGCATGTTTAGACTGGAAAAGACTCTGGGGGAGAAAGGAAAGAGCACTGGCCTTGGAGTCAGAGGATCTGAGACCATTCCTGCCTTTGACACTTTGACTCTGGCCAAGTCACATTACCATGGGACCTCAGTTTCCTCAATTATACAATGAGGGGGTTGGACTAGATGTCTTCTGAGGTCCCTTCTAGCTAAATCTATGATCCTCTGAAATGGCTGCCTTCCGGTATTTGAAAGGCTATTGTGTAGAAGATGGATTCGATTTGTCCTGTTTAGCCAGAATCAGATTCAGGAGCAATGAATGGAAGCTGCAAAAAAAAAAAAAATGGCACAGATCAGGAAAGACTTCATAAGCAGAATTGCCCAAGAGTGGGTGTTCATTGGAGGCTTCAAGCACAAAAAGGTTTGATGACCACTTGTTAGGTATGTCAGAGGAGGTTCTGTCACATATGGATTGGACGAAAAGGCTATTGAGATTTCTCCTAATTCTAAAAATTCTGTGGGAACATCCATTGGCATTGGAATTTAATAATGATAAATGCAGTAGGCTGGAAAATAAATGAAGCTCATAGACAATGTATCCTTCAACTTCTTTGAAGGATCTCAAAAAGAGTAACTTCTTATTTCCAAAGGTCTTTTGTATCCCTCTGTTAATGATCCGAAAATAGGATGTTTTTTGTTTTGTTCTGTTTTTTGGTGGGGGAAGGATTTGTGGAACCAAGAGTTATGGTGATATTGCATAGACTATGCCAACTGTTCAAGATTCCTGTTCTATTCAAAAGAGACCATACAGAAGTCCACATGCATTTGAGAAAATGATGGCAGAGGAAACCTTAGCAGCACCATTTTTCCTTTGAGGGCAAAAAACCCCCAAAAAACCAAACCAACACCCCCCTCCCCCAATATCCAGAAACAAAAACTGGAAAACAAACTGAATATCCATTAATCGGCTGAACAAATGACATCCAGGATGATAAATTATGTTGGATTTGGAGTCAGAAAATCTGGGTTCAGATTCCAGTTCTGCTACTACTGTGTTGCTTTGGTCAAGTAACTCTCTGGGTCTCAGTTTCCTCATCTGTGCAATGAGGGGGTTGGGATAGGATACCTCTGAGGTCCTTTCCAGCACTAAATCTAGTAGTGTTTTGATCCTAAGGGACCAGGAAGATGTATAAGTCTTACTCTTTATACAACAGAAGCTTTTTTGTTGTTACTTCTTTAAACCCAGGAATCCAAGTTTCCTGCTACCTCATCTTTCATCAAAAGGGCTGAATCTTGAGCAAGTGGGTCACTGGGAATTCTCATCACTCACCCACTCAATGAGGGACGTCATCATAGAGAAGGGAGGAAATGAAGTGAATGCTTTAAGGTAGAAAAAGAAATTTCACTTAACCTGGGAAATCGGAGTCAAAGAGAGGAGCCTTATGGGCCGGAAGCCTTTTCCCTTTGAAGAGGAGGGGTTGGTTGTTGGAGGAAGCTGTCTGGTTCCTAGAGGTTTCTCACGTCTGACTTCACCCCCAGCCTCAGGGAACTGAAACTCCAGCGCCGTCCAGTAGAAAGTGACCCAGACACTATGAAACCAAATCATCCTTTCAGAGCTTCCAGCGGGGGGCTCTTGTGGACACGAAACCAAAGGCTCAGTGACTACTCTGTCAATTGTCTACAGAGATAGACTTGTGAAAGTAAAGTATGGGTGACAAACAATCCAAGGAATTGGCGGACTCAGACTGTTGAGAGTCAGGACACTGGGTGCCCACTCTAGCTCAGCAGGTTCTCAATGACTATTTCCTTCTTCAATCAAGAGATCATTTTCCCACCTCTCCCCAATTGAAAATAAAAAGACCTGCTCCATCCCTCCTTCTTACAATTGGCAAATTGTTAACAGAGTCTGATTCATCTTAAACTAATAGTTTTGTATATTTTTTCCTTCATGGAAAGGAGCTGGGAAATGTGCCTTTGGCTGGCATTTTGGTATGGGGGGGAAGGGAGTAGGGAGCCCTCTTTTTTTATTTACCAGCAAAGACATTATTGTTACTGAAACTAAACTCTGCTTTTTCCAATTATATCCATTGCTCTTCTGGTCTCCAGTCTTTAGACGCCAAGTTTTAACCCAGAACAAAAGTTGCTGTCGGAGCTGATTTATAATCTCATGAATATAGGGATTTATAACCCAAATCTGCTGACGGGCCTGAAACTAGGCTGCCCCTCCTGGGTGCACCATGCACCCAGGCTGTGGCAGTAGCAGGATGAAGTTAGGGCCAGAATCCACACCAACTAGCTATCTCTTGCCCTTCCTTAGGGGGCTCAGATTAACCCAGTTCCAAGGAACTTGAGGGGGAAGGGAGAGGAAGGTGTGGGTGGGGAAGGGGAGGGGCTTCTAAATTGAAGGCTCTTCCTTTTTTCCCACCTTCCCACTTTGTGCTCGGACTTTGAAGAGCTGTTCTTAGACTTAGGGGAATTGACTGGTGGGAAGGAGGAAAGATTGAGACACCTCCCCAGTAAGGCTGGGCCAGAAAATATTTTAGAGTCGATTTCTGGCTTTGAATTCTCCTTCCCTGATACCAAGAAACTCCTGTTACGTTTCTTTTATCGGAATATCTCGGTAGTATCCAATTTTTAATCAAATCTTCCAGGTGTCCCTGGAGGTAAAGAATACATTTCAAAATGAGTGGGCTCAATTCATGCCCTGGTGGTGCTGGAACCCAGACCCTAAAGTTCTTGTATGTTTTATTCCTAGGCTGAACTTGTTGATTAGGACCGACAAAGTCTTTGTTCCTCTATGGCTGTGGATGTTTGAGCCTACCAGAGTGCTTTCTTTGCCCTATGGAAGCCCCAATTTTTTTCAATGAAAAGACTGCTGAAGGGCAGGAGGAAAGAATTAGGGAATGGACTCTGGAATAAGTCAAGTCTTTCCGATTTTGGTGGGAACCTCAATCCTAGAAGGATCATCTCTCCCTGTCTTCCCAGAATGAAGATAAATCTCTTTCGATTTCCATCTCTGCCAGATGCTTCTTGCCATGTGGCCTGTGAACTGTTTTGAAATTCTCAGACCCACCCAACCTGGGTTTCTGAGTCCCCTAGCAGCTTTCGGGGAGCCTCCAGCTTTGCCCTAAATCCTATGGCCTGCCAGAGCAGCAAAACAGCTTTTTTTGGGGAGGGGAGTGGTTTGGAGAGAATTGGGTGAGTCAAATCCCCTGCGGCTAATGCTAGTTCACCACCATCCCTAACAGGCATTATAGCCAGTGGGGTTGATTGGGAGAAAGACGTCTGTGAAGAAGTAGAAGTAAAGGGACAACAACCCCGGGAGAGGGCAGCATCTGACTGGGAAGGGGTGGGGGGGGGGAATGAGAAGGCAGTTGGCTTCAGGGAAAGGTGGGGTGCTTCAGAGCTGCTGGCAGTAAGAAATCTCGGGAAACTCTAGGTGCGAGGTGACCCAGTGGGCCATTGGCCCCCAGCTGGACTGGAACCCGGCTCAGCCCCGTTACTGGCGAGTTCTCCCATCCCTCCCTCCTTTCCTCCTTCCCCCCCCCCCCTCAATCTGGGTCGGGGCCTGACGTCAGGAGGGGGAGGTGGAGGGAACTGGAGCTGCCGAGAGGGAGCGGGAGAAGCAACGGCACGGGGAACCCCGCGACCCGGAGCAGAGCCGAGAAAGGGAGAGGAGCCCCGGGCCAGGGAGGGAGGGAGGGAAGGAAGAAAGGAAGGAGGGACGGAGAGAGAGTGGGAGGAAGGCAGGCTGGGAGGAGGAGAAGGAGAGAGCTGCTGCCAAAGCTGGAGGGACGCGAGGGCGGCGCCCGGGGATTTGAGCGGAGAGAAGCCGAGCGAGCTTAAGAGGTAAGTGGGACCTGAGCTGCGCGGGGCGGAGCGGGGGTGTTGGGGGGCAGTTCCTTGCGTTCTGCGCCGGGGTAAGCACTGGTCGCCTGGGGCTGCTTTGTGCCCTATCCGTGGAACCTCCCTCGCGGGGGAGGGGCTGGGTTTAGGGGGCCCAGGATGCTGTGGCGCCCCCATAGCTCTGGTATAAGTGCTCCTGGGGGGCTCTCCCCCGATCTCGTCCCTCTGACGCCGCGTCACTCTTGCCACAGCGCGCCCTAAGCTCGGCGCTCCTGAGTGACCTCCTAGTCCAGTGGCTTTGGAGGCGGAGGAGTCTTGCTAGGGTCTTAGAGGGACACCCTAATCCTGCTATATTGCTAGGGTCCGATATCCAGGGGGAGGTCATGTTGGGGCTGTCTGTGAATCGAGACAGGTAGCGTCTCTCCCCTTTAATTTTCTTGAAGACCCCTGGTTCTCCCCTCCTCCTTCCCTGGTTGTCCCCTTTTTCCCCTCGGCCTTGATCCCAGCTGGCCCCTGAGAGTTGCCCCCCGTCTCGCTCCCCCCCTTCCCACTAGCGATGGAAAGTTTGGGGCGGGCTCTAGCTGTGGCCGGTGCCGTGAGATCGGATTTCCCCACGGTACCCCCCCTTCCCTCCGCCCCCAGTACTTCCCGGGGGGCTGAGCCCGCGAGTGAGTAGAGTGGATAGGAGACAGGCTCTCTTCCCCGGACTCCCAAGTCCCTGATTCTGGAGACGATCTTGCTACGACTCAGAACCCAGAGAGAGTAGGTTGCTTGCTCCAGCCTCCAGCCCCTGGGGAGTTGTGAGCACCGCGGGGAGGAGTGACCGGGGCGGGGGGGGTCCTCCTTCTGGATCTTGGAGCACCCACTTCCTCCCCCTCCCCGCATGGATCTGTTGCGGGTGGGAAAGGAGTGTAGAGGGTACTGGCCTCTGTTTGTGAGTTGAGAGGAGGAGCTGGGAGTGGGGGCGCCGTTGTTGAACTGGATTATGCAGGCTAAGTGCTTGGGCTCGGCTCCTCCCTAGGGTAGTGGGGGGACTTGGAAGGGGGGTCTAGGGGGTGGGGGGAGGAGTAAAAGTGCACCCCCCCATGTGCTAGGGTTTATGCCGGCAGGGGGCGTACGCCGGCCATGCCTCCGCCACGCTCCCGGCTCCGCGGCTTTGTTTGGATTCAAATCCCCGGAGCTATGGGGAGGGGGGGGAAGAGGGGGTGCACACTCTAAGGACCCTTTTTTGTGGGGAGGGCCCCACCTCCCATGTCACCCTGCTCCAAATTATCTTCCCCCCCCCGCCGCTCCCCCAGGATGTAGGAATAGAGAGCTGCCCTGGGACTGGGATCCAGCTGGCCCTCCCAGAGGCGAGGGTCTCCGGGGTGAGCAGTCCACAACTTGGGGATCTTAGCTCAGTCTAAACTAAGCTGAGCACCGGGGCCGCCCCACCCCTCCAAGCTCCCTTCAGGTCCTAGGTGGAACCCCTTTTCCTGTCTTCTTTGTATGAACAGAGGGGACTTGTTTGGTCAGAGCCTGAATCCTCCCTGTTCTCCCCCTACTCCCTTGGCCGGTGTCTCCTGGGAGGCTGCCCTAGGGACCGACAGGATGAGGCCCTGGTCATTTCCACGCCCATCCCACCCACTTCCTGCCTCCCTTCTGGGGGGAACAAAGGGGGATTTAGTAAGCTGGGCCCTGTCACCTCTAGGCCTTCATTCCTGTTCTGCTTCTGTGCTGCTGGCCAGGTCGAGGGGCTGGAGCTATTGTTTCTGTCCTGTGGGAAGGCAGGGTCAAAGGCGGGGGGGGGGGGGGGGGGGGGGG
>CM053585.1:180733209-180754970 GCA_028646515.1 Pseudochirops corinnae | reverse complement strand
TTCAGTACAGGAGAGAGGGTAGGAGGAGGGAGCCACTTTTCCTCCTTTTTATTTTTTAAACAACTTCCTGTAGAGGGGAGAGGGGAGGTGCAGGAGGAGAGGGTTAAAGCCTGGTAACTGCTTCTTGGAGTCTAGGAGGGTAGGAAGTGTTCCCCCCACCAGCTGACTCAGCCACCCACCCCCCTTCTAGATAAAAAGCAGGAAGACCTTTTGGGGGGAGGGAGGAGAAAGGAAAAAGAAGACCAGGACCACCCCTTTCAATGAAAAAGACAGCTGGACAAGAGCTACTTTGGCCTTAGGTAGATACCCCTATCAGGTGGTTGGCTAGTGCTTGCTTTGTGTGGTCTTCTGAATTGACCACTCCCTGCAATTTCTGATTTGCCGTCCCTGGCCCTGTTCCTGACCCTTTCTCTTTCCTTAGGTAGGGCATCGGGTGCAGAGCGGAGGGCCAGGGGGCAGGCACCATGGGCCCATGCTTGGGCGTCTGGCTGGTGGCATCGGCACTGCTGGGCCTGGGCTATGGGGACAATGCCTGGTGGAACCCTGTGCCTAGGAAGACCGTATCCTATGGGGGTGAGTGCCTCAAGCTCTGGGGGACAATGAATAAGGGGAGAGTGGGAGGAATGAGCAAGAACTGCTTCTTTTGCTCCAGTCTGACTTCTTGCCTTGTTCTCTGATCCCTACTGACTCTTGGTGTTGTATGCTTTCTAAGAAACCTTTGTGGGTAGCCCAAGGGACATAGAAACAGGAGCAAAGCAGAGCTCTTAGGGTCTCTTCCTGCCATTTTCCATGTTCTTGAAAGCATCAGCCCTCTCCCCATCTAGCTATTTCTTTTGTGTTGAGGGTTTTATATTGCAAAATCACTTTCCTGCTATACTTCTTGTACACCAGGATGATAAGGTTTAGATTTTGAAGAAGACCAGTCCAACTCCATTAATTTGCAGATGAGGAAACTGAGGCCTCCAAGGGATAGTGACTTTCAAAGCCATAGTCACAGACTCTGGCCTTGAACTTTCATATTCTGATTCCAAAGGCAATGTTCTTTTTATTGTACCAGCTGCTGGTAATGCTGGAAGACTAAGGAAAGAACCCAGAGCCAATGCAAGGGGAAGGTTGTAGGATGTACAACCATCCTGCATCCTACTCCACACCCTTCCCTCCCCCCCAGTACTCTAGGGAGCCTGCTTACCTTTTCAACTTCTTTTTGATCAGAGCCCCTATTTCTGTAGTGGCACACCAGACACAGTATAAGACTGACAGGGGGCCCCTGTGGTGGCTTCCTTCCCTATTTCCCCCAACCTGTGGCAGCCAGGTGATGTCAGGTGTTTGTGTCACCTGTAGGCCCTGGGGAGCCCAGGATGAGATCATCTCCCAAAGGTCCCATGTTGGATGCTAATGAAGCCCTCCCATGCCAGCCTGTGTCCGGCTACGTCATTGGCTCTAGAGGCTAAGGGGATGGGGAGAGAAGGACCCTGAGGACAGACTGGTGGCTATTTTGAGGGTCCATGTCATGTGATTGTGTGAACATTGTAGACCAGCTTTGCCTGTTGTACTTTCCAGGTGACTAGGGGCTAAACAGGCTTCAGCACTTAGCCCTTGGCCTAGGCCCCTATCCCATCTTTATGTCTGATGCTTCCCAAACTTTATAGCACCTGATCTTCATCTGCTAATACCTACTCTCCTCTTTGTCTCCTGCTACTCTGATTTCTTTCCCATATGTTCTACTCCCCTATAGGGATAGGGACCAGGATCTGTGATTTTATTAGTATACGGAATGCCCAGGTGAGAAAACTCCATTACCAATGTAGATGCTCACCTGCTTTGCAATTTATAATCTTAAGAAGACATTAATGTTAAGATATTAAGTGACTTACTTAGAACATGGAGTATGTGTTAGAGATCCTTGACCCACGGGAGCCACATCTTACTGATTCCAAGGCTAGCTTGTTAGCCTTAGGATTTCAGCTGTTGTGGGTTCTAGTTGCCATTCTCTACTTTCATATCCATTGTATCTCAGGAAGGGAATAGCTCAGTGATGGGACTGTGTCTCTTCTGATACCGTAACTCCATTTTGCCAGCTTTGCACCCCATTCTTGGGTGAGGAGGGCATAAGGAAGGCCTTATAGATGTCACATCCAAGGCCAGATCCTGACTGGACTTAGCATCAGATGGGTGTGCAAAGGAGGAAGCGGGAGTGGAGGAAAGGGAAGTTGGGAGGGGGAAGGTCTCCCCTCACCGGAGGTGCCGCTGACCCTGAGCGCCGTCTGTCTGATGGCTTCCTTTGGCTGGAGGCTGTGGCCGGGATATCCTTCCTTCCTCCTTACTAGTTTTGATTTACTCCCTCCCAAGCCTGGGAAAGGGTGAGAGACCTAGGTGGAGCTTCTGGGTACTGAGGGCTGCTCCTCCCTCTGCTTGAGACTGGCAAAGCACCATGGGCTGCTTTGACTCTCAAGTTGGAGCCAATAATAGTGGGAAAGGTGCTCAGATTATTAACTTTGGGTTTTGCTGGGGAAGCTAGTAGGTGACAAGTACAATGACGAGAGAACAAGGCCCCTGGCCTCTGGCCACTCCCTTCCTCTCCACTGACCACCTTCATTGTCACACAGAGTTGGCAGCTGTGGTGAAGCGATTCTCTCAAGTGGGCATCCAAGACTTTCTAACGTTGACATTGGCTGAGAGCAACGGGGTCCTCTATGTGGGGGCCCGAGAAGCCCTTTTTGCTCTCAGTTTGGAGACCCTGGAGCTGCAATCAGCGGTGAGAGGCAGGAGAAGTGGGAGTGACTCAAGGTGTAGGAGTGGGGGTCAGGATGGGGATGAGGCACCTTGAGCTAGTGCTAACCCCCCCCCCCCCACTCCTTCCTTGTCCCTAGATCACATGGGAGGCTACAGTGGAGAAGAAGGCTGAATGTATCCAGAAAGGGAAGAGCAACCAGGTGGGAGATTCTTATGGCATTGGTGGGCATGCAGGATGGGAGAACAATGGAGGGGGAAGCTGGAGACCTTTTCTGAATAGCTGATCTCACTTTATTTTTAAGAACTTATGTTTCTTCCTTCCCCCCATGCTTTTCATGCCCTTGGTGTTTCTTTAGCTACACTTTGCCCCATGTTATGAGCCCTTTGCCCTTTACAGAATATCTCTCTCTTTCCAGACGGAGTGTTTCAACTTCATCCGTTTTCTGCAGCCATACAACTCTTCACATTTGTATACCTGTGGTACCTATGCCTTCCAGCCAAAGTGCACCTACATTGTGAGTATGGTCCTCCTGAGAGCCCACACTCCTTCTCTAGACCTCTGAGATTGCTGCCTCTCAAACCTGGTCTTCTTTTTCATCCTAGGATGTACTTACCTTCTCTCTGGAACATGGGGAGCTTGAAGATGGGAAGGGCAAATGTCCCTATGACCCAGCCAAAGGCCACACTGGCCTCATTGTGGGTGAGTGGCTGTACCTTGATGGATATTGGGATCCCAAGGAACTAGCCCTTGCTTGTGAGTAAATCCTTAACTGGGTTATCTTTTGTCTCTCATAGATGGCGAGCTGTATTCAGCAACACTCAACAACTTTCTGGGTACAGAACCAGTAATTCTGCGCAACCTGGGGCCTCACTACTCCATGAAGAATGAATACCTTTACTCTTGGCTCAATGGTGAGCCCTGTGATGGTAGCTTGGCTGCTGGGGTGATGTGTGTTAGAAGGCTCAGGGATGATCTAAGCTCAGAGCTATCTCAGTGGCCAGATGTTTCCCAGCACTAACTTTTCCCTCTGTTTGCCAACAGAACCCCATTTTGTTGGCTCTGCCTATGTGCCAGAAAGTGTGGGGAGCCCCACGGGTGACGACGACAAGATCTACTTCTTCTTCAGTGAGCGGGCCGTGGAGTACAACTGCTATGCTGAGCAGGTGGTGGCCCGAGTAGCTCGAGTCTGCAAGGTATAATGCAGTGAGATGGAACACTGGTAGGGGGAAGGGCGAGGATCGAGGTTTGGAGAGGAAGCTGCAAAGACCAGGCCTTCATCTGGATGTTCAGATACTAGAACTGGGGGAGACCAGGGATTCTATAAGGAAGAGGTTGCTGAGGCTGCCTCAATAGATTCCTTCCTTCTCTGACACAGGGAGATATGGGAGGTGCACGGACATTGCAGAGAAAGTGGACCACGTTCCTGAAGGCCCGGCTGGTATGTGCCGCTCCTGATCGGCAGCTCTATTTCAATCAGCTTCAGGCCCTGCACACCCTTCAAGAAGACAATTGGCTCAACACAACCTTCTTTGGGGTCTTTCGGGCCCGATGGTAAGTCAGAAGTGGTGTCCAAAGCTGGAAAACAGCAGCAGGTTGAGGAACACTGACACTTCCAGGTAGTCAGCTGTCCTCCATCCAAGTGCCAGGGCAGTAATAACTCACATTTCTGTAGTGATTTAAAAATCAATAAAGGGGAGAGAAGACTGAGTATGAGATATTGTTGCTATATAAGCATTTCAGGGATCATGGCCCTGGGATTATTTCAGGAGTAAGTTGAGTACTAGGTAGCAGCAGCAGAGTGTAAAGTGGTAAAAAGAACACTGGTTTTGGAATCAAAAGACATGGGTTTAGACGCTGGCTTTGCTACCACCTTCATGACCATTTAATCTGTGGGCCTCAGTTTCCTCAACTATAAAATGAAAGCTTGTACTAGATGATCTTTAAGGGTCCCTTCTAGTTTCAAACTCCTGTGATCCTAAGGATTACGTTGGGCTTCTAATTCTGGAAGGTGTTTCAAATTCTGAAGTCTGGAATTTTGTTGGTTCTAAACTTAATGTAGGTATAGTAGCAGTAGTCTTTTTTTTTTTTTTTTTTTTTGGTTCAGACCAGTGATTTCATTGGTGTAGGGCTCCTGGTGAATGAGAAGTGCTTCATTTTAGATAACTATCTGCCCAGGGTGACAGAGCTAGTTTTATGTAAGAGGTTGTCCTTGAACGTAGGTCTTCCTGACTGAGGACAGCCCACCACTGACTCCAACAGAATGTCTCTTTCAATAATGCCCATATTTTACATTTATATAGCAATGTAAGGCTTTATCAATCAATTAGAAAAAATGTATTATGGTGCCAAGTACTGCATATACAAAGACAGAAATGAAACAATCCCTGTTCTTGAGATCATATAAAAGTATATACAGAATAAATAGAAAACATACACAAGGTAGTTCAGGGAAGAAAGGCTCAAGTAGTTCAGGGATCCAGAAAGGTTTACAAATGCTCTCCTTGCAGCAGGCCTGTGAGGTGCACAGCACCGTTATTTACATCTCCAGGGATGTTGCATCACATGGGTACCAAGTATCCGAGCCAGGACATGCCCACATAGGGTTCTACTTCTAAGCCCAGGATTCTTTCCACTCATCTCCTCTGGAGAGCCAAATTTAACATCTTCGTCTCCTTCCTTGCTCCTCAGGGGAGATGTGGACCTGTCAGCTGTGTGCCAGTACCAACTAGAAGACATTCAGCGAGTATTTGAGGGACCCTACAAAGAATATCAGCAACAAGCACAGAAGTGGGGTCCTTACACCGACCCAGTCCCTACTCCTCGGCCTGGCTCAGTGAGTCCATGGTGGGAAGAAAGCACATGGCAGGGGACTCTTGGATTTGCTGCCTACAGTTGTTCCTTAGGCTGGGAAGCCTGCTAGTGGCTACCAGCCCTAGCCTTGGGATGACTGTTTTCCCTCTCCCTTTCCCCAGTGCATCAACAACTGGCACCGACGTCACGGCTACACCAGTTCTCTGGAGTTACCCGATAACACCCTTAACTTTGCCAAGAAACACCCACTGATGGAAGGACAGGTGGGACCTCGGTGGGGTCGACCCCTGCTGGTGAAGAAGGATACCAATTTCACTCACCTGGTAGCTGATCAAGTGAAGGGGCTTGATGATGTGACCTATGATGTGCTGTTCATTGGGACAGGTATGATTTTAAGAGGTGTGGGACTAGAGGTATTAAGAGGTGTCCTTATGAAGGGGATGCCATATGAACCCTTATTTAAAAAAAAAAAAATTTATTGCTGCTTTTTACATCACTGTCTCCTCCCCAAACCAGTACTGCACCATTACCACCCCCATCCCCCATCCTCCTTTCTAACAGATAAGCCAAAGCAAAACAAATCAAAACTTTGATTGTTTCTGAAAATGTATGCCTCATTCTGTTACCTATATAATTTACTACTGTTCTGATGAGAGGTAGAAGGCATGCTTCATCATCAGTCCTCTGAAGTCATGACTGGACACTGCTCTGATCAGAGATCTGGAGTCCTTTAATGCTTTTTAAAAAATTTTACATTATTGTGGGTATCTTGCAAATTCTGGCTCTGCTTACTTTGCATCAGTTCATTTAGTTCATCCCAAGTTTCTTAGAATTCTTCACATTCATCATTCCTTATGACAAAATAATAATTTTATTACACTAACATCACATTTAGTTCAGCTGTTCACCACCTAATGGACAGCCGCTTTCTTCTTAGTTCTTTGCTAATACAAAAAGTTCTCCTACAACTATTTCATACATATGGAACCATCCCTTTTGTCTTTAACCTCCTTGGAGGTATATGTCTAATAGTGATGTCAAAGGGTCAAAAAGTATATACAGTTGAGTACTCGTAAAGTATAATTTTGAATTGTTTCCAGAAGCTAGACCAATCTAAAACTACTAGTAGTTCATTAATGTGCCTGTCTTCTCACAGTCCCTTCAACATCTGCCATTTTCATTTTTGATGAGTATAAGGTGAAACTTGTTTTAATTGGCATTTATCATTGGTGATTTGGAGCATTCTTTTACATAGCTATTGATCGCTTATATTTCTTTCTTTGAAATGCTTTTGATCTGCCTGTTATCTGACCCCTTATTTACTGGGACTGTGACCCCCTTTTTTCTCTGCTTTGTTCCCTCCATCAGAGGACGGCTGGCTGTACAAGGCTGTGAACTTGGGTGCTTGGGTCCATGTGATTGAGGAACTACAGGTGTTTGATAAGGAACCAGTGGAGAGCCTTGTCCTGTCCTATGATAAGGTAGAACAAATTCTCCATATCCCATTTATTGATACCTGGACCGATTCTCTTTTCCTGTGTTTCCATCTCTCATTTTCTTCTCCTTTCCCAAACTTTATCTATCTTTAGCCCCCTGGGGCTACAAACGACCTTTCTCTCCACCCTTGCCTTGCTGTCTCTTCCCTCTGTATTTTATTTTATTTAGCCCTGGCAGCACTTCTGCAGGGATTGGGCTCCTGATGACCCTCCTCTTTTCCTGCCTTCCCCCACAGAAGTTGCTCTTTGCTGGTTCACGATCACAGCTAGCTCAGCTTCCCCTAGCCGACTGCAGCAAATACAGATCCTGTGCCGACTGCATTCTCTCCCGTGATCCCTACTGTGCGTGGAGCACCAACACCAGTCGATGTGTGCCCCTTCATGGTCACCCTAAGTGAGTTGAACTCCATGTCCCAAGAGAATAAGATATGGAGAGTTGGGGTGGTGGGTATTCTACCTAACTCTGGCTTCCCCCTCCATTGCTAGATCTCCGTTTATCCAGGATGTGCTGAACTCAAATACAGGCCTTTGCAACCTTCGACCCAGCAAGAAAGGTGAGTTGCCTCTTCGTTCAAAGGCATCTACCATGACTATATTGGGTGCCAGAAATTGTTCATCCTATGGAAAATTGCTGAATTGGGTTGAGTGGGCAATGGCCATAAGAAGTAGCCCATGTCACCTCTTTCCCCAAAGTTTCTTACACTAAATCCTCCCATTATTCTTTCTCCTACAGTTAAAATCACTCCCAAGAACATCACTGTGGTGTCCGGTACGGATTTAGTGCTCCCATGTCGCCTCTCCTCCAACCTAGCACATGCCCGTTGGACTTTTGGGGGCCGAGAACTGCCAGCTGAGCAGCCTGGGTCACTGCTCTATGATGTCCGACTGCAGGCCCTGGTGGTGCTGGCAGCTCAGCCCCGCCATGCTGGTGCCTATCACTGTTTCTCTGAGGAGCAGGGAGCACGGCTGGCTGCTGAGGGCTACCTGGTGGCAGTAGTAGCTGGTCCATCAGTGACACTGGAAGCCCGAGCCCCCTTGGAGAATCTGGGGTTGGTATGGCTTGCAGTAGTGGCCCTAGGGGCTTTGTGCTTGGTACTGTTGCTTCTAGTGTTGTCACTTCGACGTAGATTGCGAGAAGAGTTAGAGAAAGGGGCTAAAGCAGCTGAGAGAACCCTGGTATACCCGCTGGAGTTGCCCAAGGAACCTACCAGCCCCCCCTTTCGGCCTGGGACTGACACTGATGAGAAACTCTGGGACCCAGTTGGTTATTATTACTCAGATGGCTCCCTAAAGATTGTACCTGGCCATGCCCGCTGCCAGCCTGGTGGAGGACCCCCTTCTCCGCCTCCTGGAATCCCAGGCCAGCCCCTGCCTTCTCCCACCCGACTTCACTTGGGGGGTGGACGCAGCTCAAATGCCAATGGTTATGTGCGGCTGCAGCTAGGCGGAGATGATCGGGCAGGACCTGTGCATCCTTTGCCTGAGTTAGCAGATGAACTGAGGCGAAAACTGCAGCAGCGCCAGCCATTGCCTGACTCAAACCCTGAAGAGTCATCTGTATGAAAGGAGCCCCCCCACAATGGGGGGGGGGGTGCAGCTCCGATTTTTGCACAGGCACCAGCTACCTCAGGGACATGGCTGCAGGCACGTGCTTTGCCTGGGATAGACCTTAGCTAGGGAATTGCCCTGTCTAGGTTGGCTCCTACCCAGCAACCTGCTCTGCCATGGGGACCTGCCCTGCTCACCTTGGGCTCTGCCATGTGGGTTTGCTCTGTTCTTGGCTTTTGCCTTCTGGTCACCAATCCCACAAATGGCCTCTTCTTCCTTACATAGCGAGGAGGCCAAGGATCCTGCAGACAGACCTTTGGCCCCAGCAGCCAAAATCTTTTCAAGACAGAAATTCCAGGTGTGTGTGTGTATGTGTGTGTGTATGTGCACACATGTGTGTATGTTTGTGTGTAATGTGACTTTCCTGTTTCTGTCTAGTCTTCCCTGGCCTGGGGTCCTCCTAGGGGCTTCTTCCTGGACCTATGAAGGGGAAGAGGCCTGGGGTTGTACCACTCTGCCTTCTTTGCCCCCACCTGCCCAGAGGCCTGTGATGGTATATAACCCCTTCTCAAAGGAAGGGGAAATAGTGGGGCAGAGATGTACATATGGGGGGGAGGGAGGTAGGGTTGTACCCCCTTTTGAAAGTAAATGCTCAAGGGTGGGCCTGGGCCTATTCTTAGGGCTGTGAATGTTTTAAGAGTCAAGGGAGGGAGGTGGGGCCCTTTTGTTGGGGGGAGTGGGGGAGGGGTTCCTACTTGGCCTTCTGGGGCTCAGTGGTATTTTATACTTGTGGGGAGGGGGGTGGGGAAGGAGGGGGATTGTGGCTTATGGGCACAGCCTCTCTCAGCAGGAAGAGTAGGGGTCCTGACAGTGTAATTTATTGTGTCCCCGCGTATTTATTTGTTGTAAATATTTGAATATTTTTATATTGCAAAATAAAAGAGAAAATAAGCCTAAGCCCAGTTACTGGTCCTCATAGATCTGTTTAGACCCTTCTAGAGATGTGATGATGGCTAAGCACTGAAATGGGAAGGCTCGGTGGGAAAAGGAGCTGGGAGCTCTAAGGATCTAAGCAGAGGGTAGACAATGGGGGGAGCCCTTCCTTGTTCCAGATTCTAGGGTGGCGAAGGCGAATCGGACTGTCGGCCCTCTGCCCTGCTGTGCTCTTTGTGGGGAGTTGGGGCAGCTCTGGCTCCAGTTGTTTCCCACAGTGGTGGCCAGGAAGCTGGGAACCAGGCAGCCACAGCCTCTTGGGAGCCAGCTTTGGCTCTGGGCCAATGGGAGAGGTCAGGGTAATAGGAGGTGGGGGTGGGGATGGAGAGAAAGAGTGAGACTTCCCAGAAACTGTTAAGGATTAGGAGGAGAGAAGGAGCCAAAGGAGGGTAACTTCCTAGAAACCGAGTAAGGCTGTGCGTGTGTTTGTGTACATTGGTGTGTGAAAGGTTGGGGCTCAAAAGCAATTTAGGGGAAGGAGGGAAGATGGGACTATCTCTTAACCCTTACGACACCAGGGTGAGTGATGTCTGGTCCCTAACCTAGTCTGACTCCATAAACTTTGGCTTGAATGATAACCCCTCTACAAGTATAATCATATCCTCTGTCCTACTTCTCCCTGACCAAAAATCCTTACCAACTGCTTCTGTTTATATGAACACTTTGAATTCACCCTTCCCCTTCCCCAGTACAAATTCAAGAGTTCAGAAAAAAAAAATCTCTATTAAGTGGAGCTGAGGACAGTGGGTATTAAAGAAGTTAAGTTACTATGTTCATTTAACAAATAATTTATTGAGTGCCTACTATGTATGAGGTATTAGAGTGATTACAGGGGAGAAATATGTATATACTTAAAGTATGACCTTTTAATGCAGTTGTGGAGATCACATGTACATACCTAACTACCGAGCAATTTAAAGTAGATTTGAGAAGAAGTGATGAATGAAGGCTGGATGGAGGTCAAAGCCTAGTAGAAAAAGGATTTTGATAGGTAAAATATTAAAAGTGAGCAGGAGGAAAGGAAGACATGTTCCCAAGGGAACAGCTTAGGCAAAAGTGCTCAAAGACAGGAAAAGCAAATTTTATGTTTGGAAATGTCTAGAGGGTTTTCTTAGGGTAGCAGGAGATTAGACCATAGAAAGCTGGTAGGGAAAAGACTGTGGTCTTTGATGTAAGAGGTTCCTGGGGTTCCCTAAACTTTAGCTATTAGCTAGCACAAAGAAATACCATTTTTTGAGAATAAGCAGAATCTTGACTCACATCTTGGACAATTATCTCATTTAGCTTTGCAATGAGCCCTGTGGGCTTTAGGGAAAAGGGGCCTATAATTCCATTGAGAGGTAATAGGCATAGTTATAGTGGGATGGATGAACACCAGACCTAGAGTAGAGATCTCATTTATTTTACAGATATGGCAACTAAAGCCCAAAGGGCTTAAAAGTGACAAATTCAGTGGATCATAGTTTTAGAGCCGGAAAGGGCCTTAGTCCTCACCTAATTTGAGCCCCAGTACAAGGTACGCCAGGTGGTAAACCTCAGGGGCCAGGTGCCAATGCTCTTTCTACTATATCCTGAGGTGCCTCTGTAAAATGATCAGGTGTAAAGTGATCAACCTCCCACACCTGTAAAATGAGACAATGTATGCAAAGTGCTGTGCAAACCTTAAAGGATATGCAGATGCAATCTACTATTACCTATAAAACAGGAAGAACAACACTGGTATTGCCTTCCTCATAGACTTGAGGTCCCCCTTAATGCTAATGCCTTCTCTCAGATTATCTCCAGTTTACCCAGCATTATTATACCTGGTATGTAGTATGTATCTAGCTTTTTGCATCTTTACCCCTTTAGACTGCAAGCTCCTACAGAGTAGGGTTGCTTTTGTCTTTCTCTCTAGCCCCAGGGCTTGGCATTGCGCCTACACAAAGGAGGCGCTTAATAAATGCTCGGTGACCGGACTGTACACGTGTAGTCTCCCATCACAAGTACCTGGGAGCAAGCCTCATTCGAAGAGCTGAAACAAGCCTGTGCGATTATCATTACCAGGACAATAGGGATCCCACAGTGGTCTTGGGCAGGTAGGGGTTAGGGCGGGCTGACCGAAGCTCTACGGCCAGCCTCGCTGTCCGGCCAGAGGTCCGGGCCAAGAAGCACATCCCACGGGCTGAGGCAGGCTCTCAGGCGCAGGCACAGTCCTGACCGGAGCCTCCCCGCCCCTCCCTGACCAGTCCCACACTCTCGGTCCGGCCACGCCCCTTCCCGTCACTGACGATCCTAGCGCGCCCTCTGCTGGACACAGTACCTCGCACCCCACCGTCCCACCCTTTCTTCCGCGACTTTGATTGGCTCACGGGGCTAAACCTTTGCCTTCCGATTGGTCGTCTGGGTCCCGGCATCGGATGATAAAATGGCAGCTTGGCTGCCTAGCACACCTTGTAGAAAGCGTTAGGTCTGACTGGGAAAGAAGAGTCGTTACCTCAGTCCTCAGCAGGCCGGAGCTCCGGCTACCTGCGCCTGTCCCTCTCTGGCTATTGCTGGAAAGCTACCTTGGGAGCTAAGAATCAACACCCTGAGCTCCGAGGAAACAAGGGGCGGCAGGACACGATGACGCACTTGTGGTGTACGCGTCGCGCCGCAGCGTGACGTGACGCAGAGTGACGCGAGGCGCTCCTATTCCCTCTTTCCTCCCCCGCGGCTGTTTGGTACTTCGCTTGGGGTGAACTGCCCCCTGAGGATATGGCGGCACCCGGGACCTGCGGGGACGCCGCCTGTTGCTCTCACCAGAGCGCTGTGCCCAGCGTGCAGCAGACCCTGGAAGAGATGGATTTCGAGAGAGGTGGGCGGGGCAGGAGCGAGGATCGGCCCGCTCGAGTCTGCATTGGGAGGCTTCGGGGCTCTCGGGCAGGCCCCGGATGTTTGGACAAGAGGGACAGTTCTGGTCCTTCTTCACCCTCACGCTGCCTCAGCATCCTCTGCCGTTTACTGTCTGTGGGACCAGCCCTTGGTCTAGTATCCTACCAACACTAGAAAGGGATTTTTAATTTAAAAAATTTTTTTCTATACAGGCAGAGGAGGAAGCATAGGAATTAGAGGCGGAGGGACCTCAGCCTCATCGACCCCCGTTCCCCGCTCCCCGCGGTGGTCTGAGCTCCGGGCAGTGCCTGGCAAATGGATGGGCTGCTGCTAAACGTGTGTTGGATTAAATCCGTTCAGTTCAATTCATCGAACATTTATTAAGCCCCTTCCTAATGTACTGGGCACTGTGCCCCACTCTGGTGATACCGAGACAAAAACAAGTTGTCCCTGCTTTCTAGGAGCATAAGGGGTGGGGGGAGATAATAGCTGGAGGGAATAAAAATTTACACACAGACACATTTACACATATGTAAACGTAGACACATACACATGTGTGTGCAGGTGTGTACGTATATGTGTATATAGTCTGGTTCACTAACTCTGTGTGTGTATGTATAACTTTAGCTATTTTTACTGTGCTAGTGTTGTCTTTGAGGTGAGAGAGTTGAGGGGTGTAGAGGAAGGCATTGTCCCTTCCATGTGGGCCTTAACAGGAGAGAGAGCCTAGTGTGGTGGAGAGAAGACTCATATGATAGCCAAGGAGATTCAAGTCCTTTTTCTACCACTTTGAGATCTTGAACAAGTCACTTTTCTGGACCTCGGTTTCCTCCTTTCTGAAATGAGGTGGCTAGGTTGGGGGAACACCACATATTTGGGTCCCTTCTAGTTTTAACCTGGTATGACGCCTATGAAAGCTCTGTAACAATGCCCTGATTCCACCTTTGGGTCTCATCTGAAGGGATAGTAAAAGTGTTGTTATTCAGTTCTGGCTGACTCTTCATGACCCCTTGGACCATAGATTTGTCCATGGGGTTTTCTTGGCAAAGATACTGGAGTGGTTTGCAATTTCCTTCTCCAGTGGGACATCTTTTTTTCAGAACTCTCCACTGTGACCTATTCTGTCTTGGGTAACCCTGCATGTTATAGCTCATAGTTTTATTAAGCTGTGCAAACCCCTCTGCCATGACAAGGCATTGATCTAGGAGGGGTGGTAAAAGTACACCTGGACTTTTTCCTTTACTAGACTATAAGTTTCATAAGGACCTTGTCGTATCTGAACTCTTGTACATAATAGATATTGTTAGACTTTTTGTTTTATTGCTTTATGTTAAATTTGATTATTCAGATATTAAAGTATAGAATTAAAATCACTGAATAAAGAACTGGAGCTGCTTCTCTAAGGTTCTACCTCCTTGCTCCCAGCCTCCCCCCAAAATATAATAAATAAAAAAATATAATAAATAAAATCCATGTCTTAGGCATTAAATCTGGAACTTTAAGGTTGAAAGGTAACTGGCCTTGGAGAGTGTCAAGAATGAAATCCATATGCCTCATGCTCTGAAACTCTTTTCACAGGGATTTGGTCAGCAGCACTGAATGGAGACCTAGGACGGGTGAAACATTTCATTCAGAAGGAAACAGACCCCAGTCAACCTGATCCTTCTGGATACACTGCCTTGGTAAATTTGACATCCTACGGAGTTTCAGGAGAAATAATCCCTTTGGGGTCTAGATTTGAACAAGGCAGGAGGAAAGGCTTGAATTGAGGGAAGAGAGGCAACTCTAGGGTAGGGACATTAAATCAGAACAAAAGGACTCACCAGATGCAAGAGAGTTGTTTAAAAATAATTCAAGGAGACAGAGTCAAGATAGTGGATCGAGAGAAAGCAATTGAGCCTAGCTTGCCGCTATCCCTTCTCTACAATGATCTTGAAAACACACCAATCCACATTCTGATTGACAAAGCCAAGAAAAAGTCACAGTCATTTTTCCAGCCCAGGGAGGTTTTGGAGAGGTGTGGAGACACTGGGAATGGGGGCTGGCCAGGAGTTTGCATGGTTGTGGCTGGGAGTATTCTGAGATCCAGGAACAGAAAGAAGTGAGACAGAACACTAGGACAGAAAGAGATTCTAGGAGATCTCAATATTAGTACTAAATGCAGAAGTGGGTGCCATCTGGCAGCTGTGTCACCTATTACCTAAGCTCTGGTAATAGATCCAGGACAGGGAAGATCTGTCAAGAGCATGGGCCCTGCTTGTACATTGAATAAGGAACAAATTCTGGAAACATAGCTGTATGTCTCTGATCCCAAGGTGTAGCCTTTAGCTTAGCATCTAAACCTGCACTGGAATAACTAGGGCAGGAGTCCCAGATGGAAAGGGAGTTGGCAATTTAGTTGCTCCATACTTGCAGAATCTTCCAGTGGGTTAATAGTGTCTGAGTCTGGTAATAGTCTGCTGAAACTCTTAACCTATACACAAGTCAACAGACTCAGACGTGGGTCAGAAAATTTAAGAGTTCAGACTGACGGCAGTGAACAGATCTCTCCCCAGATTATACCACTTTGGGAGCACTGAAAACTTGCAAGTCCCCAGATTGAGCTGTGAAAGCAACAGAAAGATTTAAAAGGATAGAAGCACAGGCCAGACATCCCCAGGAGTATAGAGCCCAGTACTATTATAAAACCTGAGATCAAGAAGTAGACTGGAAGAATGAATAAAAAAAAGAACCCTCCATCATAAAGACCTACTCTTGTACCAGGACGTTCAAGACACAAAAAGAAGAAGAATTTTTTGAAAACATCTGCAAGCAAAGCTTCCAAGAAAAATGTAGCTTGCACACAAGTCCAACAAGAATTCCTAAAAGACGGGTGGCTAGGTGATGCAGTGAATAGAGTATACCCTGGAGTCAGGAAGACCTGAGTTCAAATCCAGCCTCAGACACAACACTGGCCATGTGACCTCGGGCAAGTCACTTAACCCTAATTGCCCTGCCTTCCCCCTGCAAAAAGAAAAAAAAAAAGAATTCAAGTTTAAAAAAATAAAGAGCTAAAGATTATTTTTTAAAAAACAAATGAGAGCTGTGGAAGAAGAGACCCAACAGCTTGGAAAAAGATGTTTAAACAAAACCTTACCAAAGAATATAATTCCGTGAAAATTAGAATTGGCCAAATAGAAACTGACACCATGATACATCAAGATATAAAACAAAGTCAAAGGTCTGAAAAAATAGAAGAAAATGTGAAACTATCTCATTGGAAAAACAACCTGGGAAAAAGATAAAGGAGAATTAATTTAAGAATCTGTAGACCAGTGGTTCTCAACCTTCCTAATGCTGCGACCCTTTAAGACAGTTCCTCATGTTGTGGTGACCCACAACCATAAAATTATTTTCGTTGCTACTTCATAACTGTAATTTTGCTACTGTTATGAATTGTAATGTAAATATCTAATAGGCAGGATGTATTTTCATTGCTACAAATTGAACATAACCCACAGGTTGAGAACCACTGCTTTAGACTCTCTGAAAGTCAGGAACAAAAAAAAGAATAGAAACATTATAATTTAAGAAATCAAACTACCCACATATTTTAGAACCAGAGGGTAGAGTGGAAATTGGAAAGAATCCTGAAACTCTCAAATGAAAATTCTCAGGAATATTATAGTCAAAATCCAGAGCTCCTGAGTTAAGGAGAAAATATTGCAAGTAGCCAGAAAGAAACAATTCTAGTACTGAGGAGCCACATTCAGCATCACACAAAATTTAGCATTGAAGGAACAGAGAACTTGGAATACCCTGGGGGGCACTGGAATGTTTGAAGGGAGGGGTGGTGTGGTGGCCTGGAGGCAGTGGTGGCTGTTTGAAATGATGCAAATTAAAAACAAAAAAACCCAAACTTTAAAGGGTTAAAGAAAGTAGATTTCCAGGGTAGGGCTCTGAGTAATTTTTTTTTTTTGAAATGGGTGATAGGCCAAATAAGTTCAGGAACCTCTGTAAAGGTAAAGTATCTAGGCTTATAACCAAGAATAACTTACCCAACAAAACTGAGGATAATCTTACAAGGATGCAAGGGGGGAAACAGACCTTTAACAAAGTAGAGGTCTTCAAAGCGTTTTTGATGAAAAAATTAGAGCTGAATAAAAAGTCTGATATGTAAACACAGGAGTCAAGAAAAGCATACCCCCAAAAAGATCAGAAAAGGAGGAAAAGGATTCATGTACAAAAACATAGCAGCCCTATTTGTGATAGCAAAGAATTGTTAATTGAAGTTGGAGAGTGGCTGAACAAGTATGAGAATGTTATGAAATACTGTTATGCTCTAAGAAATGGTGGGCAGAGTTTCAGAAAAACTGGGGAAGACTTGTATGAACTGATGCAAAGAAAAGTGAGCAGAATCAGGGGAACAATTTATGCAATAATGACAATGTCATAAAGACAGTCATCTCTGAAAGACTTAGTAACTGTGATCAATACAGTGACCAACCACAATTCTAAAGGACTCATAAAATATGCTTTCCTCCTCTAGATAGAGAAGTGATGAACTTAAGAGTGCAGAGTGAAGGATAGTTTTCTTTTCTTTCCTTTTTATTTTTGGATATATGTGATTCAGCAATTTGTTTTTCATGACTATAGACATTTGTAATGAGATTTGTTTTTCTTTTCATTTGATAGGGGAGGGGAAAGGAGAGAATTTGGAACTGAAAATAAAACTGAATAAAAACAAGTTAATTCAAATATTTGGCCTTTTACTCCTTTCTTCCTATCTTTCTCTTCTTTCAGAGTTGGCTCTTAGGTACAAGGGTCAGTCCCAGTTCTCATTTCCATTGACTTGATTCCCTACAGCACTATGCCAGTCGAAATGGGCACTATGCTGTGTGCCAGTTCCTCTTGGAGAGTGGAGCCAAGTGTGATGCTCAAACACATGGTGGTGCAACAGCTTTGCACCGAGCCAGCTATTGTGGGCATACTGAAGTGGTTCGACTACTGCTATCCCATGGAGCTAATCCAGGTGTGGCAGATGATGATGGAATGACTAGCCTACACAAGGTATATAAATTTTCAAACATGCTTGCTAATTAATTGGAACAAGGGAAGGAGGGATCTGTGTCATGAATAGTTAAATCAGGTAGGGATAGCCAGTAGCTAGGAATTGACTCTCTTCAACAGTTCTCCCTTTGGGATAGTGACAAACAAGGTAATAAGAAGAAATGGCTTTAGAACTAAGACAAGTAATCTATAAAACAGGCTATACCATTTTCAGGATTTGCATTTTATCCCTGGTTCTTTGATGGGAGAATCAAACCAGAAAGAGAATCAAATTGAAAGTCACTTTATTTCCAGAACATTAAAATAGTGACTGTCTTGTTTTAGGAGAGAAGGTGGTTCTGCTGGAATTTTAGGACACAGCAATAGAGAAACCTCAGGGAAGAAATGTCAGAGCTGACTTAGTATGTCTTAGGAGAACTTTGATTCCCTCTTTCTTTTCCTGATGGTTGTTTTCCTTCACAGGCTGCTGAGAGCGGTCACTTGGATCTGTGTTGCCTCCTACTGCAGCATAGCCCAGCTTTGAAAGCTGTTCGAGATCGAAAGGCCCGGTTAGCATGTGACTTACTGCCTTGCAACAGTGACCTTCGAGACCTGCTTGCTAGCTGAATAATCAGATTTCTGTCTCAGCAAGGGTTCTGGAACCTGGCTCTTCAGTTACCTTCCTCTACCCCTGCATTCTGCAGAGTGGGAAACTGAAACTCAGGGCTTTGTGAGACTGAACAAAAGAGATAGGACTGTCCTGAGGGAGGTCACTGACCAGGCCAGAAAGGGAACTTGGTGCAGGCCCTCAAGCATGACAGGTAATCATATTCTAAATTATCACAGTGGAGATGCCTGTCCAAGCTATTTCCCTAGTTCAGAGTCAGTACCAATGACCAGATGATTCTTAAAGGGGAAACAGCTGCTTTTGCCCTACATCCCAGAACAACCCTTTTTTTTGGAGTAAAATATTCTCCTCCCCTGATATCCTGATAACCCAGTGAGAATCTTGTTGTCATGGGGAAAATGATGAAAAATAGAGTCAGACTTATTTTTGCTGGCAGTCATAAACAACTCTTCAGCCCTTAAAACTGAAGGCAAGAAATCATCTAAAATCTGTCAAAACTACCAGGAAGCAAAATGTTAGTGGATTAAAGAAAATCCCAGGGCAGGGGCTGCTTGGACGTTCCCACAAAGCATTAAAGCACTTACAAGGAAAATAGCTCTGATGGTGTTGCTCATTTTAGACTACTTGACTCAGGTGAGAATTCAAGAAGCATCTTGGTGTAGTAGTAGAGAGTGCTGGGTTTGGAGTCAGAACCTGAGCTTAAATCCCAGCCTTGTGACTACTTTTGTCATCTGTAGATGAGCTGATTAGGTAAGATAATGTCAAAATTCTTTTCCAGCTCTAAATCCAGCTTTTAACTCTTTACTCAATGAGGACTTGATCTGAGTCCAGAAGAGTGATTTGTGCCACCAATGAATCTTTAGGAACTCTAGTTTTGTTCTTCCTTCCCTCCTGCCCCCCACGCTTTGCTGTCCTCTATTGTTCTGGCTATGGAATAATTTTTCTTTAGCATCTGTTTTTTCATTGAAGGTTAAGATTTGATTTTAACCAGCCAGAGAAAAGAGTCTCACTACCCCTAAGAGAAATAGGCATAGCTTATTTCAGGGGAATTAGGGAAGAAAATTATGGAATTGGATTTTATGATTGGAAAGACAGTGGGACTGGGTTTGCTTAGCTTTGCTCTGGACTTGGGAAAGGACTCTACAAGTTACAGTTTCACTTAGTCCAATTATGAGAAAAAGGTTCCTGTTCATGGACAAAGGCAATACAAAGACCTACTTTGAATTGGTTGGGGAGCTCTGATTCTTTCTACCTATTCCTAGGATTATAGACAACATTTTTAATAAAGGAAAACAAAGTGTTCATAACCTGCTGATTTAGAGATTGACAGGGAGCTGTGCTTCTAGAGTTTATGTCCTTTTTGGGAATGAGTACTGTTGGTTATGGGTTAAATTTGGCTCGTGTACCTTTAGCTTGGGAAATTCAAAATCCATGATTTACTGGAGAAGAAAAGTAGGGAGATGTTGGAAAGAGTTTGAGAACCAATGGGGAATAGAGAGCCTTGGTCAGCCATCAGATGCAGTTAGTCTTCTCTCTTAAGGTTACACTTCTAGCTTTATGAGGTCTTTCCCTATTGTGTCTACATCTGGTTCATCAAAGGCATAGAATCCTGCCCCTTTCTTGGCAAATACAGTGTTATTTTCCCACCCCTTTTGGCATTTATGCAGCTGTAGAATAACTTGGGGACCATTAGCTTAGACCTGATCACTCCTCTGTTTAAATCCAGACTTGCTGGATGATCATTTGAGATTATGACCTTGTTATAACTGAAACTCATACACTTGGGCTGGACTCCCCTGGGTCATCCCTGCTAAGATTGATTTGCCAGTTTTTAAAGATGCCAAATAGAAGGTGTCAGGGAGTAATTGGGGATATGACTGACTCAGCTCATAACAACACCATATCCTGCCCTCAGCTGGGCCCTATTTCAAGGCTGGTATTTTGGTAAGAGTTACAGAACCACTGAACTATCTTTGATCCTGTGAGCCTTGGCTTCATCCCTGGCTCCAAAGTGGGCCCTTCCTGTGCCCTCTATCTCTGTGGCAGCAGTGCCGATATAAAAAGCTAACTGCCAATCAGCTAGCCATAGTGGGGGAGTGAAGAGCAGGGGGGACCATGGATTTCATCAGCATTCAGCAGTTGGTAAGCTGGGGGCTATGGATAGTGGGAAGTTTTAAAATTTTTTTTTTTACATCTTAAAGTGGTAGTTTCACGTAGGGAATTCCAGAACTTACTGTTTGTACTTTTGTCTCAGAGCAGTTTTGTTGAATTAGAGTCTAGGTAGTAGCAGGAAGAGGAAAATATTTCAGGATACTAATACTAATTAAGTTGGCAACTATTTTGTTCTTTCCCATTTTTCCTGATCTGCTTATTTTCCAAAGCCCTCACAGAAATGTTTCTGTATGTTGCCTGACAGCAGGCGTACATAACCTGCAGTGGCTTATTGCCCACCAAAGGATTTCCTCTACATACAAAGGATATTTTCCTTTACATTTTTTGCAGGCTGCTGAAATCCTTTGGCATTAGCACCTCCAGGCCACAGGTTGTGCAGGCCTGCCCTACAATTAGCCCTCTTGACAACCTAGAAATAGCTGTATTTCATTCCAGAGAAGACTATTCCTTTATTGGTGAGAGAGTGAGGACTTTAGGAGCCATGAATTACTCAAGTCTATCCCCTTCCCCCAAACTGTTTCATTGTTATCATAGTTCCAGTGTTTGGAAAATAGAACGTGTTGTTTGTGGCAATAGGGTTTGGCAGAGTATCATGCATACAGACCCCTTTGGGTTTTTTGGGAGTTCTGCCCTGGACCGTTAGGATTGAGCCCCAGGGAGAACAGGGGTTGCCTTGGCCCTTCTGGCAAACTTGTCAAACCAGAGCAGTGTCCTGTCTAGAGCAAGATTCCTAATTATTGTAGGAGTAGTAATGACTACCCTGGGTTGTAAGGGAAGTGTTCTAGAGTAGGAAGGGACCTTAGAGATCATCTAGTTGACCTCATTTTGCAGATGAACAAAGAAATGAAACGAGTTGTCTACTAGCCTATGTGTAACTGCGGAGATAAAGCCACGAGTCTGCTCTCCTGTCAGTCCACTCCCCCCTACTCCTGGGCTTGCTATGGACTGGGAGCAGTGGGAATATTCTGTCTTCATTCCTGGGCCACTATGGACTTTCCTGAGAGCACAGGGAAATGGAAATAGGAGGGGTGGGGCAAGCAGCCGTGTTATCAGTCAGCACCAGTCTAATTACTTTTTGGCTGAGACAATTGAGTGTATAGTTACAGTGAAAGGTCAATACAACTTGTGCATACAACAAATTAGACCTGCATAGAAGTTTCTAAAGCATGGGTTCTTGAGGTCCATGAACTTGTTTTTCAATATAATTAGTTTACTTTGCAATCTTCTATATTTTACTTTATGCATTTTAAAACATTCTGAAGGGGTTCATAAACTTTACCAGACTGGCAGGAGCAAGATGGAAGGTCTGTGACCCAGAGTTAAAACCCCATTATAAGTGTTCTATTTTACCCCCAGCCTGAGGCTCATCTTTAGATCTCTTCCTTCCCACTGTTCCCAGCCTCTTAGCAAGGAGTAAACAGGAATGAGTTTGTCTCCTGGAATAGTCTAGGAATCTGGACTTCTGCCCCGGGGGGGGGGGGGGGGGGGGGGGGGGGGG
>CM053585.1:180697337-180733109 GCA_028646515.1 Pseudochirops corinnae | reverse complement strand
GCAAGTGCAGATGGCTGTCGGCCACTCCCCAAATCCTTAGGAAGCACTGCAGTTGGTGAGACATTGGCCCTTTACTGAGTTTAGCCGCAAATCCAGGGGAAGCATGACTTCCTTGTCTACCAGGTTCAAGCACAGGTACTGAGCATTTATTTTCAGAGGACTTTTAGAAATTTTCTGACCCCCTCTTTCTTTTCCTCACAGGTAAGTGGTGAGAGGGCTGAGGACAAAGCTCTGGGAACGAAACATGGAGTCCTTGATCCTGGAGGCTGGAGAGGTGACCCTGGACTGGGTCCCCATGAGACTGTGGCCCTGGAGAGGCAAAAGTTAGCAGAAGAGAAAAGGAAGAAAGTGAGTGTGTGTGCATGAGAATGTTAGTTTGATGACTAGAGAGCTGCTAAGGCAATGTTGGTGTATACAGTGGAGGGTATAATGAAAGTTATACCAGATGACCTCAGAGGTTTTCAGGATCAATTTTGATAACTATTTCTCTATTGCCAGTCAGTAGTTTCTGCCATCCTCATCTCGTGTGTGTGATTTTTTTTTAAATTTCAGCTTGAGAAATTTAACAATTCCAGGCTTAGGCTTGAGAGTCTAGCTGACCTGGAGAATTTGGTGCGGCAGCGGAAGGAAAAACGCCTGAAACGGAGGGTCCCCCCCAGGGCACCTGAGGTCCCAGTTCAGGTAAGTGGGGAAGACCAAAGAACGGGGGAAAGTACCTAATGAAGCCCTACAAGCATCTTAGTCTGGCCTACAACACTAGAAGTGTTAGCCTGTTCTGAATGATCTTTTTTGGGGGGGGGGAGGGAAAGGCAAGGCAATTGGGGCTAAGTGACTTGCCCAAGGTCACACAGTTAGTGTGTCAAGGGTCTTGAGGCTGGATTTAAACTCAGGTCCTTCAAACTCCAGGGATGATGCTCTATTTACTGTACCACCTAGCTACCCCATGATCCATGATTTTATCTGGTCTACCCCAGCTACAACCTTTGTCCCTGCTGCAGCCTGTGGACCTGGAGATGTTTCTAAAGGCAGCTGTTGAAAACCAAGAACTCCTGATTGACAAGTACCTGGCAGATGGTGGTGACCCTGATGCCCATGACAAGGTAGGTAGAGAGAAAATAAGAGAATGTTAAGTTTTTGACATATTTGAAATATAATTATTGGAGTCATAATTCCTTAGTTCTAATCCTCTTAAAGTAACCATCTATATCCATTTCCTCTCTCTATACCCAGTTCCACCGAACAGCCTTACACTGGGCTAGTCTGAAGGGTCACAGTCAGATTGTGAACAAACTATTGGAGGCAGGAGCCACAATTGATGTTCAAGACATGGTAAGTTGGGAGGAAGAGCTAGGAGACAGGCCTAGATTGGGGATTCCTTCTTTCAGTGGGGTTGAGTTGGGTAAATTGGTCCTAAAGATGTGCTTTTTGAGGCTCTTGTGAAAACCTTAGGACTTTTTTTTTTAAATAGTTGGACCGGACACCTTTGTTCTGGGCCTGCCGAGGAGGGCACCTAGATATCCTCAAACAGCTGCTCAACCAAGGGGCTAAAGTTAATGCCCAGGACAAGGTAAAAGTTTTGGCAGGAAATATAAAGGTGTTACTAACTCAGGAGTGTCAGTGCTAGAGAGCTGATGCTGTGCTAACTCCTACAAGTTTCTTTGTATGAGGAAAGGGGAAATTTCTCATATTGGGTATTAATATGCCAAGCTGTTTGGGTGAGGTAAATCATTTGGAATTAATAAATTCCTAACATGGGACTTGCCCCCATCTAGATTTGGAGTACACCCTTGCACGTGGCTGTTCGAACAGGACACTGTGACTGCCTTGAACACCTTATTGCTTGTGGGGCCCAAATTGATGCACAGGATAAGGTAGGAAAATCATCTTAGTAATAGAGGGTAACCTGAAGACCTGATGATTAAAACAGAATTCTCCAAGAAACTAGCTGCTCATTGGCAGCACCTGTTGTCTTCAGAGTTCTAGAATTAGGAGCTATTTCTTCTCATCATTCCTATTTGGGAGAGATAGGAAGGTAAAAAGGGTATGGAATAAAGGGAAGGCCCAACTCTTAATATGCTGCTTCTGTAGGAGGGAGATACAGCCTTACATGAGGCAGTACGGCATGGCCGTTACAAGGCCATGAAGATGTTGCTGCTTTATGGGGCCAAGCTGGGTGTTCGCAATGCTGTGAGTATGAGGGTTGGACAAGGGAGTTTTCACTGATGTGGGGGCTGGCTTTCAGGGGGAGAATGAAATGTATTTGTGACTATCCTTTTCTCTCAGGGAGCAATGACACCAGTACAGCTAGCACGAGATTGGCAGAGAGGAATCCAAGAAACACTACGGGCCTATGTTGGGCACTCCCGAACTCGTTGCTGATAACAGATCTTATAGAGGCTACTACCATTCCATTCCATCCCATCCCCTTCCCTTTTGTGCCTTCTTGCCAACCAGTTATGGGATACCTCAGGTGGTCAGGCCACAAGTTTGGATTTTCCCAAGTCTATTCCCTTGTCCCATTGGGCTATTCTGCCTTAATTATGCAGTATTAATTTTGGTCTTTTTGTCTCTACCCCCTCTCTTCCCCTTAAATCCTAGTGATCTATAGTAGGGAATATTGGTACAGATTATTTTCCTTACCCTTGAATTCAACCTTTCACCTACCCTGGTAGCTACCTCAATGATGAGAGGGGAAAAATCCTGCTATAGAAAGCAAAGCCAGGATTTGGGATGAACATTATGTTAAGTGCACATGTAACTCTAAGGGGGTGTCCTATGTGGTTTAAGCTGGTCAGAGACAAGCTGTTCAGGTCAGTAAACAGATTATAAATTTGTAAAGAAGGTAAGAGAGAAGAAACTCTAAGTCTTGTGGGTGGTAGCAGTCAAGTTTTAAGATACTTCACAGAGGTGAAGTTAGGGCTAGTGAAGAGTAGGGAGATGGGAACTATCTGGTGGATTATCAACCATGGTCCCACAAAAGCTATTCAGAAGCATCAGAACAAGAGAATTCTGCTCTTTAGCTTGTGGCTGACCTAAACTGTATTACAACAATCTAGAGACTCATGCCCATTAGCAGCAACCCTGATGGGGTATGGTGTAGCTTTAGAAAGTCGCAGTTTCAAGGAATCTTGAGTTTGGCTGTTAGGACTTTTGCAGAGCTTTAGTTAAGTTCTGGTATTGTTCTTCTACCTGTAAAACAGCGTACCCAAGCCCTAGGTCCATAAGCAACCTGGGTGCTCCAGATTCCTGACTGACAGATTAGGGCTAGAGCCCTCTTCCCCCAAAAAAAGTCCTCTCTCTACCCCTGGGCTTTTGTCAGAACTTTTGTGATTTGGTTCATTATCTGTTCTTGCCACTGTATTAGTGTGTGGTCTCTTGCTCTGTGGTTATTTGTGGCCCACCCAAGATACTTGCGGTGGTGGCCCATACTCGAAAGGTGTTGAGGCTGCCCTGTAGGACTTCAGGCCTGGGGTAGATTCTCATGGTTGTGGTGCCACCTCTTTCCTGCTCGTCACAGAAGGAAATATGCCTGCTGTCCTACATTAGCTAGGTTTGGATTCTCAGGCTCCCTTGTTGCTGAGGCATTGGAGAAAAGGCTGGCTGCAGAGAAGATAGTGGAACTGAGTATATAATACATTGTGGATACTTTCTCCCTCTATTTTTTTTTATACACTAGAAATGGTTAACTGAGATCTTTTCTTTTTTTATTACCTTTCTTAGTGGATACTGGTAGATGGAGTCTTAAGTCAAGTTTCTACTATTTTTACCACTAAGGTTTCTGCTTTCTACTGTTTTGCTGGTCCAGTACTGCTGGTCACGCTGAGATCTTAGCATCACCAGAGACTTCATTTTCAAAAACCTTGCTTTAGCCCCAGTGACAGAAGATAAGGGAAGATGGGAGCCCGAAGAAGGGCAGGACCCTTCCCTTAGTCTGTTAAGTGCTATTCAAGTTCTCTGGCCCAGGCCTAGGTTGAAGGCCTGGATTACATATCCTTAACATGACAAGTGCCACTGCGGCTGCTTACACATTGTTTTGGGCTCCTGCTCCCCTTGAGCTTTAAGGCTAGGGGTGTCCTCCATGTAGGATGAGAGCAGACAAAACCCAGCCCTGTGGGTTGAGGGCATAAAACGTACACACCAGCAACATGGCCTTGCCTTCTAGGCTATGCAGCCTACAGGGCAGGTGCCGGAAGGAATAAATTCTGTCACAGGATTACGGCAGTAGCTACTCCAAGTTTGAAAATGGAAAAACTCAGTAAGAGCAAATGAAACATTTTTGTATGGATCTATTTTTTTGGTTGTTTTTCATTAAAACTGATTCTCTTTTGTAGCCTGGTTATATTCTATGGTGTGTGAAAGAGGGCAGGGGAAGAAAAAAGGTAGAGAAAAACTTTACAGTAATCCATCTTTCACTTGTGGTGCCTAGACCCTGAACAACTCTTAAGAAGTGTGACATCCTCAAACGGTAACTAACTTGTCCTGAATTTCAGCCCATGTAGTGCTTAAGTACAACTCTGAGCCGAAGCTTAGAATTTCACCACTTACCAGTAGCACTTAGTGGGAGAGGGAGAGCGGTATCACTCGTGGTGTAGGATGCCCCTGCTCCAGGTCTGAGACTCTGGACTTAATGTGCATAGGTGACTGTTAAAGACTCTCCCCTCTTAGAAAAGCTTAAGTACTAAATTAAGTACTAAAAGATTAAGTGCTGAGAATTAATTGCCCATGCAGTCCTACCTTTTTGGCATCTCATTCCAGATGCAAAGACTATCAAGGAAAAAGGCAAATCAGTTAAGGACCTTATGTTCCCGTGACAGTATAAAAAGGAACCAACTTCTAAACTAGGTCTTTAAGTTTTGCCTTTTAGGCAGTGATTTCTGGTCTCAAGGCTTCCATTACTCATGTAATTGCAAACATTTTAAGGGAAGGTCCAGTGTGAAGAAAAGGAATAATCATCTCTTCTCCCAAACCCTACACCTAAGATCAGGAATTAAGAATCTATCTTTCTTGAGAAGAACAGCCTATAGTTCAGAAAGTTCTTCCTTCTATATGCCAGCTTCCCAAGGATGTCAGTCACATTAGTTAGTTACACTCTACATAGGACCACTAGGAGAAAATGAAGGTATAAGACAGAACCAAAAGATTGTTATAAACAATGACCTGGGATCACAGTAAGGTGAGATTCAAATAGTAGCACACCTCCTTTCACTCCATATGTAACCTCAAAAAAAACCCCAAAACCCAGGATACTCTTAGTAGCAACAAGCCCTGGGGTTAGGGGAAGGGAGAAACTTGGGCCCTTCACCCCGGTAGCACGAGGAACCACATCTAATAATTTAAAGCAGCAAGGCCAAGTCAGGAAGGAAAGTATAGCTTGGGATGGACAGAGGCAGGAGTGACTTGAACCTTCAGTTCAGAGAGAGCTGGGGGTGGGAACAGCTTGCTCTTTTTATCTGGGCAAACAACAGCCTCCACAGGAGGAGTTTTGGGGAACAGACAGGCTGTGCACCTGCCACTCTAGTACTTAGGGTTTGGCACATGAAAGACATAAAACGGGAAGATAAAAATGTGGCACTGTGAAGGAAACTGCCTTGCAGGCCAGAGCTTACTGCCACAGACAAAGCCTCTGGATCAGAGCCTTGGGCAGAGGCTGCAGTGTTCTTGGCTCACACTCAAAGTGCTGCCAACAGCAGGTACTTGGCAAATTAAAACGAGGTGAATGCAGGTCACAGCCACATGTTAGAAGAGTATAATTTCTGCATTCATATAGTAAATAATACTCTACTATCATAGCCTTAAGGCTATGAAGCATCCCCATTGAGGGGGGAGGTAAAGAGGGGGAAAGGGCACCTTGGGATTCCGAGATGATGGGCTTTTCTTTAATTCCCTGTTGACTCCTATCCCAGAAGCAGGGTCTGAAGAATGATGCTACAGTTGATTCCCATCCCCACAAGAGGAAGGTTTATCTGCAGCAGGCTCCTAACACTGCATTAGGCCCAGAGCCCATGTCTCTAAAAACCACCTAAAACGTGGCCAGAAAGGGAGGGGCAGGTTGGCATGAAGATAATCCTGGGCTCACTTAAGTTCCCCATTTGCTGGTCCATCCCCAGTGCTGGGGCTGCATGACAAGAAGTTAAACTCTCATGTTCCTCCCAAGACTCTCTTCTGTTGGGGAGTTCAGTCTGCTGTTGGCTGTCCCTGAAAAAGATGTGAAGAAGAAAGGTCACAGTCTATCTCTTGAAGATGAACAAGTTGAGGCAGCAACAAATACAGTAAACTGCTTGGGTAATAAAGGGCAGAAAAAGGTCACCTCAAGGTACCTTGGAGATTTCAATTTAGTGAAGGGCTGGGATTAGGAAACATTTCTCTTCACAAAAAGCAATCCCAAGGGTCAGGCATTAGTGTCTAGGTACATGGAAATAGTGAGTGGTTCTTTCCATGGTTAAATAAGTTGAAACTGGAGAAGGCTAGGAAGGTGTATCTGGAGAAAAAAGAACCTAGCCCTTGACAAAGAAGCAGTCTTGACTAAAAAGGATTGGTTTTCCACAGCTCAGTGGGGATTTGGCAGCACTTTGCCTTTCAAGAGAATGAAAAGCAGTACTAAGGACAGAAAAGTTCAAACACCACTCCTTCCCAGAAGTGGGGCAAATCTGCACAACACCAGCCTTTGCAGGAAGGGACATCTTGGGAACAGAGGCAGGCTGCCCTCCTACCAGCCTTTGTCACTGGACAGAAATGTCGATAGGTCTCCTCCAAACATCAAAGGCCTGGTAAAGCCAAAGAAAGGGGGAAAAAATGGAAGGGAAGATATTTACCTTGGGTGTTTTCTAAAAAACAAAAATTCTCACTAGTCCACAGTCATCTATCAACTGCAGTTTCCAACTGTGCCAAAGAGGGAAATGTTTACTGGGAAGGCTGGAGAGAAAGGGGGGATGGGGAAGAGGAGAGAAAGGAGAGAGGAAGATACAAAATATTTAGCTAAAATGGCAGGTCGGTTAGCACATGCTGTTGAGGACTAGACCAGGAAATAACTGTATTTATTCATATAATTCCCACACAATTTATGGCAAATGTTTAAAAATGAGACAGATTTTGAAGGTAAATTGTTTTCTGCTGTCTTGAAGTACACCAAGAAACCTAGAACATGAAGTTTCTTTCTGAAAATGAGCCTCTGAATTCACTTGGTAGTGAGCATAGTGCGGATTAGCTATTTTCACTTTGAAAAAGAATTTGACGAGATTCCATATTGATGGCTTTTAAAAATATAAATACCAGATAATCCTTAAGAGTTTAAAAATGGCCACTGATATCCTGGCTTTGATAGGACATAGACAGATTAAAGGTACGTTAATCTGAATGAATAAACATTAACAGCAGAGTCCCACTGGAAATGATTCTAAGACTAGTATTATTTACTTCCATATAAATGATCAGGAAGACATCATACAGAGTAAAATTTCTTTTTATTTTTTGGAGGGGGGAAAGCAAGACAATTGGGGTTGATTTGCCTAAGGTCACACACCTAGCTACCTCTGGAGTAAAATTTCTAAGTTTTCAGATGACACTAAATTCTGCATAGTGAAATACCAAGCTAACAGGGAGGCCTCACAAATCTGCATTAATGGTTTAGAAAAGGGGTTACTGAGTTTCACTGTGGCATTTGTTGGTAATCAGGAAGAACTATTTAAAAAAAAAAACCTCTTCAGATAGGGCAGTCAGTTAAAAGTGAGGAAAAGGAATTAAGGTGATCACAGCTTGTTCTCAAATCAAAACTGTCCCCAAAGTATTCCTTTAGCCAGAAAGGCCACAAAATTCTGGGTAACATTTAAAACAAAAGTAAAAATTTTTTCTAGAATTCCGGAAGGCTGGGGGCGGCTAGGTGGCACAGTGAATAGAGCACCGGCCCTGGAGTCAGGAGGACCCGAGTTCAAATCTGAACTCAGATACTTGACACACTTACTAGCTGTGTGACCTTGGTCAAGGCACTTAACCCCAATAGCCCTGCCCTCTCCCTTCCAAAAAAAAAGGAAAAAAAAAAAAAAAAGAAAAAGTCTGGAAGGGTATGTTCAATGTGAATTCAGATTTGTTGAAATTCCAATCTAGTACAATTAAGGGACACTCTTGAAACTCAAAGGATGAAGTTTTAAGGAGGAAAAAAAAAAAGGACTATGTTACATAATGCAGCCCCCAAGGGATGCCAAAGACACAAAGTATAAAATAAATGTAATAAAGTTTTGGGTTCAATTCACAGATAAAACATAACGAATTAAAAGAAACTGGTATATTTTGATAACATGGGTAATCTATAGGATTGACTTCTCTCACAAAATGTCCCTTCTTGTCAAAAGATTGAACATTACAACAACTGGTCAAGACATCTCTGATATTTAAAATATGCTTTTACTTCCAGCGATCAGAATGATTGATGCAAAGGGTACAAAAGAAGTTATAGTCCTGATAATTGTGTGGAAGAATTAAGTAAAGACAGTACCTGTCAGCATTTGAAGCAGTAGCTACTTTCCCTCTACACCATCCCCAGGGCCCCTCAGGACAATCTGTGGGGGGGGGTCCCCAAGTTATGTCTTTGGTTCCTACTTCCAAGCTTACAAAAAATAACATGATTATTCAGTTTGATTATTCTTCCAAGAAATCTAGATTTCTGGGAATACTTAATTTTTCATGCCTTTTATCATACGCATAACATATTATCCCTACCTTTCCTTTTATAAAAGCTTGTGTCCTGTTCTCCCTTAACTACTTCCCTTTATGCAAGTGAGGCACTGTATATTTTACCAAAAGATAAGAATATTAGATACTACCAAATTGCTGTTACTAGATTGCTTCTCTACTAGTGATGATTTGTGTTGTATTAACCCATTCACATTCTCACCTAGTCTCATTTGTGACTAGGTATTTTTGAGTGGATTAGAACTAAAACATACTATAGAGTGATTAAACACACAACCCTGAGGCCTAAGTTTAGTTTAGCAGCCAAATCCCAACATAAACAGTGACTAAAAAGCTGCCACAGACTTCACATACACCCTACTGGTTGAAGAAAACTGAAATTCATTCAACAAATAAAGGGCATAGCTAACTAAAGGTCAGCTGATGAGAAAGAGGGAAAGCAGAAAGGAAGAAGGAGGGGAAGGAATTGGGACAAAGAATACCAGTTTACTGGCTCCAGAGATACCCAAACAAGAAAGGAAGTGACTGAGTCTGGCCAAAGGCCAGGGACCTGACTACCAGTGCCTGCTGCAGGATGGTTACCTGCTGCTGCAGCAATCTTGTCACTAAGTAGCTTGGTCTGGCTGTTGGGGACAATACGGAGGTCTAGGTTCTCAGGAGACTGTGGGGAATTCTGGGCACGTGATGCCATGAGTGCATTGAGGTACTGTAGTCGGGTTACCTAGGGAAAAGAAAGGAATATTTAGCTTCAAAAATGTACTACTGGTTAGAGATCTGTCTGACTTAACTCATCATTTGTCCTGTTTAAATACGAGATATATACTGGAGAGGAAATACAAAAGGACCAAGATGGGAGTAAAAACATTAGAAAAACTTCATTAAGAAAGAATGTCTGGAGGAATCTTGAACTATTCAAAGAAATGTTATTTTAGGGCCCTCAGCGGCTGCAGCTGGGATGAGGAAGACATGATAAGAAAGAATAGAATTGGAGATAGGATAAAATCATCATGCTAACAATTTTTTAAAATGGAGCTAAAATGCTTTTGTGAGCAACCAAGAACAACCATTCTGGAACCTAAGGCTCATTGTACAAAAGGTAGATAAAATTAGAATTTTACCTAGGTCCCATAGGAAAACATCACCAGGTTGGCCTAGCCTTACTAGTTAACCCTTAAAACCAGCACTGATGAGTTACGTGGACCTTCACCTTAATGAACTGCAGGTCAGACAGGGCCCTCACGGTGTAGTCAGGACAATACGTAGAAGAGTAGTGGGTACTCTCTGCTGGCTCGGACTGCAGGTCACGTCGGCTGGGCCGAATTGAAGACACTGGGGACTGATGAACTATCAAAAGGCAACAATCAGTAGTGTAGAATCAGTAAACTGCATCCACTTTGGATGGGGTTACCCTGAAGTTTTTAGAAACTACTTCATTAAAAAGCACACTAGAGAAAAGGCTGACAAGAATATTGAAGAAATGAATAAGGAAAAGAGCTTTCCCCAAGGAGGTGTGTTAGGGATGAGGTAGGCAGACAAGAAAGGAATCTAGCCTTCGAAATACACTAGGTTATCTCATCTTCATCATACATTCTTTCATATGAACTTCACAATAGTTCTAGGAGGTAGATACTATAAATGTTATTATCTTTATTCTACAGAGGACAAAATTCAGGCCCTAAGAAGAGACTGACCTGTGGCCACCCAGCCAATAAGGACTATAGGTGACATATTGTCTAGCACGATTCTCATAGGCACTTTGAGCTACTATCTACATTTCAAAATTTCTTCTGTTTTGGACTGTCACAATGGTAGGAGCTCCTCACTCCCCAAAACTATTTCTTTTATACAATTAGACTATTCAGTTTGCAGAGAACAGTGAGGAGAAAAGGGTGGATACCAGCACATAAGCATGCCTATGTCTCTGACGACCCATATACCACATGACCCTTTAAAATATTTCTTCTCCCTCTCCCCATACACACCAAGTATCAGAGTAAACATCAATCAACAAGCATTTATAAAGTACCTGTTATCTATCAGACACTGTGCTAAATGCTGGGGATACAAAACAAGGTAAAAATGGTTCCTGCCTGTCCTCAAAGAGCTTACAAATCTAATAGTGGAGCTAATATGTAGATAAATAAATATATACATAGCAGAAGAAAGAACAGACAGGAAAGGATTAGCACTTGGGAAGTACGAAAGACTTCCTAGTGAAGGTGGTATTTTAATTCAGGGGGCCATGTAACAGGCCAATCCACAGACATTTCACTAGGTCAGAATGTTAACTCATTTCTGGTATCTCACTAGAAAGTAGATGACAATGAAGGCTGAAAGTAAAGCTCCCAAGGCCTGCACACTGTTAACTGGAACTAGGGCACAACTTGCTGAGAGCCCCGGACTAGGGGTTACTAACGTCTTGGTCCTCTTACCTGAAGATGGTATCGACAGCGCAGATACACCATAGTAAGTGAAGGCTCCATTTTCAAACTTGAGGCCCTCCTTTCCAATCTCCACCTCAACCCTGCCCTGAAGGAAAAAAAAAACCATGAATGTCTTAGGGTATCCCTGCCCTTTTTCAGAAGGGGACCACCAAAAGGAATGATCAATTTCAGTTAGATATGAAGAAACCAGATTAAAATCTAAATAAGTATCTTTGGGGACTGGAGGTGAAGAAGAAAACAAGTATTTATTAAGCCTCTAAGGGCCAGACACTGTGGCCAAGCACTTCACAATTACTATCTCATCGATCCTCATAACAACCCTGTGAGGTAGATGCTATCATTACCCCCATTTTACAATCAAGGAAGGTAAGGCAAACAGAGGTGAAGTGACCTGCCCAGGGACCAGACAGCTAGGAAGCAGGTGAGGTCAGATCTGAATCTGGGCCTTCCTGACTCCAGGCCCAGCACTCTATTCACTGCACCACTTAGCTGCCTCTCTGTATCCTTATTCCCCAACTCCTGTCATTTCTCGTTTTATTGTGGAAAGGAATCCAGGTCCAGTGTCTAATATGATGAGGCAGAACCTGTTGAGTTACCTGCAGGATGAGAATGAAGTAGTTAACTGGCTGATTGCGCTGGTAGAGGTAATGGTCTGCAGCCAGTCGATTGCATTCATCAAACTTCACTTCCTGGTTGACACTGGGATGCTTCAGCAGGTGTAGCAGGACCTTCTCTGAGATTCGTAGTGGGCTAAATAAATCCACCTCTGCCCCACGGTGGGAAAAAGTGACAAGTGTCCATGAGGGGCCATAGCCACTCAAGTTCTACTCCCAACTGCCCCCAGGCCTACATGAGGCACCCCCATACCAAACCAACAAGCTGGAAGCACTATAGGATTTGAGAAAACTGGCTCGAAGCCCATAGAATCTGTGATGCTAGAAGCGGGCCACCCAACTACAACTCTGCTAGCCTTGCTGGCCATAAGCCTCAGTTCAGGCCCTCCCATCAGCTGGCCTGCCCCTGCTCTGAGTTGATACAAAGAAAAGTTCCATTGTAGGTAACAGGAAAAGGAAAACATGTTTTTACCTCTAGGCTTCCTAGGCCTTGATGGTTTATTTGCTCAGAACACAAGGATTTCCCTGTGAATTATGAATGGGGTTGTAGTGGGAGAGTCCCCGTACCTCTCCTTTAAAGTCTTTATGCCTCAGAAAACAGAAGGTAAAAGGTTCCATATCTGGTCAGTTAACCCAAAAGGCAGTGCCTCTTCAAGCCCTTGATCAGGGGAGAGCCCAGGGATGGTGAGTAAGAAGGAGGCGAGGGTCCTCTTCCCCTCACCTCGGGAGAGGAAACGCTGGGTGGCCAGGAGCAGCTGGGGGGAGATCTTCACTTTGTGCTCATTGTCAGACCCTTTGAACAAGGAAAACTCCTCCTTCTTTCGCTCTATGGGAGTGCTCAGAGAAGTAGGTTTCTTCTTCACCTTGTTTTCTCCTGAAACAGGATTAAAGGGCATAGTCGGATACTAGCAACTAGTTTTGCCAATACATTCAAGTTGCTCCATTATCATGTTTTCCTTCCTACCAAGAGCTATGGTTCAGAGAGGTTTGACAGCATCAAGACACAAATCAAGACACAAAGAAGGCAGCTGCTTCACTCACCGCTGCAGGACAGCTGCCCTTTGGGCTGGATACACAGCTGCCATTCTAATCATCTGATAATTCTGGTATTAAGTAAGATGAAGAAATGGGTCAGAAAGGATGTGCCAAAAGGTAGACCTCCCTATCTGGAACTGATCCAGGGCAGTAACTTATATAACAAAGCAACCTGGGGAATCATCACTGTGAATCTTGGCCACCATAACAGTACTTGTTGTGAAGGAATTACTTATCTATTAAAAGGTATAAACATTAACATTTAAAACAATGACATCATTTGCTCTGGACCATGCTGGACTGAGACTCCAAGCACGACAAGGGACATGGAGTAAAATATTATTTCAAGACAATCACCAACAGCAAACAGTTCAAGGTTTGAAGTTCCAACTCTGTCAGGTAAATACCAGTCCTTACCCCCAATAAGCAGTTTTATAGGATATGATAAAGAGCTCTAAGATCAGACTGCTCAGGCAGGATAGTGATATACCATAAGTACCTTCCAACAGGCATATTTTGGAATTAGGCCAAAATTCACAGAAGCAAAAAACACTGGCTCTCTGCAGAGACAAATCTAGAGTTAGGCTATAAAAGAACTAATATGTAATGACAACACAAAAGTTCAAAATGAGGGAAACTAAAAAGGCTCAGAAAAGATATCTCCACCTACCATCTTGATTACTAGGGGGAAAAAATAATGGTTTTGACATGAGGACACCAGATACAATGCCATCTTGAGAATTTGAAAATATTGGTCATGATCACAGGGAGAACTTGTTTACCCAGATATTTGAAAATAGCTTGGCCAACAAGAGGAATTTAAATTCCTTCTCAGCTAGGCTACTTGAATACCCCATGTAACTTGAGAGAAATTGGACGAGAAAAACAAAAATCAAGAAGTTAACTCACCATAGTCATCAGATTCATCCAGGATCTCTGACTTAATTATCTCCTCAATGACATCCTCCAGTGTGACAAGACCCATAACCTCATAGAAAGGGTCTCCCTCGCCTTCATTGTTCACCTTCTGTACAATGGCCAGATGTGACTTCCCTATGGAACAATATGCTGTTGTCATGGTGGCAAAGAGAAAGACGCCTAGACATGCTGATCATACAAAGTTCTGGGCTACAAGTATGGGAACTATGCCATAAAAGACTCTCAGGAGTTAAAGCATAGCATGGAAGCATGCAACTGGGTTTGAATCCTGACTCAAGATATTCACTAGCTATGTGACCATGGGCAAGTCATTTTAATTATGTGGCCTCAGTTCCTTCATATCTAAATGAAGGGGCTCAACTTGATGACCTAGATATAACTTACAACTTTTCTGGCTCTTAAATATATGAACTTTCTGTGGCTCTATTTTCTAAACTATCACTTATCAAAGGAAAGTATCTCTAACTGGGTATCTATCAAGCTATTTTATTTTATTTTTTTTTACATAAAACATTTACATTTTGTTTTTTTACAGTAAACTGGACAAATTACTCAACCTAGGCCTCAATTTCCTCATCTGTAATAGGAAGTTGAACTAGATGGCTTCTGGGCCCCTTTCCAGATTCACATCTATGATCTTAGGGCCTGAAGCAAGATGAGTAGAAAGAACTCCATTCCATGAGTCGAGATGGTGAGTAAGTGAAGCCCAGTGAGAACCTAGACAACTGGATGAATGGCAGTGCCCTCTACAGAGACAGAAAGTTAGGAAAAGGGGTAGGTATGTCAAGGAAAAATATTAAATTCTTTTAAAATGTATTGCTTTTGACAGATTAGAATTCTTAAAAAAATTCTGTTATCTATCATCTCTACCAAAATTTTCAGACACTATAAATGAGTAATGGGATTGTTTTTTCTTTGTATTTTCTTTGAAAAGAAAATCACCACCCTCTAATTTATTTCTGGTGTACATACCGATTTGACACAGTTTCCTTAGCATGAGGTGTACTTGTACTGAGTTGCTACCTGATACAGGAGAGCAGAATGGCACAAAGTAGAGCTTGGCCACGGTAGGATTCTCTCCTTACTCTTGCCCTTGTTAATTTTTCCACCAATGTAATTATATTTTGCATGACTGTATATGTATAACCTATATTAAATTGCTTGCCATCTCAAGTAGCAGGGAAGAAATGGGAGAATTTGGAATTCAAAATTTTTTAAAAAATGAATGTTAAAAATTGTCTTTACATGTAATTGGAAAAAATTGTTTTAAAAAATAGTTCACTATGCTTGATTATACTGCCTTAGAGAACTTTTCATGCATGTTATGGACTTGCCTAGCCATGTTATTCTCTTTGTACCTTACCATATATGTGGAATTATTTAAGAATTGAGTGACATTTTGCAGGATATTCTGATATTCTTATGGAGAATAGGATGGGAGATGCCAAGGAACCCACTAGTTATGCTTCTGTCACTTTGAGACTTAGTCCCTTATTCCAAGTTTAATAAGTGCCTGCTAATGGCAGAGATGCAGAATGAACCTTGTAGCTCTTACAACATTTTTCTTGACCTTAAGACATTTGTGTTAGAGAAGGCCCAAGTATTTGTAGAAGTGCCATTCCCAAGTCAGAGCTTCAAAGTGGCCCTACCACACAAAGCAAAATCTGTTTGGGAAGATGGAGAACTCTAGGATGGGATTTTGAGCAACATCCTTACTAAATTTTGGGACCAGTGGACCAAAGCTCAGCGAAGAAGGGAAGGCTGTAAAGAATGCTACCAAAGAAAAAGGGGCCCACAATGGGCCAAGTCACCTCAGCTGCAAGAAGTCAAAGTGGCAACTTCTACACAAGGTCCCTCATGCAAAGTTATTCCTGTTTTCACAAAAATTTCCAGTCAGCCACCTACCCCACATGACCATAAGTAAAATATGAAGCATAGGGGCAGCTGGGTGGTGCAGTGAATAGAGCACTTGCCCTGGAGTTAGGAGGACCTGAGTTCAAATCAGATCTCAGACCCTTGACGTTGGGCAAGTAACTTAATAATAATAATAAATATATAAAATAAATGACAAGTTAATAATAATAACAAATGACAAGTTAAAATATTCTACTTGAGAAACCTAATGTTCAAGGTAGTCATAATCCTAGATATGAGAAGTAAAAACAATATAAAAAGGAACTTGGCTTGAATAGGCAAAAAGTCCATCTTGAATGAAGTCTGACTCTTTCTCTGTATAATGGGATTATAACCAATGAAAACTTTATAGTCTGTCAGGCAGATCAACTCAATGTATTCTCATAGAATATTACATTTGTGAACTATGCATAAATGCCAATACATAAGGAAAGATCCAGACAGATGTTAGTCATCCTCTAAGTAAGGTATAGTTTCTAAGATAATCTAAGAACCACGAAACTGTATTTCTTGAGGGGAAAAAGATTTAACTTATTAACATCCTTAATAGCTATCAAGGCAGACCTGACTGATTTAAACTGTTGAGCAACTTTCTGATTCAAGACTATAAGCAACTAACCCCGAGGTGGGTAACCTGTGGCCTCAGGGCCACATGTGGCCCTCTAGGTCCTTAAGTGTGGCTTTTTTGACTGAATCCAAACTACAGAACAAATCCCCTTAATAAAAGGATTTGTTCTGTAAAGGTCACACCCAAGGATGTAGAAGGCCACATGTGGTCCCAAGGCTAAAGTTCCCCACCTCTGAACTAACCATTTAAGGAGCAGCAAGTGAGAACACTGAAAACCAGGCTAAAATCCAAATTCTTAAACAGAAATTTAGGGCAGGTTGCTCAGCTTTAATCTCTCTTTGATCTGGTTGCCCTTGAACAATTTCATCTCCATGGCAACAAGCCAAGGGCTGCTGTTTTGAAGAAAGCAGGGCTTCTTTGTAGGAGAGCTCCACAAAGTGTTCATTCTTTCTGGTGATCTTCATAAAAAGTAAAATTGTGCTAAGTCCACAATGTGAAGCCTGTGAGGATGATCAGGAAGGATTTTCTATCCAGGAAAGGGGCTTTCCCTCAACAAAAAAGAAACAGGCAATGCTCTACAAAAGAATGAGCCTATGATCCCTGGTCTCAGAATAAGTTGCTGAGTCTGGCTCAGGGAATTTTTGTGCAATATTCCTTTTAGGAATGCTCCCAACTTTCAAGATGGTTGACAGCTATAGAACAGGTTATTTTTTAGAACCTCATGTGAATGCTGCAGAAGCAATATAATATGCTCACTGATCAAGAACATTCTAAAAACGGCTTTAAGATTAAATGAAACAAGAAGGGAAGAGGGGAAAGAGGGATGGGAGTGAAAACGAAGATTGACATCTATCCAGAAAATTATATTGGCTAAGAGTAGGATGGAAGGTGTGGTAGAGAGGAGAAGCAGGATACCAACTGGGAGGCACAAATCAGTTTCCCTAAGATGGCCTTTCAGCATCCGGCTGCTGTACTGGCAGCAGGAGAGCAATCAATATACCACATGTAAATCAACAAGAAAAAGAGAAGCCCTTCAGTAGGGGCTGGAGAATTTTAGGTACACGTGTGTACACACACACACACACACACACACACACACACACACACACACACACACACCCCTCCCTACATGGAAAGGAAGAACATTTTAAAAACTTTAAAGTCTCTCCATTTTGCAGTTGCCATTATAGAATCTGATCTCCCAGGTTCCTAATAAGCTGCTGCTCCAGAAGCTTAGGGGGGGCAGCTTGGCTAGTACCTTAAGGAGAGCTACCCCACTGAGTTACTGATTCCTCACATTCCTCAAGACCAGACTTTGGGAAATTTTCTTAGTTTGAAAAATATCTGCTGCCTGACAGAATATCTCCTAGGCAATTGGTCTACTCTTGGAAAGAGGCTGAAGGGATGGCAGGCACCTTTATAAGAGGACTTACTGGACCCTATGAGTAGGTTGTATGCATGTGAAAAATGAAAAGGGAAAGATTCCTTTGCACCATCAAAACCATACTTTGGAGATAACAAATACTGAAATTTGTTGTGACAGCTTTTTTTTTAAAACTTGACCTGTGATTTCTCCCGTAGCGGGATTTCCAGGGAGGAATTTCCTTTACCAGTATAGACTGGCAACTGCTCTGCAACTTACAGACTTCGTTACAGGCAACTTATGGTTTGGGGCACTGACAGACTAAGTGCTGTATTTAGTCTTCAAAAAAAATCTTTCAAAGTTTTAAGATCTATAACTTCATCAATGTGGGTACTCCCTCCCTCTGCTAGGGTCACAAAACTAGTCTGTGTCAGAGATAGGATCTGAACTCAAGTCTTCTCAATTCTAGGGTCAGTTCTTTATCTACCATACCATGCTACCTCTTTTGTGCTATATATTACAGCACCAAAACCCCCCCCCCCAATCATAGCCATGTGACCTTGGGCAAGTCACTTAACCCCAATTGCCCTGCCTCCCCCCCCCCAAAAATACACATCTTTTAAAGCTTTAAGGATCTATAACTTAATTCAGCAGTATGAGTATTTCTTCTACCAGAGATGACCATCCTGTAGTTAAAGATTCACCACATTGTAGCCATTCTGGTGACTGGCTCAGACAAAATAGAGTCCACCACAGGACAATAATATTTGAAAGCCTTAGTAACTTGGTGGGACCCTTCTGTGACTTACATTTCATGGAATAGCCTTTGAGAACTCATGGTCACCTCCTCACCACAATTAGGCATAAGAGTAGGATTTCAGCTGAGGTAAAAAAAAATGTGGCAGAGTAAGAAAGGGCACCACAACAAAGGATGAAAGTCCTAATAAAGTTTGAGTAGATAAAAATTTATCCCAACTGTGAACCTGCAGGAAATGCCAGATTGGCATTACAAAATCTCCCAATCTCCTTATCTTCCTCAATTCTGCTATAACTCCCTATTGGAAACAATAATGTCTTCCAGCCCACTGAAAGATACTGCAACTTTGAGGGTGGGGCTGGATCCCCTAGAGCTATTCTATTAGTATCTTGTATATTTTAGCTCCTATACTCCACTGCACTACAGCAGACAACTAGTCACTGCTTGATTTCACAAACCAAGCTCATTGGGTTACAGCAGGCAGACAAGGAACCTTAACTAACCCAAGGTGGTGACAGGAATAACCTAGAGTAACCTATGGCCGTGCATTAAAATTAGCTGGTCTCTTCCTCCAAACCCCCAAGATAGTCTAACCTTTGAATGAGAAATGAAACATAAAGGAAGAAAAATTCTTCACACCATTAGTGCCAAATCAGGTTTTTAAAAAGTAGTACAGTGACAGGTAATCTGAGGGGAAGGAATGTATCCCAGAGATAAAACATTCAAGAGAGCCAGAAGGATGGAGAATTAATTCTTATCATCTTGCTTATGAGCAAGAGAACACTTTTGCCATTATACTGGTGGAATGGCACTTACCAGGATGGCAGACCATTCATGCTCCACCCCCACTACTGTATTCTGCATAAAGCTTGAAGGTAGTCAGGCTGGCTATGTACCTCAAAGGCTCCCCAGAGCCTGTCATTCAGCAGCACAACTACAGTCTGCCAGGCAAGAAAGCATCAAGAATTTTTCAAGACAAATCAATGGTTCTCATCAGTTTGATCAGAATTCTCTAACAAAGTACCTCCTATAGAAATTGGGGAATACCAGACTCACTACTGGCATAAGAACTATAAACTTTTCTGTTTTAAAGTGATATATCAAGCTACTCGATGAGTAAGAGCAATGTAATTATTGGACATAATTGCCTCAATACAAAAAAAATCAGAATTTCATTGTATATGTCAGGATAAGAACACCTTATTCTCATAGCCTGAAGTCTTTGCTCACTCCCAGTTTGTTTAGCTAGTTTACCGTCTGATATTACATCAGTCTTTAAGGCATAAACCTATTCAGTGGCCTGAGGCTTAATTCTCATCCTAGATCTCAGGAGTACCAGTCACCTTTTCTAAGTAAAAATAACACCCCAAAATGAGCCAGAAGCCCAAATGAATTTATTAACAGATCTCACGATCATAGACCTAGTGTTGGAAGGGGCCATAAAAGCCAAATAATCCACACCTCCATTTCACAGAAGAAGAAACTGGGCCCAAAGAGGTTAAATGACTTGCCCAAGGAATTCAGGTCGTGTAAGGTAGGATTTGAACCCAGGTCCTCAGTCTTCAGAGCCAAGGTTATTTCCCTATGTACTATGCTGTCTCACCCTTTTAACTCCAAAGTGTCTTACTGATAAAATCTACAATGTATGTAAATGTATGCAGGCAAGAGGAAACATAAGGAATCATGTACCCTGTATTTCCCAGGGATTCTGATAAGTTTATTCTCAACTCTCAAAGAAAAGCACAGACAAATGTGAGCAGTAATCTGGAAGGAAGGGAAGGTGCTGCACGCACTAGGGCAACAGTCATATTTAAAGTTAGAAGAAGATAGTCAAAAGCTATAGTGACATCAGTAAAGTTGCTTTAAACAAAGAAAAATAAGCTCTTTATTCTTTAGAAATCTTAAGTATTGTTGCTCTATTCTCTGTAAACAAGACAGCACAAGGCAGCAGAAGTTGCCAAATGGCACAGAGGGCCAGAAACAGCAGCCAGACATAGCTGTGTGACCCAGGGCAAGTCACTTAACTTCTCTGTGCCACAGTTTTCTCACCAGTAAAAAGGGGATTATAATAATAAAAGCACCAATCTCTCAGGGTGGTAGAGATGAACCAATAAGAAAACACATCTAAATGCTTTGTAAACATAACAAATCTTTGCAACTGTTATTACATGCCTTCAACTGGATAAGTATCCAAAGTTCCCCTAGAATCTGAAAGAGTCAATTTAAAGATAAAGATAAATGGGCTCCCTCTCCTCAAGGGTGGATAGAGTTTCAAATTCAAACTTGGAGTTTTGTTCTACTCTCAACTACAGTTAAGAAATTCTCAGAAATTCTGCAAAGGATCCCAGAAAGAACAAAACCCCCTAAACTGACTAACTGGGAAAGAAGGGAATGGAATCATAACATGAGTAAGAAGAACGAAGAATTTAACAAAGTGAACTGAAGTTAAAAAGGGTGTCCAGGAAAGAGCATCGGATTTGCAGTCAGGAGGCCCAAGTTCCAATCCCAACTTTGCCACTCATTAACTGTCACTTTGGGTAAATCTCTTCACCTCTTCTGGGCCTCAGATTCCTTATCTCTAAAATAGAGAGGATGGAATAGCTTGATCTCCCAAATCTGACCATCCAGGGCTCTAAGACCATTAGATCCCTTCTGTTTCTGTTGATCCAGATCTTCCATGAGTTCTTTTGATGCAAAGGTCGACCTCTAAAGCTTATGATCCTGTGCTCATGAGACCCAGAAATGTCGACTTGCCCAAGGATCGTGCCCCCAGCTCTCAGTTTCCGACCAGATCTCTTAACACTTCTCTTGTTATGGCACATCCCTGTTCCCTGACCCCTGCCTTCGGCTGGACTGTCTTACTCAATTTCTTTTCAAATGAAAAGAGGTTGTGGGACCGCTACAGGGCAGAAGGAGAAAAGCTTGGGTCAGAGATGGAGGATTTGGGTTCGAATTCCAGCTACACCACCTGTGTGATTCATATTCCTCATCTGTAAATGAGGAAGGTCGAACCAGATGACCTCTGCGATCCCTACCAGCTCTGGAATCCAAAATTCAATGAATACACAAGTGCATTCAGACCGCGATACATCCTCCCTAAATCATTGGCCCCGCCCCACTCCACTCTGGTGAGTATCCCATTCAAATCCCGATCCGCCTCCCCACAGGAGGAAGCCACAGTTCCAGGAACAGTTACCTCGTTTGAATTCTTCCAGGACGGCATCCAGCTTCGTGTCATTGAAGACAAAATGGAGTGGGTGATTGTAGAATCGGATAATGGTGCTGAGCGGGGTGCAGTCCTCCGGGTCCACGAAGGCTAAGTCCTTGAGGTAGAGCATGTCCACGATGTTGGAGCGTTCTTCCTCGTACACTGGGATGCGGGTGTAGCCGCTCTGCATGATAGTGGACATGACGCTGAAGTCCAGGACAGCCGAGGAGTCCAGCATGAAACAATCCTTCAGCGGGGTGAGCACGTCCTCCACTGTTTTGCACCGCAGGGCCCCCTTGCTGAACTCCTCCCTCACGAACTCGTTGTAGGGATCAGAGCCCCGGGCCAGATCCACCACGCGCTCCCGCAGCCGCCCGCCTTCCGGGCGCAGGGCCAGCTCCAGGAGCTTGCCCACGGGCAAGGCCACGGGGAAAGTGAGCAGGACCGCCAGGCGGGTGAGCCCCAGCGCGCGCGGGGCCAGGCTCAGGCCCCAGCGGCCGCTGACGGCCGCGGGCGCCACCTCGCCCACCAAGTAGACGAGGCCCGCGCTGCCCAGCACGGCGGGCACAGCTCTTTGGCCCACGGCACGATAGAGAAGCACGGCGAGCGCGGCCTGGGCCAGACTGGCCAAGAGCAGTAGTGCGCACAGGGCGAAGCTGCCCCAGCGCCGCAGGGGCTCCAGGCGCTGCGCCGCCGCCCGCTCCGCCTCCGAGCCGCTCTCGCGCAGCACCTGCACCTCAGCCGGCTCCAGCGCAAGGGCGCTCAGCTGCAGCCCCCTGGCCAGTGCCGCCAGCCCCAGCAACGCAGCCGCCAGCAGGCCCAGCGCCCAGGGCAGCAGAGGCGCCTCCTCAACCGCGAGCGAGTCCCCTTCGGCCGCGGGCGTCCAGCTCCCATGGGGTCCCCCGCGGCTGCACAAGCGGTAGCGCGCGCCCCCCGCGGGCCCGCCGGGCTCCACGCGCACCGCGAGCAAAGCCGAGTGAGGCCTCACGGCCTCGGGGTTCACGCTCAGGGGCGCGCCCGCGCCCCCGCCCCCGTGCGCACCCCCCGCCTCCGACTCCCCTCCCCCCTCCGGGCAGCCCGCGCCCGCGGGAGCGAAGGCCACCCAGGGCCACGAGCGGTTGGCGAAGCCGGAGCCGAAGAGCCGCAAGCGGAAAGCAGCCCCGGGCGCGGCCCGGACCACCCGGCCCCGAGCCCACACTGGACCCTCGGCCCCGTCTCCGTCCTCTTCCAAGCAGAAGCCCAGCACCCGCGGGCCTGACGCGTCCCCCCCAGCGGCGCAGCCCAAGCACAGCGCGGCGAGCACCCAGCGTAGGCCGCCCGTCGCCGCTGCTGCCGCCACCGCCGCCATCACCAGCCACCCCCCTTTAGGTCGCTCCTGCAACCTACTCCAAGGTCCCCGCCTCCCTCCGGCCAGTCAACGCGCCTATCTGCGCCCCGCTGGCCAATGGGAAACGGAGGAGGGCGGGGCGTCAGGAGTAGTACTAGGCTGCGCCGCGTTGTAAACAAGATGGGGGCGGGGGACACGGAGGGGGCGGGGCACTTTGTGGAGTTTGGTTTTAAAGAGGTGACAGGCTCTGTCTGACCTGTAGGGAACTGGCTTGGATAGTGGGGGCGGGGAGAAAGGTTACCGATTTATTCTATTAATTTAAATTATTTTCAATTTTAGGCTCGTTATTTTAGTTTTTTTTGGTTTTTTTTTAATGTAGAAGCACAGCATTACACCTCACGTCTCCATGCCTTTGCACAGGCTGTACATCCCTTATGCCTGAAATTCTCATCGATGCTTAAGGTCCTTTCAAAGTTTTAATTCAAGTGCCACTTCCTTTTGGAGACCTTTCCTGATTCCCCCGATTATTAGTTGTTGTTGTTGAGTCGTTTTAGTCATGTCCGACTCTTTGTGACCCCATTTAGGGTTTTCTTCGCAAAAATACTGGAATGGTTTGCCATTTACTTCTCCCGCTCATTTCACATCTGAATGCAGGTCTTCCTGGCCCAAGCCCCGTGCTCAGTCCACTGCACCATCTAGCTGCCCATATTCCCGTCGGACTTTCCCTGATTCCACCAGTTATTAGGACTCTCCCTCTCTCCCCCCAAAATAAACCTCAACCCTACCTTATATTTATTTGGTATATGTATTTTATATTAATCAGTGTGTCTTGTTTCCCTCCAATAGAATGCAAATTCCTTGAGGACAGGGACTGTTTTTGTTTTGTCATTATTATCCACTGTGTTACTTAATAAAAGCTTGTTGAATTGAACATCTAAAAAGAAGAATATTTTTTTAAAGGTCCAGTGACTCACAAAAGACCAAGTCATAGTGGTCCTAGAACTGGGAAAGCCCTATAGAACAGGTTTTTGGGTACCTGAAACCCAACACCTACGGAAGACTTCACTTCAAAGAACTTTAACTATCTCTAAAAGCACTGAGGTGTAAAATGTTATAAAGTACACTGATGGAGAAGAAAAGTACTACTGGGTTCTATTCAGCTCTACCACTGACAAGCTGGAAAGGATCTTAGAGGGTCATTGAGTCCAACCCAACCATTTTAGAGATGAGGAAACTAAGGCTGACATTGTTGCCCAGTGTCATAGTATAGGAAGCAGAACTCAAACTTTTCTTCCTGACTCCCAATTAAATTCCAAATCAATAAATCTATATTAACTATCTCTTATGTGCAAGGCACTGAGGATGCAAGAAAAAAAAATTTTTTAATGGCTCAATGCTTGTCCTCATGGAACTTATATTCTACTTTTCAGATTATCCTTGTCTTCTTTGGTCTCCTTGTTTGTGAAATTTGATTGTACCAGACTGACTTCGAGGCCTCTTCTGCTTCTAAAGCTAGGATTCCGGTTTGTTCTGTTTTATGCTTAAGTCCCAGAGAGAAGCAATCCCAGGAAGAGACCCTGAAAAATCAACAGACTAGAATTTGATTTTCACTGTACTACCTTGGACACTTCAGTACCAGATGCAAATTGTATGTTTTTATTTTTTTTTTTTATGTTTCTTAGAAATTATTAGTTGGGAATCATGGAATACAAGGTAGAACCCGGATTTGGAGCCAAGAAAACTGGGTTGGAATTCCCAGGTCTGCTACTTAATAGCTGTATGACTCTAGGCAAGTCACTTAGCTTCTCTGAAACTCAGTTTCTTCATTTGTGAAACTACCTCCCTCCCAGGATTGCTATGAAGAGTAGGTTTTGTAAGAGTAAAATGCCATATAAATATCAATGATGATCAAACTGCACTGGTAATGCTGCTAAAATGGTTAATGTATTCAGGGGCTCCTAGTTTAGGGTATGTGTTCTGGGAAGGATAACCATTTAGATGAGAAGTCCTCCTTGGCTTAGAAGAGTATAGTAGGAAACACAAGCTGGATGACTGTTTTATAGGAATGCACTATGGGTGTGGGGGGGGAAGGTTGTTTGTTCTGTGGGAATGTTTGTTAATTGTTAAATTGTTTTTTAAAATATGACCAAGCTGGAAAAGATAGCAAAATTCAGCTGGCCAAAAAGAACTTCAACTACCACTGCTGACTGACCATTGTGAGTGGACACAGATTCTTGGTTTTTACTTATTGCTATGTGTGGAACAGAGGACATACCACAGGACATTCTCAGAGTTACCCTTCCTGATCCTGGTCAAACAAATGAGATCTCTGGGACCAGTGCTGGAGGGACTCCTGGAAAATCCTGTTTGGACCTTTGGTCCTCCTTCCCATCTCATGACAGCAAGGAGATAAGATGCTGAATCAGTTCAAATTAGAAACTGCTTCCTGTCAGCTCCTGTGAGCTCACTAACTTCCTGTGAGGGGTTGTATGGAGATGAGATACGTGCTTTCCCCCTCCTCTCACATGGAGAATGGACTCAATTAGGAAAGTCTGCATCTGGACCCATGGCTGATTTGTTTCCTTTTCTGAACAGGTTAATTATCAACCTTAAGGTGGAGGTGTAAAGGCTTGGAGTCAAATTTGAGTCCAAGAGGTCCAAAGGGACTGGGTTTATTGACTGAAACTGCCTGGTTGCAAGGGAAGTTTCATCATTATAGATGACAAGACCACCATTGGCTCTATTTTACCAGACGTTATACTGGGAGTTGTTCGGACAGTCGAAAGCTCCAGTGAAATGTAAAATGTCTAATACAAAGCCAGACCTGCAAACTACTTTATGTTGTGATGAAACTGAAGTATCAGCCTCCCAGAAGACTGATAACAGTGTATTGCAAAATGCTGTTCTAAATTGCTCCATCAATGTGAGCTGGCTTTGTTTTATTTGTACCTGCATCTTTGGTTCATAATTCACATTGAGTACCTTTCTACTGCCTCTTTTTGGAGAAACGTCACACATGAGCCAAAAACCTAAGCTAAATCATTCTGGATTACTAGGGTTAAGATTTGACCTAAAGACTTCGAGAAAAGGGAGCATAGCCCCACTCTCATTAGAAGCTGGGCTCCTAGGACTGAACTTGGTCCAGACCACATACATAGGTCCATAATATATGGACTTCATGATGAAGGAGTGGGCAAAGGACACTGTGGGCCCAGAAGCAGTTCCTTATTGTTAGAAAAATCATTTTCTTCTTAGAAGAGGAGCTATAAAAGAATATTAGGTACTTAATAAATATTATTAATACTTATACATTGATTTAAGATTATCTAATATTACTAGGAATTAACAAACTTGGGAAACACTTAAAATATGTCATTACCCAAAGACTTTAAAGAATCCAGCGTTTTTTTTTTAGCATTCGCAATGCGCCAGGTCAGTCGCTAACTTCTTCCCCTTACACTCCCTTCCAGACCCGCCTCTTTCTCTTTTTCTGACCCTAGCACTAAGTCAGACATTAACCAATCCCTCCAGCCTGGATTTCCTTAATTATAGTCTCCACCCCTGCTTAGAAGCATCTTAATAACAGTAGACATTTATAGCGTTAAGGCACTCCAGGCATTATTTTCCTCATTGTACACATGTGGAAACTGAGGCCCAGAGGAAGCTAAGTGATTTAGCTTGGGGACATACAACTTGTAAAGTGTCTAAAGTAGGACTCAACACCGGGTCTTTCTCCTGACTCCAGCCAGATACATTTCCTTCTGTCATAATTCTTTATCCAAAGACACGTGGTCATGGATTCATATAAGAGCTGGAAGGTCAAGCCCCCACACTTTATAGGGGAGGGAACTGAGACCCAAAGATGGAAAATGTCTTAGCCAAGGCCGAGCAGAGTAAATGACAGAACCAGAGCTAAAACCCAGGTCCGCGAACTCCAAATCCAGAACCGAGCCACCTCGAGCTTAGTTTCATGGGCCGAGATCTTCTCTTTTGTAAACCCCTATGCCAAAAGACCAGACTATAAAAAAAACTTTGGTGGAATGTTAGAACTGCAAAGGCCCTTAGAGACCTTCTGTTGTTGTTCAGTTGTGTCTGACTCATTGTGTGACCCCGTTTGGGGTTTTCTTGGCAAAAATACTGGAGTAGTTTGCCATTTCCTCCAGGTCATTTTACAGATGAGGAAATGGGGGCAAACAGGGGTAAGTGACTTGCCCAGGGTCACACAGCTAGTAAGTGTCTGAGGCCAGATTTGAACTCAGGAAAATTAGTCTTCCTGACCCCAAGCCAGGCACTCTATTCACTGTACTACCTAGCTGCCCCAATATGTTCTGGTACAGCCCATTCATCCTATAAATGAGGAAACTGAAGCCCTGAGAGGGGAGGTGACTTATCTGAGGTCACACAGCTAGTATGTAGCAGAATGGGAACTTGAAACCAGATCTTCTGACTCCAACTCCATGCCAGTGATACTATCTCATCTGTCTCCTCTCCATCCTGATTACATTCCTGTTTCCAAACGTTGTGTTAATACTTAATTACTCAAGAGATCCAGTATATCTGTCCTGCTACTGGGAACAGAATTACTCAAATAATCTGTCCGCTCTTCTGAGCTTGTGTGTCCCCTGAACTTTCAGGCAGTTCAGAAGGATTTCAAACTCACTGAGACTTATACACATTTCATTTTTATTACCAATCAAAAATAAATTCCATATCTTGTTTAGCAAATATTATCAGCTTTGTGACAAAAGACACAGACTCAAAATGAAACAGCAAAACTCCCCGAGAGTCAAACTTATAACAATGGCCAAAAAAAAAAAAAAATCACAAAAATATACAAATTAAAATCTCGCACAAAATAAATAGGAGTTATTTGCAATGTTGGATATGACCTGTCTATTGCATTTGAATGCTATGGAGGTCACTTTCAGTTTGTGGGAAGAAGCAGAGATAGGACAATTCCAGTATGTAATTCAGGCCCAGGAATAAAGCACATAAAGGAGAAGGTGAGGCCAGGTCGTGGGAAGTTGGAAAGTTTCTCCTTCTTCCACTGGAAGGAGAAAGTTTTTGGACCAGAAACATTTGGGAATGCTGCCTGACCATCAGCAGGAATATATTGTCCAGAAGTTGGGAGAAGGGAGCATCTGTTGGCAGTAATCATACATTTAAAAAGAGGTAGGTATGGAAGTGTGTGTGATCTGCCTCATTTTATTCAACACACATCCATTTGGTTCAGACCAATGAATTTTGCTTACCCTGGCTATACCATTGGATTCCTTTGCACTCTTAACAGGTCTCACAACAATTCAAGCCTTGTCACCTCCTGGCTGAGGACAGTCACGGATGCTCCTGGAGAATGAAGGGCCTTGTGACTGACAATCCATGGAGGCCGTGACTCTGGCAGGAGAGGAGCAAACAACACAAACTAGGGAAAACCGTGCCCCCTTTGTTTTCAGATTCCAAAAAAGGGTAGGATCCATAACACAAGGTATTTCTTGGTCCCAAGAGAGGGCATTCTTTAGGCATCTGGAGAACAGAGCACCTGGGGGCCGAACTCTGTTGGTTGGGAAAAGGAATAAATACATAAATAAATAAGGCCTCAAAGAAACCACTTCTACTCTTCACGTGGCTCTTGGGCCCGGCTCTTCTTTTCTCCTGAACAACAGGCAATGAGCAACTTGGTGCCAATGCACCCCGAGAAGGAGCCCAGAAGAGGAGACCTACAGAGAGCTTCCGGGAAAGACTTGAGCTTCCAGGGCTACGGTACCATTAATGACATCCACAGAATTCGGGACGATTGTCTTAGAGCAGGACTATCTAGACAGGGCAGGGAGCTTTGCAGATGGAACAATGCCCTCCCTGAAGGGAATGCAGAAGCTGCCAGTGGAGGAAGAGCATCTTCCTGTGCTGCAGTGTAAGGGACAAGGGGGACCTCATCTACCTCACAGTGCTCCCCTCCAATCCTTGGGAGGAGAGGCAGGGGATATCTGCTCTGGCAGAAAGATGAACCTAGGTTGAAAATAGGGGATATTGTAATTTGGGATGGCTCCTCCCAGGTCAGGAGTCTGTCTTTGACTTGGCTTCTAAAGAACTCCATTTTCAGCAATACAAATGCCCCAAACAGTCTCACTTCTGAAGAGGTTATTCCCAGACAGGCCTCCTTCACTTTGGATGTTCCTTCCATTTGGGCCAGGACTTTGGTTCAAAAAAAGGGCAGGGGCTGATGTTAGTGACTCTGGACCCTAACACTTTCAGTTCTCATCATAAGGGGGCTAGAGCAAGGGGAACCATGTTATCAAGAAGAATGAAAGAGTTATGGCCCAGTCCACTAAAAACACCATAAGACCCATTCTGCACAGTTCAAGGAGCTCTGGATTCAGGAAGATTCTGGCCCCTGGCTTTGTAGAAGCTCCCCTCCATAACTCCATTTATTACATCTTTGATCAAGGGCTGTTAGGTGCTGAATGCTGACCGTTCAGAAGCACTAATGTTCCCCAGTTTTCAGGAATAATCCTTCAGTCACATGCCTAGGTAATTCTGTTTAAAGATCTTAGGTTCCTTGTCTCATGCATAGGGTATGATCCCCTTCCTCTAGCAAGCCTCTTGGATGTGATCCATCAGGATTGCTTGGAGAAGAGGCAGCTAGGGTCTGGAGATCCCTGAATCAGAGAAAATAAGCCAGAAGCTCAAGGCTAAAGGGAAGGGGATTATGGCTATTGCTTCCTGGGGAAGAAACCTCATATGAGGCCATACCCCAAATTTTCTTTTAAAAAAAATTTAATAAAAACTTCTAACCCCATCCCACCCTCTCCCCAAAATGAAGTTTAGAAAGAGCAGCAATGAGCTTTCTTTAGAAATTCTCTCAGTTTAAAAAAAAAATCCCTGCCTCTTCCCAACTGTTCCCGGGATCTGCCCCTGGGCAGTACTATCCAGGCAATCCTATAGAAATTCCAGGCAACTACTATTCCCTGGAACCTCCACTAAGGCTCCCTGTGGAAGGGCAAAGTCTCCTCCCTGCCTATGACAGGCTAGGGAACATCTGCTTGGAGAGCCAGACAGGTTATCAAGGGGGTGGCCAGGGCCATGCTCCCCTGTCTGCTCTGCTCCCTCTGTGGATGTGGGCCCACTAGGGAGGCCCCCAAGGGATTGGTAGGGGGCCCCGGGCCCCCCTGTCACATGGGGCTCTCATGGGAGTTGTGGGTGGTCTTGTTCAGGAGAGAATTTCGCTCATTGAGAAGGCTTGTCGTTTCATCGGTCATCTGTAGCTCCACCTTCTCTGATACAAAGGCTTCAGGAGCGATGTTGTCTACAGGAGTCTGGGGGCTGCTCTCCATTCTTGTGGCCAACAACCCATTCTGGTACTGTTGCCGTGTAATCTGTGAGGGGAAAGTCATGGAAAGCAGAGATCTCAGCTGATGGTTAGACTAGTCAAGAAGGAAGTACAGTCATTTAAAGCCAAATAGAGAGCAGGGGGCAGATCCAAGGAAGGAGATAACACCTTGAAACTAGAATCAGGCAAGATACTTGTTTCTAAGAAAGACAGAAATCCACATAGCCAGATCTAATTGGGCAGGGGAAGGAGGAAGCACGAGGGGATGTACACAGGGTGCTGGGATGGGCATCTCACCTTAATGTACTGAAGGTCTGTGAGAGCCCGGACACTGAAGTCTGACACGTACAGGTTAGTTGGGCTGCTGGTAGCGCTGGGGGCCAACGGAGGAATCAAGTTATCTTGATAGTTGAGGCTACATGGGTAGGATATGGAACGGTCTGCAAGCAGAGTTAGAAGCATCAAGACAAAGAACTTCCCTTACCTTCCAATCTTACTCTTAACAGGCAAGAGAGCAATGTTAACTTTGCCTACCTCAAGGAACTCAACTCTTCAGTGTCTGTGGGACTCATTGCCAAAGCTCTCTCATAATTACCACATACATTCATCTTCCCAAAATGAAGAGATCTGAGTTCTCCAAACCAGACAGAATGCATCTGGAAGGTCTACCTCTGCAGAAGATCCCCAAGGTGTATTGGTTTATCTGTAGATTCCATGGTACGTACTCTGGCCTCTAATGATAAGTACAGAAAGCCCACTTTCCTTTATGCACAAAGCTCTAAGGACAGACAACAAAAACTGGTCTCTAAGGGTGAATCCCCAGTCCATCTGGAGAGTCACAATGAAAGGATCCAGAGGAATGAACAAATCATTTCAGCAACATGGTCTAGCTAGGTATCTTTCTGACCATCAGTCCATACTGGTATTGGTATGATACATGGCGGGGGGGAAAGACATCTCAGATTTGTGGGGTCTTAGCTGATTAGACTGCTGGGGGAAACTATCATCTTACCAGAGCAAAACACAATGTTATGTTACGGATGGACAGAGGTTTCAGAAATTGTCTGATCTAACCCCCTCATTTTACATATGGGGAGAACGGGCCTCATAAAGGTGGAGTGGCTTAACCAAAACCATACAACTAACAAGTGGAAGCAACAGGGCCAAAACCTATCTGGATCTTTGGTAAATGGAACATAGATTATTATATAATACTATATAGAGACATGGTTTATTTTTGCTTACTGCGTTTCCCTAGAATGCTCTTATATGTATTACAGCACATAATGTAAGATGAACAGCATTAACTAATCAACCTAAACCTGGTTGAACTGGTTAATTCAATCTCTATGTCTGTATAGCCCAGCTTATAGTAACAATTACTGGCATTTACACAATGCTTTCAAGTTTGCAAAGTGCTTTACATACATCATTTCATTTGAGTGTTACAACAAGCCTTCGAACTAAGTATTATTATTCCCATTTTATAAATCAGGAAACTGAGGCTCAAAGGTTAATTGCTCAGCCCAAGTTAGTGACAGAGATGAATGTAAACCTAGTTCTTTCTGATGCCAAGTTCAGTATTCTATCCCCTAGTCTAGTGGTTAAGGTGTGATTTTTTTCTATAGTTATCTAGAGAGGAAACACCAGAACTTTTGGCTTTCTAGTTACTATATGAAAAAGTGAAAACTGCTTTCCTTACTAACTATCCCCACCCTTTTATCTCCAGCTTAGTTCTGCCCCTTTCCCAGGTCCTATCCCTTTATTCATTCTCTAGGAGCAGTTAGGTGATACAGTGCATAGAGTGCTGGGCCTGGAGTCAGGAAGGCCTGAGTTCAAATCTAGTCTCAGATACTTACTAGCCATGTGACCCTGGGCAAGTCACTTAACCCTGTTTGCCTCAGTTTATTCATCTGTAAAACAAGCTGGAGAAGGAAATGGCAAACCACTCCAGTGTCTTTGTCAAGAAAACCCCAAATGGGGTCATGGCAGACAGGGCTGAAATGACTGAACAACCACAACAATTCATTCTCTATTATTTCTCTTACTCAGAAACTAATCTCTTCTGCTATAACTCCCATGGCCTCCTTTTGAATTCACCATCCTCCTAGACGTTTTCCTCTCATACATTTTCTATCTTGATATTAGGGACACCTGTCTTTTTTTGAAAGGCATCAGACATCTGAAAGACATCCCTGGCTCTCCCCTCCAGCACTAGTTGGAGTGCTCTCACGGCCTCAAAGACACCAGACACCAGGCCTACATCCCAAAGAAGCATGGGGAGGTAGCGCACTGGTCTTGGGAGTCAAGAAGTTCTTACGAGCTGTGTGACTGAGTAAGTCACTTAACCTCTCTGTGCTTCAGTTCCATTCTCTGTAAAATGAGGTGATTAATACTCAGTAGCCCCTATCTCTAAATATGTGATCCTATAATCATTCCCTCAAATATCATGTGTTAGCAACTTCTTCAATCTTCATTCTTCAAACTTCAACTTCATTCTGTCAATCTACATCACCCTAGCCAGATCCTTGTTGTTGTCACCTCCTGGATATCCTGGGCACCCTTCCTCTTCTCTCAAGGTGCTCAACACGTGACTCATAATCTTTCCCCAGCTTAATACTGACAGATTTAACAATATACACACTGGTAAATAACCTCTCTAACACCTTTAAGTTCATCATTCCCTTCAGCACTGAGCATATAAACCTTTAGTCGACCTCGGTCACTCAAAGATCGGCATAACTTAAATTTCAGCATTTCCCTTAAATGTGCCACCTCCATTATTTTAAACTCTGAAATTCTATTCCCTGGTCACAATTTCCCATATTTTCATTTCTCTCTCTACTGCACCCCTCCTGAAATGATTCTCTGTTCTCAAGGAACCTATGATCTTTCCACTGCTCCTCTTCTCCTAGTCCATCACTGATGCTCTGGCCTTGTTCTCCTTCAGTCTTGACCTTATATTTAAAAACCATTTAAACTATGCAATGTCATTGTCCTTTGCTCTGGACTCCCTTACACTCTTGACCTACTCCACCCATGTGCTGTGGAGCTTTAACCCAGGATCACTACATGCCATCCATACTTTGATCAAATTCCTCAGCTCCTGAACCCTCAATGGAGGAAGTGACATCAACCTACCACCACCATGCTGCCAAGATTCACTACAAATTCATGTTATCAAATCTCAACTGGCCACTTAATTTTGCACGGCAACTCTTTTGTTGTCCCTGACTAACCTTCTAACCCCCTCCCCATACCACTGGCTCCAAACCACCTCTTCTTCCCCCAATCTCTCAAGGGGAAAACACTTCCTTTGATTCCTCTCAGTAAACTATCATCATCAATAATAGTTCTGCTCTTTCCTGTCTCTTCTCCCTTACCCTCCCTTCCATTTGTGACCTCTTGAATGCCTGCTTTGTCACTGAACACACCCACAACCCCTTCCTCCTGTCTTCCTTTCATACATCACCCCTATTCAGATCCTGGTTATTATCATATTGATCATAATCTTCCTCTCCATCCCAACCTCTGCCCTAATATTGAGGGAGTTTAACATATACATGCATGCCCTTGAAAACACTCTGGCCTCCCACCTCATCAACTTTCTCAACTTATATGACCATAGCTACTCACAGAGATAGTCAAGTGCTAAATCTCACTATCACAAATAAGCAGACTACCTTCAGTGGTGATCCTGGACCCAGAATTTCCTATCCTTCCATCTCTTCTGCCACACATTCCTCCAAAATATATTATTATTCAATTCACTGTGGCATCTGGTCTCCATAGCCCTACCTGGTTCCGCTAAATCTATCATATTTGTTCTGTTATTTCTTTCCTTGCTTCACAGTGAGCTACACAAACCTGTGTTTGAAAAACTATCACTCTAGTGGTTGTGTGGAGGGTAGACAGGAAAGAAGTTACCTGAGGCAATTCCAAGGTTACTGTCTTAGTGCAAGTGAGAAAAGATGAGGGCCTCTCTTAGGGGAGCGACCATGTGAATGGAAAGAAGGGTGTGGATACCATAGATGCTGTAGAAGTAGTATCAATAAGATCTTGTAAGTGACAGATTTTATAGAGTAAGTGAGTGAGAGTGTGTAATCAATAATGACTTGCTAGTTGCAAAGCTGAATGACTGGAAGAATAGAGGTATCCTTGGCAGAAACTGGGAAATTTTGGAGAGGGCTCAATTTTAGGGAAAAGACAATGAGTTCTGATTTGGACCTCTTCAGTCTCAGATATCTATGTAACAACAGTGTCAAAGGTACCACTATTCTTCCAGCCTCCCAGGTTCACAATCCTGGCAAAAATTAATGTTTCATACCACATCACAACTATCAGATTGGCTAACATGACAAAACAGGAAAATGATAAATGTTGGAGAAGATGTGGAAAAATTGGAACACACTAATGCATTGCTGGAGGAGCTGTGAACTGATCCAATCATTCTGGAGAGCAATTTGGAATTATGCCCAAAGGGCTATAAAACTGTGCATGCCCCTGGACCCAGCAACACCACTTCTAGGTGGTATTGTATCCCAAAGAGATCATAAAAATAGGAAAGGACCCACATGTACAAAAATATTTACAGCAGATCTTTTTTGTGGTGGCAAAGAATTAGAAATCAAGAGGATGCCCATCAACTGGGGAATGGCTAAACAAGTTGTGGTATATGAATGTAATACTACTGTGCTACAAGAAATGATGAGCAGGCAGTCTTCAAAAAAACCTGGAAAGACATATGAACTGATGCTGAGTCAAACACACAGAACCAGGAAAACACAGTAACAGTTACCTTGTGCAATGACCAACTATGACAGCCTTAGTTCTCAGCAATGCAAGGATTTAAGACAATTCCAAAAGACTTGTGATGGAAAATGCCATCCACAACTATGGAGTCTGAATGTAGATCAAAGCACATTATTTGCTCTCTTTTTTCTTCTTTCTCATGGTTCCTCCCATTGGTTTTAATACTTCTTTGCAACATGACTAATGTGAAAATTAAAAAAAAATTAATACCTCAGCTACTACCTCTTCTTCATTCCACACAGTCCATCAGTTGTCAAATCTTATTGATGCTACTTCTATAGCAGCTCAGCCTCTACCACATCTGATCCTTCCTCTCTACCTCACACAACTACTACTAAGTTCTCACCACTTTTTGCCTAAATTATTGGAATGGCTTCCTAACTGGCCTCCCTGCCCCAAAGTCTCACCCCATTCCAGTATGTCCTACACACAGCTGCCAAAGTGATTCTCCTTAAAAGCAGATCTGATCATGTTACTCCCCTATTCCATCCATGTCAGTGTCTCCCTATTGCCTCTAGGATAAAACATAAATTCCTATTTGAATATTAAAGCCCTTTACAACCTGGCACCAATTTATCTTTCCAGTCTCATTACATAGCACTCCCCCTCTTGCACTTGGCTACTTATCCAAACTGGAAGCTAATGACTTTATGAGAAATCAAGATACTATAAAACAGATACAAACAAATGAAAAATAGAGGACAATGTAAAATATCTCACTGGAAAAAACACTGACCTGGAAAATAGATCCAGGAGAGAGCATTTAAAAATTATTGGAC
>CM053585.1:180634463-180696837 GCA_028646515.1 Pseudochirops corinnae | reverse complement strand
AAAGATCCCCAAAAGAAAACTCCTAGGAATATTATGGCCAGGTTCTGGATTTCCCAGATCAAGGAGAAAATAATACAAGCAGCCAAGAAGAAACAATTTGAATATTGTGGAAACACAATCAGGACAACACAAGACCTAGCAGCTTCTGCATTAAGGGATCAAAGAGCTTAAAATAAGATATTCTGGAGGTCAAAGGAGCTAGGATTAAACCAAGAATAACCTACCCAGCAAAACTGAGTATAATGTTTCAAGGGAAAATGGTCAATTCAATGAAATAAAGGACTTTCAAGCATTCTTGATGAAAAAACCAGAGTTGAATAGAAAATTTGACATTCAAATACAAAAAGCAAGAGAAGCATGAGAAGGTAAACAAGGAAAAGAAATCATAAGAAACTTAATTAAAGTTGAACTACTTACATGAAGCCATTTCCCTCAATTTGAAATTAAATTTCTGTTTGATTTCTGACTATCCTGTCTCTAGCCTTCTGTGTTTGGCTTTGGCCACCCACAGGTTACAGGTCAGTTCCATCTGGTTGACAGTCTTCATCTCATTAACAAAACATTATTTTTCTTTTTTTTTCTTTCTTTCTTTCTTTCTTTTTTTTTGCTTTTTGGAGGGCAAGGCAATTGGGGTTAAATGACTTGCCCAAGGTCACATGGCCAGTAATTGTTAAGTGTCTGAGGTCAGATTTGAACTCAGGTCCTCCTGACTCCAGGGCCAGTGCTCTATTCACTGTGCCATCTAGTCGCCCTAACAAAACATTATTTTAAAATAACCAATAATAATTAAAACAACCAATACTTTAAAAAAAATTCCTATTTTGCATATATTTTATAATACAATCTATTTGTTATAATTGTTGTTCAGTTTTCTTGGCAAAAATACTGGAGTGGTTTGCCATTTCCTCCTCCAACTCAGATGGAACTGAAGCAAACAGGGTCAAGCAACTTGCCCAAGGTCATTCAGTTAATAACAATCTGAGGTCAAATTTGAACTCAGGTCCTCCTTACTCCAGGCCCAGCACTCTATCCAGTGTACCACCTAACTGAGTAGTACAATTGTACACATATAAATTTCATAAAGCTATGTATTGGGGGTGAATATTCAAACATTTTTTTGCTGATCAAGGGTGTGTGATCAAAAAGGTTTGGAGACTTTTATGATAGATAATCAAACAGGGGCACAGTCAGGTTAGCTAACAATCATTTCTGTCTAGGATTAGTCAAGATAAGATGGTGAATATTAGGACAAGAGAGCAGGTGATCCAAGAGTAGAGAATAGTATATGGTTGAATTGGTTAAACTATGGGATCAAGATTGAGAAGGGAGGAAAAAAGAACAAGAGCAGGGGAATAATGGTTTTGAAGAGTACTGACAGTTTGAGACCGGAGTCAATGAAAGCAGAGATACAGAAGGAGACATTCATATCCCACAACAGCTACTTCTATGGAGGTAACAGAATGTAACACAGGGAGACACGGAAGAATGTAAAGTTATGATTAAATAGAATCATTTCATAACTCTTGATCATGGAAATCGAACACTCTTGGTTGACATCAAGGCTGAGACTATCTCTCTGTGTGGCTGTGAGGATTCCAGAATAGATAATGGGAGGTAAAGAGATCGAAGAACTGGGAATTCAAGGAAATAGCAACATTTACATTGTAGTCTCCTCATATCAGGACACAATTTGGGGTGGAGAAGAAAACTCTGAGCCAAGAAATGAACTTAAGAAAGAATGACCTGAGAGTCAATATATGATTGCCACCTAGATCCGGACTGGATGACATATGCAGATAGAGTGAACCTCAGAAGAGAAGTGACTGAGTCATGGAAACAAAGGGAAAATCTGGAAAAAGCAATGGGAAACAAGGAGTATTAATTACAACTACCAGTTCAGGATCATTTAATTGGAGATTAGTAGAAATACTCAATTATATACTATTCTGTCCCGGTACCCCTTGTCCCATCAGCTACCACACATTACCAAACCACACCTTGGGTTATTCCCATCACCATCCTCCTCTGTTCTTAGTGGAAAGCTACAAAACAAAGTTGGACAAAGTTGTGCAACCATGCCAAATGGGCCTATTACAAAATTCACATAATCTAATCTCAAAGAGGTCCTATACAACAGTGCTTTTTATTCTTTGGTCATTAACTCTATCCTACGTTCCCTGAAGTAGATGTGGAGTTTCCTTCCCTTTGTTACTACATTATAATCTATGATGAGGGCAGCTATCTGATATTAACAGCAGAGAGACCTGTTATCTTTCTGGGAGGTAAGAGAGCTTTCCAACACTTATCAAATCTGATAACTACCATGCATTTCTGGTGATTCACCAAGTAACAAATCAGCAACTTGAGGGGAGGGACTATTTTATCTTAACTCTTTGTATTTTTCATGTCTAGTACAGTGTCCGGTGCACAGTAGGATATTTAACAAATATTGCTGAACTGAATAGCAACTGATGATGATGAGAGGCTCCACTACTCAACTATTCTCTTGCTTTTGTTTTCTCTGAATAGGAGATTAATATTTGAAAGGACAGAACAAAAATAATTAATGAGTTGGAATCCAAAATAGGCCACAAAAGCACCTAGCTGGCCTTGACAAATTTAAATCCCAAGGTCCAAATGAACTACATTCCAGGGTGCTGACAGAATTGGTGGATGCAAGTGCTGGATCCCTATCATTAATCATTGAGTTCATGGTCCCCAGAGCTAAAATAGAAACAATGGGTGGAAACTGCAGAGGTGCCGATTCAGGTTTAATGAAATGAGGAAAATCTTCCTAACAATCAAGAGTTCTGTCACTGTGGAATGAACTGCCTCAAGAAGTAAGAAGTTCTCCTACCCTTGAGGTAGGTCTGCTAGCATAGTTTGGATGATCCCTTGTTGGGGGAGTTGTACGGGAATGGGGTTCTCCTTCAAGTATAGGCTGGACTAGGTGGCCTCAGAGGTCCCTTCCAACTCTGAAATTCTATGACCATTTTTGTAAGTCTTCATTAACTATAAAATCTGACGGGTACAAATCTTAAAAACATTATGAACCTCATTTCTTTCTCTAGTATTGTATTACATGGCATGACAAGATTTGTGAAGCTAACAAATTCAAAACTGGACTATAGAAGTCCACTTTTTGATTCTTCCATAAATCTCTAATCCATGTGGGTAATCCCACCACCAAAAGAGATACCCCCTAGATCACTACAATTTGACTCTTTGTAAAGGGTCATGGTGTTCCATGATTTGTAGCCACATAATAGAACCAGAAAGACATCACTGCTCAGAAGATGACTTTTATTTAGGAGCAGGTTGGTGTTATCACTAGAGGAGCTGTGCAATTTCCCAATGCAATCAGCATCACTCTCTTGTGACTTCTGGGCCCAGTTCACTGCCAGCTGGCAGGACCTAATCACAAAGCAGGAACAGATGGACTGATTCAAAGATTATATAGAGAACTATATGTAATTAGCTGAGCAATATGGGCTCTTGACTTTGTCTTTACTGAATAGATCACTAGGTTAATTTCAAAAGCCATGAATCTCACAGAAGAAATCCAAAAGTTTTCTGTGGCTTAAGGTAACCAGTACAATGTCATTTGCAAATATAAGTAAATGGAACATCTGACCATGTCTCAAGAATCTTCTACTCAGAGTCTGCACAGGGTATCTTCCGTTACCACAACCTTAGTGAGCCCTTTTCTCAGGCACACGTCTCTGTTTTATGTCGTAAGTAATGTTTATTTGTAATCAGAAGACCACTCAACCAAATTTGCTCTATGGTTGCCACTATCATGGAATCTTACATGATTTTAATACACTGAAAGGCCAAACCCTAATGGAGGGCCTTCATAGCCATGTTTTCTGCTACCGAATTTAACTTTTCTGCAATCAAGAAATTATAACCAGCACCCAAGAAGGAAGCTCTGTGTGCCTGCCTGGCTTAAGGGATGGGAATAGAGCCAGAATAAAAAAGTGACCTGAGGATGTCTGAGATTACTTTTGAACCTGACTTTGTCCTCTGTGATACCTACTGCTTCAAGTCTTTTTATCATCTGCAAATTTGAATTTAAGTAGAAATTGTAGTTTCCTTGAAAGCTTACTTTAAACATTTCCTACATGAGGCCTTTTCTATTCCCTACTTCTGATTATTCCTGTATCCATCTCCACCTCTCATTACCTTGTATTCATTCTGTATAGGAACTAGACCTGTGTCTTCACTGGTATAGGGAACGATCGGGTGAGGAAACTCCTTTTATCTATGAATATGAGCACTAACTGAGGGGCTGAATGCCTAGCCAAGAGTCACAAACGGTAGTACTTGAAGTTGGATGTTCCTGGGTTGAGGCATAGCTCTCTAGCTGCTACACCATAACACATCTCTATTTACTTTGCGGAGAGACATTTTGTCTCTCCCTAAAGAATATGTAAACTCCTTGAGGGCAGGGACTATTTCATTTCTGTTCTGTATCCTAGCACAATGCACAATACCTATCAGGTGCTGTGAGCAACTGAGTGATCTGCAAATTTGATGAGCATGTCACTTATGCATGCTTTCATTGTCATTAAAAAAAAAAAAAGGTTAAACAGCATAGATCCCTCTGGTACCATCACTATATGTATCTCTCTCCAAGTTGCCATTCAAGCATTAACAAATGCTTTTTTGGATATGGCCATTCAGACTATCCTGAATCCACCAAATTGTACTATTTCCTAGCCCATATTACTTTTCTCTGTCCACATAATACCATGAATGGCTTTGTCAAATGTTTTCCTGAAATCTAGGTAAGCTACATCTATAGCAATACAATAAAAGTGTTAAAAAAGAAAAAGAAAATGAAGTTAGTCTGTCATGATCAGTTCTTAATTTTCAAAGATCACTGCCCTTGGTGATCTCTGAAAATAACACAGGCAATGGCTCAATGAGCATATGTTAGTTCTCTCAAGACCCAAGGATATGCTTCCAGATAAGGACTAGGTGACCTGAACTCACTATGGGCAGCTGTGTCCTCTGTGACTATTTTCTTACTTATCATGGCTATCAAATCCCCATGAGCCATTTTATTTCTGTCCTCTCCTGTCTTAAGATCTTTATCCTTCTCAGAAAATACATAAGCAAAATCACACCTGAGCAGCTCTGCCTACAATCAGTCATCTACTCTAAAAAGCTGTCCTATCCCTTCTTTGATTTACCACTTACTCTATAACTCAAAAAAAAAAACTCTGTTAAGTCTCAGATTTCTTTACCAATCTCAGCTCATTTTGTATTTTAGCATTCCAGAAATCTTAATAGGATCACAGCAGGCTTTTGTATTCATCCTTGATTACCTTGATTACCAGTCCTTGGTTTCATCTTTTACACATCTAAGTTGGCTGATGAGTTCCTCTGCATTTATATCAGTCTCTTTTAGACCAACAATTCCTTTTCTTCCATATTAGAACTGTTTCTTTTGCTGTCTTCAGAATTTCATTCTTGAGCATTTTCCATCCTTCCTGAACTGACTTTCCCTGTAGAATTTTAGGTTGAGGGAATTAAGCTATCTCTGGGAGCTTTGTAATCCACTCCTCCAAAATCTAGGGTTCGTGTCAGACTGCCCAACTTTTCTCTTCTTCTGCATCACAAACTTTTAAGACAGAGTAGTAACTTACCCCCAAGGTTCCCATCATTTCCACCCAAGAAACCAGTTCTTTCTTGTTGGTCTGAATCAGGTCCAGAATAGAAGTTTCCCTTGTTGGTATCTCCACCTTTTGAAGGATGAAAGTATCATTAAGGCAAGTCAAGAAATTATCAGTGGCTCAGCTTTTGGCAGGAGAGAGTTCCAACACACATCCAGATAACTGAAGTCCCCCATCACTACTATATCGTGCCACTATGACAGGTTTGTGATCTGTAACATTGATTCCTCGTCAGTTTTCCTTCTGCTGTCTAGGTAGACTGTAGGAGAAATGCTTCAATAATATCAATTCTGCTCTGCTTCCAAATGCTCTCTATTGAACCTTCCCCCTTTGATTCCTAGATTTCTTCATGTAAGTATATCTTCTTAATATAAAATGCTACTCTGTACTACTACCACCCTGACTACCATCTCCCTTCAGATCCTGATGATGACAGCCCAGGATCCTGAACTCAAGAGCTTTGGGAACACACCAGACCTGATTCTGTTCCAGCCCCTGCAGACATCATTGCTAGAAGAGAGGGCCTATCTTCCTCATCACCACCAGCAACAACTTTTGACCAACTGTCACTACAAGACATGAAGGCACAAAAGCCCTTGGGAATGGCAGCATCTGTGACTGCCAGTTCTGCTTCCCAGTCAAGACCCCACAGCCATCATCCAGGGAGGTGGCTCTTCTGCTACTCACATGTCAAGCAAGCCAGTCTAGTTGAAGCAGTAAGGCATCCTGAGGGACAGAAGGCAGCATGTGCCAGGCAGGTCAAATCACCACCAACACTTGGACCACCATTTCTAGTAAGACCCTAATGGAAACAGACCAGGACCCTGAAGCCAAGGGCCTTTGGAATAGCAATGCTTCTAGCTCAGCCCTACAGCTGTCAGCCTGAGAAGCCACCTGGAGAGAAACTGCCTGGCGACAACCCTCTTTATGCTACAGCCATCTACTGAAGACCTGGAAAAGAGAGTTTCTGTTAACCCTAACCCTAAATGTGTACACTTTCAGAAAGTTCAGCATTAGGAACTGTTATCATTTTCTAATGGAAATGACATTAAAGAAGCAAACTTACCACCTGCTTTGACCCTAAATCCTAAAGACCATGGACCCTTTTCTATTCCTAGACTCAAGTGCTCAGCACAATGCTTTACATATAATAAATGCTTCATTAATTAATTAATTTTACCTAGCTTCTTCCTTTCCAATTAGAGAATCACAAACACACACACATACCCCTCTCTTCCAGGGCCAAATTCTAATATTCCAGTCAGAGTCCCTATCCTACCAAATCTAAATGATTTTTTTTTTTTATTAGGATCTCTGGTCCACCTTGTTTGTCATCTATCCTTTGTTCATTTTTATATAAATATCTGAAGCTACTGGTTTTATTGCCAACTCTTTTCTTGCATTTTGTTTCCTGAGGATTTCTGGATATCTCCACTGATAAAAGGAACATTTCATTCTTCCTGATATCCTGGAGCACAGAAACCATTCTTTGAATCCTTGGCCTTCTTTTCTAGGAATCCTTAATACAACACACCTGATAACTGGCCATCTAGCCTTTACCCAAAAACCTCAAGTGAGGGGGTGATCCCTTATCTTCCAAGGCAATTTACACCCCTTTTAGACAGCTCTAATTGTTAGTAACTGCTTTCTTACATAAAATCTAAATCAGTTTCCCTCTTTTACCCTAAGCTGCCCCACTCTTGGGCATTAGAGGGCAGCAGTGTGGCTCTAGCATCTAGTTTGGTAATTATACATATGCAATTTTCTCTTCCGTTTCCTTTTTGGTTCTTAAACTCTTTTGATTAGATTTTTTTTAATTTAGCTACTTTTTTTTGGAGGGTAATTGGGTTTAAGTGACTTGCCCAAAGTCACAGAGCTAGTAAGTGTATCAAGCGTCTGAGGCTGAATTTGAACTCAGGTCGTCCTGACTCCAGGACCGGTGCTCTATTCACTGCACCACCTAGCTGCCTCTTTGATTGGATTTTTAAGGATCTAGGAAAACATATCTTTACTAGCCTTTGTTAAGTACATTCCATCTCTGTCCAAGAACCCATCATCTCTATATTTTAAACTGTGCTCCAGAAATTGACATCTCATTCTCAGATACCACCTTCTTAAACAGCTGCTCAGTTCTCAAATCTGCCTTTATCTTCTGAAGTCCTTGCCTTCAACTGCCAGATATGATGAAAACACCATCTGGACTCTTAAGGTCTTCAATTCTTTGCCTGCCATTTTATGCTCCTTAGCAATGTTCTGGTAGTCTTGTTTGTGCCCCTAGGAAACACTAGATGTGCAGCCATCAGGTCTGATGAGTCTTAGGGAGGTTCTCCATCAAGGCCTGGATAAATACCAGTGGACCTCTCTTTTGTTATTTTTAGTTCCACAAATGACTGCCCCAGCAGCTCCTAAACAGGGAGTCATCAACCAGCACTACTTGTCTCATCTTTGTATACTTTTCTGGATAGCCTCTTATCTGACAGAACCTGTGGATTCACAGCATCAATTGCTAGAGGACAAGGAAGGAGTTGCTTTCTCCGCAAAGGATCAAGTTTATTCCTTTTTGGGAAGAGGCTTGTAGATGTTTCTTAGCTATAAGTGCAGTTGGGACTACATGACCTCTCTAAGGTCCTTTCCAATTCAAAACCTATGATCTTATGATCCTTTGTGTCACTATCTTCTTACATTTTCCAGTCTTGTGGCATAAGCTAAGATTCCCTCTCTTCCCCTTCAGACACTTTTTCTTCTCTGTTTTAAGACTCAAACTTTTCTTTCATTTTTTAAAGGAATATTCCATTCTTCCTGATAAACTAGAAAACAGAGAACCATTCTTTGAGCCTTTGGCCCTCTTTTCAAGGAGGAAGACAAACCTGCAATCGCTTAACCATTTCAAAAGAACTAACATTATGCATTCTATGTAATTCACTGCAAGACTGACTCTACTCTCCATACTTTCTAGGAAGCAAGATCCTTAGTCCTTAGTCAATCCTGCTAGGTCAGGATATGATGTTTTAGGCTCTGTTCCTAGATCACAAGATGACTCAAATAGCTCTTCTTGTCCAATTTCCCTATCTAAAAATTTGACAAAATGGGGTGGTGGAAAGAACATTGGCCTGAGCTAAAAAAAACTTAAATTCTTGTTTGTACCAGCTCTTCCACTAGTTAGCTTTATGATCTAGAAGTTATTTCATTATTCTAAGGCTAGTTTCTTCATCTACAGAGCAAAAAACAAAGGATGTTGGACTAAGTAATTTCTAAGGTCCAGTTCTAAGACTCTGTGATTCTATGGATTGAACAATGAGGCAGAAAGGTAGGAAGGGAAAATTAGACATCAGAGAATTTCAGGGATGGAAGTATCTTCAATAGTCATCTGATCTAACTGATTCTGAAAAAGGAATCCTTAATACAATATGCTTGATAATTGGTCATCCAGACCTTACCCAAAAACCTCCAATGAGGGGCTAATCCATTGTCTCTGAAGGCACCTCAATCTACTCTTTAGACAGCTCTGTTAGCAAGTTTTGCCTTACATCAAATCTGTTTTTAATAATATTTTATTTTTTTCCCCAGTTACATACAAAAAACCTTTAACATTCATTTTTCAAAATTTTGAGTTTCAAATTTTCTCCTTCCTTCCCTTTCCTACACCATCCCTGAGATGGTAAGCAATTTGATATAGGTTATACATGTGCAATGATGTAAAACATATTTCCATATTAGTCAACTTACATCAAAATCTAAGTCAGTTTCCCTCTTTGCCCTAAGCTGCTCCACTCTTGGGCATTAGAGGGCAGCAGAGATCCATTCTGTACTGGTTCCTTGGATTCAGCTGTCTAACCTGTGATGGGAAGTTAATATAGGCTCATATTCACATAGGGCTGCTGCTATTTGCAAATCCTTTTTCTCCTAACATGCCTGTGAGTTATATAGTACAAATATTATAATCCTCACTTATAGGTGAACAAACTAAAACTCAAGTTTTAGTGGATGGTTGCGAAAAGAATCCTCAAGTCAGAAGATTTGATTTCGAATCCTGTCTCTACCACTGACTCACAGTGTGGCCTTAAGCAAATCATCCCATCTTTCTGAGCCTCAGTTTCCTTGTCTGTAAAATGATGGAGTTGGACTTGATGATCTCTAAAATACATTACAGCCTTATATGCGAAAACTGAATAACTAACCCAAGGCCACCACACAGCTAGATAATTAAGTCATATATCAATGGGGAAGGAACATTTTTCATTATTTTGAAAACCTGGGCCTCAATGATATGCATCCACAGCTACTTAAGAACTGAAAGAAGTTGTTGGCAAAAACATTAGCTGTGAATTTTGAAAATTTTGCATCTGAAAATTTTGATTTTGCAAATAGATGAGCATGCATTAAATAAAGAAACTGACACTGTGACCTTCTTTTAAAGTTGTGAAAGTGAATTAGAAGACAGAGGATTCTGTCCCAGTCCTATAAAGATACTAGAGCAAATCACTTTGGAAATATTTAGACAAGCACAAATTACTGGGTCAAACCAACATGACTAACCAAATGACAGACTTTATAAATATGGGGAAAATAACACATCTAATATGAGACATCCAGGTTTCAGTAAAGCTTCTGATTCTCATTATAAAATTAGGTCAGTTAGATCTGGAGGACACTTCTGTTCCACATACAAAAGAGGATCCTACTCAAAAACAGTGTTCACTTAACAGCTTGTTAAAAGTCATCCCAGGGTCTGAATACCACAAGTATTACTCCTTTCTTAAGCTAATGGTCTGTTTGATGCATTCGCTCAGCAGTCTCAATAACAGTTCAAAAGATAGCAACTGAATTTAAAATGACAACTGAGCAGAAATGGTCAGCTGAAGATAAGAGGGAAGTTCTATAGAACCAAATAGGAAGTAGCGGATGTACACTACAGGGAGAGGCATTAATGGCATTTGCATGGACCACACGGGATAAATAACAAAGCTGGCACAATTGTAGCTAAAAAAGATATGGGAGTGAAGCTGAGTGTCAAATTTTACACCTGAATTTTAAAAAATCAGCTTCACAAGAATAAGATGCTGAGGCAAGGCTAAATGGCTATTTCTCTGAGAAAGATTGAAGGGCTTTACTGGGCTCTAAGTTCAAACAACAACAAAACCCGATGCAATCCTTAGCTCCATTAAATGGGGGGGCATGGAAGGGACAGAGAAAATAAAGATTTATTAAGCACCTACTATGTGCAGGCCATTTGACAAATAAATAATAATAAATTAATAATAAATAATAATAAATAAAAAATAAATCTCATTTGATCCTCATAATGACCCTGTGCTATTATTATCCCCTTTTTACAGCTAATGAAACTGAGACAGAGGTTAGATGACCTGCCCAAAGTCCTATACAGCTTGTATCTGAGGCTGGATTTGAATTCAGGTCTTCCTGACTCCAGACCTAATGCTCTTTTCTTATGCCTCTGGAACCACTGCAAGGAATAAAAAAGAGTTGGCAATCTGCCCCGGTCAGACTGAATCTGGGATATTGTGTTCAACTGTGAATGTTGTCATTGTTGTCGTCTTCTTTTTTTTTTTTACACAAAAGATAGCAACAAGCCAAAGTCTGCCCAGAAAAGTGCAACCAGAATGGTGAGGAAAGGCTTTGAGCGAGTCACAAGAAGCTCAGCTGAAAAACTCATGGATATCTGAAGGTGTACAATGTATCCTGTTCAGCTGGAAGGCAGAGCTAGAAGCAAGAGCCACAACTTCCCACTAGGCAGATCCAGGATTATGTCAGAAAGTTCTTTATGATTACAACCAGTCCAAAAGGGTAATGGACTTCTTAGAAAGGCACCACTGGAGGTCTTCCAGCAGAGGCAACACAGGGTCTTCTGAGATATTTTTTCCATTTCAGTTGAACTGGATAGGCTGAGGTCCCTTCCTATTCTATCATTTTATCATCCTGTGAACCTCAAGGTGAATATAATTCAGCAATTTGCTGATTATTATTTGTTGTATTTTTTTTTTAAAAGATCCAGTAGATGAAGTGACCAGTCTATGATCACAAAGCTCTGGGCCCTGAAGGATTGTTTCCAATTCTAGATTCCATGTTTTAATAATGATGTGGATAAACTGGAAGGGATCCTAGGAAGGATAACCAAATATTATGGAAAAGCAGACCTATAAGGAAACTGGAAGGGAGGTATTAGTTTCAGAAAAGGTTAATTAGGTGATTAAGAAACTTATCCAAATGTCTACATCATTATCCTAAAGACACCACCAACCAGCGGCTCTCCACCTCCATCAGAAGCAAGCAAAAGCAAGGCTACACAAACTTCAGCACCTTAAACCTGCTGAAGAGGCTGGCCATGGCTGTGGCCCTTGCCTTCCCTAGAGAGGTAGAAGCCAGAAAGCAGAGCCAGTAAGGGGACGGGAGGCACAGCTGGCAACATTCCTTCACCATCCTTTATCAGTGAAGGTGATTCTCTTCAGCTCCCTAATCGCTCCTGGGAGAACCCATCACCTAAAATGGTTTATCAATCAGTCAATAAACATTTAAGCATCTACTGTTTGCTAAGTAATGGGGATACAAACAGAAGCAAAAGACAGTCTCTGCCCTCAAGGAAGTTACATTCTAAAGACGGAGACAATAAAAAGCATACAAACAAGCTACATACAGGATACATATGAAATAATTAAGAGAGGAAGGGGCTTGGGAAAGGCCCCTTGTAGGAGATGATAAAGGAAGCCAGGGAAGCCAGGAGGCAGAGATGAGGAAGGGGTTATTTCAGGTACGGGGGAAAGGCAGAGGAAATGTCTGAAGCCTAAAGATGAAGAGTTGTTCCTAGAACCACTTACGAAGACAATGTCACTGTATAAAAGAGTAAGGGAGTAAGCTGGTCTAAGAAGACAAGAAAGGTAGGAGGGGCTCGGTTATGAAGGGCTTTGCATGCCAAACAGAGCATCCTGGAGGTGATAAGGAGTCACAATGGAATTTACTGAGGGTGGCAGACTGGGGTGACACACTCAGACCTGTGCTTTAGAAAAATCACTTTGGTGACTGAATGAAGCATGGACTGGAGTAGAGACTTGAGGCAGGCAGCCCACCAGCAGGTTATTGCAGATAATCCAGGCATGATGGAATGAGGGCCTGCACTAGAGTGGTTGCAGTGTCAGAAGAGAAGGCGGCATGTGCCAGAGATGGTACAAAGGTGAAATCAAGAGGTCTTGGCAACAGATTGAATATAGGAGGTGAAAGACAGTAAGCAGCAGAGGATGATGCTAGCTTAAGAGACGAGGAAGACGGTGCTGCACTCCAGAGTAATAGGGAAGGGAGAAGGGAGAGAGGGTTCAGGGGGAAAGATAATGAGTTCTGTTTTGGATATGTGGAGTTTAAGGTGCTACTGGACATCTGGTTCAAGATGACTGAAAGGTAGTTGGAGTTACAAGACTAGAAGTCAGCAGAGAGGTTGGTGCAGGAGATAGATATGAGAATCATCAGCATAGAGATAGTACTTACATCTATGGGAGTTGATGAGATCACCAAGTGAAGTTGCGTAAAGGGAGAAAAGAAGAGGGCCCAGGAGAGAACCCCAAGAGACACCTATGGTCAGAGCGCATGATCTGGAAGAGGATCCAGCAAAGGAGACTGAGAAGGAGCAGTCATATAGGCAAGAGGAGAACCAGAACAGAGTAGTGTCCTGAACATCTAAAGAGACTATCAAGAAGACAATGATCAAAAGTATCAAAAGCAGCAGAGAGGTCAAGAATGAGGACTGAGAAAAGGGCACTGGATCTGGCCATTAAAAGATGACTGGTAACTTTAGAGAGAGCAGCTGGGTGGGATGATGAGGTCAGAAACTAGATTGTAAGGGGTTAAGAAGAGAGTGAGAGGAGAGAAGGTGAAAGCATCTAGTGTAGATAGTCTTTTCAAGACCTTTCGCCACAAAAGGCAGAAGAGATACAGAACAATAGTTAGCAGGGATGGAAGGACCCAGTGAGCATTTTTAGAGGATGAGGGAGACATGGACATGTTTGTAGGCAGCAGAGAAAAAGCCAGCCGATAGAGATTGAAAATAAGTGCCAGAATGGGGATGACAGAGGGGCAGTATGTTGGAGACAGAAAGGAATGGAATCACTTATGTAGGTAGAAGGGTCAGCCTTAGTAAAGAGTGAGGCCACCTCTCCATGTGAGACAGGTGAAGGAGGAAAGAGTAGGAGAAGGCATCTGAGTGATATGAGATGAGGAAGAGGAGAGAAGAGGGAACATTCAGTGAATGGCCTCATTTTTTTCTGTAAAATATAAGGCAGTATTCTCAGCTAAGAGGGTGGAGAGAGAGGGAGAGGAAACCACAGAAGGTTTGAGGAGGGATGAAAACATTTAGAAGAGCTGCTTTAGAGAGGGAGACAGTGAGTTGATAATGGAGACACAGTAGGACTGCCTGACAGCAGTGAGGGTCCAGATGAGGTTGTGTTACATAAATTAGACCCAGTTAGAATTGTTGTGTGATTTTCTCCACCTTCATTCAGAAGAATGTGTGTGGGAGCAACAAACGATGGAAGTGATCCAAGGCGGAGGCTTGTCAGGGTACAACTGGCATTCTGATAAGTAGGCTAAGGATTCAAGAGAACAATACAGAGTGGAATTGGCTCACCAAGGGGTCAGGATGGTGAAAAGAGGAGAGAGTGGCTAATGCAAGGGTGATGGTCTGAGAGAGAACTGAGGGGTCGAGGGCTTGAAGGTCACAATGGACCTCAAAGGAAAAGGAGTTACTGTGTGACAGAGGCAGGGAGAGAACCTGGACATGGCAACAGGGAGCAAGGAGTAATCCAACTCTCCACCTCAACCAGTGGGTTGAGGGGAAAAAGTGAAGGAGTGGCTGGGGAGGCTATGTTATCAGGGAGAAGACAGGTTTCAGTAACAGCTAGAAGACAGAAGGAGGTAAGACATGAAAATATTTAGGATGAAGGGAAGTTTGTTGCCTGTGGAACAGGCATTAGAGAAGGCACAGTGGAAGCATGGCATCTGGTTGGACCTTTGGAATGGGAAGGCTGAGAAGGATGGAATAAGGAAGCAGGTGATGAATGGGGCAGCGACGGGAGGAGGTGTTGGATGATGATCTACAGGGGTTTAGAATAACTGAAATTCATAGGGTATGAGCTGGTATAAGAATGTTCATCACTGAGGGGAAAGTGGCACTCCTCTTTTCAGAGGAGGATGGCAATGGGGCTGGAGATAAATGGAACACAAGATGAAATGCTGATGGTCAGAAGGAAGGCCCTCTTTGCCTACTCTTCTTCCCTTTGAAGTCTAGAGATTCAGCAGGCAACTGCTTACCAAGAGATGCACAGCGAACCTGCACAGCAAGAAATGGAAGTACCCAGTCTCCATGGACTTTCCTCTCTGTCTTCCCTTAAGGGATGGGTACAGGAGGAAATGGAAGGCCTGCGCACCTTTTTGTACCAACAGTTCTTTCACATTGGGCTGACAGAGGGAGGTAAAAGTTATCGTGTGCTGACACAGACGGAAGTCACTCTGATAGGGGACACAAACAGCAGATGGAAGGTGTGTGGCTAAAGGAAGGTCTCCAGAAGGAGGCTTGTCCCCAAAAAAGAGAGCAGAAAGAACTCAGTCACGTAACATGTAAATTCCTTGATGGCAAAAACTGCTTAATTGCCATCCCTCTCTTTACTACCTCCCTCCTCCCTCAGCACAAAGACAGTCACATACAGTAGGCATTTAATAGAAGCCTGTTGATTCAAAAAAAAGTCCTGAAAACATTGCAGTGTGTAGTTACCACCAGCAGGGGGTGCTTTTAACCATAGAAATGGGTTCAATAAGACCCTAATCCTCCACTCCCCAAAAAGGTTAAACATTCCATGTTCTCAAAGGAATCAGATAGTTGAGGCTTCGTATTAACCTGGGAGATCTTCAGTCCAACTCCCTCAATTTTCAGGTAAGAAAACTAAGACCCAGAAGAGTTAAGTGGTTTGTCCAAAGTTACAAGAGTTGAGCAGATGACCTCATAGACGTATCTTTCCACAGGCTGTCCTAGACTAGGATGGCACAGACCAGATGACTAGGGCATGGCCCCAGGGACTGCTAAGGGAGACAGAAAGAAAGCCTGATGACTTGTTCCTGCTTCCAAGTTTAACCTGACACAATATTACCTAGATATTCAAACTCTTTTCTCAAATGTCTAGTCCCTTCTTAATCCTTGACCCAATGCATCTATGCTGTCACCGAGCCTTTCTAAGTCCTTAGCTTTGTTTTCTACTATGAATATACCTGATTTCTTCTCCTGAGTTTCTTCATACCATTAGAATAAAATTTTAGCCAAAAGAAATACCCATGTCAACTGGAAATTGGGACTCACTCATCTTCTTGTCCACCCTGAACCCCCTTCACAAACTTCTGCTCCCAATCCCCGTCTCCGTCATCACCACTTGCAGTTTGCTTAGCTTCCTCCCTCTCAATTCCAATCAATCAATCAATCAACACGTATTAAGCCTTCATGTATTTATATCTGTGTCATTCCAAAGCAGATTAGCTTCCTGAGTTGTTGAGCCTCTCCTACACCCTCATTCATCTTGCATATTGATGTTAAATCAATCTTCCTTAAACACTACCTTTCTTATGTCACTTTTTCTGTTCAAAAGTCATCAGTGGCTCCCTAATTCCTTCCTGGTACATCAAGACTAATCTAGACCCCATTTCTCAACCTCCCTATCACATTTTGGCCCCTCTCTGCCTATCCAATTGTGATTGTCATACCCATTATCCAGAGGTCCACCTACTTTATGAAAGTTTTCTTGCCTACTCTTGACTTCCATGGTCTTCCTTTTCCTCTGAATTCGTATCACTACTTATGGTTTATACCACTCAGCTTAGCATTTAATTATATGCCACCATGTATTCCATGCTATTGTTTCATATGTTCTTTTTGTCTCTGAGACTACTAGAAGGAAAACTCCTTGAGAGCAGGGCCCAACTGTCATATCTTTTCTTCATACGCATAAAAACTTGTGATTACTTAGCTTTGACATTCCCATGTTAGACCCAAGTTGGGCGCCAACTACAATTATCAACTCACCTGTGTTAAGAGGAGTGTTAAGTGCCATGATCCCATAGTAGGAGAATGCCCCTGTCTCAAACTTCATGTTCTCCTTCCCAGCTTCCACTTCTACCTTTCCCTGAAAGGACATTAGTGTAAAGGAAAGAGGAAAACAAGACCAGACAAGAAGGAAAAGCAGAAAGAAGGCAGGGTAATTTGGTTCCATCTAGCTAAGATGAAAAAGACTATTTTTAGAACCTTAAAGGGACAAGGACTGGGAATAGGTAGCTTTCTTAAGGAAAAGAGACAGTGGGACAAAGAGGGGCCTCTTTAGTACTATGCCTTTAAGTCTGGCGTGATCAGGATAACAAAGCTCAGAAGGTGAAGGAGCAGAGTTCTGAGTTCCCTATGCACACAAGACATTATTGTAATAGGGATCTAGGTATGCAGCCAGAGGCTGGGGAGTGAGGGAAGTAGGGTAAAAAGAGATCAGGTCAGGCAGTAAAGGCCAGAGAGAAGGTGGGAAGGAATGGGACCAGGCTGCCTATGAAATGAAAGGGGGAGCTTACCTGTAATATGAGGATGAAGTAGTCAGCAGATTTGTTTCGCACATATAGGTAATGCTGGGCACTAAGTTTACGGGATTCATCAAACTTCAGCTCTTGAATGACATCTGGGTACTTTAGCAGACGAAGGAGGATCTTCTCAGATATCATTGAGGGGCCAAATAGGGGCAATTCTATGGAAGACAGGAGATGATGCTGTCATAGGGGTGTGGATCCCCCTTCCCCTGGCAGTTGTTTATATATAAACCTTCAGTTATAAATGCCTCCTCTTCCCTTTTACATGTCCTTGTATAGGGCTACCCAAAGCCATGTGTCACCAAGGGACCTACACAGATCATCCCCTGACTGATGCCAACTTTATCTCTTCCCTAGTGATCTGGGCATAGACTCCATTTTCATTATGGTCCCTTATGATCTTTAGCCCAACTCTAGATTTTTGCTGGAAGCGTGGAATAGATACTAATTTATAATGCAAACAACCTTCAATCCTGCGGGAAAATCAAGCTTTATCCTCTCCAGAGGCAGATATACTATCCTTAACCCTTCACACACTCTTTACCTCATTGCGTTACTCCACAGAGTTGGCTAGAGGCTAAATGTTTGGGGTTTTTAAAAATAACTATCTCAGATATCCTTGGAAACTAAACATTCTATTTCACAAATGAGTACCCCCTACCCACCCTACCCCACCATTCCTTTCTTATGGGCTGACCAGTTGCCAGGAATCGGTGAGCAGCCAGAAGTAGCTGCGGTGAGATTTTCACTCTCATCTCATTGTCAGGATCCTTGAAAGCTGAGAAATCGCGCTTGTTCTTTTGGTTGGTGACCCGTTTTCGGCTCCGGTTGTCAGCTGCAAGAGAAGGGGGTTTGGGTTCAGTTTGGCCTGATAGTCTCATCAACCTGAATTGCCCCAAGTAGGAAGGAGTTTGTTTCTCCCATGTCCTGACCTTCTCAACCCAAACAGAATGAACTCTAGGTCAATTCATAGTCCCAAGGTTGTGGCTGACATGTGAAAACAGGAGGAAACATATAATAATGTCTTCAGCAAGTTGAACATCAGGCTGTTGGCAGGGACTCCAAGCCTTCTCAGAAGGAATGTGCCCTTGATGCCATGCTCTTAGTCAGGACTAAGAGACTCTAAAAAGAGGGCAAAACTTTTGATGATCTCCTATGAGGAGGGTGAAAAGGGAACAAAAGCTGAGCCTTACTGTACATATCGGACTCATCCAGGATCTCTGATTTGATGATCTCCTCAATGACATCCTCCAGAGTCACCAATCCCAGGACTTCATAAAAAGGATCACCCTCACCCTCGTTGTTCACCTTCTGCACAATGGCCAGATGGGACTTCCCTAGGGAACAAGACAGTGAATCAGAGGAGAATGAAACAGGAACCAAAGGTTAAACCTACCAGTTGGGCCACAGGTTTCCCTCCAAAAGTACTAAAATCTCCTTTGAAGGAACATTTATTTGCACAGAAGATCATGTAGGCTTAGCCAGAACAGACAGTTGCCTAGAAGAAATTAATTAAATAATCAATAAGCAGTTATTTGGTACGTACTTACATACCACGAGATACTATGCTAGGCACTAGGAATACAAATGCCAAAAAGAGACAGTCTGTACTCTCCAGGAGCTGACATTCCACTAGGGAGCTACATTTTATAGGAGGTAGGGGGAGTTTGGGGATATGAAGGAGATTCAGACTTATATATGTTTTATTCTACGAAACATATAGAGTATACTGAGAAACACCAATGAAAGGTAGGCACTATGTCAAAGACCTTGTTTATCCTTAGATATGCCCTGTGTACCTGTATATGTATACAATGTGCAGACATTCACTCATTCATTCAACAGGAATTTATTAAGCACCAACAAATTATACACCTGGTACTGTGCTGGGTGCTGGGGATACGCTCACCTCCAGGAGTTTTCATTCTGTTGGCCTATATGCCCACAAACAGCATACAAGGGTGACACACAGTTCCAAATATCTCTGTCTTCATTTTTCCACAAATATAATTTTCCCATGGCACATACACAGCTGCATATCTATGGCTTATGAGATAGCCCAAAGCACATTTTCTTAGTTCCCAAAGCTATTAACAAATTAGCCCAGGCTGTGATTAGACCATTCAAGGGCTGCAATTAGGGAGGGGGCTGTCCATTTCACACAAAAAGAGGAAGGTATGAACTCGAAAAGCCCACAAATGACCAGAGCTGTGGGAAGCTGCTCAGCTTCCCAGCTTGGGCTTCTGAGAGCAGGCAGAGGCTTGTCTTTGAAGGATTTCTCACTCCTTAGACCTTCATCCAAAGGGCAGTGAAAGTTCATTTCTCTGACTGTCCCAAAACACTGGGGAGGGAAAACAGATGATAAGGATTGGCCTAATCCACAAATGGGACCACGTAAACCGCAAACATGCACAGACATATGGAAACATCACGAAGACAAAAGGACTTGTGAAGAGCACGTCAATACCATGCTGTTACCTACCTCCTGCTAAGTGTATCTGGCCAAATACTATGTTCCTAAATCTTAAAACAGCAACAACAAACTCGGCACCCACTCTAATTACCAGCAAATACTCAACTCAAATGGATCTGTGATTCACTGGTGTGTATACTAGTCACAACCCATCCATGCCAGCCCATTCAGTGAGAATGTCTGTGTCTTAAGTTCACCGTGGGGGTCCAGCTAAAAAGCTAGAAACCTCCTTTAATTGCCCTGACATCAGGAGGATCCCAGTGTCAAGTCTATGGTGAAGACAATTTGATGACAGGAGTCTAATTATGCTCATTATGGACCTTCCTAAGTTTCCCAGGTCAACAAAGCCCAGCTAGACCCCCCCTCCCCTCTCTCGCCTCCCCCATGTTAGAACAATCTGTCTAACACAACCTCAATATCATTTCTCTAAGGCCATCCTCTGCCCAACTCTCTCTGTCTAGAGCACCACCATTCTTCCATTCTCCTGGGTTCAAATCTCAGCATCATAGTCACTGTGCACTCTCATTCATTTCGCAGACAATAGCTGTTTCTATTTGTACGATATCTCATGTCAGATCCCTTCTCTATACTCACACAGGCATCATTTTTAGTTCGGGTCCACATCACCTCTCACCTGTACCATTTAAAAAGCTTCCCAGTGGCTCTTCCTCCTTCCAGTCTCTTCCTTCTCCAAGCCACCCTCCCCACAGGGGCCAAAATCACTGCTTACACCCATATCTGACCATATTCTCTTTGGTTTTTAAAGCCCTTGGCAATTTGGCCCTAATGTTCTGTTCTGTTTCATTATACTATTACTCTATATCTCACACACTAGAATCCAAGCAGGCTGAACTCCTTTCTTTCTGATACACAGCTGTCTGTCACTCAACTCTTTATGTATGCCCCAGCCATACCCCATACCTACTAGCTCCTTCCCTCTGCCTCAATAAATCTCTCTGTTCTTCCAACATGCAACCCAAACACCATCTTCTAATCTAACTGGTACTTTCCTGATCTCCCCAGCTGTTCTCCTCCCTCAATAAGTACCCTGCACTTCTTTGTTATTTATTCTGAATATACTCACATTTAATACCTGATAACTGGCTGATACATGTTAAGCAGAACTACAACAGAATGTAAGCTCCCTGACAACAGAGATTATTATATTTGTTTTGTCTTTGTATTCCCAATGCCTTGAACACGGGAGCTGTTTAATAAATGTTTGCTATAATGAGAAGCTGCAAAGAACAGAAAACTAAGGAAACTAAGAAACTAGAAAACTAAGGAGGTGCCTAACAAATTGGGATATCTGAACGTAACAGAATATTACTGTGCCATCAGGAACGATGATGAGGGTGGTTTTGGAGAAACCTGGGAAGGCTCGCTGAACTGATGCAGTGAAGTGAGCAGAACCAAGAGATCAACTTATATAATAACAACTCCGTAAAAACAAACCTAACAACAAAGTCACATGAATTCTGATCAAATAAATAACCAACAATGACTGCAGAAAACGTTGGTGAAGCAGTCTCCTGAGAGAAAGGTGACAGACTCAGGGTGCACAATGAGACACGTAGGTTCGGACTAAGGCAAGATGGGATTTTGTTTTGCTTGACTGTGCATATTTGTTCCAAGGACATTTCTTTTAATGGTGAGAGTGGGATGGGGAGAGAAAATGGATATTAACTGAAAAAAAAAAACAAACCACTAAAATTTAATTTTAAGAAAGGCAGGAGATGAGGGGGGACCACTCTCTCAATTGTTGTCTTTATCAATCTGCCATTATCACTAGCTCCTGCTAATCAGGGAAGGACCCCCAAACAGAAAGTGACAAATAACAGGGAAGACTCTAAGCAAGTCAAGAGTAGCCTGCTGGATAGTGAAATTCAGGGCCTGAGAAGCTAGATAGGAGAGAGAACGGAGTAGACCAGACAATTTCTCTTAAAGTCAGCTAAATCGAGCCAATCAACTGAAAGTGAAGATCGTGGGGACCTGGGGTGGGGTGGGGGGGCAGCTGCAGGTGTGAGGAGTCCCTCATTCCAATGGGTGGCTCTATCTGTGAAGCCCAGTACAGCTCAGTTTTATTGTCTTTTGTCATGTATATTTTATAACTGTGAGGGACCTGAGAAACCATCTAGTAATTTTATACATGAAGAAACTGGGCCCAGAGAAATGAAATGATTTGCCCAAGGTCCCACAAGGCAGTTATGTGACTGAGCCCCAGACTCCCAGACTCTCAAGCGGCTGTTCTTTCTTCCATACAACACACTCTCTCTTTCTATTTCCGGTTTTGACTTTGGTGACAGTTTTCCCCTTCTCAAACTAGCTCTTTCCCCACAGGAAGGGGGCTTCCAGCTTAGAAACATGTCTCTTTAAGGGAGGGAGTGATCCTTCTTATCATGGAGAGACTTGATCCCAGGGCTTCAGTAATCTGAGAAGACTTCATCCCACCCACAAAACCCTCAATCCCCACAAACCCACCCCACAGGCTCTTGGGGAGACACACATCAGGACAAACAAACAATTTAAAAGTTGAGTTGGGTCTCTCTGGCTAAAGCTATGATTTCAGATTTAATGACAGTAATTATACCTTATGCTGTTGAAATGAGCTAATTCCTTTTGTGGGATCATTTTGCTGTCCTCAGCCATACTGCCTTCTCTTTGGTCCATGCGGTATACTGGATGGAGTGCTGAACTGGAGTCAGGAAGACCTGGATTCAAATCATCCCTCCAACACTTACTGGCTATGTGAACAAGCTCCTTCATCTCTCTGAGCCTCAGTTTCCTCAACTGTCAATGAAAGGGCTTGGCCTAGAAGGTCTCAGAGGTCCCTTCCAGCTCTAAATCTATGACTTTGTATATCCTCTGGGGGACTCTCCAATTGGGTTGGAGTCACTCTTGTACACTGGCCTCCCTTTTCACAAGAAAGCCAAATCTCACATTTAAGCTCCAAAACACCTGGGTAATGTATCGATGTGTTAAGTCCAAAGGGAAGCACATCTTAGGCATATACATGTCAGCTAACACCCACACATACACATACAGAACTCCCTTAGGCCTGCTTTACCCCATCAGCTCATTACACTCAGTATCAGACAACATTCGAACTGAAGGGAAATAAAGCCATGTAACTCAGACTCCTCATGTTAATAACAACAGGAGTCATTCCTGACATCAGCATGCCAGTCTTGCCATGAGCTTCATATACGTTATTTCATGTAAGCCTCACAATTGTGACATGGGCACCACAGGTATTTTTAGCCCCATTTTGCAGGTGAGGAAGCTATGTCATAGAGTGGATAAAGCCCCAGCTCTAGAGTCAGGAGGACTTGTGTTAAAATCTGGCCTCAGACCCTCACTGGCTGTGTGACCCTGGGCAAGTCACTTAACCCTGTTTGCCTCAGTTCCTCATCTATAAAATGAGCTGGAGAAGGACATGGCAAACTGCTCCAGGATCTTTGCAAAAAGAAAAAAAATCCCAAGTGGGGTCAGGGGAGTCAGACACAACTGAGACCGTTCAACAACAAACCAAAGCTCAGAGAGGTAAGGTCCATTTTCAAGAGTCAACAGCAGACAAGTTTGAGAGGAGTGATTTGGATACATACCTTCCTGACTTCCAATTCACCTAACACTGCTTAGACCACATTGTCTCTAACGGCCAACGTCCTAGGCAGCAGCAGGAGCAGAGAAAGCCCAGGCGATCTGGACCTGGCTAGTCCTTCTTCTGCGACAGCACAATTACCTCCACATTCGATTACAAACATCTGGTCTGATAATACCCATTATGGGGGAGAAAAAGTGATGAACAAAACATAACCACGCTAAATCGAACTATAAGAATTTGGGCTTTGTACTAACTGTGACACTGGCAGATATTAGTCAGCAAAAGTATGAAATATATGGCATTACTCAGGACTTTGATGTTTATGATATATTAACACGAAAAATAATTGTTAAATTCTAATAAGAATGGTAATTTTAATGAGCTTAGCCCATTATAATTAGAAGTCTTTTGTATGTGTTTATTATAGTACTGGAAAACAAATTATTACCTTTCTTTAAAAATAATTTCTGCAACTTGAACTCTTTTTCCATATTCTTTTCAACTTAAAGTGAGCTTTCACTGAACAACTTTTAAGAGCAGACTGGTAACCAGTAAGGGGGGGAGAGAGATGAAGCAAGCCCCTGAGTATTAACTCCTACATTCTCAATTCGACAAATATTGATGAAACATTTACTCTGTGACAGGCAATTCCACAGAGCTGGGAGAATACCCCTACAAGATCCCTAGGCAAAGTATTTATTCACAGGATCTCGGACTAAAGAGCTAGAAGCTAGAAGTCATTTATCTAACCAGGCACAGTGAAGGGACTAGCCCCAGGCCACACAACACAGGTCACAAGAGGCAGAGATAAGATTGAAGCCCAATTATCCCCAGCAGCCTTCAGCCCTCCCAATTCAAACACCTATGAAGAAGTAAAAGGATGACTTCAGAAACCAAAGAGGGGGAAAGGGGAAGAGGAAGAAACCAAAGCCTTTATGATTGTCCTGCAGTTTTTTTTACCCAGCTTTCCTACTACTAGCTGGAAAGGAGCTCAGAAGTCAGGTGGTCCAATCCCCTCATTTTGCAGCTGAGCAAACAGAGACCCAGGGAGGTGAAATCACTTTTCCAAGGTCACCCAAGGGTGGTAAGCATCCAACGCTTGAACTCTGCCAGGTCAGTCCTCTGTCCAAGCCCAGTCTGCTCTTCTCTGGGTCCTCCTCACCCCCAACCCAGTGCCCACTTCTTGCAGTGATCCAGCCTGCTATTCTTCCGTTTCTTGCTAGAATGGAGGGAATTGGGACAAAAGAGTAGGTTAACCTGAACTGCTCTGATGATAGTCTGAGATACCCCTGACTCCCTCTTAACCCATAAAATAAGATTCTGCAACCTCTACCCTAGGCACTTTGGCAGGAGAGCGTATGGAGAACCATTCCTAATGGCCCCTATTTCCTGGCTAGCTAGAGTCCCAGCCCAATTTCCCATAAAATCCTTTACAAATAGTCAAAAGGTAGAATAGAAATTATCAGATACTGGGTTTCAAAGTCCACAACATCTTTGGGAGAGTTCTACCCACTTCCCTCCATCTCTCCTCGGTATGGAAGGCAGTATCTCAATGCTTCCCATACTCGCATTTCCCCAGAACATCCCTGCCTGGCCCTGGAGACCAGTACGGAAAAGAATTCACAGATTTCAATGGTCCCAACATCACTAGACTAGACCTTTCTTCACCATTAGCATCTCAGATTCTGTTGTTCAATTTCTGACTTTGCCCCTGCCTGGCTAGGTCATCAGGGTAAATTCTCTTCAGGAAATTTCAGTAAGTAAACCCTCAGTAAGAGGGTTAAGGGAAAGGGAAAATGATTCCAGCTTCTGGCACATTTCATTAGGATGTTTACTCAGGAAATTGTATTTCCTAAATTTTTATTAAAGTTGAACATTTATTGAATGATTAATCATAAAGATTATTTTTGTCAAACTAAAGAAATGTTAAAAACTAAAATTGATTTTTAAAATTAACTAAACTTTAAAAATATAAACTTTTAAATGACACAGAAAATACCCATTTTTTGAAGACATTACATTGTGCCTGAGCACACCCAGCACATCCTGTGCCCTCATCAATGATTCCAAACCAATCCCTGGAGGGGCTGAACCAGATCTGAGTGCTTTAATTCTAAATCCCATAAGAAATGATGAACTAAAGGTTATTAGTCCCTATGGTATGAAGACATGGCAACAACTCTGAAATACAAGCACAAGCAGAGAGAGTGCTCATTTTACTTTCCCAGGACTTTCCCCTCCTTTTCTCTACCTTCTCTCTAGCCCATGGGGAGGATTAAACTGGCTAACTCCCTGGCTATTAATAGGTGCTGACCTCAACCAGCTGGAGGACAGGCAGGCAAGTGAGGGTGAGGCCTGGAGGTCCATCTCAGTAAGAAAGCCTGAGGGCGGGTTCTCCACCAGGAGAACATGTAGCCTGGAGGGTGGAGGGAGCCCCAAGGACAACCTTTGCTCTCCTTTTCACTGCTCAGTTTCTCTACTTTCCTGCCACTCCCTGGCTCCCTGGGGCAGCTCCTCAGGTTGATTTTTATATGAAAGTCTGCAAACAAATGGAATCCATATTCTGTTCAGCTTTCTGGACCCGGCTCTGTTACTAAGGGAAAGAAGCAATGGTCAAGAACCTGAGGCAGTAGCCCCACAGGAAAAGAGAAGTGATTTAAGGGTTTAATAAAGGTTTGTTGACTGAGACATAAACCCAAAGTCACTCTTCCTCAGCTCCACCTTCCCCCAAAGTTCAGGAAAACCCCTTTGGGGCTGGCCTTGACCCATGACCTGACTTTACCTGGATATGCAGGATTCCCAACACAAGACAAACACAAAGGCTGATCCAGAGAGTGATTACAGCAGACTCCAAGGGCAACCCCAAGCTCAGATCCTCCAAGTCGGCACACAGTGTTTACTGGGGACCCTGAGAGCTCTAATCAAGGGCTGGGGGGAAGCCAGGCCACTTTACCCAGCAAGAGAACCAAATAGTTACCAGCCACTCCAGAAGTTTGCCAGGCAGCAAGGAAACCTGGGGGCAGGTCTCTCCCACCCCCAACCACGGATCTGGAGGAAACATCAAGAAAAAGCAGGTTGTTTCAGGACAGAAAGACTCTTTTAACAAGAGATTGCTGCTCTCAGCTCCTCAAGAGCCAAGGAGGAGGGTGCAGAATGAATAACTCACTGCCTAGAGCACAGATGGACTATTTTATTTTTATTTGTGAATTAAAGATCCAGGCTGGCTTAGGTAACTAGGTGGTATAGTGGACAGAGTGCCAGGCCTGGAATGAGGAAGATTCATCTTACTGAATTCAAATCTGGCCTCAGATACTTAGTAGCTATGAGACCCTGGGCAAGTCACTTAACTCTGTTGACCTCAGTTTCCTTATCTGTACAATGAACTGGAGAAGGAAATGGCAAACCACTCAATTGGAACTCAATTTTTTTGGTAAATAAATGTAAAAAATTGTCTTTACATGTAACTGGAAAAAACTGAATATTATCTTTTAAAAATTATTTTCCATAAAACAATCTGTATTTTAAAATACATATGTACTTGGTTCTATGTTATAGCCAGTAAAGGGAAAGAAAGACAAGAAATTCCAAAGGAGAGAGAGACATAGAAAGGGATAAGAAGGGAAAGACAGGAACACACTCAGATGCAGACTCACCAATAGAAAATGAGAAACAAGCATCAAGAGAGCAACATGTGGACAACACAGAAACAGAAACACATAAGCACAGAGACACACGGAGAAAAACTAATTAGAATCTAGGTCTTTTGGCCTAATTGGACTCCCAGCCTCCAGGTTCTTCCTCTCAATCAATAAGGGATTTATTAAGCACCTACTAGGTGCCAGACACTAGACTAGGCACTTTCCAATCCATCCAAAATCACCTTTCTAAGGCACAGATCAGAGCAGTTCACTCACAAGCCAGGCTCCCTGACTGCCTCCAGGCCCTTCAGCTACCCCCACCACAACCCGGCTGTTCCCCTTCTTCTCTGGCTTCTGTCTTCATACAACAGGCCACTTCTGGGCGCTGGGCAGAAGCACCCTTGCTTGGAATACACACCCATCTCCGACCTTTGGAATTCTCTTCCTTCAGGGCTCAGACCCAGCTGGCTCCTTTGTGAAACCTTTCCTAATCTTCCCAGTTGTTGGTTCTCTATCCCTCTTCAGATTTTTACCTCTAGAATACTTGGATTTCCTCCTTGTCCCATTCTGTCCCTAACTTGCATGTAACTGTCTCCTTCCAGAAAGCTCTCAAACATACCATTTTATTTTTGTCATTGCATCTCTAGTACTGGGCTAGCTCAGAGTTGGTGCTTAGAAAATATTCATTAAATTGAGTTGAATTTCATAAGGTAATGTCTCCTTTGGTGGCCTGGCCTCCAAGACCACACAGGACACTTACTGGCTGGGTGACCTTGGACAAGTCACTAGAACTCTCAAAACCTCTGATTTCTCTTAGGATAAAGGAGAATAATAGCATTTGCACCACCCTCCTTCCTACTCCACGTGGTAGCCACAAAAAGCTGCATAAACCTTACAGTGCCTACACAAATGTAACACAAATGTGAATCAGATCATTATGACCACCCCCAAAGGCTTTTAAAGCTCGGCCGCACGTTAGTGACTGACTACAGGCACAAAAGGAGGTGCCACAACTAGTATTTAATACCCAGGTCCAAAGGAAATCAAGCCACGGGGAAAATCCAGACGTGACCAGGTCCACACCCCATATCTATCAATATGGGGGCCTTTCTTTTTTTCTCAACAGGAATCCCGGATAAGGACTCTGAAGGACAAACTGGACCTAATTAGCTTGCACGGACAGACAATGGATATTCCCCCTACAGAACCTTGTTCAAAGTAACTTTTCTTTTCTTGGAAGGAGGCATAGCAACTATAAGTATGAAAGACTTTAGGGAAGAAAACTGCTTTAGGCAGCAAAAGAGAGCAAAAATCCTGGGAAAGGATAAGTTTATCTGGGTATATCCTAAACATTTTCTATTAATGTGAATCTTAAGTTATATGAGGTCATAAGACTTTGGACCAGGGGTTCTCAACCTTCCTAATGTCACAACCCTTTAATACAGTTCCTCATGTTGTGGTGACCCCCAACCCTAAAATTATTTTCGTTGCTCCTTCATAACTGTAATTTTGCTCCTGTTATGAATCGTAATGTAAATATCTGATATGCAGGATGTATTTAAATTGAACATAACCCACACGTTGAGAACCACTGCTTTGGACTGTCTGGGAAGAACACAGGGATGGAAGCACAGTCTGATTCTCAATGCTAGTTCTTCCAAGGAAACTCAGTCAGATGCTGGGATACGGGGTAGGGGCACTCCTCCCAGAAACATCCCGAGCCCAAGAGGCAAGCCTCAGAAAAGTGCATGATTCTAGGGGAAAGTAGCAAGGTGACTGACAAGGTTTGTAATATGTACAGTGGGGAACTATTTTAATTGAAATTTAGCCAGAGCCTGGGGCTCTCCAGAAGCCTGCCTGACCTTCTTTCATTTTTTTCTTATAACCCATAAATAAACCCTTAGGGGAAAGGAAAACCAGACTAACTCCTCTGGAGGAAACCCTTAGGATCCAGAGTTCTTTTGCACTGTTTCAAACCATTCCCTACACTGATGCAAGATCGAGCCGCACCCCTTTCCCTCCAGCTCTCTTCCCTCCCCTCATCACCACCCTCCCAAGAAAACAAGGAGGCTGCCATTCTGGGACCAAGTAGGGAAGAAAGAGTGTTCAAATGGTTGGGGAGGAGAAGTGGAGGGAGCGCTCAGGCACCAGCCCTTGCTGCTACATTAAGCTACTACTGTGAGACAAGCCTCTGCTTCTGCCTGTTCCCCAATGGGGTGTCTGGCCCAATTCCCAGCTACCTACCAGGAAAGTAGGAAAGGAAAAATCAGGGGAGAGTTCCCAAGAAAGTAGTGCCTGGATAATTTACAACTACAACCCCAAATCTCTGCTGGTTTCTGGCAAGAATGTAATCTCCTAAACTACTAAAGCACATACGGCAATATAAGGAAAGTAGACACTCAGATATTCGCTGATGATCAACAGAAAAACAATTTTGCAGGCTGATTTATAATCATTTGAAGCTTGCAGTTTCTAACACTTGAATTTTAATCTAATTCTGGTTAGCTTCCTCAGCTGCAAAATGGATATTGCTACTAGCAACCTTCTTTTGCAATACGGGAGGTGAACAAAATCTGAAAGTAGAGATTGGCTGGTAAAGTGGCTGCCAGTCTGAGCAAAGGTGCTATTTATGTCCCAAGTAAAATGAACTTTTGTTATTTTATGCAGAAGGAGAAACGGAAGGTAGGGAGGGTGAGGAAAAACCTGTGGACAGCCAGTATGCATCACAGGTATCCAAGCGCTGTCCAAACATCTCCAGGAAGGTCCCCAGCAGTTTGGTGGACTCCTTGTGGTGGATTTATGAGGAGAAAGAAAGAATAGCACAAACCCGACAGGCCTGAACGGTTGCTGCATTACTAAAGAGAGAGTACTCACAGAGGATCGAGTATAATCAATTTAGACCTGGAAGGGACTTCAAAGGCCATTTAGTCCAACCCCCTTGTTTTACAGATATAAGGAAACCAGAGGAATGTGGAAACTTCTATGGGGTCACACAAGTAATACAAACGGAAGGGCTAGGATTTGAACCCAGGTCCTCTTGACTCAAAATTCAGCACTTTCTCTTATAATAAAGAAAAAAATCAATGAGATCCATCAAATATCAAAGTACACATAGGAGGAAGGTGAAAAAGATGCCACTGCTTTTTCTGTTACCTTAGAAGAGCACTTCCCTCAAAAGGAGAAAGGGGATCATTGCTACCTCCAAAGCGAGGTAAGCAGGTGTCCTGGCTCGGAGAGCACAGCCACAGGCCTGGGTGTCACTTCCTCGTTACAGACTCCTCCCCGGGTTTGTAACACTATACTTAACTGTGAACACAGCCAGTACTGCCATTTTTTTGTGGCTACCCTAAAGAATTTCAGTCACCATTTTTCACTTGGGTTTGGGGTCTTCTTTCTATCTTAATCTTTTAGCACCTTTAAGTCTTTTCTCACATTATAAGAGTTAGAAACACTCTTGAAAGCCACCAATCCAATCTCCCACAACTTGCAGAAATCCCTAACAGATGCCCCATCTATTCTCACACCAAGTACCTTTTGGTTCTGGCTTTACCTTGAACTCCTAAAGTGCACAGACCAACATGATCATTCCCTATGTAACATTAAAAAACCATAGGAAGCTGAAGCAATACAGAACAAGTCTACTTCAACGTAATGGCGTGGAGGGTGTTTTTCTTTTCTTTCTTTCTTTTGCCTTTTTTGGGGGGAGGGACAATTGGGATTAAGTGACTTGCCCAAGGTCACACGGCTAGTAAGTGTTAAGTGTCTGAGACTAGATTTGAACTCCGGTCCTCCTGACTCCAGGGCTCCTGCTCTATTCACTGAATCACCTAGCTGCCCTCAGGGTGTTTTCTTATGTTAAGGATATAAGTGAGATGGTTCCATCCTTTAAGGAACTTACATTCTTTTGGGGGATGAGGACATATACATGAATAAATACAACACAGAACAGAATGTGATGGAGGAAATGGGGAAGGGAACATACAGACTAACTGCTCTACAAAAACTTAAGATAAATGGAAAATTCTGAGCTAGCAGTTCTCTGGAAAGGCTCAAATGGGAATTCTTGGAGTCTCTCTGCAGATGGTTGTACTATTTTACAACCTGAATGGTCTTGGACTTCTTCAAAGAATGGGAAGGGGCAGGGCTGGACTACATGAACCCCAAGGGCCCTTCTCTATAGATCTCCATGTCTAGGGAGTCTAGGAACTTACTCTGACCAATGCAGAGTGTACCAAGAGCTAGCAAGTTAAATGGCCCTGTGGTCCAGCACTCATTGGCATTCTCTTTTCCATACTAAATATCCTCAATTCCTTCATTTTTTTCCCCCCCAAGAACATGGTTTCCTGGTCCCTCACCATCCTATGAACCAGACCACACTTTAAGGTGTTTAGGGTGGTGCCCAGAATGGAACACAATATTCCAACATAATCAGCATTCACCTTTTTATTACTATATTATACCTTATCCCGTATTTATTGTTATACAACATTGTTCTTCCACTAATGTTCTTCAGTGATGCCTGACTCATCAAGACAGGAAGGTGCCACCGGGTTCTTGACAGCTAGGTCAGCAGCAGAGCCAAGGCCAGATATCTGCTGATCCAAGGACCAACATGACTACCTCTGCAATGGCTTATTACTAGTAGCTTGGTATCAGTGATGAATTTTTCGGCAAAAGCAACTTTTTTTTTTAAAAAGACTGGGTCTCCCTTTCTTGCCCAGGCTGGAAGAGAAGGCAATATTTACTGGCCCAAGCTCACTTTGACCTGCTATATTTCTGACCTGGACTGATTTGCCACTGTACATACAGCCTGATGACACCCCCACTCCTGGGCGGGGGAGGGCTCCCTATATTAGTGCCCAACTTAGTGTAGGCACGCAATCAGTATAGCCCACTATGGCTCAGAACTGAGCTCAAGAGATCTGCCAGCTTCAGCCTCTCAGGGAAACAGAGATTACAGGCTGGGCCTCAAAGGCAATTCTTAAAGATAAGCTATCAAATTATAAAGAAGTTGCAATCTGCACTGGTAAAAAAAAGTATCCTCACTAATGAAATCACAGTTTTGTCTGTCAATAGCTCCTACTATGCTTATAGCAACTAATAACCCCAGACCTTTTTCACATTAACTGCTGCCCCTTCCCGTACTTGTACAATTGATCTTTGAAGCTAAATGCCACAGACATTTATGCCCACTAAATTTCATCTCACTAGATCATAAATGATCACGGATTCATAGATCATAGTCCAATCTATTACCATAAATCTTGCTTCTATCATCTATTATATTAGCTATGTCTCCCAGCTTTGTGTTATCTGAAAATCTAACTTTGCCTTCTAGATCATCAGCCAAATCAGTGACAGTGACCTGAGGGCCTGGACCACAGATCTTCTAAGCTGATATTTGTCGATATTTGTTGCATTAGGTAACAAGCAGCTACGGGGCAAAGCTGTGCAATAACCAGTGGAAAATCCTGCAAACAATACTAGAAAGCAAGCCAGGCTTTTTCATCCCATCTGGGCTTTGCTGGCTTCCATGGCATCGTGTCCATGGCACTCTCCTGACTTAACAGTAAGAACAGCAAGACCTCACACTTGTCTTCTGTAAACTACTCTAGCAATTCAATACTGATGCTGCTTCTAATAACAGATAGCAACCCCTCCAAGACATGGTCTTCAAATGCCACTGTGGCCAAGCAAAATAATCACCTTATATCCACTCCAGGCAGCCTCATCAAACTCTGCAAACTCAAACAGACAATCAGACCCTGAGCCTATATTAGAACTCTTCCTACAGAGGTCATGTTCTACTGGCATGGCTTTTCAGTACCAAGTAACCTTACTGTAACCAAGTAAGACCTTCCTGGAGGTGAAATAACTTGTACAAGTAGCAGTCCCACTTTATGGAGGAGGAAAAGAGCTCAGAGAGGTTAAGTGGTTTAGTGATGGTCACACAGCTAGGTATTTAAAGCATGTATTCAAACATTGGGACCTTCCTAATGGGCTCTATGGGGTGTTCAAGGTCTAGTGCCCAACTCTGGTGTGACAACTTACCAAGACCTTTTCAGGGCTGCTCATCCACTTTTAGTGTCTACTTTTCACCCAACTCTCACATATGGTTCTAAGGAGCTGCAGCATGTACAGTGGCCACACTCTGGTAAAACTGTCTTGGCAGATGGGCTAAACCAGGTTGAGGGTAACCAACAGGCCTCAAACCCATCAGTGAGTTAGGGGAATGTCTACACCAAGCATGGTGAAATGAGCAGATGGGAACAATTTGTTCGAAAAGCATCTGCATCCAGAACTATCATCAGTCATCCTGACTTGTCTTGCCACTGAACATCAGTGGCATTAAATCCTTACTGGAAGAGACAGAGAGTCTGATGATTCTGCACAACTCTGCCTCAACTTAAATCTAATTCATGCACAAGTCAAGATATCACCCATGATGTCACTGGTCCTCTTTGAAAAAGGACAAACAACACCCCCTTCCTAATTCTAAGTCACCATTTAGCTCAAATCTTAGACTACAGAGGAAACTGGTCACTTCTGAAACAAAGGAAAAATGTTATTACCATTCTATTCTTCTTAAGGGCAAAAAATTCAGTCCAGGTCTCTTTCCCTATTCTAGTCAAGGTGATATATAACAAGCCACTGGACATTTCAGAAAGATAAAATCAGTGAATTACTGCTTCAGTTAACTAAATTTCAGTTCAATTACTAAAATCAGTGAACAATCCTCTGGTGAGACATTTTGTGCTCGAGTTGGACGGTCATCATTTTTTGGCCCCAGAGAACAGTCTGTGTTGTTGATGTGGAGTTCCTCACTTGTGACAAGTGTCTGATGAGAGGTATAGATTTAATGAGAAAAAACATAAAAGAATAAGAAGAAGGCCATAGAGGCAAAGGAGGCACTATCAATCACTAGTCTTTCCTTAAAGGGTACAAAGTCCATTTAATCTCCCAGTATTTCATGTTTCATGAGCAATGGATCAACAGCCAACTTTGAAGTCAGAAGGACCTGGGTTCAAGTCCTGTCTGACATATACCTAATGGCCTTGGGCAAATCACTTTACCTTTCAATGCTGCAGGCAACTTTCTGATACTATAAATTCTACCACCTGTGAATCTGCCCTGGTAGGGTGAGTTTTCTCACTGGGAGTCCTCCTATGCCAGTGAAATCACAAGTCTGATTTGTAAAGAAATCTTAGTCTCAGTCTGAAATAATCTTCTAGAATTTCCCAAGGCAGCTGAGGAAGGGTTGGGGGCTAGGACATTACTGCTAGTCTCCCAGTATACAAAAAAGGCATGAGGCTCTCAGAACTTTCTATTCCACTCAGCATCTTCTCTCCCAGACAATGCTCAAGGCCCTGGCACTCTCCAGGTACCTGGGCAGTCACAAGCAGGCTCAAGGCTGGCCAGAGGCTTTCCAGGGGAATTGGGAAACCAGTCTGACAAGTAAGCTGCCTGCCCAGGTCATGGTCTGATTGTAAACCAGGGGTACTCCTGAACCTACAAGACCTGTCATAAGACTGACTGAATCTCCAGCAAAATAGTATACCTGGCTATAAATTTCAACACTTTTTGGCCCCACTGCTTGGCTGGGATAGGCTATAGTAATAAACCACAGAAGGTGTGTAGTGCCTCTCTGAGGGACGAATGCACATAACTCTACAGTTCCCTTCACTCCCTACAACCTGGGAGGCTGGAAAAAGAGTTTATTTCTCAGTGAAGGAGTCTGGAGAACCAATGTAAAATCCATTCACCAAGATCATTGAGGATCCATGATGGACTGAGATGTGACTCTAGCCCAGTGCTCTACTAACTAGGTCATGCTGATTACCATAGCATAGGCCTTTAAAAATGGGAGGGCTCTAATCAAAACGTATTTTACAAATGAGATGTCATGGCACATTTGGGCATTAAATAAAGGAAAAACTAAGGCACGAGATGAGTGTCCATGAAGTTTCATGAGGCAAATGTGAAGAATCTCACAAATCTAAGAACATAGCTGAAAATGGTGATGGTGAGGATTCTCACTCTCCTAAAAAGAAGGAGAAAGTGTTAAAAAGCAGACTGTAGCTCTAACTAGCCATTTCTTCCCCACCTGAATTCAGCCCACCAAGTTACACTGGATGAACATCAGGTGAGCAAATAAAAGGTTACAAATTTCAAATTCCAAGAGGTACAGTGTAATGGAAAGTGTGGTGGACCTGAAGTCATGAGAAGTCTGGCTTGAATCCTTCCTCTAACTGCTGGCCTCTCAGTTCCTAAAAACGGGGATAATAGCACTGGTGGTGCTTTCCTCACACAGGCGTGGTGAGATTCGAATGAGACAATAGATGTAAAGAATTATATACACCTTAAAGTGCCTTATTATTGCCAGGATCTATTATTATCTCCATCCTTGCAAGGTATCTGATACTTCATTGCCTCTGCTAAGGAGAGATCCTAAAAGCCCCCCAAAGAAATGAGAGGAACAAATTTCAAAAGCTCCTAAAGGGGGGTGGCTAGGTGGCAAAGTGAATAGAGCACTGGCCCAGGAGTCAGGAGGACCTCAGTTCAAATCCAGCCTCAAACACTTAACTTACCAGCCCAGTGACCTTGGGCAAGTCACTTAACCCCAACTGCCCTACCTTCCCCCCTCCAAAAAAAAAAAGCTCCTGAAGGAGAATCAGCACAGCCCTGCCTGAAGTAAATACTGAACTGAAGGGCCTGGCCTCCTGGGCAGTGCCTGAGAGGCAGCCTAATAGGAGGTGGCTGCCAACTATACAACTACAACTACAACTAAAAAAACCCAAGTTCTCCATCTAAAGCAAACAAATCCTGAGGTTCAAGTGGCCCATAAATCTTCCTGCAGGTCCTTCTCTCTTATCGCCTCCCAAAGTCAATCAACTGGCAAGTCCCGCTCATTTGGCTCCACAATATCTCATATCAGCTTTCCTCTCACTACTCATATAATAGCCACCACCCTTTATTAGCTTACCTCAAGACTCTTACAATAGCTATAAGGAATCTCTCTGTTCTCAAGATAATCTTGTGTTTACTCTTATACCAGTTGTCTCAGCAGAATCTAAGCTCCTTGAGGGCAGATAGGACTTTTTTTCTTTGTATTCCCAGTGCTGAGTTCAGTGCCTTACACATAAGGACAGTGACTAGACTTGTGATTTCACTGATGTAGAAATGCCCTCTCAGAAGGAGAAATGCCCTCTTCCAATCAAAAGCACCTTCTGTCTCCTAGTCTTAGGATGTTCCCTAGAGCCCTGAGAGACTAAGGGACTGACTCAAAGTCAAAGTGAACTCTTACTTGCTATGCCATGTGTGCTCCCAATAAATGTCTTATCCTTATGGAAATCTCCCATTTTCCTAATCTGTTGGTCCTATCCTTCTTCATCTATACGCATGTCCCTAAGGGTATTTATCTCCCTCTTGACTTCTCTTCTGGATGTTCATATAATCTGATTTAGCCGGAATAAAATGTCAAATGTGTGTATGTTGGAGGCAAAAGGAGAGAGAAGGCTCCAAACATCAAATACACAGTGATTCTGCTCCCACCTCTACCCCTACCTATAGAAGTTCCCCAGGAAACAATAAATCTACAATGAATGAGGCTTTATCTCCAATTTATCCACCATTTAGCCATCAAAGTGATTTTCTTAAAGTGCTGGTCTAACCTGGCCATCCCTCAACTCAATAAACTCCAGTAGTTCCCTATCACTTTTAGGATCAAATAAAAAATGCTCCATTTGACTTGCAAAGCCTGGTCTAACCCTAGTTCCCTCCAGCCTCTCCAACACATCTCTTAGATAGAGTGACACACTAGCCTCCTCCATGGCTCCACCTCTCTGCTCCAGGCATTCTCTCTCGCTGCCGCTGCCCCTCCCCAAACCTGGAATGTTCTCCCTCAAAGCCACTTAGTGACTTCCCTGGCTTCCTTTAAGTCCCAACTCAATGTCGAAATAATGAGAGTGCCAGGTTTAGAGGCAGGAAGATTCCTCTTTCTGAGTTCAAATCTGACCTCAGACACTTACTAACTGTGTGACCCTGGGCAAGTCACCTAACCCTGTTTGCCTCAGTTTCCTCATCTGCAAAATGAGCTAGAGAAGGAAATAGTAAGCCACTCCATTATCTTTGCCAAGAAAACCCCAAGTGGGGTCACAAAGAGTCAGACACAACTGAACCAAAAAACCAAAAAAACCCATCTTCTACAGGAAGCCTTTCCCAACTCCCCTTAATTCTAGTGGTTTCCTTCTGTCAAATATTTCCTATTTATCTTGTATAAAGCTTGCTTCATCTATATTTGTTTGCATGTTATCTCCCTCATTAGATTGTAAACTCCTCAGGGGCAGAGACTATCATTTGTCTCTTTTTATATTCCCAGCACTTAGCACAGTGACACATAATGGAAATTATTAGAAATTTAAACATCTTAGTATTATTATGAAAATAGTTTCAACCTGATAGACCCTCTAAAAGGGTCTCTGGACCACTATTCTTCTTGAGACACTTTAAGAACCATGGCTTTATAGCACATGAGGGAGAAAGCATTAGTCTTTAAAAAGTACCTCGCTCGCCCTTTCCAAGGACTCAGAGGGGAAATAGGTAGGAAGTATCCTGGGACTGGACTCCTGTTCCTTATAAGAAAGCTGCTACAGTAAAAAACATAGGAAAGTATGTTTATTTCTTATTTTGATTTTACAAAAGCACGAGATCCACTGAATCTCATAATGGGAAAACTGAATTTTCAGGGTTACAAAGATAGCTACAAGAGACATTGCTGGAAGTCATCTAGTACAAACCTCTCATTTACAAATGAAGAAACTAAGACCCGGGGAAGTTAAGCGACTTGTCCAAAGTCAGACAGGTAAGGTAAGGGTCAGAGGCAGAATTTAAAGTAGGACACTCTCAAGTCCAGAGTACCAAGAAGATTCTCTGGGTGGGACTCTGAGTAAGCCTCAGATAAAGGCATCCAGTCTTAAACTCAACAGAGTTCTAGAATAGGAAATGTACAGAAGATTTTCTACAGCGTCTGTCTTAAGAGTTCCAAAGCAAACTCTATGTGGCAATAATAAAAACAGCTAGCATTTCTATGCTTACTTTATGCCTGGCTTAAGCACTTCACATTGATCCTCAGTGAAGCAGGTGCTATTCCTGTGATCATTTTACATTTGAGGAAATTGAGGCAAAGGTTAAGTGATCTTCACAGAGTCAGGCAGCTAGTAAATGTCTGAGGATGGATTTGAATTCAGGACTTCCTGACTCCAGACTCAGCACTCTATCCATTGCACCAACTAGTTACCTCTCTCAGTAATAGTACCACAGAAAAAAATGGCACTTAGTAAATTATTAGTGCTGCTGCTGCTACAACAACTAGTACTAGGCATTTCTAGTACATATCCCCATGTAGGAACTCCTTTTACCAATACACATCAGCAGCTCTGTAGTTGCTAGCTAGTCTTCAAGAGTTGCCAGGGGAGCACCACAATCCCACAGCTAGGATGGGTCAGAGGGAGTGTCTGAACCCAGCTGGGCCTTGGATGGTTCCTCAGCTCCCTTTTACAGCTTCATTTATTGATGTTAGCTAGTAGGACCAAGATCCCAAAAGGGAATAAGAGACAAAGCTGAGATCTGATTCAAGCTTCTCTGACTTCAAATTCAGCATCCTTTCCAATGCATCATAATGCCTGAGGGCACACTTTTCATTTTAAAGGTAATTATATAAGGCCTTTTACCTTAATCAGAAGTATTATTTATTACCTGAAAAAAAATTATGCTTCGTTTCCTGGTGTGAAAGCGCAAAACTCACAAAGTTCAAATATCTTTGTAAAGTATAAAAAGAAAAAAAATTAATTACTAAAAGTCTATAATCTAGCACAAAATCCTTACTTAAATAATAGATGGAGACCAAAATGTAAAATGAAAGATTCACACATCTGCTAATTGTTCTTCCTTGCCTTGGACATGCTAATATGGTAAACTGCCTCTGATTCCCAATTATCAAGGGAGGCTGATGTATCACTTTCATACTTCAAAGTGCCTATCTGGCTACCCCACCCCCACCACTGTCCCATAGCCACGATGCTAAAAAAGAGGACACTTGCTGGACACGTCGCCTGCTCAGAGCTGCAGCCTGTGCCCTGTGTTCCAGAAGTATCCAAGAAGGGGTAGGTCCTATCATCTCAGATAAATCTACTTCAAAGCAACTCCTAGAGACCAAATCACAGACCACTGAAGAATGTTACAGAGTTGTATGGTAGCTCCAGTATAGGTCTGGACAAAATATCTATACAGAAAAAGCTTGCTAGTAGAAGAAAAGTTAGGGGACAAGATCCAAAGCAAATGGGAAAACTAAGGTGAAAGTGACTAATGAAGAGGTAAGAGTATATATTTATAATATTTGTAGGCATTTCTTTCCATTTGACCTACTCTGACTTTTCACAGAAAGGGAGGCTGAGCTTGAGGAGCAAAGACAAGTCCAAGGTCATATTATGAGTCAATGGCACAGCTGGACAGGGGACACAAAGTTTATATCCAACACTGGTCTGGATAGGTGGGTGGAGGCAGATAAAAAGGTCAAAATACGAGCTTAATGTTAGGGAGGGGCAGTAGTAAATTGGATGAGCCCCTAGAGTAGACTTAGCTAAAAGCTGGAATGTGGATTTTAAAGAGAACTTAGATCTTTAGACCATCACCCTCTAAACTTCCCTCAAGAGGAGGAGGTTCATTCCACTGGGGTGCCCTCAGGGGCTAGGACCTGGTATTATCTGGGGCAGAAAAAAAAAACCACAATTAGTGCTGCGGCAGTTAAATCTTCCTAATCTACAACACTGCAGGCAAGACCAGGAACTGGTGACTGCTGGACTCAGCCAGGCTCTAGAAAGATTAGCTAGGTCCTCTTTCCTCGAGTATTTTAAGCTTCTTGGGGGCAGCACCTTGCCCTTTAAATGGTTTGTCAGTCAGTGTGCTAAGTACTGGGGATACAGAAAGAGGCAAAAGAGAGCCTTTGCCCTCAAGAAGCTCACAATCTAATGGGGAGGTGGGGCGGCGCAAAAAGTAAGCAAATATATACAAACAAGCAAATATATACAAATATATGCAAACAAGCTATATTCAGGATAATAAGAACCAAAAGAGGGAAGGCGCTAGGATTAACAGTGATCAGGAAAGGTGTCCCATAGAAGACGAGATTTTTTTCAAGACTTAAAAGGAAGCAAGGACGCCGCTAGATGAGGGTGAGGAGGCAAAACATTCCAGGCTAGAGAAGAGGGGGGCAGCCAGAGACAATGCCCAGAGCCGAGAGATGGAGTATCTTGTTTGTGGAATAACCAGAAGGCCAGCATCACTGGACTACAGAGCACAGGGCAGGGAGTACGGTGTAAGAAGACCAGGAAAAAAAGGTGGGGATAGGTTACGAAGGGCTTTGAATGCCACATAGAGCATTTTGTATTTGATACTGAAAACAACAGGGAGCCACTGGAGTTTATTGGGGGGGCAGAGGAGGGGCAGGATTGATATGGCTGGACCTGTACTTTAGGAAAACCACTTTGGTGGCTGGTTGGAGGATGGGTTGGAGAGGTGAGAGACTGGAGGAAGGCAGACTCACAAGCAGGCTATTACAATAACCCAGGTGTGAGATAAGGGCCTGTATTAGAATGGTGACAGTGCCAGAGGAGAGAAGGGAACATATTTGAGAGATGTTGCAAAGGTGAAATCAACAATCTTGTGCTTAATACATGTTTGCTGATGATGGCTCTTCTGTCCCAGAGTCTGCAGAGTGCAGAGCTGAGCTGGTCCCCCATGCCTGCCTGGAATTCACTTCCTCACCTATCACAGGCCTCTTATACAATCCCTAGTTTCCTTCAAAACAGTCCAAGTCCTCCCAGCTTCTAGAGCCTCCCCCACAAACTGGCCTTCCATTTATTTCACATATTTATGTGTACACGTTGTTTCCCCCAACAGATTGTAAGGGAAGGGAATGCTTCATTTCTGTCTTTGTATTCCTAGCATCTAGTACAGTGCCAGGCACAGAAATATTTGCCGAATGACCGGGAGAATGGAGGCTCTTCCAGCCTGTTCAAAATAATTTCCAGGACACTGAACTCAAAATCCACACTGTACTCTCCCAAGCTACACCTCAACCCCTTAATTACTAACTGGTAAAGCCTCATAAGACTTTTGCTTGCTGGTGCTTCTTTTAGCCCAGTTAAGAGAAACTAAGGCACAAAGAGGACAAATCCAAGGACCAAAGCCTCCGTCCTGCTGTTCCATCACCGGCCCTAAATATCTCGCTATATTTCTTCCTAATAGTTTCTCTTCTTCTCTTACAGCCTGGCTAGGTATTTTTAGCTCCTGGCAGTTACATGAAAAATCTGCTATAAGCTTCTTCAGCACAATAAATTTCCAGAACACTTGGAGAGACCTCCCAACTTTGACGTTCTAGCCTTTTCCTGTGGCTACATCCTCCCTTCTGGCCTTTTCAATCTTCCCATTTCAGGGCCACTTTGTTCTATATAGGGTTCCTATCCCTTATTTTGGCTGCTAATGAAAAAAGCCTGAGTGTTTCAGTTCCTTCAATATCCTCATTGTGTTGAAAGAGTTCCAGAAGGCTATAAGAGCTTCTGCAGTGCAGGTGATTGCCTTCTCTATGTACATGAGAGCATCATGTTTTACTGGGACAGAGATGGCCTTTCTAGTGCTTGGTACAGTGGAAAGGAGGCTGGGGTAAAAGGACTTACTCCCCCTTGACTATAGGCAAGTTACTTAACCAGTATGGGTCTCAGTCTTCTCAACTGGAAGACCTGGAGGTTGGACTAGATCACCTCTAAGATCTCTTTCTGTCTCAGATCTATGAACTTGTCACTCTTTGTACCATGGTACTATGCTTACCATCTCCCCTCAAGGCTGTGCCTGCAACACTGTAGATCCTAGAGAAGGAGGGATGGGGAAAGACAGTGCTCTGGAGAGCCCAAATCTGGTTTATTTTTGGCTTTATAGTTACTGAGATTATTTCCCTGGGGGACAGGAGGAGAGGGAGGGGAGAGAGGGAGGGGAACAGTGGCTGGAAAAGTTATTGGATTTTTAGGAGGTTAGAGTTTAGAGCTAATTTTTCTCACTAACCAAACTGAGCTTAAGAATCCAAATTCAGTACCTCTTGAATCTACGGGCCTGAGAGACTGTGACAAGGGCCAATCAATCTGGTTAAATCTTCATCCAGAATGTAAAGAGGTGAAAAGGATGTTTTGTGAATGACTCTAGGTGGTCCTAGGATTTAATGAATGAGGGATAGGTGTGGGGAAAAGGAACACTCAGGATCATTTTCTAGCAAACAATTTAGAGAAAGTCTAATCCTGTGAGACTGTGGGACATGGTGCATTGTAGCAGAGGTTTCTCAGTGTAAGGAAAACCTAGGCTCAGGTCCCTGCTCAGATATGTAATGGCTACATAACCTTGGGCAGGCAGCTCTCTAAGACTAATAGGTCCAGAGAAGTCCTAAACTGCATCCCTAAAAATTTCCCTTACTCAGAGTTTGTAGACCAGTGAAATCATAGGTCCAGTCCAAAAAATAAATCAGCAGAAAAGACAAGAAGACCACATACCATCCCAAAATTTTTAAGGTCATTGGCCTGACATGACATTTGGTTGGGTCTGGTGGGGAGGTTATTATCATAAAAAGTTTCTTGGGGCTTGTTGAGTGACTGGTGATTTAACTGTAATAACACTGGACTACCTAAGACCTGGGTTCTAATCCTGGCTCTGTTACCTACTAGCTGTGGAACACCAAGGAAGTTAGCTGATCTCTCCAGTCATTTCAACTACATAAAACTGTACTAGGTCAGTCCTAAATCTTGATAAGCTTGCAAACCTGAGCAAGACTGAGTTATCAGGCTTATGTACCCCTCTGCCCCCAAAGTCCCTCTTCGGGCTATCCGTGAACTGAAGCACCAGAGTATGGGCTGGTTTCTTTCTGACGAATTTCACCTCCACCCCCACTTCTACTTCTCAGTGAGAAGTCCTCTAGGAAAGTAATGCCCCATTTTACAGTGGGTGGGTCCTAGCCAGTTTCTTCTTAGTTCCTCATCTTTTAAACTGCCAAACCTATTGTAGGATTATAGATTACAAATAAAAGATCCACAGAGGTCATCTAGTCCAGAGCTTGGCAAACTATAGCCTGAGGACCAGATCTAGCCCTTGGCCTGTGAGCCAAGAATAGTTTTTACATTTTTAAATGCAATAACTTTACTTGAAACTTTATTTCAAAATGTAAAAACGGTTCACAGGCCATACAAAAAAGCTTGCCCACCCCTCACCTAGTCCAACCCTCTCATTTTATAGAAAGTTCATGGAAATGAAGTGGACTGCCAAGTCACACAGTCAGTGGCAGAATCAAAATTTGAACTCAGGTCCTCTTGACTCCAAACCCAATGCTCTTTCCACTGTACTATGGCACCTCCATCCCAATATGTGGATTTAATCTGACTAACTATATAAAAGGACATCCTTGGAGTCAGGAAGACCTAGTTAGCTGGGTTCAAGTGCCACCTAACATGCATCCTAGCTTATAAAGCTCTTCATAATCTGACCCTTTCCTACCTTTCTAGCCTTCTTACACTTCTGTCTCCTCCACATACTCTAAGATCCAGTGTTACTAGTCTCCTTGCTGTTCCTGGAAAAAAAATCAAAACATTCTATCTCCCTCCCCACTCCATGCCTTTTTCTTGGCTGTACCCCAAGACTGAAATGCATTCTCAATGTGAGGAAACTGGGAGACTATTTTATATACTTGTGGTCTCCTTTAGAATGTAAGCTCCTTGAGGGCAGGGACAGTTCGGTCCTATCTTTGAATCCAGAAGCATTACAAAGGGTTTGGTAAACAGTAATCAGTTAATAAAAGCTTGTAGACTGACAGACCAGGGAGTGGAGGGTGGGGAATCACTTAACCAGTTTAGAGCCAAACTGATAAATCACAGTAGGGAGCAAGAGGAGGGAGGGGTGTCACCCTTCAGAAACAGAACAAAATAATCCAGGGTACTACCCACCACTCCAGCTCCCAAAAGCCATCTTATTCCCCTGTCATCTTCAGCTCCTGCTATTCTCCTTTCTAGCCAGACACAAGCAATCCAGTCAGTTCCTCAACTTGATTCCACTCCATGTTCCAGAAATAACTTACTGGGTCCTAACTCTCTCCCAGCACCAAACTAAGGTTCAGAAGTTATTCCAAGGATAATGGGTGCAATTCAATCTCTCTATGGCTACCTTGACTGGAAAGAAAATGAGTCCAAAAGGAGGTGTCCCTACCTATCAGAAATGAGACTTGGAATGAGAGACAACTGTGGTTTGCAAAGGGAAGCCTCAGAAAAAGCCTGCCTGATTCAGGTGAAAATTGTTTTCAACTCTTCAAAAAACGCCACTTTTCTTCCCTTTCAGCCCCCTAGCTGCTGAAACCCTAGGACACGTTCTAATTCATAAATGACTTCTTGACAGTGTGGCTTGAGCCTGCATAAAAGCTTTGATGGAAGGAAAGTGATGTGTGTGCATTAGCTTTGGGACTGATGAGTAAAACTCTCCTACTGCCTTTCTACTCAACCTCTTGAGAGGTAGCCAAGAACTGATGAGTCGGAAAAGTACAGAGCAAGAGAAGGCCCATTAAATATGCCTAAAAGACCAATGAAGAGAGGCTGATGTCTTCGGCCTAGGAAGCTATGACACTACTATTCCAAACATTGAATAATCTGCCTGCATTCCACTGAATTTTTTAAGCCCTCAAAATGTTATTTGGAACTCTCCCCATTCCACCACCTGAAGTAATGAAACAAGGGATAGATTCTCCTAAATGCTTTTGTTCACCCCATAGGCAGTCTCTCAGAGTAACAGGAGGTGATGGAGAAGAGAGCACAGGCTATATACAAAGAGAATCTGTCACAGCAGGCTTAACACGATTCCACAAATAGACTTAACAGACCATTAGGCCTTACCCTTCTTGAACTCCTCTAGCATAGCGTCCAGTTTGGTGTCATGGAAGACAAAGTGAACAGGATGGTTGTAGAAACGGGTGATGGTTTTCAGAGGAGTGCAGTCATCGGGGTCCACAAAGGCCAGATCCTTGACATAGAGGATATCTACAATATTGGACTGTTCCTCCTCAAACACTGGGATGCGAGTGTACCCACTTTCCATAATCTCTGACATAGTGTTAAAGTCCAGGATAGCGTCACTTCTGATCATGAAACAGTCGTGGAGCTGGGTCATGATATCCTCCACCGTTTTGGTCCTCAGTTCCAGGGCACCCTGGATCATATTGAGCTCCTCCTTCACCAAATCATTGTATGGCTCAGTCACCTTAAGCATCTCCATCAGCTTTTCCCTGTTGTAGACTGTACCAATCTCCTGACCAAGAACATAATCCAAAATCTTGCTGATGGGAAAACTTAAGGGAAAGGTGAGTAGCATAAACAATTTAGTGACATTGATTGTGCTGGCCCCCACAGCCAGGCCGTGCCGAGAACATAGTGCCTGGGGTACAATCTCTCCAAAGATGACAATGCCAATAGTGGAGGAGGCCACAGCCACTACTCCAGATCCAAGGAGGTTATCCAGAAGGATTGTGAGGGACGTGTTGACCAGCACGTTGCCCAGAAGCAGGGAACAGAGAAGGTAGTTGCCTTTCCTTCGAATGGGCTCAATCTTTCGGGCATACCTTCTCTCTTTCTCCTTGCCACAATTCTGTATGATCCTCAGCTCCATAGGATCCAAGGCCATGAGACCTAGATTGAGGCCAGAAAAGATGCCAGAGAGCACCAGCAGCCCTACAACAAGTACAATGTGCAGCCACAGGGGCAGGAACTGCTGCTCATCCTCCATGAGGAAGACCATAGAGTCCTCCCCAGGCCACCTTTGCCATTTTCCCCCGCTCCAGGTGCACAGGCCATAAAGCCTCGAACTCTCACTCCTCCTTAGGTACTTGGTTTCCAGGATCAGCAACGCGTTTGAGTTGTCTCTGCTCAGGTTGACCAGTTGGTGGACCATCAGGTCCTGGGTGATCCCGATGCAAAAGTTGGATTGGTGAACATTCTGCATGGTCTCCAGTTCGGTGAAGGTGATTTGGCTATCGCTTAAGGAGTCTAGGTTGAGGCCATACAGCTTCAGCCTCACCTGGCTGCCCTCGGAGACGAAGAGGATGCCCTCGGGGTTGGTCCCGCACTTCTTGTTGCAGCCTATCAGCCTCATGCCCAAGATTTTGGGCTCGTCCTGGCCCCAGGTACCCCGGACCCATAACAGCAGTCCCAGCGCCACCAGGAGGAGGCGCCCTCGGGCCCGTCCTCCCGCCGGGCCCGGGCCCAGGCCCCCGCCCCCGCTGCCCGGCGCCATGTTGCTCCTGCCGCCGCCGCCGCGCCCCAGGGCCCCCAGCCCCCCGCCGCGCGGCCCCGCTCAGCACTGCCGCTCCTGCTGCTCCGCTGCCGCCGAGCCAACTGCCCGGGCCGCGGGCCTGACGTCACACCGGCGGCCCGCCCCCCCGGGCCACAGACACAACCCGGCCCCACGCCCCCTCCGCCAGTAGCCACGCCCATTTCATTTGCATGTCACCGCCTACTTAAACCCCTTCCTCCTTCCTCCTTCTCTTCCCTCCCTTCGGAGATGCCAGCACCTATTGCCCTGGTTTAAGGGGGTCTGGGCTTTTAAGGTGGAACTGGACTGGGCAGGGATCGTAAGATTTTTGAAGTTGAGAGGTGAAAGGGACATTAAAGGTCATTTAGTCCAGCTCCCTCGTTGTACAGATAAAAAAAGGGTGGAAGGCCCAGAGAGAAGTGCCCAAGGTCACGCAGTATGTAAGTGACAAAGTGAGGATTTGAACCTGGGACAGGTTGGCGCCCCGCCCTCCCCGTCCTTTAATTTGCTCCACAGAATCAATCCATCCCAAGATCACAGAACTCTAGAACTGGGAGAGACCTTAGAAGTCATGAGGTCCAGTCCTGGACCATTGCGAGAGTCTGCTGATTAGTTTCCCTGCCTCGTCTCTCCCCCTCCAGCCCATCCCCGACTTGGCTGCTAAACTGAGCGTCCTAAAACACAGGTCTGACCAGGTCACACACAACCTCCCTCCCAAAGCAAACAAACTCGGAAAACTCCTGTAGCTCCCTTATCTCCGAGATCAAATATAAAATCCTATGTTTGGTGTTCAAAGTCTTCATAAACTGGCCCCTCTTCCAGACTTTATACTTTATAACCTCCCCCTTCACACCTCCAGCCCCCCCAACACAGTCTTCAATCCAGTGTCACAGACTCCCCTGTTGTTCCTGGAACTAGACACTCACTGGTGATGGATTTCTCTCCCTCCTCCATCTCTGTCTCCTGGCTCTCCTGACTTTCTTCAAGTCCCAGCTAAAATCTCACCTTCTATAGTACAGGCATGCCTTTTCCAGTCCCCTTTCATTCTAGTGCCTTCTCTCGGTTTTTTATCTCCAATGTATTCTGTCTGTGTCTTGTTTGTGGATAGTTATTTGTTCATGAGTTTCAAATCTCCACTCAGAAACTTACTAGCTTTGTGACCCTGGGCAAGTCACTTAACCCTATTTGCCTCAGTTTCCTTATCTGTAAAATAAGCTGGAGAAGGAAATGACAAACCACTCCTGTATCTTAGCCAGGAAAACCCCAAATGAGGTCACAAAGAGTCACACCTGACTGAAAATGACTGAACAGCAATATTTACATGTTGTCTCCCGCATTAGATTATGAGAACCTTGAAATCAGGGACTTTTTTTTTGCCTGTTTTTAAGTCCCTGGTGCTTAACACAGTACCTGGCACATAGTAAGTAGGTACTTAATAAATGCTAGTTGACTGATAGATGAGGAAACTGAGGCCCAGGGTTATACAAGTAAGCCAGAGGAGCAGCAGGATTTGAAATCAAGTCCTCTGACTCTACAGCACCTCACCAGGATCCCAGAAGGGACACTTGTAAATCTATGATCATATACTACTTCTTGCTAGGCCTCAGTTTCCTCATCTGTAAAATGAAGCAATTGATGATCTCCAAGGACTTTTCTACTTCCTGTGGATGCCTGCATGTACCCAAACTCAACAGCCATATTAGAGAGGAAAGAATGATAAACCTGGAGAGCAGCTGCCTGCAAATCCCAGCTGTTACTTACCTCCTGGGTGACTTTGGACAGCTCACGTTACCTCTCTAGGAGGAATAGAGGAGTGGACTAGAGGACCTATAAAGTCCTTCTTTTACAGTTAAGAGAAAGAAGAAAAGACAGATTAAATTTCCGGCCTCCTGATATTCAGTCCAGCACTCTTTCTATAACATTACAATGTTTTCTTTTGAGTTTCCTCATTCTTTTCATTACATTCAACAAATATCTATTAAGCATCTGCTGTGTTAGGAACTGGGGTAGATAAAAAATTTGGTAATGCCTGGTCACTACCTTCTTTGAGACTAGGCTCTTTTTTTTTTCTCAGCCTACCCAAAATTCCAATGTATTTTCCTCCCCAACATAATGTATGCTTGCAATATTAATATTAACAAGTCCTTCTAGAAAGGGCCAGGAGTCAGGGAGACTAAAGTTACCTCCAGTATCCCACTTCCTTTACAACCCCTCTCTAGGACTGGTCAAATTTCCACACAATTGTAGCTTACCCCCTTCTCTTTCAAGGTTAATAGTTCACTTTTATGTTGCTTATGTCCATCAAAAGATACATACATTTAAGGAATAACTGATAAAAAAAACTTTCATTTTCCACTTTTTCCTTCTCATGTCAAGAAAACTCCAGGAAGGCCTCACTTGGTCAAGCTTATGGGAGAATATGGACAAATCTCACTGAATCAAGAAGCATGAATGGGTTGGTCACCTGTTTGGGTAGAGGGATGGACCACATCAGTGAGACCAGCTATTCTTTGGAGTAGCAAAGCTGGAGCAGGCCACCTTGGTTAGATAATGTCAGAATTAGGAAAACCAATTTCATTTCACTGGGCTAATCCAGAATCAGGAGGAGCTTCCCCCATGGGAGTGTTACTATTAGGATCATGCAATCAGACCTAGAGCCAGAAGAGGCCTTAGAGGCCATCCAGCCCAAATCACTGACCACTCCCATTCTACAGGGTGAGGAAACTGGGGTGTAAAGAGTTTAAGGGATTTGCTTGGGGTCACACAGGTACAAAGTGCTAAGTGGCAAAACCTCCTCGTGAACTCAGACAGTAAACAAGTATTTATTAAGCATTTACCAGGCCCAGTGCTAAAGCTGGGATTACAAAGAAAGGTCCCCTGCCTTTAAGGAGTCAGCTCACATTCATCTGTGCAATGGCGATTTCATTCCTGGATTACTTGGGCGTAAAGTACTTTGTAATTTGCAAAGTGTTTCATCAATAGAAGCTATTCACACTATTCCCAGTGCTTTGAGGAAAGGAGTGAGGGCTGCCATTGCCAGCACCCTAATTCTCTCTCTCTCTCTCTCTCTCTTTCTCTTCTTCTCTCTCCCCCTCTCTCTCCCTCTTCTTCGTCCTACTCTTCCTCCTCCTCCTTCTTCTCTCTTTCCCTCTCCCCAAATTCCATGAGGCAGCTGAAAAGCTGTGACACATTGCAGTGAGTGGACAGACAGGATGAAGGATGAGAGGTGGTGGTTTAGATCAGAAAAGTCACTTCTCTGAACTGCCCAGACTAAACCTTTGCCTTCACAGTCACTGTATGATTATTTATTGACTATTAGGCACTTGAAGTGAGAATTAAAAGTGGATTTGCTCTGACAAAATCAGTCCAGAGGAGCTCTAATACACGTAAATGCACTAATTTCAGGGTGGAACTCAGACTCTTTGTCTTAAGGGCCCCCATATCAGAGGTTTTTTCCCCTGGCTCTATAGACACAAAATCTATTCTATCTTCCCCATTCCACCCCCAAAATGCTGATACTTCTGTTTATTTTGCTTATCTAATTAGACATTAAGATTAGGGAGGAGGAAGAGATAGGAAAATGATGACTGGACTAGGAGCTGGGCCTCCTGGGTTTCATGCCCATCTCTGCATCTGGTAGGGCATTATCGGATGGCCCAGAAAATAGGACAACAGTAGTGTTTGTCCTTAGTGGAAGGGCCTGACCTGAGAAAGTCTGCTTGACGACACTTGCCCCAGTTCTTGTTCTGTTGAGCAAGAAGATGATAATCTAATTTGAGGAATGCTTACAGAGCAGACCCTGATTGGGGGAGAAATATGAAGGAAACAGCTGGAGTACACAGGTACAACCTCTGACCCTCAAAGTAATTATTCCCTTCCCCCTACAACAGACCTTAACCCTAAAAGGCCTCTGAAGTACTATATTCTGAGATTAAATCCTATTTCAAAGGGCCAGGCTCAACCCTAAGAGAAAGTTCTCTAAGCCCACCCATTCTCAGCTGTTTTGAGCAGACATTATATAAATACTCTCTGTTCTTTTCTTCTCTCACTATACTTAGAAGTTCTCTGATTCCCATGATTATTGACAGTTTGGTTAAATATATATTAGCCCTTTTCGAACATGTACCATCCTGAGAAGTTCCCAGATATGAGCATTGTTTGTAGGAACAAAGAGAGAAGAGGATTTTTTTCAGATCCTTAAGTTAAAAAAAAGTTGTCATTCACAGGCAGAAGATAAATTAATTCCCTGTCCCCTCATCATGATAGGGTGGTATAGGATCCTATAAAGAAAATTCAGTTTCTGCTAAACCTCAGTATAACAACATCCATCTCCAAAGGGAAACAAATAAATGGGTGTATCCCATCTCACCATCAACAAACATTTATTGAGGGCCCATCCTTGAGGGAATTTGGAAAAAAAGAGTTTGAAAAATCATAGAAAGTCAAAGCTGGGAGGAAACTAATTCAACACCTCGTTTTATAAAAGGAGAAGCTGAAATTCAGAGGTTTAGCAACTTGCCTTGAGTCACACTGCAAGTAAGTGTTGAAGTCAATGGTGAACTTTCAGTACTCCTCAGCACATTCCCTAGGTCAAGAAAGTTTGCTTCTAGTATACTACATGTCCAGACTGGGGATGGGGTAAGGGTTGGAACACAGACAAAAGTCTCCCAGGATCAGCAGATGTGAATGAATTGGGAATACTGGTCAGTCAAAAATAATCATTTATTTAGTGCCTGTTATGTACCAAAGGCATCTAGACTCATCTTCCTAAGTTCAAATCTGGCCTCAGACACTTACTAGCTATGTGGCCCTGGGCAAGTCACTCAACCCTGTTTACTTCCATTCCTCATCTGTGAGCTGGAACTGAGAAGGAAATGGCAAAGCACTCTAGTATCTTTGCCAAGAAAACCCCAAAATGGGGTCACAAAGTCAGTCACAACCTAAAGGACTCATCAATAACAACTATGTGCCAGGCACTATGCTAAGTACTCTTAGGCTAAGACTTAGGTAGTCTTAGACTATCGTTTCCTCTACAATTTTATAATACAGTTTGAAGAGAAACTACATGTAAAGTTTAAAAAATAAATAATAATACAATAGAACAATTGCCAGATGAGTGCCAAAGATAATATGCATTATAGGAGTACCAAAGAGAATGATCATAGGGCCTGGTAGATCGTTGACACTTTCCATCTGGTGGCCAGTGATAAAGAAACAGATATTGGAACCTTGTCTCCGTTCCATTTAACAAGTTTATTAAGTACTTACTATATACAAGCCACTATGCTTGGCACCAGGAATACAAAAACAACGACTACAATAGTCTCTGCCCACAAAGAACTTCCATTCTCCCAGAGGGATTGTTAAGGATGCAAAACACAGGATCTACAATTTCTTTTTAACTAGGTGGTGACCACATTATGGACAACAAATCCTTTGAAGAAAGAAAGGGATCTCAGTATGGGAGGATGAGCAGGGAGTGCACTAAAATGGGAATTGGGTGTGTCAAGTTTGGGGACCTAATAGTCTAATCTGACTAGAATATTTAATTCACGAAGGGGAGTAGTATGAAATAAGGCTAGAAACACAGATAGATAGCACTCTGTGGAGGGCCTCAGACGCCAGACTAAGGATATTTAGATACTTCAGTGGCTCCATGCTGTAGATATTTCCTCCAGCAGTATAGATTGCAGCCCAATTCAGAATATACTTTTTCATCCTATGTGGCTCTTGCTCATATCTCCCAGTAAATCTTACATAGTATATTCATCCAACAAGCTGGAGCCTTCTTCTAGGCCTCCTGATATTGTTGTTCAGTCACGTCCAACTCTTCACGACCCCATTTGGAGTTTTCTTAGCAAAGGCACAAGAGTGGTTTGCCATTTCCTTCTCCAGCTCATTTTACAGAGGAGGAAACTGAGGCAAACAGGGATGAGTGACTTGCCCAGGGTCACACAGTAAGTATCTGAAGTTTAATTTGAAGTCAGGTCTTCCTGACTCTGTTCCAAATGCTGTCTATCCACTGTGCCACCTGGTTGCCCTCCTGACATCACATTCAGGTTATCCATTACTCTCTGTACTGCTGTACCTCTCTGATCATACTTTTTTATTCAGCATCTCCTGCGCAATTTTTTTATCCTACAGCCTACTCATACTCACCACACACCTCCTTTGAGTGATCAGCAGAGAGCTGGTCCACGATGACACTCTAGCTGGATTTAGAACTGGAGAGCAGACTAGACTGCATTTGGTAAACTGTACAGGGCTTTTAATAATGTGGTGCTTCTCACTAAAGCAAACGTCCATCTTTTTTTAACATCAAGATTCTTCTAGTGCATGTTGTATGACCATGAGTCGTGGACTATCATAGTCTCTGGAGAATTGAAATTGTAGACTGAGGAGTTCATATTTTATCCTGGAGGTAAAAGGGAGTCACCGAAGGTTATCAAGAAGACAAAAGTCATTATCCGATCTTTGCCTTAGGAAGATTTTTCAGAGGGATGGGGGAAGCGTATCTGAGTAGAGAATAGATGCTGCGCTCTGCCCTTGTCAGACCACCCAAGAAGTAAAAAGTTCAATTCTATATTTTAGGAAAGACAGTGCTAGAGCAGGGATCAGCAAACTTTTGCATGGCTGCAGCTAAGAATAGTTTTTACATTTTTAATACAGATATATTGTATTTAAAAATGTGAAAACTGATCTATGATAGCTGGCTATACAAAAACAGGGGACAGGACAAATTAGGCCCTTGGACAGTAGTTTATTGACCAATGGAAGGATATTGAAGAGACCTGAAAGCATGCTATATAGGGTCAGTAGAAGGAAATAAGGATATTTAGCCTAGAGAAGAGAACACTTTGGTGAGATATAATAGCTGTTTTCAGTTTTTTAAAAGATCATTATTTGGAAGAGGGCCTAGACTTCTGCTTGGCCACAGAAGGCATAATGACTAGGATCAATGGTCAAGTTGTAGAGGTAGATTTAGGGCTGACGTAAGGAAAAACTTCCTAATAGAGCTATCCAAAACTAGAATAGGTTGGCTGGGGAAGTAGTGTTTTCCTCTCACCAGAGGTCCTCCCAAACAAGAGACAAGATGATCCTGAGATCCCTTCCCACACTGAGATTCTACTGCAGCAGTAAGACCACTTCAGAGGTCTCCCATTGCAATAATCCAGGTGAGAGGTGCTGAGAACCTGAACAAGGAAGGTGGAAGAGATAGAATTGACCCATTTGATGATTGAATATTGGGGGTGAGGGAGAGACAAGCCGCAAGGTTGACTCTAAGGTTATAAATATGAATAACTGGAATAATGATGCACCTTCAGTAGAGATAAGGAAGTTTGGACGAGGGGAGGGATTTAAGAAGATGAGTAGTCTCAGACATGTTGAGTTTGAGATACCCACAGGACATCCAAGGTGAACATGTCCTATGTAAAGCTGAAAATGCAATACCTGAGCACAAGAACAACACTGATGTCAGATATGTAGATATGGAAACCATCAGTTCGGAGTTAAGACCTGAAACAACAGCAGCAAATGAGATCCCCAAGAGAGAAGAGCTCTGAGTTCAGTGTCTTAGGGGACATTCTGACTTAGGGAGTGGGAGATGGATGATTATCCTATAAAGGGGACTAGGAAGGAGCAGTCAGTCAGGTATGAAGAGAACCAGGAGGAGCCAGTGCCACAAAAGCAAGGGAGGAGAGAGGATGCTTCTGTGTCAAAAACTAGAAAGAGGTGGAGAAGGAGGTGAAAGAAAAGGCCAGAGGATCTAGCAGCTAAGAAATCCTTGGAGCAAAAAGGTTCCATGGAATGGTAAGATAAGAAATCAGATTGCAAAGGACTGAAATTTTGAGTGAGGGATAAGATGGTACAGGTAATGAATGTAAATGATTCTTTCGAGGATTTTGGTGATGAAAGGAAGAAAAAAAGCAGGATATGTGACTTTTCAAGTCATAAAACTTGGAAAGTATATTTGGTTAGGGTCCTGTAAAGACTAAAGGCAGCATTGGTCCCTTTGCAAACACCAAAGTATGTCTCCCATGTTCCACACATACACACACACACACACACACACACACACACACACACACACACACATACACCTCTCACACACTTTAATTACTGCATATTTTGTTGTATATATCTTGTTGTATTCTCTTGGATAGAATATAAATTCCTTAAGGGCACGAACTTTTTCACTTTTGTATTTAGTTCCCTTAGTGGCTAGCACATAATAGACATTTCATAAACAAGTCTTAGAAATCTATATTGCATGCTTGTTAATTGATTGATTGGTACATCCTGGGTCTGGGATAGAAGTCTGGGTCCCCAGAAACCAAGTAGATCTCAAACTTGGTACCTGTTCTTTAGCTATATCCCAAGTTGGTAGGGAATGTGGCAACCCCACTACTCCTCAACAAGTTATTATTAAGCACCTATAATGTGCCAGGTGCTAGGCATACAAAGAAAAAAAAAAATTGAACAGTCCCTGCCCTCAAGGAGCTTACTTTCATTCAAGGAAGACAACACGTACATATTTAGCTATATCTAAAACAAATATAAAATAAATACAAGGTACTTCAAGGAGAGGGTAGCTAGGTGGTATAATGGATAGAGTGCTGGGCCTGGAGTAAGGAAGACTTCTTTTCCTGAGTTCCAATCTGGCCTCAGACTGGGCTGTGTGACCCTGGCCAAGTCACTTAATCCTGTTGCCTCAGTTCGTCATTTGTAAAATGAGCTGAAGAAGGAAATGGCAAACCATTCCAGTATCTCTGCCAAGAAAATCCTAAATAGGGTCACAAAGAGTCAGACATGACTGAAAAATCAACTAAACAACCGCAAGAACAGTTTAGGAAGGAAACATTAATCACTAGAGCTTATGTAGGACATGTACATGACTTCACCCCAGGCCTGGTGTCTGAAGCCTTCCTGGGTTTGGCGCTAGAGCCCCCTCTTACCCTCTAGTCAGCTGAGCACCGAGAGTGGTGTCTGAGGCTACTCCATTGTGTTCTCCTGAGGTAGTCTAGTTCCTGACACAACTGAAGATATAATGGGTTTACTTAAGAGATCTGCGGCAACACTTACAGTTGCTATTTCCTTCTCCAGCTCATTTTTACAGATGAATAAACTAAGACAAATAGGGTTAAATGACTTGCCCAGAGTCACACAGCTAATAGGTGTCTGAGACTGGATTTGAACTCAGGTCTTCCTGACTCCAAGCCAAGTACTGTATCCACTACGCCACCCAGCTGCCCTCACTACCTGTATAACCTTGGTCAAATCACTTAACCTCCTTGGCCTTCAGTTTCCCCATATATAAATCGACTATGTTGTACTAGATGGCCTCAGTCACCCCTTCCACCTCTAATTCTATGATATTTTGAAATTAATTGAAGTATGTGCCAACTCAAGTATTATCCTGATTACTCCATCTAAAGTGAAAACTAAAGGTCTTTCCATTCATAAATTCTTTAGCTCTTACTACTAGCTACCTGAGGCCTTTCTGGTTTAGCACCTAAACCTCCTTCCCACTTCACCTAATGTTTCCCTAATTTGAGATTCTTCTCAGTGTTAAGCTCTGACCATTCTGATCCTAAGGAGGGAAAATAGTCTGGAATACATCTGCCTACTAGATAAATGATCTTTTCTTCCTTCCCCTCTATAACCATGGTGTTCTTTGCCATCCCATCTCACCCTCCAGACTTCCTTGCTTGCCTGACCCAGTAATGAAGGGAAGACTCAGATATTGCTCTGAGTTCACTCTCTGTCAACATGAGTTGGTCTGCTCCACAGTAAATATTGTAATGGGATGTAATTCTAGGAAGTAGACAAAGACAAGTACAGTAGCATGGGGTGCCCAAAAGACTAGGATTAAACACTGGCTTAATTTGGGGGTTGCAGACTCAAGAGGCAATGAGGTTTAAGAAAAAGCATGTTGTACCTGGATCAAGAAGAACCTGGGTTGGAATGAGAATAAGTAACTTATGAATGAAAACATTTATAAGTTGCATAACCATGGGCATAAAAGTCCTTCGAAAAACTTGAGGTGCTTCATAAATGTCAGTTTTTAGGATTCATCTAATGTCTCTTCTCCTGGGGTAGAAAAGGGAGAGCAGGAGAGGAAGTCAAGAGAGAACTTGTAGGATCTATTTCTGAAGTTTTCCTCTCAGTTAGGTTTGACCTGCCCAGAAGAAGAAATTAAATCACAAATAGAGTTACCAACATCAAAACAAACAAAAAGCTGATGATAATAAAATACGACCACCTATGGTTTTTGTGATAGAATACAGATCAAACCAATCAAATACTGTCTATGCCTACTTGTCAACCCTAGGTACAGATATTGCCCATAGCTCCCCTGCCCCCAAGATCTCTGGGCTCACAGGGACCTGTCTGGATCCTGGGCTCCTGTAAACAAATGGTCAGTTCTTTCTTTGGCTTAATGTCCACATGCATGAGTAAAATGGAAATAAAGTTTAAAAAATAAAATAAATCAAGTAAAATCCAAATAAAAGTGAGTTATTGCTCATGTCTAGCTTTTCCTAAACTTAGGCAGCAGGTTTCCTACTCTTGCACTGGTACTCTGTACAGTATAGGGATTACATATTATATAGTCTTTATTTCCTGCACCACAGAAAATGCTTAAGATCTAAAGGACTTAGCTGAGCACACTCAAATAGCATACTAGACCTCCTCCAATCGGGAAAGTAAATATACTTTGTGAGACTGATGAACAATTATTCCTTATTCATCTTAGACCCACACCATTTGAACAATTCATTGCAATATCACGGTGGTTTGGCAAGGCTCATGAATCTTCTGGCCCCTTCATGCCACAGCATGGCTCTAGTCCAGGAGTGGGGAGCCTGAGGCCTCAAGGTCACACATGGCCCTCTAGATCCTCAGGTATGACCCTCTGAATCCAGACTTCACAGAACAAATCCCGTTCATGAAAAGATGTGTTCTGTAAAACTTGGATTCAGTCAAAAGGCTGCACCCAAGGACCTAGAAGGCCACAGGTTCCCCATCCCTAGCAGAAAAATTCTCTAAGCACAGTTTGGGAGATTTCCTTCTGAGATGCTCCCAAACTCAGGAATACTAGAACTCAGGATTATCCATGAAGTAATGCCCAAGGTTGAAAACATCCTTTCTCAAGATCTCTAGTCTCTGACTTACGCTCAAAAAATAAAATAAAAAAGCAGAAAGCAGCAAGGAACTGGAGGTCTAGGAACTCCCCTTTTAGGCGCACCTGGGCAACCACAGGCTGCTCACCCCATGCTTCTCTCATAAATTGCCATTTTCTGTTCCTTGGGGCTAGAAAACTTTAGAAGAGAAAATGGCTGAGTCCTATCACACCTTCTTCTTATCAGGGAAAGGATAGCTCCTTTGATGGGAGTCTGTTTCCCCTGACCCTAATTCTACAATTCTTTTTTAATTTAACTTTTTTTTAATATTCATTTTAAAATTTTGAGTTTCAAATTCTTTCCCTCCTTCTAGCCTCTCCCCTACCCATTGAGAAGGCAAGCAATATGATACTCATTATACTCGATTCACAAATCAACTTGGAGGCAATGCCGATCATGGGGACCAATCACAGTAGTTCCTTCTATCCTCTCTGCAAAGAGCTGTGGCACATATCTTTCTCCATAAGAGATGCCCTTCTAACCAAGTTTCAGACCCTGTACTCTTGTCAAGTGGATTGGGGTACTTAAATTCATCAAGGGCTCCCTTTTTACCCCAGTCACACAGATAAAACACCAATCTATAAAGCTATGATCAAGTTATTTTATGATCAGTTAACTCCTTCAAGCCCAGATTTGGTAATATCTTTATGGGGGTAGGTGAGATCTCCTATTAACTGTCAGGAGATTGTATCCCAAGAGAAAACTAAATATCCTAGACCACCAAGACCTCCATTCCATTTTATGGAATGTTTAAGAATCTATAAATATCTCTCATGAAATTAGCTTAGTGTTAAATTATCAGGGACCATATGCCAATCTCAAAGAAAAAATAGTATCCTGGATGGAATGTTGGACATTCAGGAAGACCCGGGTTATAGGTCATGTCACAGATACCTACAAGCTCTGTGATCCCAGACAAGTCACTGTCTTTTTGTCTGTTTCCTCATCTAGAAAAAAAAAAGGGATAATATTAAGGATAGCACTTATTTCATAGGGTTATTATGAAGATCAAGTGAGATAGCATTCATAAAGTACTTTGCAGACTTCAGCATTTCATGTAAATGCCAGTTAACTAATAATTGTAATAAGAATCCTACAATATTCACTCTGGAAGAGATATTAGAGGTTGTCTGATTACAGGTGAAGAAACTGATACCCATGAAGAGAAGTAAAGACCCAGACCTACACAGGAAGCTGGTAACAGACCTGGGAAGAGACCTAGGGAATCCATTCCAGCATTCACTTTATATCATGCTGTTTCTCATTTTGTGTCTGAGATGTGATTATTCTACCCACCATTCCATGGTGGTTTCTCAGTTCCTTTGAAACCTCTGGGCACTCCAAGCCTGGGAGGGGTTGTTTGGGCAGTATCTCCCCATATATTTGTAGCCATCTGGGATTAAGGTCATGCATCCTATGTCCAGTTGGACACAGTCTTCATAGAAATACCATTAGCCTCCTAGCCCTGAGGGCTGGGTAGAATTCTTGGGATATATTTGGTGGATAGAAGGATGAAACCATGATCAAGTAAAGTGACATGTTTACTGGCTGAGAGGATGTAATCCTCAGCATTTACAGATTTCACCCTTGTTATTAAATTGTCAGAGGGAGGAAGGGCTGGTTATGATTTCATGGGTCAAAGGAGGAGAGTGACCTGCTTGAGGTCATCTGAGAGGGTGTGTGTGTGTGTGTGTGTGTGTGTGTGTGTGTGTGTGTGTGTGTATGTGTGCGTGTGTGCGTGTGCGTGTGCGTGTGTGTGTGTGTGTGTGTGTGTGTGTGTGTGTGTATTTCTCAGCATAGGAATGGAGGTAGAGAGAATGGTTCTTTGCCTTAAATTCCAACTCCAGTCATTCCAGGGATTTTGGGGTCTCTCTTCCAAGCATCCAGGAGGGATGACTGATATCATCAAGGCTGTAATTAATTAATATGGAGGAGCAACTGCAGTAAGTCTCAGGTGGGAGAGAAGTCATGTCCTTGTCAGAGACTTCAGTTAAAGAGAATGAAAACTCCAACCTTACTGTAGGGGAAAAGATATTATCCTCTCAGGAATTTATCTCCTTTGAGCCAGAATGATCTTCAGTCCCACTCTGTAAACTCCAATTATCCTCCGAAGCAACTTCAACTAAACAATTCCATAAACATTTATTAAGTACTTACTATGTGCCAGGTAACTGAAGAGAAGCACAAAAATGAAAGCAGTTCCTGTCCTCAAAGAGCTTATACTTTACTGGGGAAAAACAACATGTACACAGATACATAGATGCATACGTTTTATATGTGTGCACACATACATGGTGCATATATACATGTAAACACATATGATACACATGTGTTTACATATGCATATAGTTGTGGGTAGGGAAATATTTCTAAATATATGTATATATATGTGTGTACATACATGTACATACATATAGGCATATAGGTAACAACAGATCATCACTAGCCCAAGAGGGCTGGGGATATCCGATCCCAATAAGGGGTCCAAATTCTGGTCTCAGTCATACAGACCTAATATCTTTTTTCAAGCTTCAATCCTAGGGGAACCTGGCCTCTAAAGAGCCTCTAAAGCTCTCTGGTTCTTTATGCCCTCCCCACCCCAGAGACCCAGAAAAAGTCTCTTAAAGTTTAGGTTTAACTCATATCTAGGATCTCCCCAAAGGGAAGCAGAAAAGACACTCAAATGACTCAAAAATGTACATTGACAAAGACTTAAAACCTGATACTGCAGCCTAACTGCTATTATAATATCCCATGAGGTTGACATTTATAACATTAAAATGTGATTCAGTTAGTGGGATTATTAAATAGTTTACCTTTACTTTCGTTCTTCACTGTCTCAACAAGTACTTCAAGCTGAACCCATCTACATACCCAAGTGGTCCCATTCTATCCTATCTTCTCTAGAAGATTGCTGCCTCTATTGCTCCACTTTCCCTCTGACTGTTGATCTCTCCCGGCCTGCTGGCTGACTCCCTACTGCCTATGAACATGCCCAGGACTCCCTTAGCCTCAAAAACCCTTCACATGATCCATCCATTTCCAATAGCTATCTATTATCCTATATCTCTCTTCTCTTTTGTGGCTAAACTCCTTGAGATGATCTTCTATAATAGCTGCCTTTACTTCCTTTTCTCTCCCTCTCTTCTTAATTTTCTGCGGTTTGCCTTCTTAGTTCATCATTGAACTGAATTTTATATTTGATCCTGGAGGTGACAAGGGAGCCACTGGAGCTTATTGAGAGTGTGTGTGTGTGTGTGTGTGTGTGTTGGCGTGATCAATGACCTATGCTTTTAGTAAGATCACTTTGACAGCTGAGTAATGGATGGAGTTAAGAGAACCTTATAGTAGGGAGATTGACCAAAGACTGTTGCAAGAGCCTAGTTGTGAAGTGATGAGGGCCTGTGCCACAGTTTTCTGTCAAGCCAGCCTAGGGTTTGGGCTCACCCTGCCATGGGAGGTCATCTTCACCTAGAAACATTATGTAGAAGCTGCAGGAAGCACCTTCCAATTTCTCAATTTACTCATTTCCCATGATCTCCTCCTCCACCTACCTGAGCTACACAGAGAGAAGATGGCCATAGCCTTGCTCTTGTCATTACCCATAAATATGCCACTTTCATATTTATGGACTCTGAAAATCCTTTATGTCATCACAGTCTGTTGTCATTTTACTTTTCCTTCTGATTTGCAACTTCAAATCCTATTCTTTGTCCTCACCATTACCTTTAATCACTCTATCCCCCAGTTGTTTTCCTGGCCATCACCCCTGCATAGGCTGTACTCTCTTTCCTTCCCCATCTTAACCTCCTGGTAAATCACCTTTACACCGCCTTCTTCTCTTGAGTCCCTTGCCCTCTATCCTATCTAAGATCTCACCCCAGCATACCTCAGTCTTGTATTACTTGTACCGCCTGCTGCCTTTTCTCCTAGACTGCTGCCAAGTGAAGGCTGAAACCAGAGAAATCACAAAATCATTCTACCTGGGTCCACTGCAATTTTATGTTATACTACCTCAGCTGAGCCCTTACTGCTACAAGGCTGATGACTTTGCATAACTCTGCCTCACTCAAATCCAATTCATTTGCAAGTCAAGACATCCCCCTCCTGAAGTCATTGGTCCTCTTCCAGAAGGAAGGATGAACAAGAACCACAGCTGCAATGCAATCCTTTTACACCCTCCCTAATCAATTCAGTATCCCAGTTACCACATCAACTTTTCCCAAACCTTTTTATCCCTTCTCAGATCTTGCCCCTCTTCTTTCTGTCCTCTCAGCTGAGAACCGGCCTCATGTTTCACAGAAAAAACTGAGTCTATTTGCTGAGTTCCCTCTGGTCCCCTCCTCATCTCATATCACCCAGATGCTTCCTGAGACTAATTCCACTTATCTCACTAGAAGTGGCAACCCCTCTCCTGCCCAGGGTGAATGCATCTACATGCCCAAACGATCCTATTCTAGCTTGCCTTCTCCAGCAGACTGTTACCTCTATCACCCCATTATCTCCCTGATCTTCAATCTCTCCTAGTTTACTAGCTGCTTCCCGACTGCCAGCAAATATTCCCAGGTCCCCCCTATTCTCAAAAAATCCTCACTTAATCCATCCATTTCCAGTAGCTATCATCCCATAGCCTACCTCCCTTTTGTGGCAAAACATCTTGAGAAGACCTTTTACAACAGGCCTTCACTTTCTTGTCTCTCACTTGCTTTATAATTCTCCACAGTCTGGCTTCTTCTTTCTTTCTTCCTTCCTTCCTTTCTTTTTTTATTCTTTCCTTCCTTTCTTTCTTTCTTTTTCCTTCCTTC
>CM053585.1:180606460-180633963 GCA_028646515.1 Pseudochirops corinnae | reverse complement strand
CTCCCTTCCTTCCTTCCTTTTTCTTTCTTCCTTCCTTCCTTCCTTCCTTTCTTTCTTTCTTTCTTTCTTTCTTTCTTTCTTTCTTTCTTTCTTTCCATTTGGGGTTAAGTGACTTGCCCAGGGTCACACAGCTAGTAAGTGTCTGAGGCCAGATTTGAACTAAGGTTTTCCTAACTCTATTGCTGGTGCTCTAGCAGTCTGGCTTCTTAACTCACCATTGAATTAAAGTTATCAGTGATCTCCTAATTGCCAAATTGAATGGTCCTTTCTCAATCCATATTTCTTCTGGATCTTTCTTCAGCCCTTGATGCTGTCAATCATCCTATTGTTGATATCTTCTCTACAAGTTTTCCAGACATAGCTCTGTCCTGAATTCTCTTCTCCTTTCCCTCTATACTATTTCACTTGGTGATCTCATCAGCTCTCATGGCTTCAGCTCTTATCTCTACACAGATGACTCTCAGATCTATTTGTTCAAATCCAACCTCTCTCCTGACCTCCCAATGGTGCATCACCAACTGCTTATCAGACATCTCAAATAGGATCAATGGCTCATAGACATCTTAAACACAACATGTCCAAATGGAATTCATTCTCTTCTGCCCCGTCCCAAACCTTCCCTTCTTTCTAACTCTCCTCTGACTGGGAAGAGTGCCACCATCTTACTAGTTAACCATGCTCACAACATAGGGATCATGTTCCACTCCTTACTCTTTCTCATCTCCCAAATCTACTGAGTGCAATCACTTTCCTAGTTCAGTGACTAGTCCTACATTGATGCACTCTCATTCCCTCTGGGACCAAAGGATTGCTGAGTCATTGCAAAGCACCAAATTTTTCAGCACTGAGCATGTGTATTCCCTAAAGTGGCTGGGGAGCTCAATGCTTACTCTATGGAAAGGCTCCTACAGACCCATCCCACATATGCTTCATGGAGTGGACTTCAATTCAATCCCTGCTACATTTACAAAATATGTACAAAGTTTATTGTGTTTATTACAAGCCACAAAGGGGTGGAGAAGCAGGAAAGGCCTCTTGTGGGAGGTGACATGAGCTGAGTCTTGAAGGGAGCTATGTATTTCAAGAGGAGGGAGAGCATTCCAGGCATGGGGAACAGCCTGTGCAAAGGTATGATGATGGGAAATGGAATGTACAGTATGAGGAACTACAAATAGGCCAGTTTCATCATAACTTACAGTACAAGAGAGGGAGTAATATGTTATCATACTGGACAGAGAGATTGGAATCTGATTATGAAAGGGTTTAAAGCATAAAAAAGAGGAGTTTCTATTTTAGCCCAGAGGCAGTAGGGAGCCCCTAAAGCTTCTTAGGGGAAGGAAAAGGGGAAGAAAGGGAAGAAACATTTGTTAAGCACTTCGTACGTGCCAGATACACTTTACAAATATTATCTCATTTGATCCCCATAACAATCCTATAAGTTAGGAGCCATTATTATTTCCATTTTGCAGTTGAGAAAACTGAGGTAGACAGAGATTAAGTGACTTACCTAGGGTTACATAGCTAGGAAGTGTCTGGGACTGTATTTGAATTCAGGTCTTCCTGACTCCAGGCCTAGTGCTCTATTCACTATGCATGAATTTAGACCTGGACCCTTAGAATTCATCTAGTCCTACCCCTCACTCTGTTATTAATATGGTTGATTGTGTTTATAGTTTTCCTAATATGGAACCAGCCCTGCATTTCTGGTCTAAATACAGCCTGGTCATAGTATATAAACTTTGTGATATGTTGCTGTAGTTTTCTTGTTAAAGCTTTATTTAAAATTTTTTGCATCAATATTCATGCTTATAATTTTCTTTTTTTCTGTCTTGACTGTCCCTGGTTTATTTATCATGACCATATTCTACCCCCTTATTTTAAAGATGAGGAAATTGAGTCCTGGAGAAGTGAAGTGACTTCTCTGAGGTCACATACAGGTAGTAAGTGACAGAGGCAGGATCTGGATCCAAGTCCCTTGACTCCGAATCCAGCCTTCTTTCTACTGTACCATTTCTCCTGTTATCTTACCAGAGCTTTACAAAGAAAGGCAAAAATAAATTAAATGAATGAAAGAACAAGCCAGTAAATAAATAAAGCAAGCCACTTGAATTATTCCTGCTCTTAAGAAGCTCACAGTCTAATGGGGGAGATGATATGCAAACAACTACGCAAAAATAAGATACAGACAGGATAAATTGGAGATAATCAGCAGAAGGAAGGAACTATCACTATGGGGGACAAGGAAAAGCTTCTTGCAGGAGTTGAGATTTTAGCTGACTTAAAATAAGCCAGGGAAGCCAGAAGGTAAAGATGAGGAGGGAGAGCATTCCAGGCATGACTGACAGCCTGGGAAAATGCCTGGATGGAGTATCTAAAGCAAGAAACAGAAAGTAGACCAGATTCAGAAGAAAGTAACATTTAAGAAGACTGAAAATGCAAGAAGGTTCCAAGTTACAAAGGACTTTAAGAACCAAACAGAAGGTGGAGAGGGCACACACCCTGGAATCAGGAGGGCCTGAGTTCAAATCCAGCCTCCCATCCTAGTTATGTGACCCAGGACAAGTTACTTAACCTCGATTATCTAAAAAGCAAGTAAAATAAAACCAGAGGATTTTATATTTGATTCTGGAGGTAGTACGGTGAGGCTCTGCAGCTGACTGAATGAGGGAAGGTCGACAGATATGGTCAGATTATTGCTCTAAGAAGATTAGTTAGATAACTGAGTAGTGGATAGAATGGAGTGGGGAGAGGCCGGGAGACCAACTAGCAGGTTATACTGCAATAGGCCAGGACTAAGGTAATAAGGAACTTCTCCATGATGGTGGCAGTGCCAGAAGTGAGAAGAAAGAATATAGGAGAGGTGTTATAAAGGTGAAAACCACAGGACTTGACAACTGATTGGATAAAGGGGGGGAGGGTCAGAGAGAATGAAAAGTTGAGGATAACATTCCTAAGTTGTGAACTTGAATAACTAAGAGGATGGTAGTACCTGCAAAAGTAATAGGCAACTTGGAAAGAGGAAAGGTTTGGGGAGGGGGGGAAGAAGATAATGATTTCAGATTTGGACATATTGAATTTAAGATGTCTACAGAATATTGTACTGTCCCTGTAGTCAGGAGGACCCAAGTTCAAATTCAGCCTCAGACACGTAGTAGCTGTGTGACCCTGGGCAAGTCACTTAACCCTGACTGCCTCCAAAAAAGATGTTCACAGAATATTCAGTTTGAGATGATAATACACAGTTGGATATGTGAGACTGGAGGTCATCAGAGGAGTTAGGTTTGGACAAAAATATTTGAAAATCATCTGAATCAAGGTGATAGTAGAATCCACGGGAGCCGATGAGAACACCAAGTGAAATAGCATAGAGGGAGAAGAGAATAAGGTGAGGACAGAGTCTTGGGGATCTCCCTGGTGAGCTGACATGACCTGGATGAAGATCCAGCTAAGGAGAGAGGAGTCATTAGACAGGTAGGAGGAGAAGCAGTGGATAACAATGTCCTGGAAACCTAGAAAGAAAAAAACCTTCAAAGAAAAGAGGGAAATTAACAGCGTAAAGGCTGCAGAGAGGCCAAGAGAATGATGATTGGGAAAAGGCTATTTGGCAATGAAAAGGCTAATCTAGCAATTATGAGATCAGTGGCAACTTTGGAGAGAGTAGTTTGGGTTGGATGATGAGTCCAGAAGCCAGACTTCAAAGACCCAAGACGAGTGAGAGGAAAGGAGGTAGGAAAATCTGTTACAGAAGACCTTTGCAAGGAGTCCAGCCGCAAAAAGAGTCAGAAACTGAAGACAACAGCATCAAATATAAAATCTTCTGTTTGGCTTTTTAAGCCCTTTGCGACCTGAACTCTTCCTACCTTTCATGCCTTCTTATACTTTATTCCCCTCCAGGGATCTCTTGATGTTCTTGGCACAGGATACTCCATCTTCTGACTCATCATTTTTTTTTTTTGGAGGGGGGAAGGCAAGACATTTGAGGTTAAGTGACTTGCCCAAGGTCATCCAGCTAGTAAGTGTCAAGTGTCTGAGGCTGGATTTGAACTCAGGTCCTCCTGACTCCAAGGGCGGGAGGCTCTATTCACTGCACCACCTAGCTGCCCCTTTGCTCATCATTTTCACTGGCTGTCCCTCATGCCTGGGACTCTCTTCATCTCTACTTCCTAGTTTTCCTGGCTTCCTCAGCTAACGTCTCACCTTCTACAAGAAGCCTTTCCGCATACTCTTTAATACTAGTCCCTACCCTCTGTGATTATTTCCAAATTTCCTGTCTATTTCTTGTGCGTATGTTGCTGTTGGCACACTGTCTCTCCCATTAGGCTATGACTGCCTGGAGAGTAAGGTCTGTTCTTTGTCTTACTTTGTATTTCCAGTGCTCACCACAATGCTTGGCACGTAGTGGATGCTTCTTGAAGAACTGAGAGATAATGGAAGTTTAAAAGCCAGCCTATCGATCCAGGTAAAGACATAAAAGTAGGGGCAGTTAGGTAGTGCAGTGAATAGAGCACCAGCCCTGAAGTCAGGAGGATCTGACTTCAAATCCGGCCTCAGACACTTGACATTTACTATCTGGGTGACCTTGGGCAAGTCACTTAACCCCAGCTGCCCTGCCTTCTCCCCTCAAAAAAAGGGGGGTATAAAAGTCCAGGTTGGAGGCAGTGGGAAAGAAAAAGAAGTGACGAATATAAGAGACGTTATAAATGTCTCTGTGGTGTTTCATTTCACTTTATAGGTTTGTGTTACCCAGGATAGTACTTCTGAAGCTGTTCATTAACTATTAGTCCCTTGAGCAGCAATTAAGGTAAGTTGCCACCAGGTGGACGGTTGTCCTTTGGTTATTTACGACCTAATGGCCTAAATGGCTTGGCTTCCCATAGTTGTGGTTTACCTCAGTTGAAGAGTCTCATCTACCATGCTTTTCCTTCCAACTGTACTTACAAAACCCCAAACAAACCACCCCTTTAACTATTTATTAAAACAACCAGTCATAAACATTTAAAATATTATATTTATAAAATTAATGCTATATAATGAAACAAGATTTAATAAAATGCAAGCTCTTGCTGTAGTAGAGTGGATTTGTTATTTTTGTTTAGATGTTTCAGTCACGTCCAAATTTTTGTGACCCCATTTAGGGTTTTCTTGGCAAAGACATTGGAATGATTTGCTGTTTCTTTCTCTAGATCATTTTACAGATGAAGGAACGGAAGCAAACAGAGTTAAGTGACATGTCCAGGGTCACACAGTTAGTAAATACTTGAGGCCAGCTCTGAACTCTCTATTCACTGAACCACCTAGTTGCCTCCCCACTGATTTGCAGCGTTTCCCTATCATGCTCATACAGAAATTTTAACTATTATAGCCAAAATGAGCTGACTCCAGCATACTACTGAGTCTAAGTAGTTTTCCATTAGGTTTGAGCAGAATGAACAGTTCCATCTTTTTCTTGGACAACTTTTTTTAATGAAGACTTTGATGCTTAAAAAGATTGATTCAACAATATATTTATTAAATTCCTACATGGATGGTGTTTCTATGTCATCTTTTCATCTTGTTGGCAGTCAGAAGGATTCTAGAAGCTTGCTCACAAAGGGAGAAGAGAATCTGTGAGACATTATGAGGAGTCAAGCTGTCCCAATATTCTTTAACAGAAAGCATGGACTAGTAAGTAAAACTGCCCCAAGCGTGCTCTTAAAATGGAAAAGAAGTCATGTGAGAACATGGGACATTACAAGATCTGTACAGAGGCCTACAGGTCCTCTTCTCCACTCACCCTGGAATTTCAGAACGGTCCAGTCACTAAGGAGAGCATGGAGATCAGCAGTCATTGCAGTTGTATTGAGACCTAGGGATTGGGACTCTTAGCATCATGGCCTTAGATTCAATCTGCTAATGACCAGAACCAGAAAAGGAAGAGGAGCCAAGACAATAACCAGCATTCCTCAGAACTGGAAGCACCCAGATACCAAGCTAATCAGAGATCAGTGCAGTGGGAGGCCAGTGTTTGGGAGTGGCAGCTATTGAAATTTTCTTAGGCTCAAATAGGAGAGAAGGTTCCTCTTTATGTGTTTTCTTCCTCCATTAGAATATAAGGCCACTCAGGGCAAAGACTATCTTGCATGATTGTAGAGTGTCTGTACTGCTTTACACTGTGGCTCATACATAGTAAAGGCCTAACAAATGTTCTCTTTCTCTCTCTCTCTCTCTTTCTCTCTCTCTCTCTCTCTCTCTCTTTCTCTGTCCTTTCTCTTTCTTTTTCTCTCCCTCTCTCTCTCCCTCCCTCCTTTTCTCTCTCTCTCTCCCTCTCTCTCTCTCTTTCTCTGTCCTTTCTCTTTCTTTCTCTCTCTCTCTCCCTCCTTTTCTCTCTCTCCCTCCCTCTCTCTTCTCTCTCTTTCTTTGTCCTTTCTCTTTCTTTCTCTCTCTCCCTCTCTCTTTCCCTCCCTCCTTTTCTCTCTCTCCCTCCCTCTTTCTCTCTCTCTCTCTCTCACCCTCTCTCTCTCCCCCTCCTCCCACCTTGCTTTCTCTCAGTCCCAGCTGGTGACACAGTAGAAAGAGTACCTGACCTCAGACACTTAGCTGTGTGACCCTGACCAAATCAATTAACCTCTGTTTGCCTTAGTTTCCTCAACTGCAAAATGAGGATAATACCAGCTGGTACCTTGCAGGATTTTTGTGAGGATCAAATGAGAAAATATTTGTAAAGAAGGCTCAGCATAGTACCTGACACATATGAAGTGCTACATAGATATTCATTTCCTTCCCTTCCCTCTCTGTCATCTATCTCATGCCATGTTTTCACTGCTTTATCTTGTGTATAGTTCCTGACCCTGTGATAGCATTTTTTATGATAACCGTTTTCTTTAATCTTTTCTATGACCTATGGGGTACAGGCAGCAGTGAGTTAGAGCTGCTTTGAACTGACTCCGGAAAGCCAATTGTTAAATTTTTGGTGTAAGCATTTGCTGTTTGGAAATTGGCAAACTCTACAAATAAGGACTTTGATTTACTGTTTTGTTGATTGTCTAGACTTAAGAAAATGATGGACGAAAAGCTAATAATGCAGATTAAGCTTAAAAGTATAACCTTGGGGGTGGCTAGGTGGCGAAGTGAATAGAGCACCGGCCCTGGAGTCAGGAGGACCTGAGTCCAAATCTAGCCTCAGACACCTGACACACTTACTAGCCATGTCACTTTGGGCAAGTCACTTAACCCCAACTGCCCTCCAAAAAGCAAAACAAAAAAAAAGTATATCCTGGGCACATTTCTTCACCCCACCCCCAGTCAATAAGTAAACATTTACCAGCATACTCCTGAGTATAAATAGTTCTGTCCTGTTCTATTGGTATCTCAAAGATCTTAGTGGGCTAACAAGAGTATTTTAGAGACATGGGAGGAGGTGGATTACTCCATGTAGGAGTGTATACACTTTCCTTATTTTTTGGTTTATATGTTAAAAAACAAACAAAACGAAACTGTAGTCAAAAGAGGTTGTATGAATAAGAAAGGATTATTGCCTGAGAATAAGGGATTCCAGAGATAGGATAGGAGCACAAGAGCAGTAGTATTCAAAATGTGGTCTAAATACTCCACTGAGGCCCCTGAGACCATTTTAGAGGGATCTGTGAGGTCAAAACTATTTTTATAATAATAATGAGACATTTCAACTTCTAATATAGCAAATACTGATAGATATAAGCCACATTAGTTCTTTGGGGGACCCCAAGAGGTGTTGAGATCAAAAAGTTTGAGAATTGCTACCCTTAAAGACTACAGTCACGTACCAATCACAGATTTCTTTTTTAAAAAGACACTTTGAGCAATATTGTCTATCATTCCTTAACTTAATTCTGAAGTTAGCCAGCAGCATCTAGAAAAAGCAGAATAGATTGTAGGTGTTGGATGTGTTTAACAAATTGAAGTAGCTACTGGCTCAAGAAGAGTGCCACCTGGTGGACAACTCAGGTTACACTCCCTCACTGGATAATTTACTATAGTGACACACTGCCTTTCTATAGTCTTAAGCAAGGTTTTTGCTTGCCTCAGCTGTAAAAGGAGGGAGTCGAATTAGATGATTTCAAAGAATCCTGCTAATTCTAATAATCTGGGATTCTATAGTTGTCTTATGGTTCATCCTGGTGAAATTTCTGGTCTTTTAGAAATAAATCCTTGTCAAAGTCAGTGCCCTCCAAAGCAAAAAGATATTGGAAGTTAGGTAGCACAGTGGATAGAATGCCAGGCCTGGGGTGAGGAAGACTCATCTTCCTGAGTTCAAATCTGGCCTCAGTCACTTACTAACTATGGTGACCCTGGAAAAGTTACTTAACCATGTTTGCTTCAGTTTCCTCATCTATAAAATGAGCTGAGGAAGGAAATGGAGAAGCAGTCTAGTATCTTTGCCAAGAAAACTCCAAATGGAGTCACAAAGAGTTGGACATGACTGAAATGACTGAACAATACTTGTTTTGATGAAAGCAGGGAGGTGGAACAATTTCATCCATCAAGATATATTGAGAGAGAACCAAATTCAGAAAGAACCTCAGTGGCATTTTTTAAAATCAGGTCATACCTGATGAAGAATGCCCATTATAGCATATTTGGCAAGTGATCATTTAGCCTTTGCTTGAAATACCTGCAATGAGAGGTAACTCAGTATTTCCAGAGACACTACATTCCACTTTGGGATTTTTGTTTGTTGTTTAGTCATTTTTCAGTGCCTAGCGTCACACAGTTCATAAGTGTCTGAGGCCAAATTTAAACTCAGGACAAGAAGTCTCCCTGACTCCAGGTCTGGTATTTTACCCACTGTGCCACCTAATTACCCCCATTTTGGGATAGACTTAATTTAAAAAAAAGTTCTTTCATGTCATTAAGCCTAAATTTTCCTCTTTTCAATTTCTCTCCATTATTTTCAGTTCTATCCTTCTGGGTCAAATAGAGCAAGTTTGATCTCCTGAGGTCCAAAAGGTAGTCATTTGAGACGAGCTCTGGAGAGAGGTTAGCACTGGATATATAGATTTGGAAATTATCTGCATATGGATGATAATTGAACTCACAGGAACTGTTGTGATCACCAAGGTCCTGAGTGCCTGTCTCTGGATGCTCTCTCTTTCTTTTTTTTTTTTTTTGGAGGAGGGAAGGGTTAAGTAACTTGCCCAAGGTCACATAGCTAGTAAGTGTCAAGTGTCTGAGGCAAAATTTGAACTTAGGTCCTCCTGAATCCAGGACCAGTGCTCTATTCATTGTGTCATGTAGCTGCTTCTCTCTACTTTTCTTAGTTTCTTTCCTAAACTCTGGTGTCCAGAGTTGAATATAGTTCCTGATGTACTCTGACCCAAACAGAGTCCAGTGGGATCATCACCATCCTTGTCTTGGTATCCTATAACTCTCTTAATGTTTCCTAAGATTGCATTAGCTTTTTTTTTTTGACGGTCACACTATACCATAGACTTTTTTTTAAATTAACTTTTGTTTATTTTTAGTTTACATCATTGATTTCCACAAGATTTTGAGTTACAAATTTTCTCCCTGTCTTTCCCCTACCCACCCCCCCCAAAATAGCGATCCCACTGTATACCCCGTCCACCAATCTGCTCTCTCTTATATCCTCCCCCATCACCTCTCTGACTTTCTGGTAGAGCATGATGGATCTCCATACCATAGTGCCTGTATATCTTATTTCCCAGTTGCATGTAAATAATAATAATAATTATATATATATATTTTAACATATGATTTTAGAACTTTAAATTCTAGATTCTTTCCCTTTCTCCCCTGTCACCCACCCCCACTGGAAAGACAAGCAATTCAACACAGGCCGTATATGTGTAGTTACACAGAACATCTCCACAATGGATTATATTGTGGAACACTGATGATATTTCTCTCCTTTCTATCCCGTCCTCCCCTTGTTCTATTCTCTACTTTGTCCCTGTCCCTTTACAGAAGTGTGTGCTTCTAACAACCCTCCCCCTAACCTGCCCTCCCCTCCATCCTTCCCCCTCTCATCCTCTTCCCCCCTACTTTCCTACAGGGCAAGATACCACATTTACAGTGTATGTCATTCCCTCCCTAAGTAAAATTCAATGAGAGTAAGGTTAACCCATTCCCTTTTGCCTTCCCGTTCTTCCCCTCCATTGTAACAGTTATCCCTTGCCTCTTCTGTATGAAATGATTAACCCCATTCTGTCTCTCCCTGTCTCCTCTCATTCTATTCCTCTCCCACTTCTTAATTTCACCTTTTAAAATATCATCCCTTCCTATTCAATTGATCCTGTGCCCTCTGTCTATGTATACATATATACACACACTCCCATATGTATTCATATGCATATATACCCTCCTATATGTATATATACATATATGTATATATACATATATATATATATACACACCTTTATATTCCCTTCTCCTATCCTCATACTAAGAAAAGTTTCACAAGTTACAAAAATCTCCAGATCTTGTTCAGACACACTGCTGTCTAACCATGCCCTCCCTAATCCATCTTGTATTTTGGAAGTCAATTTTTTAAACCTACTTATAACCCTTACATTTTATCTCCATTAAATTTTCTTTTTTTTCAATTTGATAAGATCTTTTTGGATCGTCCTTGATATCCAGTGTGTTAGTTGTAACCCTAAGCTTTTTACCATCTACAAATTTGATAAGTATGCCATTATTGTTTTTATCTAAGTAATTAATAAAGATGTCTGACAGCAAATGTCCATCACTGATCCCAGGGGCTCTCCATGGGAGACCCCTTCCAAACTAATACTGTACTATTCACTAATCTCTGAATTCAGTCATTCAGTGAGTTCTGGATCTGTCAAAATGGACGACTATCAAATTCACACAACGCCACCTTTTCCCTTAGAAAAGTGGTTCTCAACCTGTGGGTCGTGACCCCTTTAGGGGTCGAACAATCCTTTCACAGGGGTCACAGGGGTCTCCTAAGACCATCGGAAAACACATACTTCTGATGGTCTTAGGAACTGAGACACTACTCTTCTATCCATCTCCAGGCGGGTCCGCCCACATGCAGATACGCCCACATATGAGTATTAAAGGGTTGCCACATTAGGAAGGTTGAGAACCACTGTCTTAGAATACCATGAGATACTTCATCAAACACTTTAATAAAATCTAGGTCTAGATCTAGATTTATAGATCTATAAATTCTCAATCTAGAATTTATAGCATTCTTCTAATTTAGTAACTTAGTCAAAAAAGAGAATGAGATTAGTCTCGCATGATCTTAGCCAAAATACGAGAATCAATCATCTAGTCAATTAATAATCATTTATTAAGCACCTGCTCAATAGTACTGTGCTAGGCACTAGAGATTCAAAGATAAAATCAAAACAATTCCTTGCCTTGGAGGAATACATGGTCTATTAGGGGAAGCAACAGCTATACATTTAAGTATGTAAATATATGTATATATAAGTGTGTGTATGTGTATATATACACACACATCTAAGTATGTAAATATATACATCTAAAGTATAGATGTATATATGCATGTATACATGTACATGCACATACATATATAAATATATATGTATGCGCACACACATATGTGCATACATACATACACACAAAGTAAATTCAAGGTAATTTGGAAGAAGAGGCACCAGAAGCTGAGGGAGATCAGGAAAGGCCTCGTAGCATGGAGCAATTAAGCTGTACTTTGAAGAAAGTTAGGAAAACTAGGAATTCTAAGCAGTGGACTCAGGAAAGGAGTGACTTCTGGGCGTGGAAAATAGCCTATACAAAGACCGGAGACAAGAAATTGAATGTCATATGTAAGTGACAGAAAATATGTCAGTTTGACTGGAGCCTAGAGTACATGAACCAGTGTTATGTATAATAAGGTTAGAAAGGTAGGTTGGGGCCATGTCGGGAAGGGCTTTTAATACTAAATAGGAGAGTCTGTATTTTATCCTAGAAGCCAATAGGAAGCTGCTGTAGCTTGAGCAGAAAAGTAACAGTGACAGGGTCAGCCCTGTAACATCACTTTGGCTGTTGGAGAGAGGCAGAAAGGACAATCAGGAGTCAGATAATCCAAACAAGACATAGTGAGGGTCTGAACTAGGGTGGAAAAGAGATCTAACCTGTTCTGCGTGAAATCATTCCAGTTCTTTGTAAACACTGCTTTCTTTTCTAGATGTTCACAGGAACATTTCTTTAATAACACAGTCTATAATTTTGTCAGGAATTGATATTAAATTCACTAGGCTATAGTTTGAAGTGGAGGGAATTTTCTTAGCAGGAGATCCTTTCAAGAATGAAATTATAGGCCTATATATACATACAGTAACATATTTTATATGGTAGTGAATGATATAAGTTAGTTCTAAAAAACAAAAAATTGCTCATGATAAGCTAGTTTCTTGGTAGCTAGGTGGTGAAGTGGATAGAGTGCCAGGCTTGGAGTCAGGAAGATGAGTCTTCTTGAGTTCAAATTTGACCTCAGATACTTACTAATTGTGAGACCCTGGGTAAATCACTTAACCCTGTTTGTCTTGGTTTCCTCATCTGTAACATGAACTGGAGGAGTATCTTTTCCAAGAAAACCCCAAATGGGGTCACGAAGAGTCAGAAAAGACTGAAAAAAGGATAAACAATAAAAAGCTAATCTCTTGTTCTAAATTTCCAATTACAGGCTTATTAGCAGTAACAAGGAAAGAAAGATCCTTTTCACTCCAGCTCCCTCCCATCCCTCGCAAATGGGGTAAAAGCAATTCTGAAGTACACTTCATAAGGCCTTTCAGATTTGATGTGGGGGTTGGGGGTCGTGGGAAATAAACACTGCTATCTCTTTAACTGCAATGAATAACTATGCGCTTCAAATAAAAGACTTCATTCTCCAGAATACTTTGCGGGTCCATGAAAATGCAAATTTAGCGTACTGTTTGTACTACCATGCCCCTCCCTTGGGTTGGCAGGGCAACTGATGCCCAAGGTACCCAATCAGCGAGATGCTCACCTGTGCTGGCGGGGACACATTGACAACCAATAGTATGCGGGGCGGCTGACCCCTCGGGCCAATGGGGCGGGAGAGAGGGAGGGTGTTGGGCTAGGCGGTGGCGGCGAGGAAGATGGCGGTGGTTCCCGGAGCCTTGAGCTGGGGGTGGCGGTGGAGGTGGCGATGGCAGGGGTCAGGGGCTCGTCCTGTCCGGGCGGGCTTCGGCACTTTGCTCCTACTCGTCTTGCTGGGATCCGGGCCGGGGCTGGGGCCGGCCGAGGCAGATCAGACCGATGAGTACTTGAAGCGGGAGCATTCACTGTCCAAGCCGTACCAGGGTGAGGGGGCCGGTGCCGCGCGGCGGGAGGCTCGAGCGGTGGGGCGGATGCGGGGCGGGCCCCGGGGGAAGAGGTCACTGAGCAGAGGTCTGTGGCCAGAGGTCAGGGGAGCTTGGTGCAGGAGGCGGGCTGCTCTTGCCCAGTCCTGACCGGGAGTGACCGCCCCGCGGCTGAGCAGAGGCGGCCAGGTCCGTTCAGCCTGGCCCGGGTCTCTCGAGTGCCTAATGTGGGTCAGGGGCCCTGGGCTCTGCGGGGTCCGGAGCCAGAGCTGGCAGGCAGAACCAGCTGCAGAAGCACATAGAAGGTGCCCAGGGAGTTATCTGCGACATGGCATTCATGGATGCCGAGTCAGAAGACTTTGATTCCAATCCCAGCTCTGCCACTTAACTCGGTTCGTGACCTTGGCCAAGGCACTGAACCCCTCGAGGCCTCATTTTTCCTCTTTAGAAGAAGGCGGTGGTTATACCCGATGACCTCTGGGGTCCATTTTAACCCCAGACCTGTGAGCCCAAGGACTTAATTCATTTTTCAATGACTGAATAAATAAGTTAGTTAGAAACTTTCCTATTCAGAGGATCCGAGTAGGCAGTTCTTTCAAATATGTCCAAGCTGTAAACAGCTATCTGAAAAAAATGTTCCAAATTGCTAATAGAGAAGTGCAGATTAGAGTAACTCAAGTTCTACCTCATACCCATTAGATCAACAAAGATGGCAGAAAAGGGAAAATGACTAATATTGGAAAACAGGTACATTAGTGCACTGTTGTTGGAGCACTGAGTTGGTCCTGTCATTCTTGGAAAGCAGTTTGGAACCATGAGCAAAATGTCACTAAATTATGCCTATCCTTTAACTAGATGATACTTCTATTAGATTTATACTCCAAAGAGATCAAAGAAAGAAAAAAAGGAGCCATATGTACATAAATATAGCAGCTCTCTTTATAGTGGCAAAAGCTGGAACTAAGGGGATACCTATCATTTGGAGAAATGTTGAACAAAAGTTATGATATGTGAATGTAGTGGAGTACTATTCTGCTATAAGAAATGTTGAAAATGGATGTGTTCAGAGAAACCCAGAAAGACTTATATGAAGGGATGCAGAGTAAAGTGAGAAGAACCAGAACCATGTATGCAATTGTTAATAGTATTATAAAGCCAAAAAACATTGAAAGACTTAAGATCTCTGATCAATACAGCGACCAACTGTGATTCTAAAGCCGTGTTACCTCCTAACACAATAGTGATGAATTGATATAGAGTAACATGTACATTTTGGACGTGGAAAATGTGGGAATTTTTTTTCTGGACTACATATTTATAGGAAAGGTTTTGCTTTTATTTTTGTTTTTCCATTTAAAGGGTAGGGTGGGAAAGAGAGGAAAAAAAACTTGTTGATCAAAAAATAAAGTGAGGGGTGGCTAGGCGGCGAAGTGAATACAGCACTGGCCCTGGAGTCAAGCAGACCTGCTTTCAAATTTGACCTCAGACACTTAACACGTACTAGCCATGTGACCTTGGACAAGTCACCTAACCCCAATTGCCCTGCCTTCACCACTCCAAAAAAGCAAAAAAAACCCAAACAACTAGGTGACTACTTGTTAAGTGTTTTGTGGTAGGATTCTTTTTTCAGGTGTGGATTGGACTTAAATGGTCACAAAAATCCACCTCTGAAATTGGGCAATTCATTTATTCAGAGATTTATTAAGCACCTTGTTGGTGCTAGGCATGAGAGGCAGCTTGGCATAGCAGGTAGAGATCTGATTTTTTAATCACAAAGAACAGGGTTCAGGTCTCACGTCTGACATATATCGGTTGTGTAAGTCCGGGCACATCACTTAAGCTCTCAGTGCAGCCCAGGCACATCCCTCAACCTTAGTTGTAGCACATTTGCCTGCCTTTGTAGGGGTGGGCGTTTTCCCACCAGGAAATCCCTGAACCCATGAAATCACAGGTTTAGTCCTATCCCAGCAATATTGATGGGTCCCAAATTGTAGTCCATGGGCCCCAGGAGGTCCCTGGGTCCCTTTCAAGGGGTACAAAAGGTCAAAAGTATTTTCATAATAATACTAAGTTGTTACTTATATAACCCACCTAAACAAAAGATCATTGGGATTCTCAATTTTCAAAAGGGGAAAAGAAGTCTTGAGACCAAAAAATTTGAAAACTACTGTTGGGAATTTTCTAAACAAAGATAAAAATGAAAAGCAGTTCCTCAAGGAGGCTGCAGTGTACTCAGTAGACACAATATTTAGACATATAAGTAAAGACAAAATAATCTGAAGAGGGAGAGAGCACCAGTTCCTAGGGAGATTGGCAAAGCCTTTGCTAAAATTTGTCACGTGAGTCAAAACTTAAGGGAAGCTAAGCATTCTGAAAGTCAGGATGGGAGCTGCACTGCCAAGTAGTTCAGATTGACTGGAATGTAAAGAGTGTAAAAGAGAGTAATTAATCATTCACACACACACACACACACACACACACACTCTCTCTCTCTCTCTCTCTCTCTCTCTCTCTCTCTCTCTCTCTCTCTCTCTCTCTGTCTCTCTTTGTGCTGCCTGTGGTAGCCTGACCTTCCTAACTTGTATTGGTCTGATCAGCCTCTATTGGACACACTGTACCTTGACCTAAACATAGTGATGTTGTTTTTGGTCCTTTAGAAGGACCAAAGGTCCAGAAGGAAGGACAGCAACCAACCAAATGTTTATACCTCTCTGTGGGGGGTGGGGTGGGGGGAGTGTGTGTAAACACAACTGATAACTTGGAAATCTGGTGGTTCCAGGACTGAGGCATAAGTTGTCTGCCTTTATTTTCTGTTGTATCTCAGTGTAATTGTATTAATAATAGCTAGCATTTATATGGTGCTTTAAGTTTAACCAAGCTCATTACTTGCATCTCTTTTGGTCCTCTTAATCCTCAGAGGTAGGGGCTATTATCTCCATTTTTTAGATTAGGTCTAGAGAGCTTCAGTGACTTGCTCAGGGTCACACAGCTATTGTGTTTGAGACAGAATTTGATTTTGTGTCTTCCTGACTCCAACATCCAATATCTCTATCGACTTTTCTACCACCTAGCTTCTTTGATAATGGACGCATTTTTTTCCCCTCTTATGATACTCTAGTTTTTCATATGTAAAATAGGAAGAATGATTCTGACCTTTGATCAGTGATGGATGGATGGATGGAGAAATAGATGAATAAATTATTATCTCTAAAGTTCTTTGAAATCCATGTCTGGAAAGGATACCATGGTGCTGCACAGTAGAAAAATTTTAAAATGTATCAGTGAGATGCAAAGGTAAGGTAGTGAGAAAATAGCTGCTTAAGACAGGAGGAGGCGTGCAGTTGATATGCTAGAAAACAATGCATTGTTGGTTTATGAGAATTCTTCTACTTTCCTCCCTATAGGTGTGGGTACTAGCAGTTCTGCACTGTGGACCCTGATGGGGAATGCCATGGTGATGACCCAGTATATCCGCCTTACCCCAGATATGCAGAGCAAACAGGGAGCCCTGTGGAACCGGGTGGTAAGAATCTTTCTCCCTACTCTGTTGGTGATCAGGTAGGCTATCCAGGAAGTTTAGAAGGTTGGACTGACTCAGCCTAATCATCCATCTAGCCCAGTGTTTTATTTATGACAATAGTTCCAAGTGTCCTTTTCTGAGAAAGGATGGTAGTTGCTCTGTGTGACATACACACTTATGTGACCAGAGGAATACTATCAATATTCTTCATTTTTCCCAAATAGTCCAGTATGGACACATCATTGGTGACATTATTTAAATCCTTCTCATGTATATTTTGAACTTGTAAAACCTATTAGAGTAACAGGTTCGGCATACTTATTTGCTAAAGTAGTACATAGCCAAAAAAAGTAGTACATGACTTCAATTTATGTTAAAATGACTGTTTTGGGGTTTTTAGGGGTCTCCATAATACTGACTGAAAAGTATAATTTTGTTGTTTTCATTCTGGAACTTTTCTCGCTTCCTTTTGTCTTCCTGTAGAGGCGCATGCCATATTCCTAACATGGACCTGATTTCATACAAGTGTAAGATGAGGCGATTGGTTTCTAATATCCTTTCAGCTCCTGTAGGGCTGTTTTGCTTCTCTGCCTCATTCTTATATCTCCCTAGACTTTTTCTCAGGTCCCTGTGAACCTGAGCTTGCTTTTTCACATCCGTGTTACACACACTGAGCCTGCTGATGATCTTCAGCAACGTAGAGCTGTTGCAACATCTCTCGATTAATTTTATTTGGACCAGTGCTGTGGAAAGTGACAGAGGGGTGAGGGATTTTATTTATCTAAGAACTGCTCCATTAATTTAAATTTTGGTAATATTGAATCATTTCTTTTTCCAATCTCATTCTTAGATATAGCCAGTGACAATGTGGTAAGTCTGGGAGTCAGGAGACCTGGGTTCTAGTTCCGGTTTTGTCACTGAATCACTGTGTGATCTTAGACAAGTTACTTCTCTGTGCTGCAGTTTCCTCATCTGTCAGATTGGGTTAATGATAACCTGTTCCAGCATCACAGGGCTTGTTGTTAGGATAAAAATTGTAATAGATGTTAAAGACTATGGAAAATTATATTTGCTATAGTGATATTAGGCATTGATATTCATGTGATCATATATGTGTGATCTGTTGGGGGTTTTACCACTTGCCAAATGATAAAATCTCAGTAGTCTTTTGATATGATCTTAAAAAATTTATTGATATATTTTGTTTTGGCACAATATATTCCCAACACATATCCAAACAACCTCCCAGCAAAGTATATTCCCTCAAAATAGTTTATTAATTGTTAACAGAAAGGATTAGGTCATTATCTTTTAAAAATAAGTTTTTATTGGTATTTTTGTCATGTCCTTTAACTTTGACCATATGGTATTAATATTATTCAGTTTGATGGACAGTCTGCCTGTTCTGATGATAAAAGTACATTAAAAATGAGTTAACAAATGGTAACTCTTCCACGGTTTTTGTTGTTGTTCACTTTGTTTTGGTTATTGTGTATATTCTTTTTGCTCTACTTTGATCGCTCCTCACAAACATTCTCCTATGTTTCTCCGAATTCTTCATCTTAATCCTTAAATTAATTTTAAGAAGACTGGATATTAGGATGGTAAAGTGGAAAAGGCATTGGTTTAGTAATCAGGAGCCCTGGCTTCTAGTCTTGGTTCTTCCTTTAGGCAGGTATGTGCCTCTGGGCAAGCTGCTCTAAATACAAGGATCTCAGCTTTTATACGTGTAAACTATAAAAAACAAAAGATAAAACTTCAGTTCAAAAAACCAACAACATGATTTGGGATATATTTCTGGATATCAGTTTATATGAAAAAGATTTAGGGGTTTTTAGTTGACTGCAGACCTGATATAATCAATATTATTGTATGACTACCAAAAAAATGCAATTTTAGATTGCATTAGTAAAAATTGCATATCTAGAATAAGGGTGATTATAATAGTTCCATTGTATTCTACTCAAACCATATCAGGCATATTGTAATATTCTGTGTTGGGTGCTACATTTTAGGAAGGATGTTGACAAATTGCAGCATGTCCAAAGGAAGGTGAACAAGGTGATGAGGGGACTCAAAACCATGCTGTATAAAGATCAGTTTAAGGTATTTGCAGATGTTTTCTGCTTTGCTCCTGAGACCTAAGACTAGTGGGTAGAAGTTATAGAAGACTGGTGAAGCAGGGTGGAGGCCTTTTATAAGAGATGGGATTCTGTATTTACCAGTCTACCTTAACCTGGGTTCAGACATCTCTTTTTTATAATTTAACCCTTGCCTGTACCTACTGCAAAGTACTCTCTGTTATACAAATCTGAAATGAAAATGAAAACTGGCTTAGTGTATTATAAGAGGGTAACTTGTGTTTTCAAATCTTCTGGGATGAACCTGGTTGGTCTGTCTTTGCTGTTTCCCTCCGAAGTAAATTATTTCCATTCAGAACCTGGGTACCAAGGTCAAACTTCTCTTTGAGATTCTGAAAGAAAATAATTTTATTACTACTTTAAGTGAACCTTAAAATTGAAAACACTTTTATTCTGCTGCCTACAGATATTTTTATGTTATGATATTCAATTAGGAATTAGAAGACCCAGATTAAATACTCTTATTTTCTTAATATCTGTAATTTTATTTATATGTTATAGCTTCTTGCACAGCCACGTTTTTTTCTCCTAAATTTTTCAGCTCCTTATCTCTATCTGTTTATGCAGTAGAGTCTCCTCCTACAGTAGTTGTTCAGTAGTATTTTCTTCTGATGCTCCTTGGGTGGGTAAAGTGGGCAGGGAATGTGTAATAGGTGGAGACATGCCTTTTGACGTCTACATCTAGTTTTAGGAACTTTCATTTACTCCTCAGCTTGGCAAAGGACCAACTGATTGGAGTTGTTTGTACTATCTGGTAATTATTCCTGAAACTGTTTCACAAGACAAGGTATTCCCTGATTTGGCTTTTTTTGTTCTTTTATGATAAATGAACCTTTAGGTTTCTCAACTAAAGGTTGAAAGGGGAAGATGTGGGTTCTTTAGAGTTTTTCAATAGAGGGAAACTAATGGAATCACTTTGGACCAAAAATGAATATTCAAAGGATCTCTGGTATAGAGCTGGGTTAGACCCAAGAAGCCATTTAGTCCAAACCCTTCATTTTATAGATGAGGAAACAGGGTAAGAGAGATTTTAGTGACATGACCCATAGTCGCACAAACTTGGATTTGAACCTAGGCCCTCTGATTCCAAATCTAATGTTCTTTCTGCTGTGCCATCTGCATACTCATCCACAGAGCTAGCCCTGTCTTTTCTTGATGGTTGATGGTGAGGGTGGTGAAGGCTGAATTTTTCCTTTGACAGATGAAAAAGTTAAAGTGTCACAAAGTTGGATGACCTACCTAGGGTCACATGGCATGGTGCAGAGGAAAGTATATATTGAGCTAAGAGTCAGGAGACTTAGGTTTGAGTCCTACCTCTGACTCTCAACTCGCTAGGTTACTCTGAGTAAGTTTGGTTTGTGTTTGTAGGACAGATCTGAGCCAGCTGGACTAATAATTTATGGTAGTCTTGAGTCACTCTGTTGGTTCAGTCTTGATTTAGCAGGTTTTGCTTGTAAGGGATGAATGTGACCAGGCAATATATCCAGAAATGCTTTCCTGGATCATAGTTTTATAGGATCATTAGTTTAGAGATGGAAGGGACCTTAGAGATCATTTAGTTCAACTCTCTTATTTGAGAGATGACAGAACTGAAGGTCAGTGGAGATAGGTGACTTGTCCAAGGTCCCATAGCTAATAACTTAGCAGAGCAGAATTTGACACCAAATCTGTTACTGCTCCTACTCCACCATATAGTAGTCAAGCTTGGCACCCCATGGCCTTTCCGGCTTCCAACTCCAACTTCCTATTACTGTTGCTATTTGGGAAACAGACAAGTGGAAGATACTTGAGGTAGAGGTAGTGGATGATAAATATTGTATTTTTTCTAGGATTACTTTGGTCCTTGAGTGAAGGGAGCTTTCCATTTCTGTTACATTAAGAACCTGAGAGAACTCACCTCTAATCAGTTGTGTCTACGCACATATACACACATGCGCGTGTGCACACACAACAGGATTTCACATAAATTTAGCAAGTCTTAGAACTTAAGTCCTAGTTTCTCAAAAATCTGGTTGTTATTGTGTTAACTACTTGTTCATTTTCCCTGTGTGTAGCTTGATGTTGGGGAACTGAGGGCCTGGCAGCTTATCCTTCTGTTAACTCTTATCCTTTTTCTTCTGTAGCCTTGCTATTTGAGAGACTGGGAACTGCAAGTGCATTTCAAAATCCACGGGCAAGGAAAGAAAAATCTGAATGGGGATGGCTTTGCAATCTGGTATACAAAGGATCGGATGCAGCCAGGTATCAGTACTTTTGTCTAGAGTCTCTTTGTGTGGAATGTGGAAAAATTTGCACCTTTGTAGAAGACATAGAAGGTAGCTTTCTTTGCAAGATGTGAATTACTTTGGCATCTGTGTTTATGGCCAACAAGTCTCAACTTTAGAATGGGTCTAAAATCCTGGCTAAACAAATAGGTTTGGCTTAATCTCCAAATGGCTTTTTGTTCATTATTAATAGCCTCTAGGTTTTATGTTTTTTACCACTTGGCATGTTGGCTGCTGAAAGCACGGAAAAGAGCCCAATCCTAACAGTGACATACCCTGAAGAATCTTAACAGAACTAAGTCATAGGAGAGAATTAGAGATTTCTGCTTATGGAACTAGAGTCACTGTTGCTGCTATCTCCAAGGAGATGGATCATTCTTCTTCATTTTACAGTATTCAGAGATGCATGGACTTGTTTACTAGACCTGCAGAGCATTACTGTTTTTCCTGGATTTATCTGCTTATTGTATTCAAGGTCTTTGAGAATTTTTTCTTCCTGAAATTTTCCACCTCTCCCCTTCAGTCTCTACCCCACCTTCTTATTTTCCTCATTACTTACTTCCTGATTCTTTCCCTTCTGATTGTGTTTTCCTTGGGACTGGATCTAAAATTGTCTCAGCCTCCTCCCACATTGACATACTGAGCAACTCATGGTTCACCAGCCTAGGTCTCTGTCCCAGCTGACTTTTGGGTGGTCAGAACTGGTCCCAGATGGATACTGTGCCTTTTCCCTCATGTTTAGTGGAGTACCACACAGTTGCTCACATACACCATGTCCTGTCCCGGTGACCTCTCCTACTCTCTCTATTTCTTAGTTCTCTGTCTGGCACCATCAGTTCAGAGCTTGCTTCCACTGGGATCAGTAGTTCAGAGCTTTGCAGCACTGATGCTTCCAGGTTGCAGTCCCTAGCAGGCTTTTGTTTCTGAAGGACTGTGGCCAAGATGACTGTCAAGGCCTGAGCAAATTTTTACAACCTGGAGCTAGGGTCTCTGTGGCACTGGAAAGAGGAAGGGAGGGGAAATAAGATGCAGGGGTGAGTTTTAATGTAAGTCTGTGTTATTTCCTTGGATCTGCTAGTAAGGCTTCACTACTAGTGGAATGAGAGGCAGGGGAGGAATACTGAGTAAGCTCAGGGTCAGTGAGAAACTATTCTTAGGTTTTGGGGAATGTTTTTTTCCTCTTTTTCAAATCTGGGTGTCCTAGACCATGGAAATAGCTGAAGCTGCTTTATCTTTGGTGCATGATTTCTGTTTTGAGAGGCTACAAAGATCAGAGAAAATGTCTAGTCTGAACTCTTATTGCTCATGTAACCCTCTTCAAGGAGATGGAAGGCTTAACTTGGTCTAACCTCTAAGAATTAAAAAGCTTTGTTCCACAATATAGAACTTGGGAATTCACCTTCATATCTTGGGGGATAGTCTTCCTTGAGTGTTTCTGCAGTTGGGCATCCTTGGCAGCCAGGGTTGTATCTCAGGGAGCTGCTGTGAGGCTAAATGAGTTTGGGGTGGCATTCTCTCTTGCTGCCTGGCTTTCCCCTCCAAGTAAGGCATGAGACTCACTTGAATTCTTCCTACTCGAGAGGGAGAAGTTGTCTTTGGAGTGTTAAAAACCTTGTTTTGATTGAGCTTTGTCTTTTCATTCTTGTAGGGCCTGTCTTTGGGAGCAAGGACAACTTTGTAGGACTAGGAGTATTTGTTGACACCTATCCCAATGAGGAAAAACAGCAAGAGGTAAGAACAAGTGGCAGAGCATACAACTGATTTCACAATTCCTATTCCCTTGGAAAGTTGATGGAAAAAGGTTTGGGAAGGTGATTGAATAGACAGTAATTTACCTTATTTGCCTAGTCTGTTGAACTTTAGAAATTGTTTTTTTGTTTTTTGTAAAGGGGAAAGAATAGTGGTTATAGATGAGGGCTTTTTCTCTGGTATTAACTATTGTTCACATTTCATATATGAACTATTTTTCATAGTCCTGATTAACTATTATTCATATTTCTCTCACTAATTACTATGCTTCATACTTGTCTGTGTTTGTGTTCATGAGTGCATGCATGCACACATATATAAACTAATATGAATGATCCTTTTTCTTCTGCTGCTATCCTTATCTTCATTCCCTCAAAGCTAAGGAGCAACTGCTATCTTCTATAAGAAAGCCTACATAGGAAAATGGTTTTAGAACCCCAGCAATTCTCTGCCTTAGAATATGATCATGTTAGGAAATTGCTGTTCTTCAGGGTTCCTCAGCTCTCTTTAAATAAGCAGCAGAAAGTACAATTGTCCATGTCTGCTCTATGGGACTGACATTTGGGGCAAGAAAGATTTAGTGTAATTTGGTTACTTTTACTGATTGCATAAATAAGAAGATTGTATGAGAAGGAAGACAGAGATGGGAGTGAAGTAAAAGTTCATTGTAAAAGTTGGGAAGGAAGGCCTTAGTGGGTAAACTCACTCTGCTACATAAAAATGGGACTATCTCATGGTTTTAAGTTGTAGCCTCTTTGTGCTCTATTTCTGGCATCAGTGTGTCAAGTTATTTTATATGCCAAGGAGAGGGGTTGTTAGCCTTGAAAAAGCGTTCTAAGACATAGAGGTTCAATTGAATTCAATAAGTGTGATTTACTGATTATGTCCTGGTTTTGGAGATACAAAGACAAAATGAAATAAATCCCTGCCTGTTAGAAGCTTCATTTTATAAGTGTGTGTGTATATGCGTATATGTGTGTGAGTGTATGCACGCATGTGTGTGTTACATACATACAAATACACAATAATTTGAGGAGAAGAACAGGAACAACTTGAGAAAAGGCTTCCCTAGGAACTATTCTGAGTTGAACCTTGAGGAAGAAAAGGATTCTAACAAGTCAAAATAGGAAGAATGTGCATTTTGGGTATGGGGGGTAACCTGTATAAAGGTGCAGAGATGGGAGGTGCAATTTGTAGCTCAGGGAGTAGTAAGAAGTAGGTCATTTTCACTAGAATGGGGTGTGCAGGGAACAAGGTAAGTCTGCAGATGTTGATCCGAGCCAAACTGCCATTTCTTTAAAGACCGTGCTGAGTTCATGTGGAGTCACTGTAATTTTTTTCATGGTCGTCATCAGTATTTTCAATATCAAACAGGCCAGGAGGCACAAGTGGCTATTTCTTTCTTAAGCTTTTTTTTTTTTGGCCTTGGAATTGTTTTGTAACTACTCTCAGGTCCCTGTTCGGGGCTTCAGCTGTAGAGTGTCCCCCAACTTGGACTCTGGGGACCCTATTTTATTGCTTACCTCTTCCAGCTGTTTTCCTCCTCTCAGGCTTCGGTCGTCACCGGCATCAAGACTAGCTTGAAGAACTACCCCCCACAGAGCACCCAGCACACTGATGTAGTTTTCTTGAGGTCCTTTTATTGCAGCAAGCGCAGAAAAGGAGAGCTACATGCAAGCAGTTCCCCTTTTTATCCCCTAGCTTTTGATTCCCGCCTAAGAGTGCCATCATCGCCCGGTGAGCCACTCATGTACCGCCCCGAAGATAAGGAGACATCTCGCGTGATCATGCCTTCTTCATTGCCTACGTGACGTCCTCTGTTCAAGCCCAAAGGCTGACGAGGCACTCACGGCCATGGCTTAGAGACATGCACGGGCCTCTACCCCGTCCCCAGGCTGTCGTGGTGCACCCCCAGCGGCTGATGACGTCAAACACCCTTACACTTTTTCTTAATTTGGTTTTTACTTTTGCAGGGCAGCTCCTTCCTTGAGATTTTAAGGCTGCTTTTTTTAGACATACTGATGATTTGTGAAAAGTTCATAGGACTAGAGCTAGAAGGGACGTCAGACCCCTTAGTTAACAGATGAGGAAACTTAGGCCCAGGGAGTTTAAATGACTTGCCCAAGATCACACAAGTAATAATAACCAGAGAAGTGATTTGAAGGCATGCCTTTTGACTCTAGACCTTGTGTTTTTTCCACTGTATGTAACTTCCCTATGTTGAGAAGACAATTGCTATTTGAACTTAGATTTTATATCCATTCCTTGGAATACTGCTTATCAAACTGTTACGGTAACAGTTAACTGGTTAATTAGTTGGTTGTAAGGTATTAAGGCTACTTTGCCCCCTCCAAAACAAAACCAAAAACACCCTTTTGTGTTCTATTCATGGCATGATGTACATACCTGTAATCCACTGACACAAGCAGAAGATAGATGGGTACATATTGGACTTATTGTGATCCTGACTTTGCCAGACAGTAAAATGAGGCACAGAAAAATGGTGGTGGGAGGGAAGTACCCCATCACTGCCAGAGCCCAAGTCACTAATTGAGGCTCTTCTGTGAGAGAACATATGACTTCCCTTTCTTCCCTGTTCCCAGGAAATGTGGTATAGTGGAGGCAGGAGAGATCTGGGTTTGAATTCTGCCTCAGACACTTAATTATAATAGGTGACATTTATATAGTGCTTACTATGTGCTAGGCACTGTGCTAAACACATTACTCAACTGATCCTCACAACAAGCCTGGAAGGTAGGTGGTATTATTATCCCCATTTTGTGGATGAGGAAACGGAGGCAGCTAGAGGTTAAATGACTTGCCCAGATCACAGAGCTAGGAAATATCTGAGGCTGCATTTGAAATTCAGGTCTTTCTGATTCCTGGCCTGGCACTCTATCCACTGCACCTGCCTAGCTAGCATAGGTAGCTAGGGTGACCAGGGGCAACCCTAAAGTCCCTTCCAGGGCTAGATCTATGATGTTTTTATCTATTACCAAATCACAAGTATGTCTGAGAAAAGTAGATTCCCACCCGAAAGATAAAATGGGTATAATAAGAACTCCAACTCCCAGCATTGTGAGGATCAAATGAAATAATGTATGTAAGTCATTTTGCAAACTTTAAAATGCTACTCTGTAAATATCAACTATTTGTATTCTGATTTTGGAATTATAATACAAAGAAGATAATGCTGATCAAAAACTTATGAGAAAAATACATGAGAGGTGAGTACATGCCTGGAGTTTTAGGCATTTCTTTGGCATAGGGACACTCAGACTTTCATAGCTTCATTTCTCTATGAGAGAGAAGGATATCATTATTTTTTTTTTTTTGCGTTGAATGTGGTGCCTTTATTGATGGTGCACAATACAGGACTCTAGGTTTCTCCCCACTACTACCAGGGTGCTTTGGGACAAGGATGTAAATAGGATATGGAATTGCCAGTATGGGAATGTAGGTTAGGAATGTAGACTCCCAGTGGTAGATCTCTTTTTTTTTTGACTGAGAATGAAGGTTCATGGCTTTCTACTTTATTCCTTGGAGGCTATGCAGACCATGAGGTCTACTACACAGTTGCTATAACCATATTCATTGTCATACTAAGAAATGAACTTGACAGAATGGTTGTTGAGGACAACACCAGTGCCAGTATCAAAGGTAGAAGAGTGGGTGTTGCTGTTAAAGTCGAAGGATACAGTCTGGTCCTCTGTGTGCCCAAGATGCCCTTTAAGGGTCCTTCTGATGCTTGCTTCACCACTTTCTTAATATCATATTTGGCAGATCTTTCCAGGTGGCAGGTCAGATCCATAACAGATACATGGGGAGTAGTAATACAGGAGGCCATGCCTGTGAGCTTCCCATTCAGCTCAGTATGACCTTACGTACAGCCTTACAAGCACCAGTGGAAGCAGGGATGATATTTTGGGTAGTACCACTCCCTTCCTGCCACAGCTTACCAGAGGGGCCATCTACTGTCTTTTGGGTAAAAGTAATGGCATAGACTGTAGTCATGAGTCCTTCCACAATGCCAAAGTTGTCATGAATGACCTTGGCCAAGGGGGCCAAGCAGTTGGTAGTGCAGGAGGCATTACTGACAATCTTAAGGGAATTATCATGTTTCTCATGATTCACTTCCATCATGAACATTGGGGCATCAACAGAAGGGGCAGAGATGATGACCCACTTGGCTCCACCCTTCAAGCAAGTGAGCCCCAGTTTTTTCCATGGTGTAAAAGACTAGTGGACTCTACAACATACTTGGCTTCAGCATCTCCCCATTTAATATTGGTGGGATCCCCCCTGGAAGATGGTAATGGCTTTTCCATTGATTGCCAGCTTCCCATTCTTTTTTTTTTTTTTTTTAGTTTGCATCATTTATTTCCACAAGATTTTAAGTTACATATTTTCTCCCCTTCTTTCCCCTACCCACCACCCCAAAACAGCCATCCCAGTGTGTCCCCCCCCCAGTCTATTCTCTCCTATGTCACTTTTCGGTAGGGCAGGATGGATCTCCCAACCACAGTGC
>CM053585.1:180589712-180605960 GCA_028646515.1 Pseudochirops corinnae | reverse complement strand
AAAAAAAAAAAAAGAACTCCTGCACTACAATCATGGTGAATACCTTGTTGAAAAATACATGTCCTGACTGCACATGCATAGCATACAATTACTTGTCTTCTCAAGGAGGGGGCTGGTGGAAGGAGGGAGAGAATTTGGAACTAAAAATTTTTTTAAATGAATGTTAAAAATTGTTTAATATGTAATTGAGGGAAATAAAATAGTAACTTTTAAAAACAGAAAACAGAAAGATACATGTCCCTTTTTATCTGATGATGTTGGAACAAAGTTATCCCTAATGGTTGCATCTATCAAAGAAGCTTACATGATGTTATATACATGGGACACACATTGCTGGAGGAGTGTCTGTAAGGTTGCATTTTACTTTACAGAATGAGATGCCTTTAAAAAAAAATTAACAAATAATATGCAGAAGGATGTCCATTCTTTTCAGTCAACTACTATGTAACTGTGAAGATATGATCTGCTATAGAAAACAGTCTGCAAAAGCCTGCTTGCTGCTTTTTCATATTTTCTTCAAGGATACCTTCAATACATATGTAGATCATTCTCATGAGTATTTCTGTAAATATGACATGAGAAAGCAGGTATTTGGTTTGTGAGTTATTGACATCTTCTAAATACTTCTTCAATATGTGATTTTTTTCCCCAATCATTCTGTATCTTCTTTTCTTTTATGTATCTTATAAACCTGATACTTTGAAAATTGGGTTGCTTCAACCCAAAATGATTATTTTCTGACTCTATATGGTCTGTTCCAGCTGTTCTTCCTATCCTCATCTTTGGTGTCATTTCCATTTCCTCACATATTAAATAAGGACTGAAATAGTAGAATCTAAACATGGTAAAACCACTATCACTGATAATAGAAAACAGTTTGTTGGAGAAATTCTGGCACAAATTTCATTTCTTTATCTCCCTTCCAGTTTCATCTGGGATGATCTGGTTTAGATGGGCCACATGCCCAGCTTTCCACAGACCTGTTTTCCCCTCCTTTGCTCATCTCAATGATTTGTGATGATACTATGATTTTCCTTTATTCTCTTCCACAACATTTTATGGATGAGTTTAAATACTAAACGACTGATGCTACGACTGCGACATCTGTACTTGGCAAGGAGATCAACTGTGTTTATTAGTTGAAGTGATTTCTGGGTTTTTTTGGCATCCTCCTCATGGTAATTAGTAACGTGTAGAAAATGATGATAATTAAGATAACCTCTTTTTCAGCATCAAGTCTATTTTGAATAGGTTAGGTTGTAGCTATTTTATCACACATAATACCTTTTTTTCTCACCTTCAAAACATCTTCTGTTTTGGTGTTAACTTTTGACTTTTATTCCAATTAGTCAATCATCTGACTGTACACTAAGACATGATTTAGAAATAATACCTCAGTAACTACAGATATTTTGTCTATTAAAATATAGTCAATTTCTTTTTGGGGGAAGATGTTATTCGGTGCTCCCAATAATTAGCTTCTCGTTTCTGATTACCTATGAACCTTTGACTTTTTTATTTCTTAACACTGAACCATTTTAAAAAATTGTCACACTCTCCCTTATGCCTACTTTGCAATCAAATTAGTAAATACTATCATGTATGTTGAACTCTGAAGAACACTGTCAAGTTTATAGAATTTCTTTGCTTCTTCATTGTTTGGATCAAAAGTTAACAAACTACAGTTATCTCCACATTGGCCTTTTTTGGCTTATGTTAAAGAAAAGAACTGAAAGGCAAGACAACTAAATGTCTCCATGAAAAAATGTTTCTTGTCACTTTAGAGTATGCAATGAAACCAACTTTTTTGTGTGTGTGTCTTCAAACAGAGGCAGTCGATAACCCTGTGGACAGAAGTTAGGGCCTGAAGTCAGGAAGTCCTAAGTTCAAACTCAGCCTCAGACACTTATTAGCTGTGTGACCTTGGGCAAGTTACTTAACCTCTGCCTGCCTCAGTTTCCTCATCTGTAAAATGGGGATAATAAGAGTACCTACCTCCCAGGGTTATTGTGGTAATCAAATGACAGAATAATTGCAAAGTGCTTATCACAATGCCTAGCACATTGCAAATGTTACATAAATATTAGCTATCATAATTACTCAAAAAGTACCTGTTGGCCTTCTTTCCATTTAGATGCAAATTTCTTATGACTTCTGGTTCCACTTATTATGAAAATGTCAATTATAATATGGTTTGGTTCCTCCAATAACACACCAATTTGTTGATCACTGTCCAGTGATTTCATATTTAAAGCAGGAATGGTTAGTTTTTATATGATCATTTAAAAACTTGCCATCCTCTGTCCCCTTCTGTTTTTTTCTCTGCTATTATCACAGCTGGATAGGAGCTACAGAGGACTGAAGGCCATTTAAAAATTTTTCTTTGTTCCATGGGCTGCCATGATCAATATAATGTATTTACAATATTTACTAAGGCTAGTCTTCCCCAATCTGTTGTCAAAATCATACCTGAAAAATGGCAGCATAGAAGCAGTAAGGTTCTGCAGCTCCTACATAGCCACCTCAAATACCCCTAAAATATGACTCTAAACAAATTTTAGGGCTCCAAAACTCACAAAAATACAGAAAAACACATCTCCCGCTGAAGGCAGCTTAGCAAGAAGAGCTCATCACAGCACGCTGGGAGCTATAACCAGCTCAGCCTGAAACTGCGGCTTGGCCCTGGGGCGGCCAGGACGAGCTGCAGCTGGAGCCTTCAGGAGAGCGGATAAGTGGCAGCTGTGGCAGTCTCCAGAATTATCAAGCCATAAGAAACAAGGACAAAGTGAAAGGTCAGTGGAACTCAGCCAAATTTGAGGGAGAAAAGTGGTCAGGTTAAACTGCCTCCAGGGCAAGGAAGCGGAGCTCCCGGCCTGCAGACTGCAGGGAGGCCAAGCAATCATTCAGTGGCTAAGTGCTCTTGTGTTGAGCGGCGGCCTGGATCTGGATTGTGGTCTTGGGTGGTGGTCCTGGGGTGTGTTTTAAGTGAGCCAAAGCTGGTGGGGGCTGCTGCGGCCTCCTAATAGCCCTGGCAGCTGCGAAAACCCCAGTGATTTGGGACAGAGCTTTCCCCTCTGGAAGGAGAGTTCCACAAAGCTAAAAATTCAAGTAATTGACTAGCAACATGAGCAGGCAAAGAAAGCAAAGTAAGAACAGCAATCGAACTCTAGATTCCTTCTTGGGAGACAAAAAGGATCAAAGCATGAAACTGGAGAAAGACAACAAAATCATATCTGAAACTTTTCTGGGTTTGCAGAACTTTCCAAAACAACATGTACTCCAGTAACAGCAACACTGCATTGATGATCAACTGTGAAAGACTTAACTACTGATCAAGACAATGATCCACAAAAATTCTAAAGGACTCATGATGAAAAATGCTATCTATTTCTAGAGAGAGCACTGCTGTTCAACCTAAGTGCAGGATAAAGGATATTTTTTTCCCTCCTTTCTATTTCTGGAAATATGGCTAATGTAGAAATGTTTTGCATGACTTCATATGTATAATGAGTACTGTATTTTTGCCTTCTTAATGGATGGAAGGGAGAGAGGGAAAGAATTTGAAATTGAAAATAAAAATTAAAAATTAAAAAAAAAAAAGAACCTATGCTCCACAGACACAGCCTTTGACAACGCAGAATCACCCTCAAGTCTCTAACAGGCATCAAAGTAGGACCTTCTTGAAGGTTATAAGGAAGAGGAAGATGCGCATATAAAAAAAAATAAAACATGGAACTACGGACGAAATGAAGGAGGAGGAGGAAGAAGAAGAGGAGTTGGAGAAAATCACAGAAATAATGGGAGAACCAGGAAACTTTTGTACCATATAAATCAAAGGAAAAGATTTCAAGGAAAAGTCTATACTGAAAATGAATACAAACATTAGATTCTTCATTTAGCTACAAAAAAAAGAACACATGTAAAAAGCCTGAAAAAGATACTTTAATGAAAAATAACAGGTGAATAGCTGCAAGCACTGTAGAATAGTTAAGGAGGATGCATTGGCTGAGAAAAGAGCACTGAAATTGGCACAAAGGTCATCATCAGTCATCTTAAAGACAGTAGAATCAGTAGAATGGCAGAAACAAAAGCCAGACTAGACTTCAGAGGTTAAAATGAAAATGAATAGATAGCAAGCAGAGATAGAAAAGGTGGATATATTCAAAGAGTACCGAGAAAGAGAGGAAGGAGAGAATGAACATTAACTAGAATGGATAGTAAGATCAAGTGAGTCTTTTTCTGAGGAGACCTGAATACATATGAAGGCAAAAGAAAGAAAGCCTTTGAGGAAGAAGATATTAAAGAGATAGTTGTAGGAGAGAAAACTATGAAGGAATAGATTCAAAGTATAGATGGAGAAGTACATTTTAATACAGAAAGACAATTCTTTTTTATACAACCAACCTGATCTACCAAAATTCCTTTACCAGGAATAATGCAAACCAGATCAGGTTTCCAGAATGGACAACACTCATCCAAGACTTTAATGACCAGTTACCTAAAACTGAACTGGCCTCTGGATATAGTAAAGCAAGAGAGAGGAAGATACCTCTCTGTATTTGCCTTCCCAAATCATACACAAATTTGGACTACCCCCTTAGTAATCTCATTAAGTGATCTACTATGAATAACTCAGCTATTCTCAGTAATATGATCCAAGACAATTCTGAAGGACTTATGAAGAAAGGTTCTGAAAGGTATGAAGACAGATTCTCCAAAGACAGAAATGGCAGCACCTGAATGCGGATTGAAGATATTTCTTCTTCACTTTCTTTATTTTTCTTAGGTTTGTTTTTGTCTGTGTTTTCTTTCACAGCATGACTTAAAGGGGAATGTTTTGCATGACTACACGTGTATAACCTATGTCAAATTGCTTGCCTTCTCAATGAGGGGAGAGGGAGAATCTGGAACTCAAAATTTGAAAAAAACCACGTTAAAATTGTTTTTACATATAATTGAGGAAAAAAATAAAATATTAATTTTTTTAAAAAAAGAATCTCATCAAGGGCTGGGTATGCATATATGACCCAAATTTAGGTAGAAAAGAAAGCTTGTGATGTACCTGAGAGATCCCCAGTGACAGAAGAGGTGCCAAAGAAGTAGCCCCGAGGTAGGCGGACTCCAGGCACATCAATGCAGTCCCTCCATTCGTGTTTGCCATCAATGTCCAACATAATCTAGAAAAAGACAAAGGGATGAATTGAGGGCCCTGCTATGAAAAAAAAACATAGAAAAAGAAGAGATATAGCCCACACTTACTTTCTCCAAAGCCAACCTTTCAGAGACGGGGACTCACCGTCAGGCGCCTCTTGACATAGCGAATCACCAGGAAAGTATCATGGTTGAGATTTCGAACCATGGCTGTGCAGCCACCCAATTCTGTGGGCCTCCCATCCCGCTCATGGTCATAGCTGAGGGAGCCATTGCTCACCATGGCTGAGACATATGGGAACACCCGCTGGAGAAACAATGGAGGAAAGAAAAAACCAAGTTGGCAGAGATATTTAAGGAATACATGGAGGCATATGTGCACATAAACATTCCGTGCAATGGCAAACGCAGATACAAGCAGCAGGAGCCATACAACCTCAAAGCAAACAAGAGAAGGCATCATCATAATCAACTTCCCCATTCCCATGCTTAGGCAGCCAATCAAGGTACAAACTCCTACTCTGAGAGGGAAAGATCACCCAACTTCATGGCATGAACTTCAACTTGTCCCCAAAATGGGATGGATTTGAACTGGTGACAGAGAGGTCCAAATCCTCAATCCTACCAGGGTTCTCCATCAGAAAAACCACTTCAGCCAACATTGCTTTGAGTACTTTTCATGCTAACCTGGTGTGCCTTGTCTTTTTATTTGTATGGTTTGTCTTCCTGATTTGACTCTAAGCTCCTCAAGGGCAGGGATCATGCTTTATGTCTCTTGGCATCTCCAATCACAGCTACTAGAGTGGTAGGTATTCAAAAGTATCTGACAGTTGAGTGATAAATTATTCACGCAAAATCTTCTCATTTAAGATAATTCCTTCCAACTTTAATACTAGAGAATACTAAAGAAGTTCAGACTTAGAAATAGTTCTGCTACTGTTAGTGTTGCTGAGTTATTACCCAGTTTGACAATATCTTATTAATGAAAACCCTCTGTTTTTCAATCCCTTTTAAATCTTATTCATAAATAATTCTACCCACAAAATTCTCCCATAGAATGTTACACTGCCAGCCAGGTTCCTAGCAAATAAGGTATATTCACATCTATTCCACAGTCCCTGACCTGAAAAAAAGTTGAGAAGATGCTATTAGCTTAACACCTAAGTAATTCAACAAAGATTTCTATTAGCAATTCTTTGAATAGAGATGGCTGGATGTTCACTCCAGAACAAGGCAAGTCTGGAGAAGGAGAGAGACAGGGATGACGGGATGGTTACAGAAACATAAAACATGCTATATTTTGTCTGGGAAGCATCCCAGCTGGAGCTTGATGTCAAAAGTCAACATGCAGGTTTGTGCCTCAAAACAAGGCCAAGAATTAGTGGTATCTGAGGCACTAACACAAATTTGATACAATACCAAATGTTGAAGGGACATAAATGGGGATGAGGAATGGGAATGGTGTGTCAAGAATTGAGTACCTGCACTCCTGGAGAATATCTCCTCTTCTGGGCCTGGAGGGGTCCAGCAGTTATTACAAAAGAGAGGGCACAACAGGAGACAGGGTCAGAAAGAACTGGCCACTGAGTAAGCATGGCCAAGCTATGGAAGATGAGTATCCTAACCTCAGACCTTCCCACCTCCCCCCCAACAGGACTAAGGGATGTACCAAAACATGCCGGGAATACAGGAGAATCTAGTCCCCCCTCCTATCTTAGAGGATCAAAAAGTCTGAAGCCTTCTCTGAGACTGGAGTGCTTCCACATTAAAGGAAGGGGCTAAAGTTAGGTTGAATTCTTCTGACCCTGAAATGTTCTTTATTCTTTTCTTTGCCCTATTGTTTCAAACTCAGGATTCTAGCTCTTGTCTACAACACAAGAATTTCATAAGAGTTTTAAAAAAACCTGATGTCAACAAATTAAGACCAAAGTACTTTACCTGACTGAACCCCCTAATGGTTACACACCTATGATTTTCTGTCCCACACCACTTGCACAAGGTTGAAGCTCAAGTTGAGAAAGGCAGCACAGCAGATTAAAAAAACTATTAGTTACATAGCTTTAATTTATAAAAGCCATCACAATTTTGTAACTATTCATACAGAAGACACTGAACTAAAAACTCCGGCCTATTCCAATGGAAACCATGAGACTATGGGTAAAACTGGAAGTATATGGACAAGGGCAGGTCTGGATTACCTCAAGCTAGAGAATCTCATCATTATCTTATCCCCATAGCGTACAAAACCAGTTGGGAGTCTCCAATGACCCTGAGTCACACATTACTTATGTCCAAGGACAATAGGTGGGAGATCACACTAACCTTTACTGCTGGTAAAGCTGATCTCTGGCTCTGGAAAGTGGATTCTGTGATTATATGGTTGGGTCTAGTATACTCTAGCACTCTCATTACTTTATCTTAATCTTGTAATCATGTGGTTGGTATTAAGACTTCAAACACTACTCGATTCACTGAAACCTGCCAGGAGGTCTGACAAAAGGATTAAACCACTGAACCCCTACATGATACCATTGGGATTTGTTGCTCCATCCATCTTGATCTTAACTCTGTTAATAAGATATAGGGTCAAGCTGTATGTAAAGGTTCTCATGTCACTTAATCTGTGCAGATGGACAACTTGCCCTGAAAAGATTAGCTGAAGGGCAGATATCAAGCCTAAAGAGCTCAGAATCCCAACGAAGGGTGGTAAAGTATTTAAAAACTATAAAATGGAGATCTTCTCAGGTCATTTAAACATGACATATGTATCTATAGACCTGGACTCTTCTGCCTACTTTGACACAGATAGAACCTGCTGAGACTGCATCACTCCAAAAACTCTTTAAATAAAACTCGAAGGACCTCTGTACCATACACTGTAATTCAGAAAAAGTCCAGAGTGAGATACAGCAACTGGTACATAGACAGAAACATAAAAACAAATAAGGTCACACCTATGGAAGCACGAGCATTATTTCCCTAGAGACATAGTCCTTTTAAGCAGAGATAATGACAAAAAAGGATAAAAGTCTGAAAGGGGATACTGATGATAAAGAGTGAAAGGATCAAGAGAATCATGTAACTGAAATGCAACAGTATCACGTCTGTTGACAGGCACATATGAGTACATATAGGTAAACGGGTACACATTCATGTGTCTGTGCACATATGATTGAGAATAATGGATGTGTGTATATGTGTGTGAGTATATAGATATAACATGAGCACATATACAGGTACCTGTGGTCAGTTTTTCTTTTTATACAAAAAAATTATTAGTCACTGGAAAAATCAAAGAACAGAGTTTAAGTGCACAGCAACATGGAGTATGCACTTAATAAATGATTATTAATTTCTTGTATGAACTGAAAGTATTCCTAATTTAGGACACTGATAGTCTAAAGTTGCCCAGAACAAGTAAACTAGATTTATTAGAAGGCTTGCTTGCAAGGTGACTTTTTTGTTTTAAGTAGTTTCTAAAGAAATATCACCATCTTTCCCCATAAGCCCCCATATATGCTAAAGAGAGCATTTCTGGAAATCAGCAGTGCCTTTTTATAAGTGTAATAGAAATAATTCAGGTAAAAGCTAGTTAGCTGCATAGTTACAAATAGTGTTATATATGGGTACTAGTGGGTTAATTGTAATGCAACAATAAGAATCTTTTAGAGAAGAATTCCACAGCCTAGCAGGCCTAGATAATAGCTGGTAATGAATGTACCTATGATATATGACATTGATAATAACATGAAAATTAGAGGTAGTCTCAGTTTTATTATGGCACAATGGTAAAAAATGAATGATTTACATTTGACCATAACTCTAAAAAAAGTAAAAGCAATAGATTTGCTAAAGAAAATCATTATGATGGAATTCTTGACTCTGAATTCTTATGAAATGGAATGTAATGCCTATACATGTATAACCTATATCGAACTCCTTGCCTTCTCAATGGAGAGTGGAGTTTTGGGGAGGGAGGGAGGGAGAGAATTTCAAACTCAAAAGTTTTTAAAAAGAATGCTAAAAACTGTTTTTATATGTAATTGGGGAAAAATAAAACACTAAAAGTTTAAAAAAAAAAGGATGGAATGTACAGAATGTACAGATGGATGTACAGAAGAAAAAATTCATAAAGGAATTTTCTCATAGGTATGTCTCAGAGTAGGTGATTGTAACATAGCTAACAAAGGCACTCTGGTTTTAAAGCTTAGCAAAACTTTTTAAAATTTCAAACTAATGTAATTTAGTTTTTTTTTAATTTAGAAAAAAATTAAGGTACCAAAAATGAAGCTAAAAGGAGTAAACTCAAGGGACAGTAATATAACTGGGGCAAGTACTCTCTATTCAACACCCTGAAAGCAATTTGGCAAAAAATAGGTTCATACTGAACAATTTTTGCCATACCACAATAAGCTCAAAATAGATATATAACCTAAATATAAAAGGTCACATCATAAAAAAAAAAAAAGTAGAGAAGAATGAAAGGAAGGGAGAAATCCTTACTTATCAAGGGATACAGGTGATCATGAATTTTGATTACATGAAATTGAAAAGCTTTTCTGGGAACAAAGTCAATGTAGGTAAAACAGCAGAAGCAGTTAACTGGGGGAAAAAAATCTTTGCAACAAATATCCGATAAAGTTTTGATATCCCATATCTATATGGAAAATTGATTCAAATCTATAAGAAGAGAAGAATAAGAAGACGATACAGTGAGAAGTAACACAGCTCAGCTCTCTCACCCAAATACTCAAGCAATCATTAAGAAAGAACACCGGGGACCACTAGGTGGTGCCAGAGCATCAGCCCCGGAGTCATGAGGAACTGAGTTCAAATCCAACCTCAGACACTTAACACAAAAAACTAGCCTTGTGACCTCAGGCAAGTCACTTAACCCTAATTGCCCTGCCTTCCCCCTCCAAAAAAGAAAAAGGAAACAACAACAAAAAAAGAAAGAACACCAGATGGGTCACCTGTGTAACAAGAGGAGGATTGGACATTTTCTCTGATCCCCATGACCTCTCAAACTTCTCCAAAACAGAAATTATGCCTCCAAGATAAAGCAACTTCAGCTGTCTCCATGGTCTGGGACACCCAGAATCCAAAAGATAAAAACAAACAACCCGCCATGAACTTGTGCTCACCCAGCACCCTTCCTCCACCTTCCACGCTACCTGCAGGGAGGCTGCTCTAGCAGGCCCAAAGGCCTGACACAAGCGTACAACAAAACCCACCCACACACCTTGTCCTCCTGCCCCCTTCCGGAACAGCAGGGGTCCCAGATCCCTACGTTCAGGTCACACAGGACCAGCACCACAAAGCTCTCAACTGCCAGGACCTGGGGAATAAACAAACCTCCTTAGCAACAAGGTGGCAGCTCTCTGAACTGTTACGGCAGACAACCCCTACCACAGCACACAGAAGGCTTATTATGTAAGTTCAATTACAAATTCACTTGAAAATACAAAAGATCTAGAATGTCAAGGGAATGCTGAATGAAGTAGGGATGAAGAGGGAATAGCACTCCCAGATCTCAAACTATGACAAAGCAGCAGTCATCAAAACTGTCTGGTATTGATGGAAAATATAGAGACAGATCAATCAAACAGCTTAGACATGGGAGAATCAGAAACACCAGAACTCAATAATCTAATATTTGATAAAGCAGTAAATATAAATTACTGAGGAAAAAACTCCTTATTTGATAAAAACTGCTAGGAAAAAAAAAGGAAAGCAGGCTGGCAGAAAATGTGTGTATATCACACATCACAATACATTATAAAAAGAAACATGACCTTAATATTAAAGATCATACTATAAAAAAATTAGAACAGATCATATACCTCTCAGAGCTATGGACAGAAGATGTATTCTTTTTTTTTTTTTTGGAGGGGGGAAGAGGGGCAATTGGGGTTAAGTGACTTGCCCAAGGTCACACAGCTAGTGTTAAGTGTCTGAGGCAAGATTTGAACTCGGGTCCTCCTGACTCCAGGGCCAGTGCTCTGTTCAATGTGCCACCTAGACGCCCCATAGGACATGTATTCTTAACCAAACAAGAGACAGACGCAATTACAAAAGATAAAATAGTTAACTTTGATTACTTGAAACAGAAAAGTTTCTACACAGACAAGATTAATGCACTTACAATAAGAAGGAAAGTGGTTAAATGGGGAAAAATCTTTGTATTAAATTTCTCTGATAAGAGTTTGGTATCCAAGATATAACAAGATATAGTAGATAAACATAAGACTAAGAGCCATTCCTCAAGAGATAAGTGGCCAAAGGATATGAAGAAATAGTTCTCAAAAGAATAGTGAAGTATTCACAACCACATGAAAGAATGCTCCAGATCACTAGCAACAGATAAATGCACAATACTGAGGTTTTACCTCACAGGCTGCAAATTGGCAAAAAATGGTCAAAAAAGGGCAACAGTCAATGCTGCAGGGGTTGTGGGAAGACAGGTACCCTCTGTTAATGGAGCTTTAAAATAGTACAACCACTTTAAAAAACAATTTGGAATTATACAAATAAAGCAACCAAAAAGTCTATGCCTTTTAAACCATAGACTCCATTACTGGGCTTATACCCTAAGAAAGCCATTGATATGAAAATAAGTCTCCATAAAACTCCAAAATATTTGTAGCAGCACTTTTTGTGATAGCTAAAAAAATTTTTTAAATACCCATCAATTGTGGAATGGCTAAACAAATTGCAGTAGATAAATTTACAATGGAATATTACAGTGCTGCAAGACATGATGTGTATGATGAATACTGAGAAGCATGAAAAAATCTATATGAAATGGCACAGAGTGAAGTTAAGCAGAGCAAAATTACACACAACACTAAAAAAATAAAAAGTAAATATAACAAAATTGTAAGGTTCAAGCAGGACTCAAATGGAGAGAAATGAGAGGATACTTCCAAACCTACCCTTCCATGGAGGTAGGAGGTCAATAGATATTATACATGTACATATTTTCAGACTTTTTCAATGTATGAATCAGTTGTACTGGTTTTTTTCTCTTTCTAAAAAATACTATTTCTTATATGGGATGGCTATGAGGGGGGAAAAGGAAGGATACTTGGGGTAACTATGATGATATAAGAAAAAAAGATATCAATACAGACTTATTTAAGAAAAAAAAATAACACCGAATTGAAAGGTAATAGAGAGATCAAATTTTAAAATTATAATGGGTGCCTTTTTCTAGCCAAGGTTAACACAGACCACTACTGGAGAAGGAATGCAGGCAAGAAGGCCCAAAGCCTTCCACCAAGGAAGGAGGGCTGGACCCTACAACTGTATACTTGGGGCAGCAAGCACTCCATTCTGCAGCTGAAGCGCTGCAGAGATCAGACCCTGGATGCCTGAGTAGGGAGCACCCTGGACCCAGGGGTAGCCTGCTGTGGTCACTCTGGTCCTTCAATACACAGAGTATTCCAGATAAGGATCACAGATCAGAGAGGAGGCCTACAACCCTGTCACTGTAACCCAATCAATAGTACCTTCAAGCAACCTAATAAGGTCACAGGAGTAATAAATCATAGAGCCAAGATTCAAAGTCAAGTCTTCTGACTCCAAACCTAGATTTCTTTCCACTGCACCATGCTACCTTAATCACTAGGCCTGTATCATTAAAGAAATCTGCTCCCATTCTAGAAGTATGTTTTTATGAGGTTTATATTTTTAATTTCTTAATGTGTACATACTGCTAGGTTTCAATTTGTCTGACACTGTGGGAGACAGAAGCCCATGAAATTTGGCAAGACTGAATTCAACCATACAACTATTTATTAAGTACCTATGATGTGCAAGGTATTGTGCCAGTTCAGGGGATACAAAAACAAAAATGAAACAGTCCCTGTCCTCAAAGAGCTTATAAATTCTATTAGGGAGAATACATAATTTACACAAGTATGTAACTATGAAGTTTATAAAAGGTGATACACAATAATTTCAAGAAGAAAGGAATGATAATAACTCAGGAATCAAGAAAGGCCTTATGGGGAAAAGGCTCTACATGTGCAAATATATTTCTAGCAGCTCTTGTCATGGTGGCAAAATATTGGAAATTGAGGTGATGCTCATCAATTGAAAAATGGCTGAACAAGCTGTGGTATATGAATGTAATGGAATACTATTGTGCAATAAGAAATGATGAGCAGCAGATTTCAGAAAAACCTGAAAAGACTTGTTATGAACTGATGGAAAATGAAATGAGCAGAACAAGGAAAACACTGTACACAGTATCAGCAACACTGCATGATGATCAACTATGAATGACTTAATTCTTCTCAGTAATACAATGATTCAAGATAAGTACAAAGGATTCACAAAAGAAAATGTTATGTACATCCAGATAAAAAAGTGATGGACCCTGAATGCAGAAAGAAGAATACTTTTTTTACTTCCTTTTTTTTCATATTTTTTCCTTTTGATCTGTTTCATTTTTCATAACTGTGACTAATATAAAAATGTCTTACATAATTGCACATATATAACATATATCAAATTGCCTGCCACTTTAGGAAAAGAGGAGGGGAAGGAGGGAGAAAAATTTGGAACTCAAAATCTTGTAAAAAATGAATACTAAAAATTGTCTTGACATATAACTGGGGAAAAAAAAAATACTACTAAAAAAAAAAAGAGAGAGGTCTTATGCAGAAGCTAGCACCTGGGCTGTGTTTTGTAAGATAACTGGGGTTTCTACAGTCTAGATGTGAGTGGGGAGGGTATTCCAAATATGCACGGGATCACTTATGAAAATTCTGAGGCAGCAGATGGAATGTCATCTACAACGAGATTAGCTTAATAAAACCATTTACAGGCAGACTAGTAAACCCTGAAAAGAAAATGCTTTAAAGGGGGATAATATGAAACAATATCATAAATGTGGTGGAAGCCATATTGTATAGGGCTTAAATGCCAGACTGAAGGTTTTATATTTTATTTTAGAATAGGAAGCTAATGAAAATTTTTTTGTAACAGACTCAGATCCATGTTTTAGAAATATCAATTTGGAAGTTGTGTGAAGGATGGATTAGAGAGGGAGAAACTGGAGGCAAGGAGATCAATTAGGAGGCTAATGTCCAATCAGGAGAGGATAAGTTTTTGAATGAGGGGAATGAATGGGGGAAAAAATGGATAGACATTATCTTAGCAGGCTCAGTCTTGAATGTGGTGATCAGAAGCAGAGTAGGCAGAAGTAAATAGTTGTGTGAACTATTCATCACATGGCTTAGGATGGCCTGTGTTTTATAGGTTTCAAACCCACAACCAGCCTTAACTACAACCTGTTAAGTCTGATACCTGTCAGGGCTGGCATGGGGGCAGAAAAAAAAGAAAGACTATAAGTAAGTTGGTTCCTTATACTGCTGAAAACCACCATACATTTGGACTGACCTTCAGAGAAATACAGGATGAGTTTGAATACTAGTATCAGCAAATATTATGCTCAATAAAATCAAAGGATATCATATAATATGGGAGTTTAGGTTATAATCACCAAAATCAAAAAGCCTGAGTAGAAATATGTCCTAAAACATAAAATGCCAAGATCTGTGATATTTCTACTCAAATCATAAAATTCCAGGATCCAGCTATAAATAAATTCTGGCTACAAGACTTAAACATAAAGGGTGACATCATAAACATATCAGAGGAACAAGGAAGAAAAACTACCTTTCAGATTTATAGATATGGGAAAAGTCCATGACCAAACAAGAGATAAAGAATTAGAGAAGACAAAATGAATAATTTTGATTATAGAAAAAGGTTTTGCACAAACAAAACAAAAGCAGCTAAAATTAAAAGGAAAACAGGTAACTGGGGGAAAAATCTTTGGAGGATATTTTCTCTAATAAAGGTCTTACATCTAAGAAACTGACTGAAATTTTAAGAATAGCCCTTCCCTAACAGATAAATTGACAAATATGAACAGGCAGCTTTATTCAACGGAAAAAATTTCTTCAAAGGAAGATATCTAAGCTATCAAAAGCCATGTGAAAAAATGCTGCAGGGGTGGAGCCAAGATGGCAGCGTAGGAGCAGCAAGGTATGATAGCTCCCACACAGCCACCTCAAAATACCCATAAAATATGACTCTAAACAAATTTTAGAGCTCTAAAACACACACAGATATACTTCCTGCTGAAGGCAGCTCAGCTAGGAGGGACCATCTCAGCACTGGGAGCCAAAACCAGCCCAGCCTGACACCATGGCTTTGCCCCAGGGTTGGTTGGACGAGCCAAGCCCAGCCGCAGCTGGAGCTTCAGGAGAGTGGATCAGGGGCAGCTGTGGCAGTTTCCAGAATTATCAAGCCATAAGAAAAACGGACTAAATGAAAGGTCAGTGGAACTTGGCTAAAATTGGGGGAGAAAAGTGGGTCCGGCCAAACTGCCTCCAGGGCAAAGAAGTGGCAGAAGTGGCAGCTGCCTCCACATTGCTGCTTCAGACTGCAGGGGGCCCAAGTGATTGTTCAGAGGCCAAGTGCTCTTGCGTTGAGTAGCCTGGATCCAGATCCTGGTCTTGGGTGGTGGTCCTGGGGTGTGTTTTCAGTGAGCCAAAGCTGGTTGGGGCTGCAGCAGCCTCCTAAAAGCACCGGCAGCTGGCAAAACCCCAGCGATTTGGGACAGACCTTTCCCCTATGGAAGCAGAGTTCCACAGAGCTAAAAAATCATTGACTGGCCAACCATGACCAGGAAAAGGAAGCAAAGTAAGAACAACAACCAAACTCTAGATTCCTTCTTTGGGGACAAGAAGGATCAAAGCAAGGAACGGGAGAAAGACAACACAGTCAGAACTCCCGAACCAAAAGCTTCCAAGAAACATGAAGACTGCCTAAAAGCTAGAGACCAGCTTAAGAAGGATTTTGAAAACCAGATGAGAGAAGTGGAGGAAAAATTGGGAAGAGAAATAAGAATGATGCAAGAAAATCATGAAAAGAGAGTCAACAACCTGACTGAAGAAATTAACACCTTAAAAAATAGATTAACTCAAATGGCAAAAGAGGCCCAAAAAGCCAATGAGGAGAAGACTGCCTTAAAAAGTCGACTTTGCCACATGGAAAAAGAATCTCAAAAGCTTTCTGAAG
>CM053585.1:180569910-180589212 GCA_028646515.1 Pseudochirops corinnae | reverse complement strand
CCTAGATCATGCACCCATTTAGACTTGACTTTGGTGTATGGCGTTAGATGATGGTCTATACCTAGTTTCTGCCATACTATGTTCCAATTTTCCCAGCAATTTTTGTCAAATAATGAGTTCTTATCCCAGAAACTGGGGTCTTTGGGCATATCAAATAGTGTATTACTATAATCATTGATGATTGAGTCTTTTGTACCCAATCTATTCCATTGATCCACTACTCTATCCCTTACCCAGTACCAAGCAGTTTTGATGACTGCTGCTTTGTAATACAGATTAAAATCTGGTAAGGCTAGGCCACCTTCTCTAGCATTTTTTTTCATTAATAGTGCAGGAGTTCTTAAGCTTTTTTTTTTGTTATGGACCTCTTTTGCAGAAAGGTCTTTAAAGCCATAAAATAAAATATATTAGAATTATAAAGGAAATGGATTATTAAAATGTAGTTATTAATTTTTTTAAGTGAAGTTCAAATTCACAGATCCCTAGTTAAGAACCCTTATTATAGAGCAGTGGTCTCAAACTTTATAATAGAGACACATCTCTGTGGCTAGCAATTGACTTAGTAAAACCACAAAGTAGCATTATCTATGTTGTACTGTATTTTTATTTATTTTCTTATATTTGTAACATTTTAATCTGGTTCAGCTGCACTGCCTCAGATTGACATATCTCTCGTGGAGGATAGCTTTAGAAACCCCAGTTTCCTTACATAGCACGGCTAAGATACTACCTTCTGCATAGGGCCTTTTTTTTTTTAAATAGTATTTTAAATCCCAGAAAACCATAGGGCTTTCTTGCTGAGATTCTTGGCCACTCAAAAGAGAATGATCTAACAGTCCACATAGAAAACTAAATGGATTAAAAAGTTGCCTATTTTCTGGAATATGAGATATAATTGGATAGGCAGTCCATTGAGTTATTAGTATAAATATATTTTGGATAAGCCTGTAAATGAACAGTGAACACTTTTAGAATATCACACACTTTCAACACTTATGCTTTGATTTGTTCCTTCTTATGTTAGCTTCTTCCCAACTTGATTATAAGCTCCTTAAGGGTAGAATCTTAGAATTTTTGATTTGGAAGGCCCTTAGTGTCCAATCCATACATGAAAAGGAGTATCTCCTATAACATACCTGACAAGTGGTCATGAAGCTTTTACTTGATGCCCTCTATTGAGACAGGCAACTACCTCCCAGGCAGTTCACTTTTGTATAGCTCTTATTGTTAGGAGTTTTTCTTCATAGTAAATCTACCTACTTCTTTATCACTTCTATACATAGTTGCCTGCTGGGGCCATGCTGAACAAGACTAATTCTTCTTCCTCATTACAGCCTTTCAGATACTTGGAGACAATGATCATGTTCTTCTTGAGTCTTCTATTTTCTGACTAAACATCTTTCACCAGATTCTCTTGACATGGACTTGAGGTCTTTCTCTATTCTGACTGCCCTCCTCTGAATTCTCTCCTGCTTACTGGAATCCTTCTTGAACATGGCAAAAGCCAGTAATCAGTTCAACATTTTCAAGCTCCTCTTGTGTGCCTGGCATTGTGCTATACTGTGGAGGTGCAAAGACAAAAAGTGAAACAGTTCTTGCTCTTAAAGAGCTTATATTCTAGTGAGGGGGAAAGTGTGTGTGTGTGTGTGTGTGTATGTTTTCAGAATAAAAGAATTTAGAATAAAAAGGTAGTAAGAGAGAGCAATAGTAATTGGCAGGATGGATCACCTGACTCTTGAAGGAAGTGATGGGATTTCATAAGGCAGAAATGAGAAGGGAGACTATTCCTAGCATGAGGAACAACTGATACAAAGGCAGGGGTTGCAGTGCTTGATGCGAGGAACAGGGAAGACCAGTTTGACTGGACCGTAGAGAAATAAAGGGAGAGAGTAATGCATTAGGATCCTATAGAGATTAAATTAGGGCTAGGTTCTGAATGGTTTTAAAAGCCAGAGGAGTCTTTCTTATTCTACTTTAATGCTTAGTTGATTATTATTAAGTTTATGGCTAGCTGAGAGCCTTGGGTTGATGCTGTGGAGTGTTGATTGAATTAGCCCTTAGTCCAATCTCAGTTCAGCACAGTAAAGTCCAGTACTTTCTGGGCCACTCCTCTGATAAGTTTTTTAGACTGTGTCTGACTCAGGCTACATATTCATATGTTCTAGGAGTATTCTAGAACAGTAGACTCTCCCTGGATCTCTTCCAGTTTAAACCTTTTACTCACTCTTGGCATCTCATTGGCTAGGGGTGCTCAAACACAATAGTGTTTGAGGTCTAGTTTCTCTCTCAGTTCTGAACCCTTTAGTTTTGAATCTAGGACGCTGTTTGTTAAGATACCTGTGTAGCTCGAGTTAATGTTGCAGTCTTACTGGTGATTCCGTTCTCTTTTAGTACATAGGTCTTTTAGTCTCAATACACTTTACCTGGCCTTGCCTATATAGGTTAATAACCAGATGCTGTTCCTTGTTGGTAAAAATATCAGAGTAGAAGTTTTCTATTTTTTTTATCCTAATGAGGCCTTGTCCTAAGTTTGACAGTGAGAGTGATCTTGTTGAATTGGTTTTTACTTAATCCCTCATCATATTGCTACCTGGAGAAGTACCTATTTCTAAAAGCAACTAGAAAGGATGAACTGTAAGGCTTCTTACTCAGTTGTACCAGCTTTTGGTGTCAGAATTCTTTTAGGAGCATTTTCCTAGGTATTATTTTTATTTTCTAATTTTTCTCCTCTCATTGGAAAAAAGAAAGATAAAGCCATTGTAACAAATACACATAGTAGTAGATTTTTATGTTGGTCATGTCTAAAAATGTATGTTTCATCTTGTACTTTAAGTACAACTTTATCATTGTTTTTCTGGAATTGTAGTTGGTCATTGCATCATTGATCAGAGTTCTTAAGTCTGTCAACGTTTGTCTTTACATTGTTGTTATTCTTGTTCTGAATACTTCTCTTTGCATCAGTTCCTAGAATCTTTCCAGGGTTCTCTGAAATAGGCCCTTTCAATATTTTCATATGGCACAGTAGAATTTCATTAGATTCCTATCCCATAATTTGTTCAGTCATTTTTCAGTAGGTGGGTAATCTCCTAGTTTCTAGTTCTTTGCCTCTATAAAAAAGAGCTTCTATAAATAGTTTTATACATATATGTCCTTTTCCGTGATCTCTGGGTTACAGACCTAGTAGTGGTATTGCTGGGTCACTGATGCACATTATGTGACTTTTTGGAAATGACTTTCTAAAATAGCTGGACCAGTTTGCATCTCTACCAGCAGTTCATTAAAGTATGTGTTTTTCCACAGCCCCTCCAGCATTTGTCATTTTCTATTTCTTCATCTTTGTTAATTGAATGAATGTGAGGTAGAACCTCAGAATTGCTTTTAATTTGCATTTTACGAATAATTAGTGGAGTGTTTTTTCATATTTCATTTGGAGCATTTATTTTATTTCATTAGATTTCTTCCTTTGAAAATTACCTATTAATATCCTTTGTCCATTTATATATTTGGAGAATGGTTCTTGATCTTGAATATGAGACCTTTATCAGAGAATCATCTTATAATTTTTTCCCTGCTACTTATTTCCCTTCTTATTTTTGCTGCATTTTCCATTTTATTTTCTGTGAGCCTTTCTATGGCCTTGTTTATTTATGAATTATTTCCCTATCCTAATATCCAAAGAATAATTTCTCTTTTAAAAAATTTATTTACTTTTAGGTTACAACATTTAGTTCCACAAGTTTTTGAGTTCTTAATTTTCTTCCCTTCTCTCTCCTCCCTCTTCTACCTTCATGGCAGCATGCAGTCTGATATAGGTTCTACATATACCTTCACATTAAACATTAATTAAATTGTAAAGAAGAATTATAACCAATGAAATGGACAACAAGGAAGAAACAAAACAAAACAAAAAAGAGAGCAAGTAGTTTGCATTCTGCAAAGCAAGTCTGCATTCAGACTCTGTAATTCTTTCTCTGGATGTGGGTAGTCTTTTCCATCATGAGTCCTTTGGAGTCGTCTTATACCCTTGCATCACTGAGAAGAACTCAGTCTATCAAAGTTAATCATCACAGATATGACGTGTCTGTAATTGTGTGGAAAGTTCTCCTGGTTCTGCTCCCCTCACTCAGCATCAGTTTATATAAGACTCTCCAGGTTATTATGAAGTCTGTCTGCTCCTCATTTCTTATAGCACAATAGTATTTCATTACATTCATATACCACAACTTATTTAGTCATTCCCCAATTGAAGGGTATATCCCCTTAATTTCCAATTCTTTGCCACCACAAAAAAAGCTGCTATAAATATTTTTGCACATACGAGTCCTTTTCCCATTCCTATGATGTCAAAGAGTAATTTTTTTCTTGCTCTTGATAATGCTCTTTTAAGTATAGGTCATATAGCCATTTGGAAGTTATTAAAGGTATCGATATAAATCTAATATCTGCCAGATTGCTTTCTAGTTTCCCCAGCAGTTTTTGTCCAATAGTGAGTCCTTACCCAGTAGCTGGAATCTTTGAATTTATTGGACACTGAGCTATGAGGTTTGTTTACTTCTTGCATGTTGTGGACCTAATCTGTTCCATTGATTGGCTTCTCTAGTTTTAAACCAGTATCAAATAATTTTGATGGTTAAATGTGTTTAGTGTTGTTTGACATCTGGTAGTCTAGTTTTTTCATACTGTTTTGCAGTCTAGAGTTTTAGCTCTAACAGATCAAGGGGGTTGTCTTCATTGATGAGATATTGTCCAGATGGGCATTTACTGAAGCCTCTTCCAGCCATAACAACAGTGGGAGTCAGCTCAGTTATTGATATGTCAGGAATTCCAGTCTCCAGTTTATTCATATTCTCTCTTTGGTGGATTTTAATGGGCTCCATCCTACTATTATGGGGCCACAAGAAGGTTGTCACATTCTACAAGGGTTGTCTCTCCAAAGGCAACATTACCTTTTAACTATTCCATTAAAGACTTACTTAGCAGCAGGCCTTTTAAAGCATGCCTTGTTTTGGAAAATCATTTTTTTTGTGTGTGTCTTCTTTCTTTTGTCTTCCTTGAAATGACCTGGATCATCTTGTTCTTCCTTCACTAGATAACCATGATATCATCTCCCTGAAACTTTTTGAGCTGACAGTAGAACGAACTCCAGAAGAGGAAAAGCTGCACCGAGATGTATTTCTGCCCTCAGTGGACAATATGAAGCTGCCTGAGGGTAAGGAAATGAGGAAAATTGTCATGTTGTGGGAGAAGAGCAGTTAAAATACATGGGAATCTGAAGATGGGAGGGCTCAGGTTCTTTCCCAACTCAGCAGCACCTGCAGGCTTTCAGCTTTTCTCCTTTCTGCAATTGGAATTCCAAGACTGGTTTCCTTCTAAGAAAATTTCAGTACTTCATAAGCACTCTAGTTCATCTTTATGGTACCACTCTAGGCAGTAGAGAGGGGGCTAGGGTGGTTATCTTTGTTCCCAGGAGGGGAAATGAAGGTGCCTAGAAGAGAACCTGGACCTTGGATTCTTAGGACAAACTCAGAGAGGAGAGTAATAGCTCATTGCCCTTACTGCTACTTGGCAGAGTTGTCCCCACTATATTGTTTCTGACTGAGTTCTCTCTTATTGTGATTCCTCAGTGACACTCCCAATGGAGCCCTTAAGTGGCCTGGCCCTCTTCCTTATTGTCTTCTTCTCTCTGGTGGCTGCTGTGTTTGCTCTTGTCATCGGCATCATTGTCTACAACAAATGGCAGGACCAGAGTCGAAAGCGTTTCTACTGAGCTCTCGTGGCTGCCACCACTGTGGCTATAACCTTTAGGCACTGGGTGAGAAGCACTGACCCCAACATGCAGCCCACCAGGAGGACTCCTCCCGTCTCAGACATCAGAGCCCTTGACTTTGTTTTGTAACTGGAGCTTCAAACCCAGGGACACTGCCTCTCATACCCATAGGAATCTATGGGAACATCTAATTCTGAGACAGGAACCCCATTCATAATGGGGACTGCTGCTGTGATGTGCCTTTCCCTGAGATCCTACCAGCTGGGAGCCGAGAAGGGTGGGGAGAATGTACTCTTTGGGGTTTTTTGTGAAATCAAAATCACAGGCCAAAATTTTATAGCACAGGACACCTTGAAGGCCAAAGCAAAAGGGGAGTTGTACTGCAGTTTCTAAACCCCCAGGCACTGAGATTTCTTCCTAGAAATCAGTAACTCTTTGGTACTTCCAGCCATTCATTCACTGATCTTTATTATGTCTTAGACTTTTTTGCAGTAAGGTTTTCCTAGAAATAAATGATTCTTCCCCTGTCCCTCCCTTCTCCTCCCCATGTCCCCTCTCTCCTTCCTCTGAAGTTCTTTCCCAGCTAGAAGCAGACTGCATTGCCTCACCTGTATGGATGGCTGGAAGTCTGGAGCTGCAAGAAAGCACGACTTTTCATTGATGTTTCCTTAAGGATCAGAAGGTTGAGCACATTCTCTCCCTTTGTTTCAGTGCAGCTTTACCTCAATCTTCTATCCCCTATTCTGTGATTATGGGTCTCTTGACTTTACTTGATGGTCTGGCAGTGAGCCTCCCAGCCATTGACTTGTAATACCTTGAATGTTTTTGTTGGGGAATGGTTGTTGTGTAAACGAACTGCCTAGAATTCAGGATACTTTTTCCCTAAGAGTATAAAAGGGCCCAGCAGCTCCTCTTAGTCTCTCCTGACACTTGCTCTGGGACTTGCCAGAGCTGCTGAGTTGCATGTTTTGGGTTTGTGGTGATTCCTTGGATCTTGCCCAGGCTCAGTCTATCTTTATGAAAGATTATTTGGCCTCATTATTGGGAGAAACAAAAGCTGCTCCTAGAAATATTGAGCCCCTTCCATCTCTCCTGAGAGGAGGGTTCAGGAGAAATGCTCTGTAAACCTTTCCCTGCTCTCTTATCTGCTAGGGAGTCATTTGCCTCCTTGTCATTGACATGACCCATTTGGTTAGTAGCCCAAAGTCTAATCTAAAAAGAGACTGAAGTCTTCATGCTGTTTCTATATATGTCTATCACAAAGGAAATTCTAAGAGTGATCAACAGGGATAAAGAATAAGATGGTACCTTAGTGCCTTTCCACTTGGGGTTGGGTCTTGGGGGAAGTTTGAGCCTGAGACCAAACGTGTCCCATATAGAAGTAATCTCAGGACAGGAAAGGGCCTGGGATTCATCTGCAAGTCCTGGCCCCTTTTTTGCTTGGAGTTTCCTAGTAGCCCTGGTGGCAAGTGAAGCCACCATCCTACAATTTGAGAGCAGAGGCCTATTAATAAAACCTCAGGTGGGACTGAATCTGAAGTTTGGCCGCATGTACTGGTTCTCTTCCTGCCTGGGAGTAGTTTGTTTATGCAGCTTTTTAAGCATCTTTGGTTTCAGCTCCCACTTGTCCTGGTGTCTTCCAGGTTGGGCATGCCTGGTATGAAGGGTTAGCCTTAGCTGGTTTGGAGGTTTCTCATGTCAGTAATCCATAGTAACCCTGTATGCCTGAACTGTTGTCCTGTTGGGTTACAGATGGAACTCTTGCAGTGGAAAGCTATTTGCTCAAAGTTATTGGTTCTCTCCTGTAGCAGAAACCTTATACTGCTCAAAAGCTTTCCTTTCCTACCCCATGGGGGTTAGAGTCCAAATTGTAGCCCAGAGTTTTAATTACACATGACCTTTAAGAAGGTAGAGTTTGACTGGATGTTATAAGCTGGGAAACCAAGTGCCCAGTTTACCATTTTGTGTTACTTTTTAGCCTGATTGGAGGTTTGAGGAGGGAGGCACATGTGGCAAAGCAGAGATGTGGGTTGTTTTGAATTGGAATACTGTCTAAGGCAGAGGCCTTTGTCTGTGCTCATGTGCACCAGGAGTGGGCTTCCTGTAGGCTCAGCTTCTTTGTTAGCTGGGGAATTAAGCAGCGCTCTGTGGAGTGGAAGTTTAATGAGGCATCAGTAACAGCTCTGGTGTGCCTATTCTGAGTACTCGGGCCTTTCTTCTTTCCCAAAAGCAGACTTGAACCCTTCAGATTCTGTCAAGAGTAAGAGTTACAGGCACAAAGAATGCCAGTGGCCACTCTTCTTTACCTGACATTTGCTACTTTGTCACTCCCCTTACCATCAAACAATTTGAATTTATAATGAAACCCTCTGGCAGCAGACATTTTTATTTGGATGGGAATTTCCTCTTCATTCTTCCCACAGCTCTGTCCTACTTAAGGGAGTTTGTTTCTTGACCAAAGTGGCCAGTTATGGACTACTTGAGCTATTTGCCCTCCATTTTTGAGTCTATGGCCCATAAGTGGTGACAGAGGAAAATTTCTGATTTTGATTTTCTTTTTAATAACCCTAGAAACCTCAAGGCTTCAAAACAATGAGAGCAGTAAAGATTTGATGATAGGAGGGATGTAGACTAGAAAGTCCCACAGGGTCAGAAAAAATATCCAAGTCGTTGGTGGATTTTTTGTGGTTAGCTTGTCTTTGTAGTCTGAGAATAAGTAGAAGAGCTTCTGGGGGTGGTTGTTGGTGTACCTTTGAGACTTCCAACAAGATCTTCAGGTAGAGGTCCAATTATCCGAAACTCAGGTTTGATCCACTTCATAGCTAAATATCTCTGGAAAGAATGGAGACAGGGTCAGATTATAATGCCCTGTGGGCTGCCTCCCTCTGGAAGGCAGTCACTCAGGGATTGTTCCTGTGGAGCCATTATAGATGGAAGATTAAGACCCTATAATTTTGTTTCTCCCTCCCTGCCTCCCTGTTTCCCATCACTTACAGGAGTAGAATAGATAAAAACTAGAGCCAAGAGCAAAATGCTCATTATTACAACGGTGAATGTGAATCTCCGGCGGTAGCGGTGCCAAACGATGTGGCGTATACCGAGCCAAGGTGATAGGAACCAAAGGAATGAGCTTTCTGGTCGTCTGTCTCCCAATTCAGGAAATATATAATCAGCCAGGGGTGGGGGTGAGGGAGAAAAGGGAAAAAGAAATTTCAGGTAGAAGAAACCTAGAGTAAAGAGGTTTTTTAAAGCACAAAATAATTGTCTCTGTCCTTGGTGTTAACTGGCCAGGCTATTACGTGATGAGAAAAAGCTCTATCTTTTTCCCCTGTAGGCCTGCCAGGACTCCCAATGGTATTAGATTTTTAGCTATTTGTTCAAGGATGAAGAGAGCAAAGGTATTTGGAAGCTTTTGCCTTTTCTTTGTGTGATCCTTACATGGGTGGATGAAGTGTAGGGTATTGATTGGGTTCAGAGCGGCCTCTCCCAGCTGGTCTTTCTTCAGCCTCTTTCTTCGTCAGCACCTCCAGGGTCATCTTCACTTTGCCCTGGAAACACAATAGGTAGTGGTAGGAACTTAATTAGATCAGTTACCAGGAATCTGAGATATTCTATGACCCAGAGAAGGGGAAGGGAAAGGATTTGTCTCTTGTTGCTTGTAAACAAGATACTCAGAGTGTAGCCCAGTAGCCCTAGTATCCCACCCAGTGTACTCAATAGGAAATCTCTCTGGCTCCTACCGACAAACGCCATTTGCCATTATCCAGAACCTGACAAGGCCACCAGCCAGTGATAGTTTTCTGCCTGAAGAGGGAGACATGCTTGTGGAGGAGGTTAAATGGCCATTTGTTTTCCATCATGCTGAGGGTGCATTCTTGAGAGTTCTGGGAAGGGGTTGGCATTTCACAGAGATCTAGCTCTAGAATTCCTGAGACCAGAGAGAAAGGCCATCAGAGGGGAAAAAAGTGTGTTCTTTGCCCTTAGAGTTCCAAGGCCCCAACTCAGTCCCTTACCTAAAAAGTCGTCGAAATGGAACTTGTCATTGTCCCAAACCTGGATTAGAAGTCGGGGTGGGATCTTCTCCACTGTGGGGTCCAAGCTCCAAATGAATTCCTATATGTAAATGGAAGATGCTTTAGTTAATCAGCAAGTATTTATTAAGTATTTGCTACGTGCCAGGCCTGAGCAAGGTACTAGAAATGCAAAAATGGAACAGACTCTGTGCTTAAGGAACTTATGTTCTCTTGAGGAAGACAACACATACATATGTAAGTAAGGAAAGGAGTGTGGTTAACTGTCTGATGTTGCAGCGAAGTCAAGAATAATAAGAGCTGGGAAAATGTAATTGGAATTGGCAATTTAGAGATATTAGGTAACGACAGAGTGGTTTCAGTGGAATAATGAAGTCAAAAGCCACATATGCAAAGGCATGAGGAGGGTACTTTCATTTGACAATAAAAAATAGTTGGATATTTCTAGGAATTTGGCTGTGAAAGGGAAGGAAGATATAGGACAATAGCTTGAAGAGTTGGTAGGGTTGAGTGAGGGTTTTGTTTTATTTACGAGTGGGGGAGACCTGGGTATGTTTGTAGGAAGCAGTGGAAAAGCCAGTAGATAGGTAAACCAAAGAAATGTAAGCAAAGGAATGTTATCAAGGACAATATGGGACAAGATGGGGGAGGAATGGAATCAAGGTTACGAGGCCTTGGCAAGGAGAAGGGCCATCTGTTCATCAGAGACTAGAGATAGTATAGTGGGCACATTGGGGAGAGGCAGAGGATATTAAGAGGGTTCGAGGTATGGAGTGGGAAAGAAGGGGGAACTCATGGCAAAGGGTGCTTGTTTAATCAGTCAAGAATGAGGTAAGGTCCTCTGCTGAGAGAGGGAGTAAAAGGGATGGTTTAAAAGCAGCTTGAGAAGAGAAGTTGCTTCTCAGGACCTTTCTTACATTCTGTACTCGAACTTTGTCTTCAAGGAATGACAGAGGTTTGGGTGATGCAGATGTCCTGCCTGTCTGAATGTGTTGTGAGAACCCAGAAAGAATTGCAGTTTCTACAGCTTTATTCCTTACCTTCTTACTCAGGATGCAGACCTCTTCTGTGGGCAGGTAGTTAAAGGGGAAGATGAACCTCCAATTGAAATTCCCAGACCCAGTAAGTGATCGATAGTGGATATCTGTCTTTTGCATGTCATCCTCCATGTCATGCATCCATCTATAATCAAAATGCACCGTCCTAGGTCCACATACACTCAACCCTTCTTCCCTTGTGCACCCATTGGCCCCCTAAGTTGTTCAGTGGAAAAAGAGCACCACTTAATGATGGGTATGGATGAAAGGGCCAAGGTGCCATCTCCAGGATTGGGGAAAACTAGATAGTATGAGAGAGACCAGGGAACTTAAGGAGAGAGGGGTCCAGGTTGGAGGGTCTAGGACATGTTTAGTCATGCTTAATTCTTGGCCCTCTTCCCATCTTCTCTGCACTCCCCATGCCCTCACCCTTTGATGTAGATATCACTCATCCTTTCTCCGGTTAAACTGACATCTTGTAGATCCACATTTCTTGTTTCCCAGATGATGCATCGCAGTTCATACCTATGATCACTGCATTCTGAGACCAGGCTATTAACCCGTGACCATGGGGAGGGGTGGGTGTTTCTCTCCATGGCTCAAAATTAGAGCATACAGGGCCTATGATGGCCTGGCTTCAAGGTGGGACACTACTTTCTGAGTCTAGTGGTGTCAAGTCTAGTGGAGGATCCTCCACACATCACCAATAGTGGTGAGAAATTTTTGGGTTGGAGGGGTAATTTAAATTCAGTGTCCAGTGGTGGGATCAGGGGCAGGGAAAATAAATTCCAACTTGCTTGTGATATAGTGTGTAACTGGCTATTCTGGCCAGGTATGTGTAGAGGGAAAGGTAACTCTCACCTTTTGGCCTCTCGAGGGAAAGGTAACTCTCACCTTTTGGCCTCTCGAATACTGACATTGACTGCAGGCCCTGGATGTCCAAGATACAAGGGGAAGATGTCCACCCACAACTGTACCTTCCCCTAGAACCAGAGATAGCATTGCTAGTTGGTATTTGCCTTATTCCTATGACCTGATTGTGCCTTTTTAGAAGTCTTAGAGCCCCTTGGAGTTGAGTTGCTAAAAAGTGGTACTGTCAAGAAAGGCATCTCTGAAGTCCCATTTGATTATAGGTACATGAATACAAACACATTTGCTTATGTGTGTGTGTGTGTACATGAATCATTGTTCTCCCCACACAGTGGAACATGTACTAAATAGAAGTGTCTGCCCTTCCCCATGTGATGCCTGTATTTAATCCTTTCCTCTTCCATAAAATAGGCTGTGTACATTCAATCTCCACTCCTAACACATACCTGGTCAATACCTGGCTGGGTGTTTGAGTACAGAGTTCGAGTCTCCACATGCTCAGGCACCTGTCCCTGAGCTTGCAAGAGGTACAGTGCCAGGCGCTCTTTTGGAGAACCTAAGTACTTAATGGGAGGGGTATGTTGTTCTAGGAAGTGTGGAACAAAGATGACAGTGGTTAGGCTTGACACAGTCTGCTCTCCCTATACTAGTCCATATAGAAACTATACAAGTTATTCCCCCCAGGAGAGATTACCTTAAGGACCAAAATAAAGGGCACTGGGAACCTTTCTTTGCCCTTGCAATTTTAAGTTCCGTGAATTTTTTTTCCCAGGTTGTCTTTTTGGCTATCTGTGCCCATCTTATGTGCTGATGACTTCAGGGGTTAGACAGGGTTGGGGAAGAAAGTACTGTTCCTCACCAAAGTTACGTAGCTTGAAGATCCTCCCATTGAATGTGATAGAGTCCTCAGTGCTGAAATCAGGTGGGGGCAGCCCCTTCCTGTGGGCATAGCGCTCCAGGAGGTGACTTGGGGTTACCTGGTCCCTCCACTGAAAGGGCCCTGACCTGGGGAGAGATGAGTGTGGGAGTAAAACTGTTGGAATGCTTTAGGGATCAGAATTTAGAATGGGATTAGAACCTCATGGGGCTATGTGGGAATGTGGCCCTGAAGGATTAGATAGTAACAAGTAGAGACATCCCAATAGCTCAATGTAGCACAAGATGTGCAAGGGCTCCAGTGAATGGGACCCAGTAGGGATTGTACCATGAAGTAACAGGGGAGGCACCATCTGCATCTCTATTATCTGGAACTTGTCACTCCCCTTTAACCTTCCTTGAATGCTGGGATCAGGCTCCCCCTCTCACAGGCAGTAGGACTTGGGAAGCCCACAACGAGCACCAAAGCTGGACAGGAGCCGATTCTCCAGGTCGATGACTGTGGACCCAATCTTATCATCAGGTAAAATTAAATCAAAATCAAAAAGAGTGATTTCCAGGTCTTTCTCCAGGGGAATGGTGCAGTACAGCTCAAACAACCTGGGAGTAAGGGAAGAGAGCGAAGAAGACTCAAGATTATTGAAGTCTTAAGTCCCAAGACAGGAAAATATCTGTAGTAGTTATCTAGTGTGTATCCCCTACTTCCAGATAGGACTACATCTCCACTATCCCAGCTAAACATGTGTCTGGGCTCCTAATAGAAATGAGTTTTTCCCACATTCCTTGCCAGCATCTTGTCGCTAACAGGATAGTCTACATATCAGTGCTAAATCATCTTGCTGTCGTCAGAGATGGAGAATATTCTTGATATATGGGACATGACATCACCTAAATTACTATCCCCTTAATCAGTGGCCATTGCACTTGTAGCCATAAGGATCCAAATAGTTTTTTTCCGACTGAAGTGGAGTGACAGACTGTAATCCCTCAATCCTGGGAAAGGCTAGTTTTGACAATAGGGAAGAGTAGAACTTGATTAGCCTATTTAGGGTTAGGGTTAGTAACAAATACTAAGTTACTGCTATGTGTAAGACACTGCTATGTGGGAAATAAAAAGATAAGTCTGGGTTGGCCTTTGGTTGAGGGTTCCAGCCCAAAAAGGACTTAAAATGCCTCAGTATTATTAGAAGAGGATTGAATCAATTGGAGGAAGAGAGGAAAGCTTACATGCCAAAGATGGGATCCACAGTGTTGGGCTTATAATAATGCCGGTTACCCAGCACTGTCTTGCCGAGTTTCACGATCACATAAGGGTCACACTGGTGGTACAGAGGCATAGGCACAAAAATGAAGTTGAGCTGATCAACACAGGGGGTCAAGGGAACACTGAAGAAAAGGAACTTGTCATATCAAGAAACAGACATTGGGAAGGAGAGGAAAAAAAACTGGATTCAGCTCTCCAGGAGTAGAGGACTGAAGGATCTTGGGGTCATTTGGAATCATGGGATCCATTAAAGAAGGTGTGTAGTTTACAGGTGGACTGTGATGGGAGTACCAATAGGAGAACTAGGTCCCTGGGTGGGATGGCAGTGAAGAAGGCAGAACCCCAGGAGACTCTGGGTATTACCAAACCATTGTTGTCCTTAGGTTGCAGGTTGATGGCCCGTATTACATACACTCGGATAAGGCACTCCTGTGGACCACTCTCTCTCTCAGGCAGATTCTGAAACTGGCGTGGAGGGTTGGGTTGTTTGGGATTCTCAGAAAGTGGATAAATCCGGAAAAGGCCCTGGTGTGGGATAGGGAATGGAATGATAGCCTAGAAGTTCCTCAGTGAAGAGATGCTGTCTGCTGCCTAAGCTTCTCTGGGACCCAAAGAGCAGTGTTCTCCAGCCATGCAGAAAATAATGAAGGGACAGAAGGAATGATTCTGGGAAGGTAGTGGCAGATTGAACAAGGACACATGGTAAGAGGTAATGGTTTGAGGGGAATAGTGGAGGTTCTTGGATAGTCACCAGTCTCAGATCCTATATATTCATTCCAACCCTGTAACCTTTTATTTTCCCCAAAAACTTGAACCTAGTTTTGTACAGAAATGTGTAGGACTATAGTCATGGGGTGGAACTGAAAATACAAGCATCCTCATTGTAGGATTATAAATATAGAGCTGGAAGGGACCTCAGGGGACATCTAGTCCAACTACCTCCCAGAGAGGATATGACAAGGTCACAGTTAAGTGGCAAAGTTGGGATTTGAACCTGGGTCATCTGACTCCCTGTCCAGTGTTCCATATCCACTACCTGTCCAGGTTAGGTAATCCTGAATATCCATATGTCCCCATTCTCACCAACTACTCATCTGTTCCTTCCCTCTGCCCACCCTACTGTTTTCTTCAGAGAAGTTAAGCTATCATTTTGTAGAGAAAGATGAATCACTTTCTGGGATCAGGAAAACTAAAATGTAGAAATAAAAGAATGAGGAAGGTTAAGTGGCAGTAGACACAAAACAGACTGATGCTGATGTTCAGCCTTACCTTGAATTCCCCCACGACAGGGCTATCTTCGGTCTTCTGCCCCTTGTAGAGGTTGAAAGTCTGGCAGAAGTCCTGCAGGCCTTGGAAGTCTGGTATAGCTTCCAGCTCACAGTCATATATCTGGTGTGGAGAGAGGGAGAAAGAGCGAGTGAGTGAGAGTGTGTGTGTGTGTGTGTGTGTGTGTGTTGAGGGGGGATTAAGGGTTGGAAAAAGATTTAGAAGACGTAATGGGAGGTGAGACACCCCTCCTGAACTCCATTATTTCTTCATTTCCCAAGGATGACATAGTTGCTAGTTCCTTCTGCTATCGGGGCTTGGGAGATTCACATAGGCCCAGGGAAAATCACTCCATGTAGGGCCCCCTCAGAAGACTAAAGAATTCTGTTCAATGCAGGCTTAGAAGGAGGCATGGGGAGACTGATCACTTATTTAATTCTGTTTTAAAGCTTAGGGTCTTTTTACACATGATGTGCCTGCTGGAAGGGGCAGAGGTGTCCTAAAATCCCCTGACCTCTTCTCCAGTGGGACACCCTGGAGAAGGGTACAACCAACTTGAGGGAAACTCCACCTCTCTAATGGTTCTTTAGAGAAACTATGAGGACCTCTAAGATCCCTCCTAGCTCTGAATCTCCTTTGTGAGAAGGAGCCAAAATTCCATGAGTATTGGTGCTAAAGTTAAATAACAAAGGGGACACACACACACACACACACACACACACACACACACACACACACACATTCTGCAAAGCAAAAAGAATGTTGTGTTGGGAAAAGTGATGGGTTTTGGAGGCCCTGAATTTAAAACCTGATTCTACCACTGTAAAGACCTGTGTGATCTTGGGGAAGGTCACACTCCCCTCACCCCATCCTTAGTTTCCTCATCTGTAAAATGAGGGAGTTGGATTCCATGACCTCTAAGGTCCCTTCCAGCTCTAAATCTTTGATCCTAGACTATTATCTCTAATCAAATAATGCTGGGACAAGACTCCCTAGAAGATCACCTTGAGAGCATAGTAGTCTTTCATTTGGTTCCACTTCTTAGGGGTCTCTCCTGATGCCCAGAACATCTTGCTCCACCAATCAACTTCATCCATATACTCTTCCTACCAGGGCAAGGGGATCTAAAGCTGTCATTGTTATCAGGGGCATCCAGCATACCGACCCATGCCAGGATCAATTCTAGAGCACCCCTTTCTTGATGAGGTAACTAGAACCTCTCAACACTTAGCTTCCTGGGATCCCCCTGTCCCCACCCTCATAATGTGGGTTTCCTGGCTAATTGGGGTTCCTAAGGGTGGGGACTTCATGTCACCTCACTGTGGCTGGGCTTGAAGAACCTTCTTTTCTTAAAAAACTGGAGAAAAAAGGAGGAAAGGAGAGGTGTGAGATAAAACACACCCACCCCCTTAACTTGCAATAATTCACATTTATTTGGCACTTTAAGGTTTACAAAGTACTTTACATACATTCTCAGTTTCTCACCTATGAGGTGCTATTCTCATTTTATAGATAAGGAAACTGAGGCCTGATCAGAGAAGTAAATGACTTGCCCACCTACTAGGTATTTGAGGCAAAATTTGAACAAGTTTTCATGACTCCCAACTCCAGTCCCCTGGACACCATACTATGCTAGCTCAAGAAGCGGGGAAGACACTGGTGGGGCAAGGACTTGCCTCTCTTCCCTTTCCTCCTCTCCCTAAGGTTTTCCTCTCCTTCCTACCTGGAAAGTCTTTGGCTTTTTAGCCATAGTGACCTCATGGGAATGGGGGGGTGGGTAGTGACAGTGAAAGTGCAGTTTTCAATACTCAGGAGGAAAGTGAAGCCTCGAAGGAGAATGGACTTGCCTCAACTTGGCTAAAGGATTGTCTGGGATTAGGATCCAAGAGCTCTGATTTCTTACTTAGACCATACCCCCTTATATGAAAGTGGTTAAACTTTGTTCAAACTATACCACCCTACTTCTGGAAGGGAAGGTTTTGGGTCCCTTGGAAAAGAGGAACCAAGACTCCTTCCCTGATAGGAAGAGAGAAAGATGAAGTACTTGGGAGCAGGGTGACACAGCCTTCACTCACTTCTCTCTTCTTCTTGGGTCTAGCTATGGGGCAGAAATAGAATTGAGAATGTTTAGCTTGGAAACAAGAAGACTAACCAAGTGGGGCCAGCATGACTGCTGTCTGTAAATATTTAAAGTACTGTCACACGGGAAAAAAGGATTGGACTTGTTCTGCTTGGCACCGGAAAGCAAAAGTAGAGCAGTGAAGAAGCAAATGTATGCTTGATGCCAGGATAAAAACTTCCCAACAATTAGAACTGGTCAAAAGTGGATTGAGCTGTTTGGGAAGATAGTGGGTTCCTCCTCATTATAGTTCTTTAAGCAAAGCTTGGGTGCCAGCAGTTGGGTATATTATAGAGCGTATCCTTTTCAGGTATGGAAAGATCCCTTCCATCTCTGACATTCTTTGATTCTAGAGTGGGGATGACTTTGTAATCCTAAGGAATCTATTCTGGAATGGGAAGGAACTAAGGAGAGGTCAGAGCAGAGAAAAGGGATGTTGGGAAGAGGTGGCGGGGCACATATCCCAAAATAAGCTAATTTCTTTTAGAGAAGAGATTGAGGGCTAGAGTAATGGGAGGGGTTATATGGGGGAGGAGGGAAAGGAGATCAGAGAAAATTAGAAAGTTTCATACCAGGAAGACGTGGGGGTACGTAGCCTTCAGCCCAGGGGTCACAGAAATATGGACGCAAACAGTAGACAATGGCCTGGCCTACCATCATCTGGATGCCAAAGTTTTGCTGGTCTACCACCTTCAGCACCAGGGGTGGGGCATATGCTTCCTCCTGAGGCAGGAACTATGAACCCAGGCAGCAGGTAAGGAGGATTGGTGCCCATTCCCAAGACTTCATCATCCCTACGCTCATCTTCCTTCATGCCTCAGTCCTCACTTCTTTTAGAATCAGAGTTTTCCCCCTCTCCTCTCCCATTAAGTGATAAGAACACTTTCCTTCCCTTCTTACTTCTTTACCTGAATGAGTAGGAGGGCAGCCTGGGGAAAGTTGGGATTGGAATGATAATCTTTGATCTGAGCTGTCTTCAGGGTTTCCCCACCACATTCCACCAGTAGCCAGGGAGAGTTTGCCTTTTGTATATTTCGTAGCCCCAAAGCCAGGATCTGCCAGAGGAAAAAGGGATGGGACAGAACTAGGAAAAGGGGTAGTATTGGGAGACCAGAGTAATGAAACAGATCCATGTTGTTATAGGGGTATTGTCATGCTCTGGGGACTTCCAGAAGATTATAAATTGAGGTGGGGAAAAGTAGAGATTAAAACTTTACATCAGAGGGGTGCATCTTAATCATATGTATGCCGAAGGGGAAGAGATAGACACAGATTAAGTCCTATAATAAGGCTCATGGAAATACTGCCAGAAGCGGCCCATTGAACACCCACCATAGCTCAACCTTCAAAGCCTAGCTCAAGCCCTACTACCTCCCTGAAGCCTTCTGTTATGGTTCTCCTTGCTCTGACCTAAGACCCCTAGTTATCTCCTATACATTTTCAAATCTGGTGTCTCCATTCTTGTGTTATCTAGCCATTTCATGTGCCTAAGTTCAGATTATTTCATGTGTTTAAATTTGGACTTTGCTTCTGATTTATTTGCAAGCTCCTTGAGGCAGGAAGTATGTCATACACTTCACTTATATCCTCTATAGTACCTAGCATAGTGCTGGGTACTCGCAGTGCTCACTAAATTCTTGATTAATAGTTAGACTCTTCCACCTTCCTCCTCCTCAGCCAGGAGGTGCTGTTGTAAAATTCAGGTGTACCAAAGTAACAGTGCAAAAGGCCCTGGATTGGAAATGGTCCCTGCTTCTGGCAGGGCTTCCAGTCTATCAATCAGGAAACATTTATTAAGTGCCCATTAGTGATACAAAGACCACTATCCCCCTAACCCCCAAATACAACAGTTGCTACCTTGGGGGAGCTTACATTCTGGAGAAGACATTTTATATACAGAAGTATATTCAGAATAAATCTATAAAAAATTGATGGCTGGGGAGATTAGGAAAAGCTTTGTGTGTAAAAGGTGGTACTTGAGCTGAATCTTGAAGTAAGGGTTATGAAGTAGTGGTGAGGCCTGGGAGGTACCCATTACAAAAACCCAGAAACAGGAGGAATGGAGGGAAGGC
>CM053585.1:180550631-180561080 GCA_028646515.1 Pseudochirops corinnae | reverse complement strand
ATCATGCTATGACTACAAGTCCCATTTAGGCTCCTTACTGTCTTTGAATAGAAGATGAAATCACGATAGCCGATCTTTGCCAGGTCACTGCTGTCCAAGACACTGCCTAGCCACATGCACACCCGAAGCTGGGCTGCTGTTAATCCCTTCTGCTCTTTGGCCTCCAGGAAAGTCTTTGATTCTTGTTCTTTTGAGTACTGAGGCAATGAAGCAAGGGTGTAACACCTGGAATGAGTCTAGCTTTCTCCTCCCTTAATGGCTTCTAGGCCTGGCCCCCCTTTGTCCCAGCCACTAGGACATAGTGATGTTAACTTGAAGGCAGTTGAATCCAAGAAGGCCTTGGAAGCTCCCTGGAGTATGGTCAGTTGGCATAATTACTTTGCCCTGGACTTTGCATAGGATAGCAAACCAAGATGCAGTAGGGAATGAGGCAAATGGGCAATGAGGGAGGCAGCTGGTGGAGGATAAGCAGCTGGTGCTGCCTGTGCTTGAAAAAACTCCAAACCCTGACCAAGGAATATACACAGAATCTCATAGCCAGCACTCCCCTTTACACTGGGGCTCATTGCCTAGAAACATCCTTCTCCACAGGCACTGTTATCTTTTTGTGACTTCTTTCCACCTTAGGAAGTGTGCTCTGCCCTCCCATCTTAATGTTCATTTTTAAAAAAAAACAAATTTTTACTGACATCTTTTGTGTTCCTTCTGTATCCCTTCTCCTTACCCTTCTCAGAGGGCAATCCTATATAATTTTTTTTTAAGAGGAAGAGAAACCCTCCCCCCATCTTCCTCCCCTTCCCCCACAAAACCATCAATACATAATAGCCAGCATTTATGTAGCACTTTGGGATTTGTAAAGCAGTTTGCAAGTATCATACTGTTTTATCCTTACAACATCCCTGGGAGGTATGTGCTATTATTATTTCTGTTTTTACAGATGAGTAAACTCAGAAAGATAGTTTAAGAGACTTGACAAGCATGACAGAGCTAACACATGTCTGAGTTTGGATTTGAAGCAGGTCTTCCTGACTTTAGGTTCAGGGCTCTATCCATTCGGCCACCCAGCTGCCTCCTCCAAAAGAATACCTCTAAAACTATGGCAATAAGAGCATTGATGACCTCTGATTAAAGCATATGTTTTTCATTTTATTTTTCTGGCTTTTTTCCCCCTTGTGACATGGCTAAGGTGGAAATATGTTTTATATAACTTCATATATATAATGATTATTGTATTTCTTGCCTTCTCCCTGGGTGGGGTAACTGGTGGGGTGAGAGAGAATAAAATAAAAAGTAAATTGAAAAAAAATTTTAAAAAGTGATGTATGAAGTATTTCAATAAAATTTAAAAAATGTTAAAAGTGATATGGGTGTTCCAATGAAATAAAAATTAAAAACTTTGTGTGTGTGTAGAGTGTTTCATACCTTACATTAAAAATTTAAAAATATTTATGTATACATGTGTGTATGTGCATATATATACATACACACACACACATATATATACAGCAGACATATATATATAAAATGATATATGGGGTGTTCCACACCCCATACTTTCACCTCCGCAAACGAAGGGGGGAAATGTCTTCTCTTTTCTCCTCTTTGGGCCCAAGCTTGCTCTTTGTAATTTTGCAACATTATTAATATTTATTTTAATCTGCTTTTGACTGTATATGGATGAGTAGAATGTAGGAGATAGAGTGCTGCTGGATGTGGGCATCGGGAAGATGCAAGTTCAGATTCTCCCTTCTTGTACCACCTACCTGGCACAATTGTGAGCATCTGCATGAGAGCAAAAGGCTGGTATTGACCTGGAGCTGGAAGGGACCTCAGAGCCATCTAGTCCAACCTTCTCATTTTATAGATGAGGAAACTTAGGCCCAGTGAGGTTACTGAATATGCTCTAATGTCATTCATTTGGTGGCATTAGAGGCTGGATTTGAAACTAAGGTCCTCTGACTTCAGAGCCCAGTGACCCTGCTGCTTCTTCAAAGATAATGCGCACAAAGTACTTTGCAAGCTTTGAAGCCTATATAAATGTCAGTGCTTATTAAGGTATGAGATAGCTTGGTGTGAGTGAAGTCAGAGGTCCTGGGTTCAAATTCTACCTTTCCCATTTACTGCCTGTGAAATCGTAGGCAAGTCATTTCCCTTTTCTGGTCCTCAAGTTTCCTCATCTGTAAAATGAGAGAGTTGAACTTGATGACCTCCAAGGTCCTTTCCAGCTTGAAATCTATAATCCTCTGATCTTCTGACACATATTAGCTGTATGACCCTGGACAAGTCACTTCCCTTTTTTGGACCTCAGTTTCCTTCACTAAAATGAAGGAACAGGGCTTGATCACTCTAAGGTCCTTTCTAGCTCTAAATATTTAATCTTTGAATCCCTTGAAATTTATTGTGTCATCTTGGACAAACCAATTAAACTTGACACATCTCAAGCCTCCCTAGGATTTATCAAATAAGAGATTGACTTGTCTGATCTGTTGAAGGGAGTTCCCCATACTGAAGAAATCACAGATCTTTTGAGAATATTCGCCTATCTGCTTAATAATCACAGGGAGAGGGGCTCACACAATGAGATTTGCTCTCATCCCAATCCCTATATACCTCCAGGGGCAGCTGGGCCGAGAGCATTCAGGGGTGCTGTGAATCATAGTAATGAACAGAAGCAGTGGATTGAGTGTTAGATCTGGAGTCAGGATGACCTGAGTTCAAATCTAGCCTTCCTAGCTTCATGACCCTGGGCAAGTCACTTCACTTTAACTTCCTCACTTGTAAAATGGGGATTAAAATAGCACCTACCTCCCAGAGCTAGGATAAAATGAGATAATACTTGTAAAGTGCTTTGCAGACCTTAAAGCATTATATAAATGCTAATTATTATTATTATCATTATCCCATGGGCCCTACCATTTTCTACACTTCTTTACTCCAGGTCTCTGGGGGAAGAGGCCAAAGCCCTTCTCACCTGCATGAGGAGAGTCTGAGCCTTCCTGCAGAATTTGCCACAGTAGAGAGCCCCAGCCTCGGAGAACAGGATGGTATGGGCAGGTACCCGGGCATAAGCAACACGCTGCTCTTTGCACAGGAGCCAAATCACCACGTCAGGGATGCTAGACTGAGGCTGATGTGGGAAAGTGATAAGGGGTGGAAGAGGAGAAATGAACAGAGGGGGTTTGGGAGACATGTGTAAGACACTCAGGGGGTCTGGGCCTCCTACTCCCCAAGGTTTTTACTTAGGGCCTTTTCCTCAGTATGAGTTGTCCTTTGTACTCTCATCACCTAGCACAGTGCCCCAAATAAATCAAAGAAAGGGGAAAGGGATCTAAGTACAGGTACAAAAATACTTATAACAGCTCTTTTTAAGGTAGCCAAATATTGGAAACTAAGGGAGTCCCATTGGGCAATGGCTAAACAAAATTGAGGCATATGAATGTAATGGAATATTATTGTGTAGGATGAAATGGACAATTTCGGAGGAAACCAGGAAGGACTTTTATAAGCTGATTCACAGAATAGTAAGAGTTAAGACAATAATTCAATACAATGATAACATTAAAGAGAAAAACAACTTTGAAAGACTTTAGAACTCAGATTCAATGCAGTGATAAACTACAAGTCTACAAGGAGATGAAACACATCACCTGCCTCTTAGAGAGATGATGAACTTGAAATATAGAGATTGCCATACATTTTTGGACGTGGCTAATGTAGGAATCTATTTTGTGCCATGTTGAGAGGTTTGTTTTACTTTTTAAAATGTGGTCAGTGCAGGGAGGGAGTAAAAGGCAGGTTAATAATTTTTTTGCTTTTTGGAGGGCAATTGGGGTTAAGTGACTTGCCCAAGGTCACACAGCTAGTAAGTGTGTCAAGTGTCTGAGTTCAGATTTGAACTCAGATCCCCCTGACTCTAGGGCTGGTGCTCTGTTCACTGCACCACCTAGCTACCCCCAGGTTAATAAATTTTTAAAATGCTTTTTAATTGAAAAACAAAAACCAATTAGTGGAAAGAGTATTAGTTCTGGAGTCAGAGGACCTGGGTTCAAATGCCAGTCCATCAACTTACTCTCTGTGGACATTGGGCACATCATCTCCCTTCCCTGGATCTCAGTTTCCTCATTAAAATGAAGGGGTTGGATTAGATGTCCTCAGAAGCCCCCTTCTAGCTCCATCTATGATCCCTGACCTTGTGAAATGGCTTGTTGAATGAATGAATGTTACCTCTTCTTAAGGACTCTTATATGAGACCCCAGGGGAAAAGAAAGGGGCCCACAATGTTTAGGGCCTAGCAGGTAACCTCTCCATCCCCCTCCAATGAATGAGAGAGGGTGACAACAGATGCCCCACCTCTGGGAGCACAGCATTGAGCCGATACAACCAGTTCTCAGCTGTAGGCAGCATTTCCTTGTGTTCATGCTCACTCTTCTTGGCCTCCTCTGCCAATTCCTGAAGGACTAATTTTCGAAGTTTCCATAAATTCTGGTCCAGGATTGTGACATAGGGTTCGTCTGTCACATTGGGCAAAGGCCAGCTGGGGTAGGGACAGGAGTAGGAAGAAGCTAGTACTACTGCCTGTCCACTTCCACATCCATCCATTCTTTCCCTTTCTCCTCTGTGCAACATGCCCCTTCCACAAAAGTTGGAAGTTTATCTAAAAGTATATTTCTGGAGCATACAATCTGACTTTCAAAACACTCTGAATTGTAAATCTATAGCTGGGAGGGACTTAAAAATGACTTGTTTTGGTCTCCAAGGTCTTTTCACTTTTATTTTTTTCCTCTAATAAATCTATTATTTATTTTAAATCTTTTAAAAAAATATTTGAGTTCCAAATTCTTTCCCTCTCTTCATTCCCCCCCCTACACATTGAGAAGGCAAGCAATATGATATCAATTATACATAGACTTTAGAAGTGATCTAGTTCAGCCCATTCATTTAACAGGTAAGGAAAATGAGCCAAAGATAACATAGGCAAGAAGTGATAGAGCCAGGATGTAAACCCAGGCTCTGTGAAGTCACTCCACCATGCTGCCTCCTACCTGCCCTGGACCATACTTAAAGTTCCATTCTTTTGTCTGCTGAAGAGCTGGTTTTTCTCCTTAACAAAGTCATTCCTTCTGTCCTTGTTGTTTCCTCCTGCCTTCCCTGCTATACTGCTCCTTGTTATCATCCCTGCTCTCTACCTAAACTTCAGTCTCTATATTCACTGGTTCCTTTGCTATGGTTTACAAATGTACTTGTCTTCCCCCAATCCTTTTTAAAAACCTCATTATCTCTGCTAGCTGCTGTCCTATCTCCCTCTTCCCCTTTAGACAGAACTTCTTTAAAAAGATGTCAACATTGGGTGCATTCCTCCACTTTTTCTTCTCTTACTCTCTTCCTACAACCTAGTTTCTGGTTTCATTATTCAGCTAAAACATGCTGTCTCCAAAGTTAACTAGTCATCTCTTAATTGTCACATCGGATGGCCTTTTCTCAGTCCTCGTCTCTCTTGCCATTTCTGTAGCCTTGAACACTGTTGACCACTTCCTCCTTGGCACTCTCTCCTTTCTGGGTTTTTGTGACCTTGCTCTCCTTGGTTCTCCTCCTAGCTGGCTGTTTCTTCTCAGTTTCCTTTGCTGAGTCCCTCTCTCTCTCTCTCTTCTCTCTCTCTCTCTCTCTCTCTCTCTCTCTCTCTCTCTCTCTCTCTCTCACACACACACACACACACACACACACACACACACACAGAGACACACACACCTACCCTTTCATTTATATCACACTGTGTATGTTCACCAAGAATGTTTTGGTTCTTTCTGTCTTTCTATATTCTCTCATTTGCTGGTCTCATCAATTAATCAATAAACATTTGCCTACTATGTGCCAGGTACTACTCTAAGCCCTGGGAATACAAAAAGAGGCAAAAGAGAGTCCCTGACCTTCAAGGAGCTTACAATCTAATGAGGGAGACAATATGTAAACAAACATAATACAAAGCAAGCTTATACAGGATAAATAGCAAATAATTGCCAGAATAAAACCACTAGAACTAAGGGGAATTGGCAAAGACTTAATGTAAGATAGGATTTTAGTTGGGACTTAAAGGAAGCAGGGAAGGTCAATAAGTGGAATTGAGGGAGAACATTTCTGGTTTGAGGGATAGCCAGAGAAAATGTCTGGAGCTGAGAGATGGAGTGTCTTGCTTATGAAATCAGCCAGGAGGACAGTCTGGCACTGTATCAAAGAGATGTGTTGGGGATTAAGGTGCAAGAAGACTGGAAAGGCAGAAGGAGGTTAGGTTATAAAGGGCTTTGAATGCCAGAGTGTTTTCTATTTGTTCCTGGAGGCAGGCTTCCAAGGTTCGAGTCATCCTCTTTTGTAGCTAATTCTCAGTTCTGTATACCTAACCCTAGTCTCTCTCCAGAGCTCTAGTCCCAAATCACCAACTCCCTACTGGACTTTTCAGACTGGATGATCCATAGACATCTCAGACTCAGTGTGTCCAAAATAAAACACATGACCTTTTCCCTGAAACTACCCCAATTCTGAACTTCCCTTTTACTGTCAAGGGCACTCAGTCACCCAGGATGGCAGCCTTGGTATCATCATTAATTCCTCGCTCTCACCAATCCCATATAACCAGGCAGTTGCCAAATACTCCTTTCTCTACAAGGCATCTTGGTTACATCCCTTTTTTATAAAATCACCACCTTTATCTCTTCTTGCTTTGACTATTATAATCATCTCCTCTCTGTACTCTGGACCTCAAATCTCTTTCCCCCTTCAATCCGTATATCACACAACTGCCAAAGGAATCTTCCTTGAGGACAGGTCTGAGTATGCCACTCCCTTACTCAATAAACTCTGGTAGCTACTTGTGATCTCTAGCATAAAATATAAACTCTGGTTTAGCATTTAAAAGTCATCACATTCTTTCCCATTCTTATCTTTCCAGTCTTCTTTCATATTACTCCCTTCCATACACTCTACAATCCATCCATACTGGCTGATATTTTTTTCCTCAGATACAACAGTTCTCTCCTGTCTCCATGTTTTTGCACTGTCTGTACCTCATTCCTGCTGATGCTTTAAGGTGTGTATCTTATTTATGTAGATGATGTCTCTCCCATTAGAATGAAAGTTTCCAGAGAGAAGGCACTGTTTGTATCCCCAGGGCTTAGCCCAGGGTCTAATATATAATAAAGGTTTCATAAATACTTGCTGAAATTCCAAAAGACTCATAATGGAAAATGTTATCTACATTCTGAGAAAGAACTATGGAATCTGAATGCAGATCTAAGGATACTATTTTCTCTTTTTTTTGTTTTTTCTTTCTTGTGGTTTTTCCCTTTTGTTTTGATTCCTCTTTCACATGTGGAAATACATTTAATATGATTGTACGTGTATAGCCCGTATCAGACTGCATACTGTCTTGGGAAAGGGGGAAGAGGAGTTGGGGGAGGGAATTTGGAACTCAAAATCTTATGAAAGTGAATGTTGAAAACTAAAAATAAATAATTTTTTTTAAAAGAAAGAGGGGAGGGGAGAGAGGGAGGGAAAAAATCTGGAGCTCAAAATTTAGTAAAAACAAATGCTAAAATTTGGCTTCACATACAATTGGGAAAATTAACCACCATTAAAATAAATGAATGAATGAATAAATAAATAAATACTTGTTGATTGATTGGCTTGGAGTCTGGCCTCCTGATTAACTTCAACTCAGCTTGTCTCTGGCATATTCCTCTTGTCCCTAAACATACTAACTACTACATTAGCCCCTAGAGAGCCTATTCATAGCCCAGTCCGACTCATCCTTCTAGATCTTCCCTCAAAGCCCCACATTTCCAGTTCATTCTTCCCCCCACCCCTACACCCTTACCAGGACCCCCCATTTCTCCCCTACTTGCAATCTTGCACCAGCTCGTGCAGCAGTTTCTTCCACCTTTTATGCCATGCTGGGCTCTTAGTGTTCTGGATTGACTTCAGGGCCTCCAGGTTGCATTTCTGTCCCAGAGAGAGAGAAATGGAGTCAGGTTGGTACTAAGCTAGCTATAGAGCTAGCTTATCCAAAACATTCTCAGCCAGGGTCTGGGAATCCTCTGATTTCTAGGAATCCCAGTGGGGACCTCAAGACTCCAGGTTAGGGTCCTTGCAGACTATATACCCCAAACCTTGCATGGATACAATCTCTCCCCTACTCTGACTTATCAGCATAGATGGTAGGCAAATGTAGAATATAAATTATTTGAGGTCAGAGACTACCTCTTTTTATCTTTGTACTCAGGGTGCCTAGCCCAGTGTTTAACACATAGTAGTGGGGCAGGTAGGTGGTGCAGTGGATAGAGCACTAAACTTGGAGTCAGAAAGACCTGAATTCAAATCCAGCCTCAGACATTTACTAGCTGTGTGACCCTGTGCAGTCACTTCACCCTGTTTGCCTTAGTTCCTCATCTGTAAAATGGCTACACACTGGAGAAGGAAATGGCAAACCACTCCAGTTATCTTTGCCAAGAAAACCCACGGACAAAGTCCATGAAGTCGTGGAGTTGTACATGATTGAACAACAACAGGTGCTTGATAGATGCTCTTTGAATTGAATTTGGCAGCAGGAATTGCAACTCACCTCTGCACCTCCCATTCTTGGAATAATTTGTTTCTCTCAAGAATAAACTTGTGTCCACTTCTGCAAGATGCCTTACATGGTCTCTCCAGCTGCTACCACCTTCCCTTTTGAGGTTTTCTAGTTTTTGCTTTGTAAATGTACTACGTATACCTATGTGTAGACCTATCACCTCCCCCACTAGAATGTAAGTTCCTTGAGGGCAGGCACTGTTTTAATTTTGTTTTTGTATATCCACTGTTTATTTAGCACTGCCTGGCCCACAGGAAGAATTTAATAAATGCTTATTGGCTGATAAATTTAACCCAAATTTCAGGTAAAAAGCAGTATGGTGTAATGGATAGGGGGCTAGATGGTGTCAGGGTGACTTGCACTTAAATCTTATCTCTGACACTTATTGACTGTGACCCTGTGCAAGTCACTTGACCTTTCTGAGCCTTAGTTTCCTCATTTGTAAAATGAAGATCATCATCACACCCATCTTGCTGGGTTGTTGCAAGAGTTAAATGAGGCAATGAACATAATATGTTTTGCAACCCTTAAAACATCACATAAAAATTTTCATTATTATCATTCTGCTCCTCAGCGAGTCAGCTAACAAATTGAGCTAAGAAGCACCTTTCTAGAACATTTAGTCACAAAGAGAAGGTTATTTCTTCTGAGGGGGAGAGGCCAGTGATTGGTTTCTTTAGGTTATACTCTTATCGCATCTTTCATGGACTTCCCTGCCTCCATCCCACACCATGTTCTCAGCCTAGGAACTTACCAGCCGGTCCCGGGTCACATGTAGGATGTTGAGGGAATCCATACGGTAGCTGACATCCTCCCACATGGAGGTCAGAGTCACTACTGGCATGGAATTATGCCAGGGCAGGTAGTGGTAGGAAGTACCTGGAAAACAGAGAAACACAAATGGAGGGATTCAACATCAGTTCCTCCTCACTGATTCATCACAGAATTTGTGGACTATTTGATATTTACTCATTAAAGCACATCAAATAAGATTTTATATATATATATATATATATATATATATATGCATACACACATATCACTTTGCAAGCCTTAAATGTTAGTTATTAATAATGTTATTACTAATAGTGATAACAGCCACATAAATACCAGACAATTATATTTAATAATAATAATAAATGAGAGAGGCAGCTTGGCATAGTAGACAAGTCAGCCTTGACGACGGGAAGATGGGTTCAAATCTTGCCTCTGACACATACCAACTAAGTGACCATGGAGCAGGTTAGTTAGACTGAGAAGGCAATTCTCCAAGACTTATCTAATAGGCTAAAATTCAACAAATTCAACTCAAGAGATATTCATTTAGATTGTAGGCAGGTTGAGCTCTGTAGAGGAGGGGAGAATATACCTTAAGAAAATTATTGATCTTTGTCGTGGCTGACCATTTCGACACATTTTCAGTGTTAATAGCAATAGCTAACAGTTATACAATGCTTGCTATGTGCCAGGCACTCTGCTAAGCACTTTACAATTATTATCTCATGTGAGACTCACAGCAGCTCTGTGAGGTAGGTGGCATAATTATTCCCATTTTATAGATAAGGAAACTGAGGCAAATAATGGTTAAGTGACTTGCCCAGGGTTATATAGCTAGATTCCGAGGCTGGATTGAACTCTGGCCTTCCTGACTCAGCAGTCCAGTTCCTCATCCACTTAGCTGCTGAGGTATGCTAGTTAGGCGTTAACTTTGGTATGCTAAAATCTGTATAGGATAATGCAAACCCTGGCAGAATCTCAAGCTCATGTGAGGAGGCAGAGAGGGTGACTAAAGATAAGGAACTACAGCATCGTAAAAGTCTGGAGAGAGAAGG
>CM053585.1:180515198-180550131 GCA_028646515.1 Pseudochirops corinnae | reverse complement strand
CTCTTGCCTCTTCCATGAGATGCTCAACCCCATTCTGACTCTCCCTGTCTCCTCTCAATCTAATCCTCTCTCTCCTCACAATTTCACCATTTGGAATATTATCCCTTCCTATTCAATTGATCTTATGGCCTCTATGAATTCATTCCAACTCTAATTTTCAAGGTGTCATTTTCTCCCTTAAAATTCTGGGTCTCCTTTTCTAGTTGGTTGACTTTCCTTTCATAGTCTTCTTTTTTTTTCTTGGATTATTCTTATTTTCTTTTTTAGTTTTTTTTTTGTCTCTGTCATTTGCTTTTTAAAGTCCTTTTTAAGGTCTTCTATAAATTCTTTCTGGGCAAGTGACCATTTGATGTTACTCTTTGGAGGTTTCTTTACTTCAGTTTCCTCCTCTGAAGATGAACCCTGATCATCTCTACTCCCATAATAGTTTTCTATAGTTGGATTTTTTTTCCCTTGCCTGTGCATTTTTTTTTGTGGTGCTAGCTTATTTATTTATAGTCACTTCTAGTATGGGGTGCCTCTTGCCCTAGATCTTCAGTTTTCCTTCCCCTCTAGCCTGAAACCAAAGTCAAACCTCTAACCTCCTGTAAGTGTCCACAGCTAGGGCTTTTCTGCCCCACTGCTCCTGCAGTCACTGGGTGTGTGCTGGTTCCTTCTTGCCCTACCACTCTGCAACACAGCTGGATCTGATGTTCCTGGTCAGTAGAGGTTCCCTCCATCTTCCTGGGCTCAGATGCCCAACTCCCCTCACTTTCCCAGGGGTAAAAGTTCTGGTGGCTGGGGCTCTGGCAGACTCTCAAACCAATTAACCCCAGGGCTCCCAATTGCTGTTAAAATGGAACCTAGCCTAGAGGTGTTTACTTTTTACATGGACCAAACCTCTTCCTGGGATTTTTCTTCTGATCTTCTCAAATTGTCCCAGGAGGACCCTAATTATGTCCCTGTTCTTATTTATCTCTACCCACACTTTGTTCACCCTAAGGTGCTATTTTAACTCTTTTGTGGAGGAATATCTTGAGAGGTTGAATTTTCTGACCTACTCCGCCATCTTCCAGAATCCTCTCCCTCACTACCTTTATTTTAAAAAGGTAACAATAAATATTGGAGAATTCATAAGTCAAAAAGGAATTAGATACTTGGGGTTTTTTAGCTCCAGGGTTGGGAGGGAAGGATATTGACACATTTAGAATTCAGGGTGGAAGGAATGGATGCAGGGGGTGTACAGGAAATGGATGGGAGCAAATGGGAATAAAAAGAGGTAGAGTAGGGAGGAGGAGCTAGGGAGTAGTTTTGGAAGCATATCCAAGGTGCCAAGGTGGAGGATGAGTTAGTGAGACCAAGGGAGGTGGAAGAGGTTAACATTTAGGTCACAAGTTAAAGGAATAAGAGAAAATGGTTCTTGGCTACTTACCATCAAATACTGCTTGTCTATACGGGGTGGTAGAGGCCAGCGGCTTGTAATTCAGGTCCATTTTGTTACCATAGTGGCCCATGGTGACCTCAAAGTGAACCTGGTCCTTAAAGGCAGGCATCATGGTAGAGGAGAGGAAGATGATACACAGTCCATACTTTTGTTGGTGCAGTTCACTCTGGTCAATGAAACACACACCCCCTCCCCAATCAGATAAGCAAGGGAATGGACAAGGCTATAAAGGGAAGGGAAGCAGAGAGGCAGGATGAGATGCCCAGGAGAGTTACTGGGCTGTGGTTGGTCTTCCACAGGAGAGATCCTGGTCTCTCTTTAGGGCAGCCTAAAATATTGTTTTTATCATGTGTTTCCCTTCTTCAAAAGCCTACAATAGCTCCCTCTTGCCAAAAGAATTCAACACAGATTCTTTTGTCTTTCATTCAATGTCATACTCGCCTCTCACCTAAAAGATCAAAATAGCATCCTAATTGGTCTCTTTGTCTCCAGTCTGTCCCTCCTTAAATCCTTACTCCTCCACACAGCTGCCCTCCCCACCTCAGCCCCCTGCTCAAGAAAGCTCCAGTGATTCACTCTTGATTCAGGATCAAATACAAACTCCTGGGCAATTAAAGCACTTTACTAAGCCCAAATCTACCTTGAAAGACTTATAATCTTCATGTACTCTATGGTCTTGATCATACTAGGTATATTTGCTGTTCTGTAGGATGACATTCAGGCCCCTCTATTTATATAGCTGTTCCTATAAATGAAATGCATTCCCTTGTATCTCTATCTCTTAGAATCCCTAGTATCAAAAGGGATTGATTCAAAGCTCACCTCCAGGGCCAACTTCTACAAGTGGCTTTTCTTAGGGGTGGGGGAGGGAAGCAAGGAACTAGCAACTGGGGAGATCTGGGAATTTCTCCTGTAGAAGGTGGTGCTTTATCTGAGTTTTAAAGGAGGCTAGGAAGTCTAAAAGATAGAACATTCTAGGTATGGAGAGCAGTCAGTACAAAGTAGGAGACAAGACTTACCTCTATAAGGGCAGCAGTAGTCCTAGGGAGAGTAACTTTTGTTTTCCAATCTTGTATTCCAGAGACTAATTCCATTAAGACTCTACCTCGATAAATGAGACCTTCATCCATAGAGTCGAGATGGGGGAACTAGGACAGAAAGGGGGCAAGAGAGGGAACTGAGGTGTGAAGAGAATATAGAAGGCTATAAAAAAAAACAAAACAAAATAAGAAGCAAAAACTTCTTTAGTATGGACTCGGAGTCCCAATTATTTCTTACCCAAGGCTGATTTAAGAAATGCACAGTATAATTGATTCCTCACCCCCAGAAGGGAATTCTGGATCCTAGTAGTAACAGGACAGGTTCTTTTTCTATCCCTCCATCTACCACTCCAGGAGGGGCTTAGGGGAGATAACAGCAGATAACACAGCTTCTAATGCTGGGAAGGTGGTGATGGAGATGTACTGGAATGTCTCTACAGCTCCTGGTGTTTCTTACTGATGGTCTGCATGATGCTCACTCCCCTCCCATAGTTCTCTGAGGTTGAAATAAAGGACTCACAGGTTCTTCATCAGGGAAGTTCCAGGGTAATGCTTTTTCTCCCCCATGAAGAATGAGGTAGCTAGGGCCAAAGCAGGGCAGGAAGCCTGAGGATGCTCCTGAGAGCAAAGGGAGAGGAGGAGCCATTGGATTGGGTGGAGGGTGGAGGAGAGAATGACTGCCATGGAGCTAGGGAAGTAGAGGGGTCTACACTGGTTACCTTTAGTGAGAGCTCCCATTGAAGAGAGATGTGTGATATTTAGACTGGCTGTCCCAATCACCTCATTGTGTTGTCTTTTGTTCCTGGGAATGAACATAACTACAGTGAGTTCTGATAGGCTCTTCTCTCTTCACCTCTATTACTTCATCCTGCATGAACTTCAGTGGCAAATTCATTCATTCATTTAACACACATTTGACAAGTAACTATTATGTACCAGACACTGTGCTAGGTGCTGGGGATAAAAAGACAAAAATTTGCCCTCAAGGAGTTTACATTCTCTTGGGTGAGAAGCAACCTATATACAAATGAGGAAATTTCAAAAAATACACAAAATAAACCCAAAGTCACTTGGGGGGCGGGGGGGTAGGGAGTGCTACCAACTGAAAGAATCAAGATTACTCTCACATGGGAGGTGGCACATAAAGTGAGACCTGAAGGAAACAAGTGATTCTAAGAGGCAGAGATAAGGGTATAGAGTATTTCAGATATGGCAAAAGCGGCAAGGTGACAGATGGAATGCTATGTACTGGGAATGGCAAGTAGGCCATTTTGGCTATACTACAGGTACTTACCAGTCAAGAACTCTCAGCTTGATATGGTTAGTCATGCAGGGCAGCTGCAATGGGAAGGTGGGAGGAGTGATGGGTAAGGTGAACAAATTTCTAGAATTCCCAATCCCCTGAGGTGCCTTGGTGAATTAACCAATACTAAGGATAATGTATTTAGTTACAATTAATTAGATTCAGACATTTAACACTTACTGTGTACAGAGTAATGTACTAGGTACTGAGGGAGATATAGTTTAGATATAACATGGTCCCTGCCCTCATGAAGCTTTGTGCCATGGACTGCCTTGGGAGGCAGTGAGTTCCTCCTCTTTCTAAGGTCTTCAAAAGCTCAAGGGCCACTTGAGTATGTTAGAGAGAGAATTCTCTATCAGATATGTGTGCAATTAAATGGCTGCTGAGATCCCTTTCAATCCTGTAATTCTGTGGTCCTAGGACATAGGCTAGGTTTTACAAAGGCCCAGTGGTTCAACTACTGATGTTGCTTATGGTGTACAAAGTATCAGCATCAGTTTGTAAATTTGGGTGCCTTCTTACCTCTTAAACTCTTGGCTTCATTTCCTCCTACTTACAGAAATTGCACTATTGATTTCTTCCCCTCTGCCTATAAACATTCATAGGTCTTCCCATTCTAAAAATAACTTTCCCCAATCCTGCTAGCTTCTTAAGCTATTTTATCTCTTCCTCTAGAAGGGTAATCTGATTGTTATCTCTATTTCTTCACCAACCCCTGGCTCAACTCCATGAATCTGGCTTACATACTCATCCCACCCTTGAGATATCCCTTCCAAGATCACCAGTAACCATATCACCAAACCCAATGTGACTATGACTACTAATAGTCATAAGGTTGACCTTGAGTGACTAAGAAAAGGCAAACTATGTTGAGATAATTTTGTTTTAAGAAGTCAGAGTATTTAAAATGTGTTAAGGATTTCCAACAAAAATGGTTTTAAGAGGAGAAAGTTTAAAGGAGTGAGTTTCAGTTATTTTTTAAAAGACCAGAAGAATTCCTTCTTGACAGTGAGGTCTCACTCTCCCATTCTTTCAGTCAGAGCACCCCCTCCCCTCAGCCTCTTCTTTTATTGCCCCCTTTTCCCCTTTTGATGCCCATGTGAAGGAAGAGTCAGCTGCTAAGTGTCTCTTCTGGTTCCCTGTGTGTGTGTGGAGGGTAGAGGAGGAGCAAGAGAAGATGCTTTACCTGAACAGAGAAGATCAGAGTCTGGTCCCACCTGGGTTTGTCTGTTTGGAACTTCGGGGTGGTTTTGAGCTGAGAGGTATTCAGTAATAGAGTTAGTTGATGCATATTTCATCTTCCTGCTATGGGTTACTTATCAGTTTCCCTTTCCTCACTTCCACTCCCAACCTGCCACTGACTGGTTCAAGGAACCTTCCTTTTCTAGGCCTCTTAATGTATTTGTCTTTAAGTCAGGCTAGGTTCAAGTATTCTTGTTAGGATCCTAGATTATCCCTAATGGGTAGCTAGGTGGTAAAGTAGATGGAGTACTGGGCCTGGAATCAAGAAGACTCATCTTCCTGAGTTCAAATCTTGCCTCAGACCCTTACTAGCTGTATGACACTGGGCAAGTCACTTAACCCTATTTGCTTCAGTTTCCTTATCTGAAAAATGAGCTGGAGAAGGATATGGCAAACTACTCAAGTATCTTTGCCAAGAAGACCTCAAATGGGATCACAAAAAGTTTGAAACAAATGAACAACAAACCAATTCAGAGAGGTTAAGTGACTTGCCTAAGATCACCCAGGTCTTAAGCAAGAGAGGCAGGATGGGAATTCAGGTCTCATGACTTCAAATCCAGAACTCTTTTTCACTGTATCATGCCACTTCTTTTTTTTCCTTCCTTTTTTGAAGGGCAATTGGGGTTAAGTGACTTGCCCAAGGTCACATGGCTAGTTTTGTGTTAAGTGTCTGTGCCACTTCTTAATAGGTATGGGGAGAGTAGTCCTGGCTATTCTCATGGCTATTCTAACACTAATGGCAGTTTTTCACTATTACTAATAAGACTGAGGGAAAACCAATATGGTGAAGTCCCCCGAGATTGAGTAGGGGTAGTCTGTGTAAAGATAATGAGCTTTGGGAGTTTACACATAATCTAAGCTCCTCAGTTCCACACCTGCAGTGTACAGTTGATAGAAGCTAACCAGAGGGTTAGAAGGTTTAATTCTAGGTCCCTAGGTCACACAGAACCTCTGCCCTTTGCTAATTATTTATTTCAATTAATTAATAAATAGTAAATATTTAGTAAATACTAAGCATTGGGCTAGGTGCTGGGGAGAAAAAAACAAAATGAAAAACAGTCTTAAGATCATAAATATAGAGCTGGAAGAAACCTCAGAGGTGATCTAGTCCAACTCCCTTATTTTATAGTCAAGAAAACTGAAGCACAGGGAAGTTCAATGATATGGCCAAAGTCACACAAGTCAGCAGAGGGGTTTTTATCTTTCCTTGAGGCTCCCCTTATCCGGCCACATCCAGGGGTACACTGATAAATGTTTAACAACTGCCTCTCAGGGAGAAAAAAAGTGCCAGGGCATGTTTAAATTTCATCTGAATTATTAACATTTCTCCATCACTTTCTTAATTCTAGACAATTAACAAAACAATACATCAACCCCTGATTTGTAGTTTTAGCTGATTTCCAAGGTGTAGAGGCTCACACTGAAAATTTAACAATCAGTTCTGGTACAAGAAAGCTCTGGCACATTCCTGGAATGTAACTCAATGAAAATGGGCCCATATTTCAAAAAGCATATAACTAGAATTAGGAAAATTGAGTGGGTGAGAGCTTATTTTAAAAAACAAACAAGCAAACATAACACTTAAAGGGGCTTAGACGCTGTCTAATCTAATCCCCCATTTTATAGATGAGGAAACTGAAGCTCAGGGAATTTAAGTGATTTTCTGAAGGTCAGGAAACTCAAGGAGAAGATAAAGGAAAAACTTTGTTCTCCTGCCTCCTTGTCTACTGCTTTTTCTACTATACCATACTACTATCAGATGCCACCTCCACCTTGGAGCCTGTTTCTCACTTACTATTTTCCCAGCTATTTCCAGCTCCAACATTGGATTCATCAAGCTCTTTTTCTCCCTGACCTTGTGGGAAAAGCACTTGGAGGCCGCAGTAGTTTCTGGGGAGCAGGAAATGGGGTAGTAAGAAAATTTATATGTTCTTCAACATGATACACTAGGATTTTCCAAGCAGGCACTATCCTCCCTGGGGATACCCCTTTCCCCAAATTGGAATGAACAGGAAAAACAATAGGGAAGGATGATCCCAGGGCAGGCCTAGGAGAGGGGAGCCCATCTGAAAAAGTCACAGCAGAATCTAAGCAAAGTGATTCATGGGAAAGTTCTCCCTTGACCTTTCCTTATTCTAAAGGTCAATGACAAAGTCATAGTTGGGATGTAAGACTATGGTAATATAATGAAGTCATGTTGGGAATCAAGCAAGTATTGAGGGGCCCCTGGCTTTACTGAGGTGCAGGTCTTCAGCACAGTAGATAAAGAACCAAAAAGTAGCTAATTGGATTGGGACTTTGGCTGACATGAAGAGTATCTTCTCTAATTCACCGGTTTCATGCAGATGTCCATAATCTACCTGGAAAGACCATTGAACAGATGGAGACCAGGGCCTCATCAGAGGCCTGGATTGAGGCTAGGAGACACTGCTCTCTAACTTCCCACTCATGGAGCTCCAGGCCCCTCACACCATCGCCTATGTGGAGGAGGGCTGAATGAGTCAGACCAAGGACCCACAAGTATCATGTAAAAAGTAGCCATGGCCAGTTTGTGTGCACAGCCTCACCGGGGCTTGGTCTCCAATGCCAAGGACAGAGATGGTGATCTTCAGGTATCCTCTGATCCCTAAGCTGGGCTTATTGGAATGGCAGAGGCCTAGCCACTTCCTCATGAGGGTGTGCCCTGTGTGGGGAGAGAGGAACATGTTCCTTGTGACCAGTTTGAGGGCTCTCCCCACTTCTCCCTTGGCAACCTGTATGGATGTGTTGGTGTAGGTCTAATTTCTTTCTCGTTCTAATTAAGTGATAGTATTAGCCTCTTCCTAAAACTTGGAGGAAAAGGAGAAACCATTAATGGTGGTCCACTCAGGCAAGAGCGTTCTACTAAGATGGTCCCTCAAAGGAAGGCCTGTAGGAAATGGAAACATATTGGTTTCCTGGACTGAAGGTCATCTGTAGTAATTACTGACCTGGGCAGAATCCAAACCTAAGATGAAGTGACCAAAAAATTCTTCAACCCTTAAATACAATCCTATCTTCAGCTTCAAAGTTACAATGTTAGTAGAACTCAACTCCCACCCCCAATTCCAAGTAAACCTTGACTCCCAAATCTTACCCTGAACCCTGACCCATACCAGAGATATTTGTATAGTTCATGATTTTTATTCAAGGTGGGAATGCTTTTTGGAGAAAAGGTGCTAGAAATGTTGTGTAGAACCTTCTACATTCTTCCTAGTCTAAGGGATGAGTTAAACATGTGTGAATTATATATAAACATATATATATATATTTATGTATGTACATATTGTCTTTCTTCTCCATTGGAACCTAAGCTTCTTGAGGGCAGGGACTGTTTCTTCTATGCCTTTGTAACCCCAGCCCTTAACATAGTTCCTGGCACATAGTAGGTTCTTAATAAATGCTTGCTGGCTAACTGATTGATTTCTAGGTATCTTAACTCCTAGATTCACTTGTTTAAGAACAACAGTAGATATATGGCAGTCGTCACCTACCTGGAGAGTAGTAGATGATCCCAATATCTATCTAAATAGACAAAAGGAAGAGACAAATTAGGGACTCCAACTTGCCAGTCTGTCTCTTAATAAATTAATCCTTACCTTCCTTTGGAGTGAATGGATTTTCTAGGTTTACTGTACAGAGAAAAACTCTCCCTTCTTTATGCTAAATTTTCCTTTCCTCATCTTCAGTGGATGTACTCTGGTTTTGCAAGCCTTGGTTTGAAATCCATGGTAAACACTTCACAACTGTAGGGACTTCCATCCCACTCCCCACTTAGCCTTCCTCTTTCTGGACTGAAGATTCCTAATCTTTTTAGCCTCTTCTCATACCACAGCGTCACGTCCTCTCTTCATCTGTTTACTGGAACATTTGCCTTAATGAGCCCTTTCTCTGGTTCAAGTGTATCTTTTTCTAAGGGACAGCAATAGAACTAGATACCTCCCTCTAGGTTTGGAAGGATTCTGATGTTAACTGGTTAGCAATGGTGAGCAGAGTCAGGAAGGCTGCCTGAAATCAATGTAATTGATGACCCCTGAACTGGGCTTGCCAGGAAAGTTCGGAAATATGAGGTCTTTGAGGACGGAAACCGTTTGGTTTTTGTCTTGGTATTCCCATTGCCTAAAAGTGCCCAATGTAGTGGTTAGTAAATACATGTCAAAGGAATGAATGGATGTCCAGGGGTTACGGGACAGGCATAGAATTCGGCTACCAGAGCCTTGGGCAGGCTCATCATAGTTTTCCTCAATTTATCCTCCACCACCTAGAAAAGAGGTCATTAACCTGGGGGAGGGGAATCTATGAATTTGCTAACTGTATTTCAATAAAATTGGTTTCTTTCATAATTTTTAAAATTTTATGTATTTAAAAACATTCTCCTCAGAAAGAGTCCACAGATGTCACCAGACTGCCACAGGTTAAGAAGGTTAAGAACCTGTGATCTTGAAGCTCAGCTGCCACTCACCTGGCACCTCCCAATCTCCGAATTGGCTCTCCTTGCTCGGGAATCTACCACCTGTGGAGGAAGTTTCCAGAAAGATTCAAATTCTTTGTAAATTCTTTTGCCCTCAAGGAGGACATGAGATGTGGGAGAGGTGGTGAACAGGGCAGGGACGACTCAGTTCTATTTTAAACTCTGTCTTTGGGTCTCCGGAGGATTGGGGTTGGGTCCCTTCCTTTTGCAGTCAGGAGGGGAATATTAGTTATGGAACATGGAGATCTAAGGGCAAGATGATTCTGGGGAGAGAAGAGGTAAGGAAAAGTCAGAGAAAAGAGTGAAACATTCTGAGCAGTTATGTTCTAAACACCACACCTAAGCAGTTTAGAACACAGGAAATTCATGGTCTTGTTTTGGTTTATACCTGTCTTAGAGACAAAGCTGAGGCAAGGATTGTCTTCCTTTTTGTAAAAGGGCGGGGGTGGGGCAACCCAAGAAGTCCCAGAGTAGCCTCCTGGTTCAGGTCACAAAGTAAATAACAACCAGAAATGGAGTTCTATAGTGTCTTTTATTCTAGTCCAGGTCTCTCCCCAGTGGACCTCTATTGTATGTGGACAAGGGAAGGGTCTGAGGGGAGGGGTAGGCATTCACTTTTCATAGACAACAGAAAACATCCTTTCTTCCTCTCTCTCTGCAGTCCCAACTTCAAGACTGATTGGAGACCCCTCCAACAGGCCTCCAAGGGAGGCTCCTCTGACTATCCCCTCCTCCCTCCACAATGATCTTTCCCTTCTTTGAAATCCTGTGGTACTTGGAATTTGTATCCCACAATCTAGCACTTCATTATATTGTCCTATATTAGTATCTAGGGAAGTACAGAATCATACTGGATAGAAAGCTGGCCTCAGAGTCAGGAATTAGTTCATCAATCAATAGAACAATGAGCATTTATTAAGTATCTATTCTGTGCCAGGCACTATACCTAAGCAGTGGAACCTTGGAAAACCTGAGTTAAAGTCCTGGCTCTGACACATACATCCCAGATGACCATGGACAGGTCATGTAACCTCTTATAATGTCAGGCAGCCCTCAAAGACTTTAAGTCGCAGGACAGTTGTTTGCTGATATGCTTTCGTAGAGGGACTTTTGTCACTGAAAGTTGCCTGATTCTTAGAGAGCAAGCTCTGTGTCTTCTACCTAGCATAGGTAGAGCTACCTGTATCTACCTAGCTAGTTATATGGATGTTCAATCCATACTTGTCATTTCTTTTGGACTCCTCTAATATGCAGCAAAGACCTGGGTATTTAGCACATTTGGGAGGGGGTGCCCAGACAACTAGGATTCATGGTGTAGGGAACTTCCATCAATGAAACTCCTTCCTTCAATGGAGATCAGCATCTACTTTGCAACTTATAGTCTTAGATGGTTGCCTGGGCCAGTGAGAGGTCAAGTGACTTCCCCAGGGTCACACAGCCAGTATTTGTCATGAGGTGAGACCTGAAGCCAGGTCTTTCTGACTCTGGGGCCATCTCCCCATCTGTTATACCAAGATGCCTCTCGTATATATATATATATATATTTGATAAAAACATACTTAAGTTTCAAATTATTTGAAAAATCCATGATTTAATCAGCATGCATGCTTCCTTCACTGATGAAAATTCCAGTCTCTCTACACTTTGGGCATGAGTTCATGAGATGCCATAAACAAGAAAGCTTTTAAATATTGAGTTTATTACTGGATTCACAACTCTCCAGTTTGGTAGGAGCTGCCAGAGCTTGATCTGTGCCTTGGAAAACCCAGGCATCAGCGACTTTTATGCCCTAATGAAGAAGCAGTAAAATTTTTGTTGACTAAAATGAGATATTTGTAAAGCACTTGACACATAATAGTTGTTTAATAGATGCTTTCTCCTTTTTTCCCTTCTCTCCAACATTACTAGGTCCTCTTTGGTCAGAGAACATGGAACTGTGTCAAGGTATCAGAACATTGGACCATAGTTCATAGTAGATGAGTCTCTAGGCTATCAGGTGAATGAAGGAGGAAGGGAACAAACTTTCATAAGTACCTACTGTTTGCAATCATTGTGCTAAGTATTTTACATGTGTTATCTCATTTGATCCTCCCAATGACTCTGGAAGGTAGATACAATTATTATCATTCCTTTTTTTTTAGTTAAGGAAACTAAGGCAAACAGAGGTAAAGTTACAGAGGTTATAGAGTTAGTTACAGAGCTAGTAAATGTCTGAGGCTGAATTTCAACTCAGGTTTCTCTGACTCTAGGCTTAGTTCTCTATCCATTATGTTCCCTAGCTGCTTGATGAAGTCAGAGAGAACCTTGGATAAATTGGCCTCTGAGGGGGACCCCCAGAAAAGTAAAGTACAGGGAGGACAGTTTATTCAGGAATGAGGGATGATGGGAAATATTTTTCCAAACCATCAAAGAAGGTCATGATGCCGGAGGTTAAGGGAAACTAGTTGACTTCCTTACCTGGATTGAGATGATTTCTTCAAAGAGGTCTGTGGGACACTGATGATGGAAATTATGAAAGAATTTCTGGAACATAAAGAGATGTTATTGTATATTGGGGAGGGAGGTGTAATGTTAATGGGATTTAAGATTGTTTCCCTCCCCCACCCATTACTAGGCCTCAGGTGGAGCCCATCAAGGGAAGCTTGCTTAGGGAAGGCTTCCTTATAGGAAGTCTTTCACATCTTTTGTTAATTTCTAATTAGTCAGGAGGGTTATGATGCCCTCTGGCTCTAAAAAGGGTATATACACTCCAAGGTTAGCATTTTGCTTTGTGACTCACTCACTGAAAGAAAGAGTGTTCTTGTGATTTGACCAGATGAGACTCTGGGTAGCCATTAAGGAGACCCCTGGTTTTGAAAAACCCAGATGTTTGTGCTTCCATCTCTGGTAACTATGTATGTATTGCCTTGGTCAGACAGTTGGATCTGTTTGTTGATCTGTGCTAATTTCTCAGACAGTTAGAAGCCCTGTCTGTTGGTCTTTATTTCTCTGCTTGTTATTTTCTCTATTTTCTTCATTTGGATTTTCTCTGAAGTTCAGGGTTCTGATTTTTCTCCTGAACTAGTGAATGTAATTTAAAAAGATTGTTGACCCCTTGCACAGCTGTCTTTCCTAGTAAAGCAAATCTAAGAACCTGTACTAGCAGCCATCCTGGCTATGCCAGTGTGGTTGCTGCTACAGCAGGTGATGGCGAGGGGGAGGGTAGGCAGTTGAAAGGAAATGGTTAATTCTAAAATTCATAGAATCATGGATCAAAGGATCATCACAGATATAGAGCTGAAAGGAGCCTCAGAGGCCATCTAACCCAAACCCTTCATTTATAGTTGAGAAAACTGAGGCCCAGGGAGTTTAAGCTACTCGTTCAAGATCATAGAAGTAGTAAGTGTCAGATGCAGGATTTGGAGTTCTCATTTTCTTTTTCTTAAAAAACAAATTTAAAAAAAAAAGGTTTTTTTGGTGAGTTTTCAACTTGCATTAATATATGTAGTTGTTCAAGAGTATGAACAAATAAGTTTATCACTTTCCAAAAATGTGATGTTTTTTCTACGGAGACAGGGACCAGCATCAGAATCCCAAAACAAAGAAAAATGTGCTTGTCCTCCCTACCTGATCCCTAACCAGGAGCCTTTAGTGATAGCAGCATCCACTTCAGTCAATAACTCAATCTCATAATCCCTTACTTTATGCTAAAGACCTGGGACTTCCATTGTTGTTGTTGTTGAATTGTTTCAGTCATATCTGACCCTTTGTGACCACAAATGGTTTTCTTGGCAAAGATATTGGAGTGATTTGCCATTTCCTTCTGCAACTCATTTTATAGATGAGGAAACTGAGGCAAAAAGGGTCAAGTGCCTTGTCCAGGGTCACACAACTAGTAAGTGTCTTCAGTCTAGTTTGAACTCAAGTCTTCCTGACTTCAGGTCTGGCATTCTATCTAGCTGCCCAACAACAAAGCAGCTCACAGAATGGGAAAGAATAGAATGGAAGGAACCTGAGGAAGCATCTAGTGTAATCCCATCACCTTACAGATAAGGAAACTGAGTTTCCTAGAAACATCCTAGAGATCTGGAAAAAAAAATTAGAGGATGCCAGTGGCCATCACTCCCTAAGGAGCCCATAGCTATTCTCATGGTTCTTGTCCAGTCTGGAATGGAGCTTTTATCCATTGCTGGCTATTGTTATTTCCAGAAAAAGAAAATTCCAGGTACCCAAGGCTGATTATTCCCCATCCTCCCTGTTCTTCCCTTCTCTTCTCCCCGTGCTTCAAGGCCAACCTCATTGAAGAAGGGGTTATTCCCTTTCTTGATCCGAGTCCGATACTCATGATTTCCAATTAATATCTTCACCACGGGTGCAATGTTGTTTCCATGGAGCTGGCGGGCTTCAAATATTCTCACCTGAACCTGAGGAGAAGTTGTAACAGGCTGGGCCAGGTCTTATCACCCTTGTCAAACATGTCCCCAGGAATCATCCCTTAGTCAGCCCATTGGGTGGTCATTAAGCTGTACCTCATAAAAAAAGCAGAACAAGACCAAAGAGAAGCCTCAGAGAACAAAAAAGGAGAGGAAACATTTATGGATCTGGACACAGGCTGGAAATCAAAACAGCTTTAAAGTGTTTTGAGATTTCTCTGCCTCCACCCTTGTTTAGGCCCTTGTTATGGGATTGTAGATTCAGGACCAGAAAGTAGTTGAGTCCTGTGCTGACTTATTCCCTTACTTTGCCTCAGAGGAGGTAACTGAGGACCAGAGAAGTGACCAAGACAGTAAGTGACCATTCCCCCCCCCACACACACCATGGCCAGATTAATTTTTTCAAGCATAGCTTTCATCTGACATTCTCCTGGTCAGAATTGTTCATCTCCTCACATTCAGTCTGTCCTCTAACCTTCCTTTTTGACCTTGTCTCCTATTATTTCCCTCTATGGACCATCTACAAAATTTCCTTTATTGTTATTGAACACTTGGTGTGTGAAAGGATGTGTATTCTGTTTCCTCCATTAGGTTGTTAAGTCTTAAAGAATAGAGAGTGGAATCTGTAGAGTGTAGGGATCTATCTGTGTGACCTTGGGCAAGTCACTTTACCTCTGGGCCCCAGGCCTCAGGTGCTGGGCTAATAATCCCTAAGATCAATCATTCAACAAGCCTTTATGAGCCATACTCTTTGCTACGCAAAGAAAGTAAAAATCGGTCCCTACTCTCAAGGAGCTTATACTCTAAGATCCCTTCATACTCAAAATCTGTGATATAATTTACCTCTTGGTACTCCCAGCAGTGCCTAGCACTCTGCTGGGTGCTCTATCTCTTGCCTCTCTGTTTTTGTGCAGGCCATTCCCCATGCCTGGAAGGCCTTTCTTCTTCTAGTGTTGCTTATTGTTGTTCAGTCACTTTTCAATCATGTCTGGCTCTTAGTGACCCCATTTGGGATTTTCTTGGGAAAGATATTGAAGTGGTTTCTATTTCCTTCTCCAGCTCATTTTACAGGTGAGGAAACTGAGGCAAATAGGGTTAAGTGACCAGAGTCACACAGTTAGTGTCTGAGGCCAGATTTGAACTTGGGAAGATCAATCTTCTTAACTCCAAGCCTGATGCTCTATCACACCACCTATCTGTCCATATATTTATATGTGTGTGTGTGTGTGTGTGTGTGTGTGTATACATATATATATATTTGTTTTCTTTGTAAAATACAAGCTCCTTGAGGGCAGGGATTATTTCATTTTTTTCTTTGTGATCTCAGAGCGAAATCAGGAAGACCTGAGTCCAGTTCTGACTTTGGACATTCCCTAGCTATTGTGACCCTGGCAAATCCCTTAAAACCCTAATTGCCTCCAAAAACAAAAACCAAAAAATCAAAGAAAGGCAGCCTTAAGGAACTGACAATCTAATGGGGGAGACAACATGCAAACAACTGTGTACAAACTAAATACAGGATAAATTGGGGATAATCAATAGAGGGAAGGTACTAGAATTAAGGAAGATCAGGAAAAGTTTCCTATGGAAGGTGAGACTTAGCTGAAACTTGAGGGAAATCAGGAGGTGGAGGTGAGGAGGGAGAACATTCCAGGCATGGGGGACAGCCAGTGAAAATGCCCAACCAGAATCAGAAGATGGAGCATCTAATGCCCTGAATAGCAAGGACAGTGTCACCGGCTTGCATCATGGTTGGGGCGGGGGATGGGGGGGGAAGTAAGGTGTAGCAAGGCTGGGAAGAAAGGAAGGACCCAGGTTATGAAAATTATAACCCAGGATAAAAATCAAACAGAATATTATATTTGCTCCTGGAGGTAACTGGGAGCCACTGGAATTGCATAAGGGATGGGGAGGGGGCAGTAACGGTCAGATTGTGCTTTAGTAAGATCACTTTGACAGAAGAATGGAGGATGGAGTGGGGAGATTCTTGAAGCAGGGAGATCCACTAATAGGCTATTACAATGTTCTAGGAGGGAAGTTGTGGTTTGTCCTTTGTTCTTGAAGGACATGAGGGAGATGATGACATGACAAATTGCCTTTGATTTGAGTGAGAGAGAGCTGTGCAGTCACCAGCCTCACTTTTTGCTCTAGAGTCGTCTGGGTCCAGTGGCCAAATATAAATTGGGACAACTGGAGATGGCCTAGGATGCAGTGGGAGACCTTGGTTCTTTTGAGCTAAGGTTTTTTCAAGTTCCCTCACTTTGAGTGGGGTAACACCCATTCAGTGAACAGGCCTTTTAAAGAAGTGAGTCAAGGGATGGCTCCTTTAATTAAAAAAAAAAAGTTAAACTAGGAGGGGAAGACCTTCAGGGTTGCTGGCCAAAAGAGAAACAGTTACTCTGAGTCAGGAGGGCCCAAAAAATAACCATTAAGTGATAGTTGGGCAGGGCCTTGAAGGCAGGAATGATTTCATTTTTGTCTTTGTAATCTCAGAGTCTTGAAGAGGACCAGGACATCAGGAAGGTGATGCCATTATTTGCAAGTGAATTGGATTTGAGTGAGGGAGGGCTGTGTAAAGTCATCAGCTTCACTCTCTCTTCTGGGTCTTTCTGGGTCCAGTGGCAAGATCAGGATGACTAGAGATGGCCCTGATAACAGTGGGAGACCTTGGCCTTTTTAAGCTAAGGTCTTTCCTAGGTCTCAGTTTGACTGAGGCAACAGTACCTGGCACAGCATAAGTCCTTAATAAATACTTTTTGATTGATAGTCAATAAATATTTGACTGATTTTCCCCTAACATCTCCAAAGCTATAGTTGCCCATCTTTAGTTGCAGCCACCTGCAGGGCAAAATTTCTTGGTGTGTTTCTGTGGCCTCTGAACCTAGATACAGGCCAGAGAGGGAACAAATTTACATTGGGGCTCCATGGCAAGGAATCTGGAAAGGAATTCAGATTTGAACGTGGGAGCTCCCTCTGCCAGATGTTCTGGTCCTTGAGCATGTTCTCACTTGGCAATCTCTGCAGAGGCAACCTTCTGTAAGTGTGGGCTTGGAACCTGTACGTCACCACCCACGGATTGTCAACAGAGGCTCATTAGGAAAAGCTAGGACTGCTTCAATTTGAGCCTTTCGAGAAACAGCTGGGGCCTCCTTACCTGGAAGTCCTGTGGCTTGGAGGTCAGAGGCATTGTCACGTTGTGGCCAGCCACTGTGATTTCATGTTTTCCACCCTCCTTACAGCTGAGGTCGAGCTTTTCCCAAGTTGCTGGGGAAACACAGATCTTCCCAGGTGGGTTGGGGCAGGGAGGAGGGGCTTCTTTTTGTCAGTCCCTCCATTAAGAGCACCAACCACTAACAGGAAGGGGGAGGGATGACCATATCCTATTCTCTACCTGTCTCTAATTTCCTTCTCCCTTTAACACTTCTGCACAATCTCTTCACCCAGCTGTTTGAATTCTGCCTTCCCCTCGCAACCACTTTCTGGGCTCTGGAATTATGTTAAAGGTGAACCAAATAAGGGCTAGCAGTTGAAAGGTTATGTGCCTTTTTCTTCCCCTTTCTTATTCCATCTCCACCTGGTTTGGGTCTAGCTCTTGCTACTTACAAACTGTGTGACCTTGGGTAAGTAATTTCCTCCTCTTGAAATATGTTTAGTCATTTGTAAAATGAAGGTCTTAGATGACCTCTAGCACTCCTAATGATGGTTCTATTCTCCTAAATAAAAAGATAACTATGAGAATCAATACACTGTAAGCAAGCAAACACACATTTCTGTTTGCAGGTGCAGGTATGTTTGTCTCTGCTGAATATTTGTATGTGTCTTCTCCACCCCCCCTCCCCATCCCGTGAGTGTCCAAGATGGGACAATATCTGGAAATGATCCTTAGGCCTTCAAGATGATAACCTACATTCTGTTTTGTGGATGAAGAAACTGAGGCTCAAAGAAGAAGAGAGACAAGGGCACAGATCTCATAAATGACAAAACTCAGAACCCAGGGGCTTTTTCACTATTCTCATATCCCCAGAAATTGACTTTCTTGTGCCTTTCTCTGTAACTTAGGTGTTTTTTAGTTCCCTAGAGAATAGAACACATAGCAGGTAAGGGACAAGCAGAAGACTTTTAGGCTCTAAGACAGAGCGCTTTAACTTGAAGCATGCTGTCAGCACACAATGCTTATCAACTGAATTGGGGTAGAAATGTATCTTCTTGGGACAGAGGAGGCATGGCTCAAGGGGATGGTTATGGGCCAGTGTGATGGCTCACCTGACTTATGGTGGGCCTTCTGTGGCAGGTAGGTTATTTGTAAGGTGATGGTACTCTGCAAAAGAAAAGCAAGCAGAACTATGGGTAAGATATAAAGCTTGTGATACCAATTCAACAGGTCTAAACTTGACACTGCCCCAGTGAGCTCACTTCCAAACTCTCCTGGATGGGACTGGTGGTGATCTAGGTGTGATATATGACATTAGGGGGGCAGTTGTGAGATCTGATGGAGTGAGGGGTTGTGAAGGAATCTGGAGATAATGTGAGGGGCATAGATGATAGTGGTTGTAGGAGTAGGTAAGGAAGAAAGGGAGTATATCTGGAACAAAGTCCCAACTACTATTTTTGGTGCCTGGGGTCAGCAGAATGGAGGGTGCCCTTAGGAAACTTTGCAATTTGTGATGTCAGAAGCACATGAAAACCAGAATTGTTTATACAATAACTATATTATAATGAAAAACAACTTTGAAAGACTTGAGAACTCTGATCAGTGCAATGACCACCTATGATGCCATAGGACTGAGGATGAAGCATGCTTCCCACTTTCTGAGAGAGAAGGGATAGAATCAAGATGCAGAATAAGATACATATTTTTAGACACAGCCAATGAGGGAATTTGTTTTGTTTTTTTTATGCATATTTGTTTCAAGGCATATTTGTTTGGTTCTTTTTCTTTTCCAATGGTGGGTGGGTGGGTGGGTGAGGCAGGGGAGAGATAGGATCATAAAGAAAAGAAAAGGACAAGAAAGAAAAAGTGGTCACTGGAGCATCTTTTAAAGAAAAATGTAGAGAACAGAAGGAAGTCCAGAAAGAAGTGCTGACAAGCGGGACAGCTTTGAAAGTTACAGGTCAAAATGATTGAAAAATTGTACATAATCAAGACCTGCAGTTTCATGCACAATAATTTACTCTTACTCTACTACTACATTTAGAAATGCTCATTTTATTTATTTTTATGTTCAGAATAAAAATAGAATAATACAAGAAGTAATTAAATTTAGCTGAATGAGAGGTATTTGCTTATCACTCTCCTCAATAGTGGAGAAGTATAGTCAGTCTTTTTAAGGCAAGATATTGCCACATTGCTATAGCTGTGAATGTCATACATCTCATGGCACTCAGATTCTGGCAATTATGTCAGATTTTTATCATAGGATTATAGGATCATAGATCTAGCACTGGAAGTTCAGAAGCCATCAAACCCAACGCTCTAACTTTACAGATATGGAAACTGTGGCAGGGTCACATAGCTAGTAAGTATCTGTGGTGGGATCTGAACTCAGGTCTCAGTAACCCAAGTCCAGTGCACTATGTATGACACCAGGCTAGCAGTTACTAACCACTATAGTAGCTACATTTATCAGTTACTATCATAGTAATTAGCAGCAGTTCATAGATGGTGTGTTTTCATAATAACCATCACTTGGTAAATTCCTATTTTAATTATTTAAAAAAATTATTTTGTTATTTTTTGTTCTTAGATCACCTCCATTGCTAAATATCTGCCTTTCCTACCCAGAGAGCTGACTGTGGTAAATAAAAAATAAAGAGAAAGATGCTCAGTTTAGCAAAACCAACAATACATCAGTTGTTTTTGATAGTTTTGTAATATTTGAAATATTAATATTTCACACCCTGGTCCTCTGCCTCTGTGAAGAAGGGAGGTGTTCATTATTTTCACTAAATAGATGCTATCCTCAGTTGTTTACAAAGCTGGGGTATAAGTGTTAAATTTTTGTGCCTTCTAAATTTCCAATGTTCAGATTATCACTATCTTAGTCACAGCACTGATCTTGGATAGAGAATATGAAGTAATTGCTAGGGTCTGAGTGCCAAGAGACATTTGGTATTCATGGCTTTGACAGTGTGGCAATATCCTGCCTTAAAAAGCTTGGGTTTACTTCTCCACTACTGAGTAGAGTGATGTGCTAGGCTTGAGATCTAGGTTATACTTTCATTTTTCAACACTTCTTAGAACAAGAACCTTTCCTTCTGGAGGCATTCAGCTGCAGGTAGTGTGCAGGCAACCCTATCACTCCCTGAAATAGGCAACCCTCTACTTTTTCTTCCCCTACTCCATGCACATACGCATTACATTTAATTCCTTCTCACCCAAAGCAACTCCATTGTAAGTCCTCCTTCCCTTACTCACTTTTGTGGGATGCGTAGTACGACTAACCAGAGGCAGCTCAGTTAGAACCAGGGGCTCATGTGACTTTTCTGCCAGTGGCCTGAGGAATACAGTGCTAATACCAAAAGTCCTGGGGATGAGAAGAGACAGATATTGGTTAGGAAATGCCTACCTCTCATTGGAAAGAGAGGGAGGAAGAGCCCCAGAAATCATATTACTATTAAGGCTGAGCTCTGATCTATAGCCTAGAATTTAGGTAGGGGATGTCTAGCTGGCAAGAATTCCAGGAAATCCACCAGAATATGAAAGACCTACCCACTAACCGTCCCCTCCCCCCCCCCCATCTACCCCTGCATTCTGGGACTCCTTAAGGCCCTTGTTCTAGTGACATATATAGTTCTAGTGACATTTGTGCAAGTCTTGAGTTAGAGTGGGATAGGGATGTTCCATCTGCTGTTGCCAATTAAGGCCTATCCTTTGTTGATTCTCCCACCTTGTGGTTTTTCTGTGGCTCATGTCTCGGAGTATGACTTGAAGGAAGGAGTCCTTTTCTAGGCGATGGGGGTCTAGATGCCACACCAGGGTCTGTGGGGGAGCAAGAAGGTGGTTAATGATTTCCAGACATGCTTTATATGCCAGCCAGTTGTCCACTCTTGACATCTTGTTATCTGCCCTGATGCTGAAACTTCTTGATCACCAGACTTACAAGGAAAATTGCCTGAGTTACATGACAACCCAGCTGACATCCCACCTTCTGCAAAAAGCTTTTCCCAATCCTTCCTAATCATGCTAATTAGCCATCTGAGATTGTTTCCAGTTTTTCCTATAGAGCTTGTTTGTTCATGGTTTATAAACTGTCTCCCACATTAGACTATGACTCTTTTGCCTTTTTTTGTATTGCCAGTACTTAGCACAGTGCCTGACACATAGAAGGCACCTAATAAATGCTTATGAACTCAATGGAGGAACTTGATCCACTTAGCTTGGAAACTTGGGTGGGGAGCACCTTTAGCTGTCCTGTAAGCATCTATTCAGATAGCACACTATATACCTAGTCCCCCCTAGACTATGCTTAACATCCCAACCAACCATCCAGCCCAACTCTATTCTTGCCATCTACTTTTTCTCTTTCCCTCACCCCGTAACTATTTAGCTCTTGCTTTGGAAACTGTAATCAAATTGATACAGCCATTGATTCTGTAAAGAGAATGTCATTTACCTAACCTGTGGCTCCATTCACCATCCCTGTAACTTTCTAGACCGGAAAACCCACCTGAAACCCCTATAGGTATCATCTCTGCTAGGATGTAAGTGACTAGGACTGTCTCCTTTTTGTATCTATCACCAGCACTCTCAGCAAAGTGCTTCGTACTGAGTAAATGCTTATTAAATTCATTCATTCATTCAGCCTCACCCCAAACCTCCAAGGAACTTGAATAATGAGGAGTCTGACCAGCCTTTAAGATGACTTAGATTCTTTTTTTGAGAGGAGTGGGAGGTAGGTAGTAAGCAGAGCCAAACTCTTTTGTCTTTCCAAGTTGGGATGGTGTTTCCTTGCTGTGCCAAAGGTAGTTCTTACATTTTTTATCATTATCTTTGTGCCCCTAGGTTTGGAGGCTCCTTCCTGGGCAGTGCCTGTGGTTAGTCCAAGGTATGCCAGGGGTCTTGTAGGAGGGGAAGAAACAGAAATAAGGGAGATTTCTGTGAAGGCAGCCTTGCCCTTGCTTTAGGTTTGTAAGAAGCATCTGGACCATACATTTAGACTGGTCTCTGAGCCATACCCATATTCTAGAGCCAGAGACAAAGAGGCTCCAAGTGTAAAGTTTATGCAGGTGTAGACCCTGAATATGGCAAATGTGGTTACTGCAGGTCTTTGGGGACATTATAGATTCTGCTATAGCAATTGGGAGGACTAGTGGTGAGCAAATTCTTGGACCCACAATTTTCCTACCAGAATATGGTCTCAGGTTGTGATATCCTGAGATGGTTATGAAGCAGGGCTAAGTAGCTGGCTCCTAAAGATGGTACAAGGATGAGAGCATCTGTATCTCTTGAATGGCTAGGTAGAACCCTATTATTAGGCTAAGATCTATTGGTCTTTGGGCAAAGAGAATTGACTTCTTCTTCTATACACACACTTCTCCCAGGACATCCAAGAACATCCATCTCTTCCCACCCTTGGCTCTCCAGGTCCTGCAATTGGGAGTTTGTCCTGCCCTTTAGTGATTAAGCACCTCATTCCAGGTGGGATTATTGTCATCTTCTATAACTCGAGTTTTCTTCTTGATATCTGGAAGGAGAGACCAAATAAGGGAAAACTGATCATTGGTTCATCTCTATGCCTGATAAAGGCTTAAAAACCATCACTTCAGGTTTATCCTGACAGCTATATAGCCTAACATGTGTTCTTTGCCTCCTTTGAGAGCCTAGCTTTTCCCACCTGCTCTCCTTCCTCCTCTCCCTACCCCTGCTCCACACCTTGAAAATAGTATTAAAGATTTCTTGGCATTGATGTGAGTCATTATAGATAGAGTGGCCTGGCTGCTTGTGAAATGATCAGTAAATAAATAAACATTTGCCATATGCCTTCTAGGAGTGCACCATTGTAGGGCCAAATGGTGAAGAACTGAACAAAACATATATAAAGACTCCACAAAAACATGGAAAGAATTGTGCTAACTGATGCAAGGTAGGCTAAACAAGAGAACAATATACACAATAACTAGAATAATGTTAATGAAAACAATGCTTAAAAAACAACTGAATTCTGGTGAATTAAAATAACCAACTGCAGTCCCAGAAAACAAATGATAAAATACATCACCTTCAACTTGTTGAAGTGGGTGACTATGAGTGTGGGATGCTGTGCATGTGGTCAGATACAGCCCCTGTAAATCCATTGGTTTTGATAAACTGTTCTTTGTTACAAGGGGGAGGATTCAAGGAGGCAGCATAGCTCACTGGCTAGAGTACAAAAACTTGAAAGACCAAGGGTTCAAATCCTGCCTCTGACATCTCCAAGTTGTGTGACCTTGGGCAAGTTGAACACTAGGTCTCAGTTTCTTCATCTATAAAATGTGAATACTAAAACTGGAGTACCTACCTCCCAGGGTCCCTGTGAGGGTGAAAAGAAATAGTAGATGTACAAGAAGAAAAAGGTAAGAATAAGTAAATATTTAAAAAAAAAAAGGGTTATGGGGAGATATATATATGTAGATATATAGCTATATATCTACATATATATGCAAATGACTTTGGTATAAAAAGGCACCAATAAAAATTTTAAAAACCCAAACTAGCAAATGACAAAGTATACAGCAGTCCATGACTTCAAAGGACTTAGATCTAGTTAATGAAATAAGGTACATAAACATGTCACTCTTTCTACCAGGTTGTACATCAGTGTCCACCAACCTTTTCCAAAGATATTGGAGTGGGTATATGTGTGTATGTGTATATGCATTGTGTAGAATGGTGGTGTCCAAACATTTTTCATCATGTATTCCTATCAATAAAAAATTTGAGCAGTACCCCAATATATGTATACTTATTTATAAATTATATACATGTATTATTATACTATTATATATTATTAAACATTCACAAAAAGTTAACAAGGATGAGCTAAAGATGGAATAAACAGTATCTTAAAATAATTGTTTTATTTAATTTTACTTATGATTGGCACAAAGCCTTTTTTCTTTCACCAAAATTATTAATAACTATTGGTGTCACTGACAACCCCACAGTGTTATAGGGCTCCTATTCTACCTTGAGTAGGATCAAATGAGATAATATTTGTAAAGCACTTAGCATAGTACCTGGCACATATAGGTAGTATGCTATTTAAATACTTATATGTTATTATATAGTTCTATTTATCTGTCTATCTCTCTATATGCCTATTTTCTTCCCTTCCTCTTCCTTGAGGATATATAGTACCTACTATGAATACAGGACCATATGATATTCATACTGAGGTTACCAGTGTCAATCTGCATGTTAAATATTAGTAAGATTTAATTTCTTTCTATTTTTCTTCCAGAAATTTTAACATTTTCTTTCTGTACCCCCAATTGATCATCTTATTCCCTGGGATGAATGTACCCTACTAGTATAAATAATGTGAGGTACTTAGAAAAGGAGGTTTAAAAATAAGATGTGTGCACAGAGTAGCAGAAGAGAGACTTCAACCCCCAAACTTCTTCATTTACTTGTTTTATAGAATTGAGATGGTTTAGGGAGATTGGAGGCCCATCTACCTAATTCTTCATTTTCTTTTCCTTTCATCTCAAATAGCATCATTAAGGGAATTTAGAGTCTCTAGAGTCCTATTACATACCATACATCCCAAAGGTCAAGAGTTGGAAAGAGGGAGGTTCATGTGAATAGCTAGCACATATATGTGTATGCATGTATATATGTGTATATATGGCCATACATGAGATGGAGACAGAGACAGGAGAGGAGAGGACCCTTTAAGGTTTTCAAAGCACTTTTTATATGTTTTCTGATTTGACCTCAGAACAACCCTGTAAGGTAGGTGTTATTATTATTATGAAGCTGAGACTAAATGCTTTGTCCAGGGTCACACAACTAGTAAGTATCTGAAGCAGGCTTTGAATGTAGGTTTTCCTGACTCCCAAGTCCATTACTCTTTCCACTAAACTGTGCTATCTGGGGATACAAAGATCCTAAGAAAATAAAAGATGCTTTTAAGGGGAGAGCACTAACAGCTGAAGCAATCAGTAAAAGTAGGAGATAATGCCTGAGCCAAGTGTTAAAGTAGTCTGTAGATCATAAGAAGGGACATGAGAAAAGAATTCATTTCACAGATGGGAAAGAGTTTTAGTAAAGGCACATAGGTGGGAGATGAAATGCTGAATTCAAGGAACAGAAAGTAAGCCAATTTGACTGGAACACAGAGTACATGAGGGAGAGAAATATGAAATCTGGAAATATGAAAGAGTCAGATTATGGAATATTTTAAATGCCATATAAAAAGATTGTTTTTAATTCTAGAGAGAATGGGGAACCCTGAAGTGTTGATCAGAGAAATGATATATTCAAACTTATGATTTAAGGATATTTGTTTGGAGGTGATAAGACAGATGGGTTGGAAAGAGGAGAGATTGGAAACAAGGAGATTAATTAGAATATTATTTACGTAACTAGACAGATTATGGTACTTGTATATAGTGGAACATTACTGGTCTGTCAGAAACAACTAATGAATGAATACAGAGAACCATGGGAAAACTTACATGAACTGATGTAAAGTGAAGCAATTAGAGCCAGGAAAACAACATACATAATGACTACAACAATATACACAATAGCAACAACAATAACAAATTGAAACTGAATTTATAAATGTTGCCAATCTCTCCTCTTTTCAATCTGTCTGCCATACTACTGCCAAAAAATATTCCTAAATCACAAGTCTGAGTATATCACTATCCTGATCAAAGCTTCAGTGCTTCCCCGTTGTCTCCCGGATAAAACACAAACTCCTCAGTTTGACATTTAAAACCTTCCAAAATATTACTCTCACTCACCTTTCCGTGCTTGAACCCAAAGAAGAATAATATAATAATAATATAAAATAAGAAATCACCTGCCCCTCCCAACTCCTTGGCCAGAGGTGAAGGTCAGCATGTGTAGAGCACTGCCTATAATACCAGATTTTTTTTTGGAGAGGGAAAAGCAAGACAGTTGGGATTCAGTGACTTGTCCGAGGTCACACAGCTAATAAATGTCAAGTATTTGAGGTTCAATTTGAACTACGATCCTGACTCCAGGGCCAGTGTTTTATTCACTGCACCACCTAGCTGCCCCTATGATATCAGACTTTTTCAATGTGTTAATTGGTTTTGCTGATTTTTTTCCCTCTTCTTTATTCTTTGTTCTTAAGATGACTCTTTGAGAAGACTACAGGTAAATTGTAGGTGATATAAAAACAAAAGATATAAATTAAAAAAATTTTTTAAAGAAGACGTACCATAGCTAACATCATAACAGAGGTGGTGAGGGCTTAATCCAGGATAGTGGTTGTGTGAGTAGACCAAAGGGGAATGGGTACAATAAAAGTTTTGGAGATAGAATTGGTAAAACTTGGTAACTGATTGACTGTAAGGAATGAGGGAGACAGAAAAACCTAGGATGATTATAAGAACTAGAACTTGGGTAATTGGGACTGGGAGGTGGTGATTGTCCTTTAAAAAAACAAAAGGGAAAATTTGGAGGTCAGTGAATTTAGGGGAAAATGACAAATCCTTGGGCTACAAATGCAAAAGCAAGATAGTTCCTGCCCTCAAGGACCTTACATTCTAATGAGGGACTTAACATGCATAGAGGAGTGAGGGCCATAGAAGGACACTATAATCCAGAAAATTAAAATGATGATGAGTGGGGGCATAGAGTAGGGGGCATATCTACTATATACCACTTGGAAACAATGGCGGAATAGACATGATTAAGGTTCATGGTACCAAACTGGAAAGATGAGGTGTGGAGAGGATAGGGAATAAACTAGGCAGCAGTCTAGTCAGTAAGGCTGATGAGACAGTCGTGGAGTGAAGTGAAGCATGGTTGGGACTTTCCTGAAATAGTATTGTGGGAAATGCAGAAGTTCCTCCAGTTGGTGAAAAGATTATAGAGATGTGTCTGCAAAGGAGATTAATGGAACAGTCCATCGACATGCCTTTTCCAGAGGCAAGGATAGTTTTGATTTTATTGCAGTTCTTAGCACAAGAGGTACAAATGAGATGGAGCAAGTTATGTGCACAACAGATGGGTAGAAAATGGCAAGTGTAAAGATGAGGATGCATGGTCCCAGGGCATTCAGAGCTAAGTTCCCTAGTTCTTCCCAAGTGTAGTTTCTGGAAGTCTGATTTGAAGGATGGAATAGCAGGGTAAAAAAATTATTAGGGTGAAGATAAGGATACCTGGTCATAGGGGTTTCTGAATTGGGAGTCTTAGCTCTTTTCTAAGCATAGGCCCTGGAAATCCAGTTTAGAAGTGAGAAGATAATGTCTGCTCTGGACATGTTTGATTTGAAAGGTTGAAGTGATTCACAAGTGGTATTTAGTAGGCAGTTGGAGATGCACATGTAGATTTCAGAAGAGAGGAGAAGGGTGCATATATATACACACAGATATAATTTATATTGTAATTATATAATTAAACCAACAGGAGGTAGAGATAATAGTGATAGAACCAATTTCTATCAGAGTTAATGTCCTACTCCTGTTATAACATTGATTAGGCTAGTTTTCTCCTAAAAGTTGGTATAGTAGAATGAAGAGAGGAGTGGGTCCCACATGTACAGCAAGGCACCACACATGGCAGGGCCTGTCATTATGTGATTGAAAGGGAAGCAGAAGAGACATTTGCAGCCTCTTCTCCCCTTCACCCTTCTCCAGGGGAGACTTGGGCACCTAGGTGGCTCAGTGAATGGAGCACTGGGCTTGGAATCAAGAAGACTCATCTTCATGAGTTCAAATCTGGCATTAGATACTTACTAGCTTGCATGATCCTAAACAAGTCACTTAACTCTGTTTGCCTCATTTTCCTCAACTGTTAAATGAGCCAGAGAAGAATATGGCAAAACACTCCAAGTATCTGACAAGAAAACCCCAAATGAGATCATAAAGAGTTGGATTAGACTGAATCCAGAATCAACAACAAAAGAGGAGTCCTCCTGATTCTAGGCTGGGTACTCTATCTACTTTGCCACTTAAATATCCTATTTTTGCTTATAAAAACACAGTTTACTCAGTGAGTAGAATGTAGATTTAAAGAGATCTTTTAACAAGGCATCTATCATGCATCTATTAAAATAGTAGGAGATTCCTTGACAGATATAAACCTGGAGAGAACATTGTTTAATGAAGCTCCATCAATATTAAGGGAAACATAAAATCATTATTCTGAGAAGGGATCCAGAGGATTCCCCAAACTGTTAAATGGCTCCATGACACAGAAAAGTTTAAGAACACCCAGTTTTCATGTTGTATCTTTTCTCTTCACCTCCCCCTGCCCTCCATAGTAAGTTCGTTGAGGATAGGGACTTTGTATTCAAAGGCTAGGCATTTAAACGTTTGTTGGATTGGACTGGATTGTAGGGGCAATAAGTAGATGTTGAATGAATGAATGAATGAATGAATATTGCTTTAAACTCTTGTCCCCTTCCCTTTCTTTTCTAGGATCCTAGCTCTTACCTCTAAAGTATACCGTCACAGAAAAACTGGGTGGGGGAGTCTGAGGGGGCTCGACTTTGGCAGACTGTACAATGACCTGCAGCATTTTTCTCTGACTTCTATAAGAACCATACACAGGTCACTTGTTTGCACTCTTCCAGTCCCAAGTCTTGAGTGGCTCTAGGTTGTGCTGTTGCTAGGCAACAGAGTTTTGTCATAAAGGTTGGAGAACCTTAGTTCTGGAGTCACTTAGGAAGCAGTTCTAATGGGAGGAAGAAGGAGGTAACTGAGTCATGATGATGGGGAATCCTTTTTAAAATAATGGTAGTCTTTTTGTAGAAATAATGTGAGTATACTCCCAGAGCCAGACTGGTTGCGTCTGCTCCTCTGAGTTCTAGCACATCCTGAGAAGTTTGAGGGTGTCTCTTTTCTGTCATAATCTTAAGTCCCCACTGACTGTGTTCCTTCCATTGTTGGTTGCTAGTGACTAGTGCTCCAGTTCCATTTAACTAATTAACATCAATTAGATTTTACAAAATTATAACAAAAACAAAAGTACAAACATTGTCCCTTAATATTTCCAGGATACATTCTTAGAGCTGACCCCCACGTTGTTTGCACCAGTGTTCCAAGTTTATATTGCAGTATAAGTGCTAGATGAGTCCTTGTCTCAGCCACCTCTGAGCTGGATCCCAAAAGTCACTCCTTGCCCCTCTGGGCATTGATTCTGAACTGACTGCAAACCAGGCACTCTGGAATGCTAGTCACTGGGACACCCTCTTGACATTTTGAAACTCACAATATGAGAGGATCCAGTCCCTTCACCTAGAATGGAAAAAAAAGAGCAAACTGTAAAGTAGGCAAGGAACCCTGGTCTGTACTAACAAGGCCACATGGGCACCTTAATGGGGACAGTCCAAGTCCCCTCTCCTTACAGCATTGTCTCTCCAGAAGCTACCAGTGGAGTCCAAAAGATGCACCAAGAACATGGTTAAAGAGAAGATGGCCATAGAGACCAGGTTAATTGATCAATAGGTAAGTGGTCAAATGATATGAACAGATATTTCTCAAAAGAATTGCAAGTTTTTAATAACTAAAAGGATGCTCCAAGTTATTAGTCATAAGAGACAAATCAAAACAACCTTAAAGTTTGACCTCATACCCAGCAAAGTGACAAAGATGATGAGAGATGGTAATAGTGTTGGAAGGGTTGTGGGAAGATAAGCATTGTTGGTGGAATTGTGAATCAATACAACTCTTTTGGAAAGCAATTTGGAAATAGGCAAATAAAGTGACTAAAATATCTCTGCTTTGACCCAGAGATTTATACCCCAAAGAAATTATTGATAAGAAGAAAGTCTCTAAATACGCCAAAATATTTATAGGAACTCTTTTTATGGTGCTTCTATAAAGGCTATTTGCTATTGTGTTGCTATTTCAAAAAACCTGAAACAAAGTAGAGGCTCATTGATTGGGAAATGACTAAAGAAGTTGTGGTACATGAATGTAGCAAAATATTACTGTGTTGTAAGTATAATGAATACAGAGAATCATAGAAAGATCTACAGGATCCTATGCAGAGTGAAGTAAGCAGAGCCGAGAAAACAGGATACATACTGACTATGATCACAGAAAAAGGAAGAAATGCAAAAGGACCAAATGGAAATGTTACAAAATTACAAAGAACAGGCATGACTCCAAAAAGCCCCTACCTCCACTCCTTTGAAGAGGTGGAAAATCCACAGCTATAGAATGTTGCTAACATTTTCATACTTTTTCGATATATAATGTTCAGTTTTGCTAATTTTTTTCATCTTTTCTTTCTTTAGAAATATTATTATATTAAATAATGGGGCAAGGAAGGAAGCTACTAGAATAAATTTTTGTGATGTAAAAACAAAACATTTTTAGCTAGTACTTTATTTTTAAAATAAAGAAAAAAGTGAATGTTGCAAAACTACAAAGAACAAGCATGACCAAAAAGAAAAGAGATGAGAGGGCACTCCCACTGCACTCTTTTGCAGAGGTAGGAAGCTCACAAGTGTGGAATATTGCATACATTTTCAGACTTTTTCCAGACATGCTGATTGGGTTTTCAGATTTTGGGGATAGTTATCATAGAGGAAACAAGGAGGGAAATGCTAGGAGAAATTTTGGTAATGTAAAAACAAAACTTAATACAAATTTATTTTTGTAACCTGGGCATGTGTGGGCATGCTGGCATCAGTTTTCTTAATTTGGAGATGCTCTTGAGGCAGATGCGCAAATTTGGAGTATCCACCCCAAATGTTCACTTGGGCTATTTGTGCCCTGTTGGAATCTGCTCACCTTGGATTCCCTGCTGGCCTGCCTTCCTCACTCACCCTCCCTGGGGTCTTCAGACATCTCTGGCTTCTTTTCTCAAACAGAACGCCCTGCACTCACAGATGGGTTTAAAAATGCAGCTTTATTGTTACATCTTCTCTTCCTTTCTTTCTCTCTCTTCTCTTACCTCTTACCTTACCCCTCTCCCTCCCCTCGCTCCCCTTTATCTTCCCCTGGGCAGACTAAGTCACATGCCTCAGCAACAGGGGCAAGAAGAAGGGGGGACTATCCCGTTGGATGATACATGCTCAATGCTGTTAGTCCAAAGTTCATATTCTGGTAAGGCAAACAGCCTTATCAGGGCTCTGGCTCCTAGCGCCTTGGAATGCAACAGACCACCCAGAGGGCAGCAGGAGGGAACAATGGAGATTGGGGGCCCAACAGTGCCCAACCTGTGATAGAGCATTCTGAGCTCCTGCTGATCTGATCAACCACAGCCATACACATTGCAACTTGACTCTAGCATAGTGATGTATTTTGGTCTTCTTTGAGAATTAAGGGCAGAACCGAACTACCTAACCATGGAGCCCTCTTCATCCCCTATGACATGGGTGAGAGTAACTTCCTTTGATTGGTTGCCTGAATCTTTAAAACTGATGAGACTAAAAGCCATTCACTGACTCTTTCCAGCCTCTTATCTGTTTGGAAATACCAGCTGATGCACAGCTAGAACTCCATGCACTGAACCAGTGAGAGGGGAAGGACTTTCCTTTTCCTGCTCCCTCTTTTACCTCAGCTCCAAGAAATGGGTCAGGTGAGAGATTCCTATGCTTAGGTTGTGGGTCAGCCCCCCTACCAATAAGAGTGAAGGACAATTGGGGGGTTGGGATTCTGCATTGGAAGATTGTATAACCATGAGCTGGCTTCTACTTGTTGCTCTCTCCCTGCCACCATGCAGGCGATGGGGGCAGAGTCCTTTCTCATGAGAAAGAAGAAAGACCTTTTCTGACCTTAGATTCAAACTCTGAACTCTTTCATCTCACACAAAAGTGAGGGACTTGGGAGTCTATAGATAACAGCCAACAGGATTTTAATTAGGTGGTAGATATGAATAGCATGAACCATAAAGGAAGAGAAGCTACTTAGTGATGGAGTTATGGAGAGAACCTGTAAGTGGTGAGAGAAATGATTATTAATAACTAATGATTTGGGGAGATCCAGAGTTTTCCCCCTTTTTCTAAAGTCCTCATTTCAAGATTCAACAGGACAGGAATGATGATAGCAGGTAGGATTAACGTTCTCCTCAGTCTGAGCACAACCTTTTTAAAAATCTTTTTAATTCTCAGGTGGGGAGGCTCACCGTGCTATACCTAGTTTGGGTGGGATAAATTCTTTGATTATATTGCCCAAGGCTAGGCAATTTAGAAGTAAATGACATAAAGTTATATACCCCACCCCTCACTAGAATAAATCCCCTTCTCATTATAATATTCATCTATTAGCCAATCAGAGTTGATTGCCAACCTCTGGAACATCCCCTCTTCTGAGGGCATATAAATTCTAAGTCCTGCATGATTGTTCTTTGGCATTTGAAAGTACCACTGATATTTTTATTAATAAAATGATTAATTACCCAGAAATTCTATCTCTTGAAATTTTAAACATCATAGTGTCAATGGGGGAGAAGTATTCCAACTCCCCAATATCAACCAGTGAACAGAGGAAAATGAGTGAAGGTGCAGCAAGTATTAGAAAGACTGACCAGAAAGGCTGTGTTATAGGGTGGAGGGAAGCTAGTAAATGGAAGAAGTAGGAGGGCAAAAAATTAAGGATGAAGGGAAGGTTGTTGTTTATGGAATAGGCATTCCAGAGGACTCAGTGGAAGGGATAGATGGTGTTTGAATAAAACTTTGGGGTGAGGGGTGGCTAGGTGGCACAGTGAATAGAACACCAGCCCTGGAGTCAGGAGGACCTGACTTCAAATCTGGCCTCAGACACTTAACACTTACTAGCTGTGTGATTTTGGACAAGTCACTTAACCCCAATTGCCCTGCATTACCTCATCCAAAAAAAAAGAAAAAAACAAACCCCCCTCCCCCCCCCAAAATTTTGGAGTGAGAAGCTTGAGGGGGATAGGAATGAGAAATTAGGTGTGGGGAGGATGGGAAATGGGTTTGGAAGATGCTCTACAGTTCAAAGTCACTGCGATGTGAAGTGCATGACCAGATCTTTGAGTGAAGCATGCCACTCTTCCCAAGGTTGGAGGTTGGAGTGAGGTTGGAGATTAGACTGAACAGAAGTGCAGGATGAGCTGGGAGAGGCATAGTCAGAGGGTCAGATGGGAGGCCCCACTTCACTCTTCTTCCTCCCTCTAAAGGGTGAAGATTAAGTAGGAAAAAGGAAAAAGGAGATGGAGGGGGAACCTGTTTTTGTTGTTTAGTTGATTTTCAGTTATGTCCAACTCTTCATGACCCGTTTTGGGGTTTTCTAGGCAAAGATAATAGAACAGTTTGACATTTCCTGCTCCAACTCATTTTACAGATGAAGAAACGAGCAAACAGGGTTAAGTGACTTGCCCAGGGTCACACAGTGTCTGAGGCCAAATGCAAACTCAGGAAGAAAAGTCTCCCTGACTCCATGGTCCAACGCTCTATCCACTGTGCCACCAAGCTGTCCTTGGGTGAACCTATATAGCAAGAGAAGTCCCATTCCCCATAAAAATTACAGCATTTTTATTTATTTGTGGATATGTTGTATCTTTCCAGTAGAATGCAGACTCTTTGAGAATGGGAATTGTCTTTGCATCCTCACAGTCCAGTACCACTTTTGCTCAGCCCTCTATACTGGTTAACCATCCATAACTATTTTCCCTATCAAGCAAGCCCTTTAACTGGGTTTACCCCTCTCCACCAACATTCTATCTTCAAAAACTCAACAAGATGTCTTAAGACATCTTTTCTTCTTTCTCCAGAATGAGAATGTGAACTTCCCTATTCTGTATTCTCAATCTCAACATGTCCCAAATAGAAATCATTTGACCTTTCTTCCTCTTCTGAAGTTCCCTGTTATTGTTGAAGAATGATGTTAACCATATTCCTAGTCAACTCAGGTTTGAAATCTTGTGTTACAAGATGGGTCTCACAATCTCTCCCCCCATATATCCAATCTGAAATTATTTCAATGTTATGTCCACAACATTTCCACCATCTGTTCCATTATCCCAACTCACAAGGTCACCACCCTACTTCAGGCCCTTATAACCTTTCACTTATACTATTTCAATAGTCTCCTAATTGATCTCCCAGCTCTCAGTGTCTTCTTTCTAATTCACCTTCCACTTAGCTGCCAAAGAGATATTCTTAAAGCACAAGTCTATTTATGTCATTCTCCCACTTTATAAGTTTTGATGGTTTCCTATTTCTTTTACAATAACATTAAGATACTGCTCTGATTTAAAGTAGCAACTTGGTGGCAAAGTGGAGAGAGTACTGGGCCTGGAATCAGGCAGACTTTTCTTCCTGAGTTCAAATCTGGCCTCAGATACTTACTAGCTGTGTGACATCGGGCAAGTCACTTAACCCTGTTTGCCTCAGTTTCCTCATCTGTAAAATGAAATGGATAAGGAAATGGCAAACTACTTCAGTATCTTTGTCAAGAAAACCCCAAATGGAGTCACAAAGAACTGGGCAAGATCAACAACAATTGATTTTAAAGTATTTGGTCTCACTAAATAGAAAACCTGATTTTACTTAATCACATTCCAAGGAAACAAAGTACTACATTGAAATTTTTTTGCTTTTTAATCAAGGGCTTAACCGGTTTCTAAAGAGAGAGGTCTGATCTGCTCTGGGAGATACCCAGATTCCAAATAGATGACTTCCTTTGATTAATCCAGATTGAATGGTTTTAGGAAAAGATTTTACAGGATGTCCTAACATTTGAAATTGTTCCATTAAGTAAATAAAAAGCCTTAACCTAACGTTATTTTAAAATTAAAGAATTTTATATTTAAAATTAAATTAATTTTATGTTTAAAATTTATTTAAATATATGTTTATTTTAATTTAAATTTTAAATATTTTAATTAAATATTTTAAATATTTAAATTTATTTTAAATATACTTA
>CM053585.1:180482135-180514698 GCA_028646515.1 Pseudochirops corinnae | reverse complement strand
TCATATAGCTAGTAAGTGTCTGAGGCTGGATTTTAACTTAGGTCCTCCTGAATCCAGGCCTGGTGCTCCATCTACTGAGTCTCTTAGCTGCCCTCTTTATTTTTGTTAGGTAGTGTGGATACTAAAATACCTAGCATGTTTTGTTAGAATGTTCTTGGTCTTTTGGTCTTTCCTTTTTTCCTGGTACCCTTTTAATTTTATTTTTTCAGTATAATACATGCTTAGTTAGGGAGCAAAATTAGTATAATGTCAAAAAATCTCATGGTAAAAGCTATAAAGGTAGATGTATAAAGTTGATTTACTTTAATAGAAATAATATATTCATCTCTTGCTTTAAGGGTTATGTTATAAAGGACTTTTCTTACAGTCTCATGAAGCAAATATTAGCATGTAGATATTATTTTCATAGGATCATAGATTTAGACCTGGCATAGACTTTAGAGGCCATGAAGTCCAAGGTTTTCCCCTCCTTCTCATTATAGATAAAGAAACTGAGGCACAGAGAAGTTAAATGGCTTGCTTAGAGTTATACATTTAACAAGTGTCTGAGGCAGGATTTGAACTCAGATTTTCCTGACTCTGTGTTTATTGCCTTTTCCTTTCCACATTGCTGCCTCTTAGAACTCTTATCAGAGTCTAATAAAAATTTTTGAGAGATTCTGACTTGTTCATAGTTACATGGCTAGAACATGACTGAGTCAGCTATCATACATCATTTGAGCTTCTGTAGTCAGTCACTGCGTTTTATTTCTCTTGGCTTCTGCTGCCAGTCCAGTTAAAGTCATTCTTTTAACTCTCTTGGTCACTGAGGAAGTGAAGTCCTTTCTGTCTTGTTTTTAAGAAGACCTGGCTGTTAAACTTTGACCAGATTGTACTCCAGTTAATTTCTTGGCATCTTAAGTGGCATTACTCCTCTGATCTCGGTGAATTAGCCTTTTTTGGGTGCACAGTTTCTCATCATTTTTCTTGAGCCTTTCCTCCTTTTCCTTGACCCTGTGTCTTATTCTATCTCCTGTTCTCCAGTTTCTTTATTTTCAAAATCTTGTTTCTCTAAAAGCTGTTTACCTTTTGTCCTGTCTACCATGTGAATCGTTGACCTTCATCTGTGGCGTGGAAATTATTACAATCCCCTTCTTCATTCCAGTCATTTTACTGCAGACATTAGCATAGCTACAGCCTACATTTATGTAGATGTAAGACCACTTTTTGAGTTTACGCTAAAATAGGCTACAATTGAAACCATAAAATGTATTTGAGAGTAGGCTGTTTTACCATAGGAGTAACAACATTTTATGTCAGTAACATGCTATACCTGGTGGTCTGCATATTTTATTCTTAAGGGAGGCCTGAGTGCAGATAATATTAGATTAAAATGTCTGAGAAGCTGAGATTTGTTTCAGATAGCAGGGCTTCAGCTGCCTCAGCTGGTGAGAGGCCTCCCACTTACACAGGTCATGACATTTCTTTTTGGTCTTTTCTTTTAGATACCAACCTTGATTGACCGGATGTTGATGTCATCTACCACAAAGACTGGTGCAGCAGGAGCTGAAGCCTTGTCTCTTCTGCTTAAAAGGCCCTGGGACCCTGCTGTAGGAGTGCTTTCTCATAACAAACCAGTAAGCTGAACAACCAGTTACTTTTAAAGTTTTATCAATGCCTTTTTGTTTTGTTATGTGTATCTGCAGTCATTTCCCATTAACCTTCCCTGCTATGGCCATCACTTCCTCCCCAACCCTCTCTTGTAACAAATAAGGAAAACTGACACAGCAGCTGCCCTGGGGACTTATTTTATCCTTTATATAGCTCAGTTCTGTGGTGAGAAAATTTACAGAGTTTAGATTATAAACTTCAGGAATTGTGTCTATTTAATCTGCTTAGCAATACCATCAAATAAATTGTCCTTTTATTAAAATGGGGGGAAAATGGAGACCTTGAGACTTGAAAGGGCAAACAACTTTTACATATCTGTGAGTGAGTGGAGTTCTTTCCCTTTAGAGCAAGCTCCCTGGATCTCCCCTGATTCTCATTGCCTCCTCTGGTCCCTCGAGCTCCATGTTCCCTACCTCTCGAAGACACCGATTTTGGCAGTCGCAGCTGTCTTGCTTGGGCAAGGTATGTGCTGGAAATGGTGACCTTGCATATAAGATCTTTGAAGAATAAAGCAGAAAAGATTGGGGGGAGGGAGGTGGGGAATGAGCCATGATTTTGATAAGATATTTTCTAGAAATCTGGCCTTTAATGGGGGCATACTTCTGCTTTGGTTTCATGTAGAAATAGAAAGTACAATGAAAGATTGTTGAGATTTAGGTTAGGATTTGGCTAGGCTTTGAAAAGAATTGAAGAAGGAACGTCAAAACTTGCCTTTGTATAATTTTCATTACTCTGGCACCCTCATCTTCTGTAGGTCATCCCAGTTGCCACCCATCTCCTAAACAATGGGAGTGGGGTAGGAGTTCTTCAGTGTCTTGAGCACATGATTGGGGCTGTTCGAGGCAAAGTACTGGAGGTAAGAATATTCTCATCTCTTTGCTGTGGCGCCATAGCAGGCCTTGGACTGGCCCTGTCACTGTCCAGGGGTTTCTCTTATGCTCTTGTCTCTCTTTTTTCTCTCAAAGATTCATAATCATTTTCCCCACAAACCTATAATTTTGATTGGCTGGAATACAGGAGCCTTGGTGGCTTGTCATGTAAGTAATTTCTCACCCTTTTTGAGCATCATTCTCTTAAAAGTTTGGGATAGTTGACAATCCTAAGGTGAAAGCTTAACTCTAAATGTTTGTCTTTGGTATTGCCTAATGGGTTATTGCCGTATTCTAGCAAAGTTAGGGGTATGTTTACTTTCTAGCATAAATTTGAATATTGGTTTATATACTAAAAAGATTTACCCCACAGGAATGTAAAATAAATATAATTAGTGAAATGTATCATTTTTGAATTTGAACCTAGTATTTAGGCTGACTGAAGGAAGTGATCCATTTCTGTATATTGTGTGATCCCAGAAGTAATATAGAAGAGGAAAGGAAGTATTAAAAGAGTGTTCTAGACAAAGGGGGAGTAATGGGAAGCTATATATTGGCTTTAAGATTGAAAGAGTTTTTTTTTACTTGAGGTAGAGAGCTCTCTTTTGGAGTTCTGCTTTCATTTACTAACTGGGGAAGAATTGAGTAGGCCTGGAATCTATTCTGGGGCATTAGAAGACTGTGGAATTTATAGCCTCAGTGTTCTTCCAGGTTCACCTCAAGGCCAGGTCTTTGGGTTTCATGACTATTTACAAAATGACGCCCCTCGTATTCCTTACTGTTTTAATTCAACAAGCATTTATTAAACCTACTTTGTGAAAGATAATATCCAGTGATGTCATGACTGAAAGACATAGGGATCAGGATGGTGTTTTGGAGGTTAGGACTAATTGGTAGATTGGGTTACTTAAAGGATTCTTGGTTGGCCAAAGCTGCAAGGAGATGAATCCTTACATCAACAATTGTATTATTTTCAGGTATCAGTGATGGAGTATGTCACTGCAGTTGTCTGCCTTGGATTTCCTTTGCTTACAGTGGATGGACCCAGAGGGGTAAGGATAGAATTGAGATTATGGGCTAGTTAATAGAATGGGAATGAAAAGTCAGGTACCTCTATAGTCTCCTTCCTGTGCTTCATTCAACTAAGAGAATTTTCCTATGCCTAAGAAATTTCTTAGTCCCATCCCCTTTCCTGTCTGGATTTCCCAGAGGCATTTACTGAAGATGTGTTATTTGGTTAATATCTCTTAAAGATTTTTCTCTTGTCAGGATGTGGATGACCCTCTCCTGGATATGAAGACTCCAGTCCTCTTTGTCATTGGCCAGAACTCCCTACAGTGTCATACAGAGGCCATGGAGGACTTTCGGGAGAAGATCCGTGCCGATAATAGCATGGTGGTAGTTGGGGGAGCTGATGACAATCTCAGGTGGGCACACTTGGGGAGTGTCTGCTGCTTCTTGTTGGACTATGAAAGGTCATGCAAGAGCAGTTCCAAGTGAGGTAGAAGAAAATGTCCTGTAAGTGTGGGCTCTCTGGATCTCAGTTTGCTCACACATAATGAGAAGGTTGGCGAGCAAGGTGGCCCAGTAGATAGAGTGCCAGGCCTCGAGTCAGGAAGACTGATGTTCCTAAGTTCAAATCTGACCTCAGACACTTTATAGCTGTGTGACTCTGGGCAAGTTATTTAACCCTGTTTGCCTCAGTTTCCTTGTCTGTAAAATGATCTGGAGAAGGACATGACAAACCACTCTAGTATCTTTTCCAGGAAAATCTCAAATGGAGTCATAACTGAAAAAAAACCGGAACAGTGAGGGGGTGGAGGAGATGCATTGCTAAGGATTCCTTCCAGCTTTCAGTTCTGTGATGAATATTTTAGGAGGAAGCATGGAGCTATAAGTGGACAGAGTACTTAATTAGGAATTAAGAGTCTTCGATCAGAGCTCCAGTTCTTTCTCTACCATATGTCATCATTTTACTGTTCTCACTCTCAGTCTCCTCCTCTGTAAATTGAGAGTGTTGGACTTGATGGTCTCTAAGGTCTCTTTCAGCTCTAGAATTTTGTTTGTCTTTTAGAGAAACTTGTCCTATTTTTTTCTAACTTATGCTTCTTATTGTGCTCAGAAAGTAAATCAACTCTTAAATCCATATCTTTAAGTATATTGGGTTTTTTTTTGTTTTTAATGATTGATGTCTTTGTATAATTTCCTTCTTCGTTTCTCTTAGGATAAGCAAAGCAAAGAAGAAATCTGAAGGCCTGACTCAGAGCATGGTGGACAGATGTGTACAGGTAAACACAGTTACTTTGCTTTTTTCTCTCTGCTACACTTGTCATATCATATTCTGGGTGTTGGTTCAGTTTGAGGTGCCAGAAACTTCTTTATCTCATAGTACTAAGGTTTGTCTGTTGGGGCTACTGAGAAATACAAGGCATAGTCAAGGGAAGAAGAAAGAAGTGGAGGAAAATAGCTTGAAGAGGAAGAAGAAAATTCAGGTGAATGAAAGTGATATAGTACTGTCAGTTTCAGGTGCCCCTCAGGGGTCCTGCTACTTGGTTTTAGTATTTATTTGTAGATTGACTGAAAAGACCGTGTCAGGCTTTTCATGAGAAGGGAAAGGCCAGCTCATTTTAATGTCAAAAGCAAGATGGAGTGGATATTGATTTGAAAATGTCCTTGAGATTTGTACCCCAGGAGTGACACTAATTGGCACTGATAAGTAGTCATTTCCTACTTGAACCAGGATGAGATTGCAGACTTTCTGACTGGTGTGCTTACTCGTGCTGAGGGTCACAGTGGCTCTGAACCCCGAGATCAGGATGCTGAGAAGAAGAAGAAGCCTCGTGATTCAGCCCGTCGGGACTTGGCTTTTGAACTTCCTGAACGGGGAAGCCGGCCTACCTCTCCTGCTGCTAAGCTTCCTGCCTCACCTTCTGGTTCTGAGGTAATGCAGCTTAAGGAAAATATGCTTGTATCTGGGGGCATTGAGAAGGGATCATGTTGATAAGTTTGGTTCTCAGCAAGGTAGAAAGTGGAAAGAACACTGGATTGGGAACTGGGGGCTCTGGTTCAACTCATGGCTTTACTGCTTAGGACCTGTATTAGCTTGGGCTAAACACTGAGACCTTAATTTCCTCATTTGTATAATGAAGGACTAGTATTTGTGACCTCTTTTCTAGCCTTAACTCTTAGTTTTTAAATCTTTTAAAGCTTCAGGTTTTACATATTCATAAAGAGAAATTTCTTGCTTGTGAGTCCAAGGAGTCTCATGAAATTTCATGCTTCTGTCTTTATACTTCTCTTTATACCCATTATATGAGTCATGACCTACAGTTTAAGAAATGCGTAAAGGGTTGAGAGTGGAAAAGTTTTAAGAAGCCCTGTATAGTACCTAACACTATTACTTGTTATTGAATTGAATTATTATAGTTCAGATGACATGTTTTTCTTTATCTCTCTAATCCCATCCAGGATCTATCAAGTGTGTCCAGCAGCCCCACCTCTAGTCCCAAGACCAAAATGGCAGCAGTGACCTCTGCCCCTAAGTCTAGCCAAATTGGCACTGCCCAGCTACTGAAGAGACATGTACAGCGGACAGAAGCTGTCTTGACCCATAAACAGGCTCAAGGTACAAATCCCAGGCCTAATGCCAAATGGGTTTCCTTCCCATCTTTTTTGTAGTTGTTCCTTAGAACTTGGGTTTGTTAAACGATTGGCCTCCCTAACTGTTCCAAGTGAGGCATGATCTGGGGGATATCACTGTGTTCTCACTTCTCCTTTTTAACATTTTAAAACAGGTTAAAGATCAAGGTTAGTCTTGAAATGAAAAGATGTCACAAAGGGAAAGCCTAAAGGGATATGTATGGAAAGTGTGTAAGGATAGTCTTCCTTGTTTTTCCTTGTTAATGACGGGGTTTTATGTGTTAGACCTCATATCTTTATTGTCAGCAGGGAAAGACATCTCCTTTTCCTTCCTACAGACAGTTTCCCTGAGTCACTGCTTGTAGAAAGTGGCTTCCCAAAGGGTGAGGCCTGTAAATATTCAGATTCACTGGGTTCCTCCTTTGCTCTGTGACTTGGGAGTCATGATTTCCATGCTAAACCCAGTAGGGATTTCTGGTTGGGAGGGTTTGTGACTGTCCTTTACTTCACATTTGATTTGGGGAATTTTGAAATGTGATTGAAATGAAGCTTCTGATAATGTGAACACTACAAAGAATCATTGAAGAGGAAAGAAGGAAAAGTGTCAGAGAAGAAATTGCTTAAGGGAAGCTGATAATTTTTATGCTGACAATTCTGGCTTTGATTTAGCCCAGATAGGGTCTGGAATTATGGGGATTGGTTGTTTATCCAGGAACATCTAACATGTTCAGATTTACCTGGACTAACCGGTTAGCAGGAGTTATTTCTTGCTGTAATTTACTGTACTAAACTCAGATTGCCTGTCAGACAGGATCATCTTATCTGCTTATGTACTTTGTATTTCTTTATTTGGTGCTTAAGGGTCAGAACTCAAACCCTATATTCCTTCAAAGTGCCTAGAAAAATAATGGTAACAAGGAGCAAAAGAGAAAGCCACGTATGTATGTGAATGTATGGGAGAAAACAAGTTCCCCAAGTTTGTGTGATAGTGTTTTTGTGCTCTGTGTATGCTTGGGGGCTTTGTGGTTGTAGCTAAGTACCAGTAAGTGGTGTTTCATTTTGTTTTTGGCAAAAGAAAAGGCTGAGATGTTTGGACCATCAGATGGGGCATAGCTATTCAGGGAATGTTTAGAGGTTTTTTGCTAATAGACATACTGTTATGACATTGGTCAGTCAGGGAATCAGAATGGGGTCTAGTTGGTCACATGAGTGAGACCAGTAACTTTAGAATTCCGTTAGTGATGGTTTCAGTCAGAAAGAAGTAATGAGGAGACATCTTTAGGCCCCTTCCTGGTTCCCTCCCCTTCTTGTCTTCCTTGGCCGGCTATGATTCTGTAATTCTTTCTGATTCATTCCAGCGCAGTTTGCTGCTTTTCTGAAACAAAACATGCTGGTGAGGAAAACACTTCCTCCCGGCACCTCCTCCTGTCTCTTTGGTGAGTATCTTTCTCTTGCTTGCCTGTCTCTTGCTTTTTCTGCATCTGCTGCTCAACTTGCCTCTTTCACGTACAGTCTGGCACAATTCCTTGCACAAAATAGGTCTTAATATTTGAGTTCGAATTGATTGCAGTTTTGCTCTAGAGTTTCCTCTCATTTGCCTTTTGTTGTCTCTCCTCTCAGTCCTATCTTTATGCCCTTCTCTATCACCCTGTTTATTTCTCAATAGATTTGTCTCTGTGGAACCCTTTTGTCTTTGCCAGTGTCATGTTGCATCTCTTTTATTTTTTCTTGTTTTTTCTCCTGTTATCTTTTATTATCTGTTTCACTTTTTCCCTTTGTGTTCTCATTTTCTTGCTTTATCTGCATGACCCCTTTTTGTCTGCAAGCCTTTGCACACATAGAAAGGCCTTTGTTTCTGTACTCTTTGCTTTACTTCTGTTTTCCTGTTCCCATCATGGCCACTAAAGGAAGCAAACCATTTGCAAGCTTTCTTTTTTAAAAAATCCTTCCCTGTCTTTCCTCTACTCCTTCTTATTTGAGCCAGTGCATCCAGGTCTTGAATGATTCTTCTGTCTCTGATTGTGCTGTGATGATGATCAGGAGGAAATGCTTGTGGTTCCAAGCACTCCTTTTGGGAACAGCTGATATTGTCCTTTGTGCTTGAATTGGGAAGGGATGGGGTGGGACAGTCTCCTGAGAAGTTGGCAGTAAACCTAGAAGAGGAATGAGCTAGTCTGTAGAGGTCTATGTGAAGGGAACTTTGGTGAGAGGAGAACAAGGAAGGATTGGCCATCCTTGTAGATGAGTTTGATTTGGATCTATTCAGAAATCAATGAAGAGAGGCTGGTTTGTACACTAGAGAGAGGAAATCTCTGAAGAAGTTTGCATGTGTGCTGTTAGCCCTGGTCCATTTGGAACAGGAGCTTTGGAATCCATTGGAAGTCCTCTAGCCTGAGGACAGAAGAGAACTGTTTTCAACAATGGAATTTCTTTAGGTCTTCTACATTTGACAGAGGAAACCCCACAATTTTAGGGGGCTGGACAGAATTCAGTGTTTACATGGAAATTTTAACTTTTAGAGGATAGTCTTCCTTCTCTTGTTGAGCAGAGCTAGTGGCCATATACTGTGTGATCCTCATGTATGCTGCTGACCTTCCTCTGGTCTTGCTCATTTCTCTGCCTTGCTGTGTTCTCTGCAATGTTTAATATCATCAAGGGAACTCTAGGTTTATGATTTGAGGGACAAATGGAATCAGAGAAGGATGGAACTATTTCAGAGACTGGGAAATGCTACCTATACCTATTAGAGAGTCTCCCTATCACCCTAATATTCTTTTGCTGGACTCAGCGATGGTAGGGGGAAATTACTTCTTTTTTTTTTTCTGGACCTTCACATTCTCCAGGGCTGGGGTAGGGATGAGCAGGGATGTAGTAACATCGTTCAGGACAGAACAGAGGTGTAACATGAGGTTCTAGGATCAGGGTAATACTGTGGGGGAAGCTGGGGGAAGCTGAAGGCAGAACTGACTTTAGTAAGCATCTTGGGTGCTAGGCCTTGGATATGGGCTGATCAGTTTGAGTAGTGTGTATGTGTGTTGTACATGCTTGTGCACCTCTTTGAGGCAGTGGCTGTTGGGCCTTCTTGTGTGGGAGGAGACTTCAAACCGATCTTCCTCACTTTTCAGTTCCCATCTCCTCAGACCAAGCAGAGGAAGCTGATAAAGATGACCTTCGGGGCCAGCTGAAGCGTCAGCATCCTCCTAGCCCCCCTCCAGGCAGCAAGGCTTCCAAGCGAGCCAAGATCAAAGTGACCATTGTCTCTCATGGGGATGGAGCTAGCGGACCAAGTCTGCCATCCCAAGGAGGAACCACAGAGGGCAAGTATCTAGAGAAACTTACTGTACTAATTGAACACTCACAGCGAGCACATTTATGGTTCCTGCTTTGGGGTCTAGTCTTCATTCCATTTTACAAGAAGCTTATAGTAGAAGCAGATGTTAGAGTACATGCTGAAGAAACCAGGGAGTGTCCATTGATCTGAAATTAGAATCATAGACTGTTAGAATGGACTTTTAGAGAAATTTTAGTTTAACTCCCTCATTTTACTATTAAGGAAACTAAAGCCCAGAGAAGGGAAATAGCTAACTGCTGAATTAATATTCCTAAAACACAAATTTGATTATGTTGCTTCCCTGCTCAAAAAGCTTTAGTGACTGCCTTTTGTCTCTAGGATAAAATAATGACTTTATTTGGCATTTAAAGCCCTTCAAAATCTGGGTCCAACTTATCTTTCTAGACTGATTTCGTATTATTTCCTCTCACCCACTCTTAAGTATCAGTCAGATTGATTTGTTTGCCCTTCCTAATATGTGAAATGCCCTTTCCCTTTTCTTTGCCTTTGCTCAGGCTCTCTCCTGGGCCTGGTATGTACTCCTTCTGCCTCTTAAATGTCCCCTTCAGGACATAGCTCAGGTGCCATCTCTTGTGTGAAACTGTTTCTTGATCCCCCCATTATTAGTGTGCTCTGCCCCATCACCCCAAAATTGCTTTGTACATATTTTGTATTTTTGCCTCCCTTTTTTAGAATGTAAGTTATTTGAGGGCAGAAATTTTTCATTTTTGATTTTTTTTTTTTTTTATCCCAAGTGCCTACTAGTGTCTGGCACAGGGTAGGTGCTCAATAAATGTTCTTTGAAATGAATTTACCCATGGTCAGATAGTTAGTAAAGGGTGGAATTGGGACTTGAAACTAGGTCTTCTGACTCCTAGTCTAGAGTTTTTTATCATTAAGCCATAGCTCAGTTTAGGGTGGGAAGAGTGAGATCAGTCCAGGTTTCTTGCATTTTCCCAGGGCTCCGTGATTCTGAGAGGGATAGGCAGAGGAAGGCATGATCAAGACAGTGTTCTGAGAAGCTTGTTGTTGTGCAGTTTCAGGAGGAAAGCCTATTACTGTTACTCGGGGGCAAGCTGCCGTAGGTGCCAAGGAGCTAACAGGGCTGCTCACCACAGCCAAGTGAGTAACTTTGTTTTCTTTTAAAGTCATTTCTTTTGGTCTCTGCCTGATAGATCACATAAACTGTGGCCTTAGCCATCAAGTTTTGTTTTAGATGGCTTTCATGAAGCATTTCACTGTAGGGTAGGCCATTTTACATTTGTATCCACAAAAAATGGAGGCACTTTTTGTTTGAAGATCTTCAGCCTTGTTACCATTACTCATATCCTGGTTCTAATGGACTGGCTCCTAAAGGGAGATATAGAAGTCTCCCTTATACCTTACTGATTTCTACATTTGGCTTCATGCCCTATTGGTAGAATTTGGTTTAGAATATTGTGGAATATATAGGATAAAGGGAATTGTGAGAAGTTGAGAGTTAGGCGGCCAGAGTTATAGCTCTGCTTCTCTTGTCCTTCATTTGACCCGTCTTTATTTTTCATTATCCCTATAAGTCTGTCCCTATCAGTCTGCCTTGTTGAAATTTGGAGTAGTTCTTCAACTCTTTTCCTATCTCTCCAGATCAAGTGCAGCTTCTGAAGCAGTGTCAGTGAGCCCAGCTTCTTCCTCCATTATTCCCAACAGTACTGCTCCTAGTGCCTTCCACACTCTGCAGAGCCGCTTGGTGGCCAGTGGTGGTCACTGTGTGGCAGCCTCCCCTGGCAGCACACTCCCAGGTACTTTGTTTCCCACCTTGTCTTCCTGTGCTTTTTGGTGTGCTGTTGGGTGGAGGGGATAGTGGTGGTATCGTGTGATAGGGATCTTCTTTGGCCCAGCCTATAGGTTTGCATGATGCTGTTATTAGGAGTTGGCCAAGGCTGCATTCATGATAAGGGAGTTTACTTAGTGTTATTTTTACTGAGTGATTCCAATCTATAATTGTGCCCTTTTTGGACTTTTGGGGACTGCAGGTTCCATTCCTTTTTTTAAAAAAAATTTTATATTCATTTTGAACTTAAATACAAGAAAACTTAAAAAAAAACACTGAACATTTCCATGTACACAACATAACATAAAAAGAAGATTCAGTGTAAAGCTACGAATTTCCATTTCATACCATTTAAACAAAACAACCATGTGATACATACTGCACATCATTTTCAAAGCTACCCTGCTTTTGTGTTCCTCTTTTCTAAATTTTCTTTTATTTCCTGCTGTGCATTTTTGTTTATTTTTTTTCTCTCTCCCTCCCCACTGTGCTCTAGAGAAGGCTACCATTAGACACAAATATATATATGTGTGTGTGTGTATACATATACATACATATGTGTGTGTGTGTGTGTGTGTGTGTGTGTGTGTGTGTGTGTGTACTATACGTACTTTTGTATCATTTCTTTCTCTGGATGTAGATAGCAGCTTCCTTCATAGATCCTTTGTAGTTGATTTGAGTATAATACTCAAATGATTTAGTCATTCAAAGTTGTTCTTAAAACAGTATTGCTACTTTGTACAACATTCAGTTCTGCTCATTTCACTCTTCATTATTTCATGCAACTCTTTCCATGTTTTCTGAAATCAACCAACTCATCATTTCTTATAGGACAGTAGTATTCTATCACAATCATATACCACAACCTGTTTAGCCATTCCGATTGATGGGCATCCCCATAGTTTCTAGTTCTTTGCCACCACAAAGAGAGCTGCTATAAATGTTTTAGAACATGTAAGTTCTTTTCCTTTTTCTTAATCACCTGGGGAAACAGATGTAATAAGTGGTATTCCTGGGTCAAAGGGTATACACACTTTTATAACTCGTTGGGCACAATTCCAGGTTGCTCTCATAAATGGTTGGATTAGGTCACAGTTCTACTAAGAGTGAACTGAGTGTCCCAGTTTTTCACATCCCCTCCAGCATTTGTTGCTTTCCCCTTCTATCATTTTAGCCAATCTGATAGTTGTAAGATAATATCTCAAAGTTGTTTTGATTTGCATTTGTCTAAGCAATAGTGATTTAGAGCATTTTTTCATACTGATTTCTTCATTGAAAAATTGCCTGTTCACATCCTTTGGCCATTTTTCATTTGGGGATTGACTTCATATTATAAATTTGACAGAGTTCTTTATACATAATATTTAAGATGAGACCTTTATCTGAGTCCTTTCCCTTCTAAGACACATTTTTACACTCAAGGAATGGTGTCAGAGACATGATCCAATAAAATACTGGATACTAGTAAGACCAAATATTTTCTTCCTTTTTTTTTTTTTTTTTGCTTTTTGGAGGGGGAAGATGGGGTAGTTGGGGTTAAGTGACTTGCCAAGGTCGCACGACTAGGCACGCGCGCGCGCGCGTGTGTGCGTGCGTGTGTGTGTGTGTGTGTGTGTGTGTGTGTGTGTGTGTGTGTGTGTGTGAGAAGTGTCTGAGGCCTAATTTGAACTCAGGTCCTCCTGAGTCCAGGGCTGGTGCTTTATTCACTGTGCCACCTAGCCACCCCTTTCTTCTTAAAGAAAGTCCATTGGTCTATATTAGGCGTGGTTGTGCAGGAGTGGGGAACCTGCACAACCTTGAGGCCACATGTGGCCTTTTGACTGAATCCAAGTTTTACGGGACAAATCCTTTTATTAAAGGGATTTGTTCTGTGAAGTATGGATTCAGTCAAAGGGCTGCATTTGAGGACCTAGAGGGCCACATGTGGCCTCAAGCCTGCAGGTTCTCCACCACTGGTTGTGACCTTGAGATATCACTGTTGCTCTTCCCTTAGATCTTTTCCCTCTTTCAGCCTGAGGTTGGTAGCAGAAAGTCTGTTGGCAAGGGCATGAATCAGGCCAGGGAGAGCCTTTATGAACTTAAAAGTCCTGTCTCATAAAATGGATTAGTTGGGAGATAAGTTTAGAGTGAGTAGGAGTCCCTAAATGGGACCCCAGCTTTTTTGCCATGTATCACATGAATCTTCAGAGAAAAGTAGGAAGATAGTTAAATGGTAATCCTAAGTAAGGGTTCAAACCAGCAAACAATGATTGGCATGTTAGTTGATGATGAGAGGTGGGAAGCCTTCTTTGGGCTGAAGCCTGTTGCATCAGCAGTGGTTCTCTTCTCCCAGGGTCCACATCTGCCAGCAGCCTCCTTCAGGGTCTCAGCTTCAGCCTGCAGGATATCAGCAGCAAAACTTCTACCCTCTCAGCTAGTGCTTCCCCAGGGCCAGCCACACAGGTAAGTGGTCAGTAGTCCAGAGGTCTACATTGTACTGGGATGGGCAGATTAGGGAAGGGGTTGTCACAGTCAAATTGGGATTGGAGTAATTAATAATAACAACAGTAATATAATAAATAATAAATATTATATTATAACATGTAGTGTAATATATATTACATAATATATAATTATAATAAATAATGAATATTTATGTAGCACTTACTATATGCCAAGCACTTTACAATTATTTTATTTGCTCTCACGACAATCCTCGTGAGGACTGTGAAACTATCAGTTGTTATTAAGGCTTCCCTTTATCCATCTCCTCAGCCCTCTGTGATTCTTGAAAACTCATTTGTCATGAAATAATATTGCCTTTTAATACCTGGGCTTATATATCCCACAGACCAGCAGTGTGAAGTTGCCTACCCCTATGCAGAGCTTGGGTGCCATCACCACAGGCACTGGCACCATTGTTCGTACCATTCCTGTGGCCACCACCCTCTCCTCCTTGGGTGCCACTCCTGGTGGGAAGCCTACAGCCATCCACCAACTGTTGACCAATGGTGGCCTTGCCAAGTTGGCCAGTAGCCTCCCTGGCCTGGCTCAGATTTCTAATCAGGCAGCAGGTGAGTCTCAGGAGGACTTGTGGGAATGGTTGGGAAATCCCAGCTCTGTAACCTGCCTGCTCATGTTATATGGGTAAGGCATGACATTACACTGAAGCCCAAGAGAATTAGAAAGGGATCCTTCCAACTTGTTTGGCTCCATGGATTTTTGAACTTAAAAGGACAGACTTAGGACCAAAGGGCAGAAGCTTTAGGGGAGGCAGATGTAGTCTGCCATATATATATAAGAAACAGTTAGAACTGTCTTAAAATAGAATGAGCTGGTATGTGAGGGACTATGTTTTCTATTGCTAATAGTATTCAAACAGAAATTGAGTAAACTTGTGTCAAGGGTAATGGAGGGAGAATTTTTGCCTGGAGTAGGTGATCTCTAAGGCCCCTTCTTTTGGTTCATCCTCTAAAGAGATCACGAGAACACAGGCTGTTTCCTGTTGCTTTCAGAATGTTGAATAGTGGGTCACAATTGAGTTAGATAGGTGGGCAGAAGGAAACAGATCAGGAAAAAGAGATGGGTAGTGCTGGGAAGACCCCATCCAATTTAGTAGATTATAATAATAACTTGGATCCTTTTTTTCTGTAGGCTTGAAGGCCCCAACCACCATTACAGTAACTCTACGAGGCCAGCCCAGTCGTGTCACCACACTAAGCCCAATGGGCACAGGAGCTGGCTCTCTAGAGGAGTCCACCTCTCAGGCTGTGCCTTCTACCCCACAGGTGAGTCTCCCTGCTTAGAAAGGAGGTCCCATGTAGGGAGAGGACATAGACCTACCTAATAATGCTTTTGGAGTACTCTAGCCATCGGTCTTAATCTATCCCTCAGCAGCTGTAGAGGAAGACTTTGCTGAAAATGTTCTCCATTTTTTACATAGCATTGCAGGTCAGGAGTTTACACAGATTTAGTCAGTAATGCCTCTTTTTAAGTTAAACATAGGATAAACCTAGGAAAAAATATAAATGCTTCAAATTAACAACCTTTTAAGTTAACTACCTTTTCCTGGCTTATTACATATTTTAATTTACCCCTTCACACACCTTTATTGGCTTTCTTGTTCTTCACACATGGTATTCTATTTCCCAACTCTCTGTGAGCTTCATTCTTCAGTTTCTTCTGTGTGTATTGCAGTTTCATTGCTTCTTTCTTCTTCTGAGGATGCCATTATTATGACCTTCTTTATTTGATCTGATCATTGCTGTGAGCTTTTGATGTAAAATTTTCCAGGTCACAGGATGGAGTGCAGGAAGGCTGTCCACGGATTGGTGGCACCAGGAAAAACTGGATTGTACTCTAGTCTTGAACTCACTTGCTGGGAGCATGGCACATCTGGGCACTGTCCATTATTGTGTACTGTGCCTGGTTTGGTTATTAAATAAGCTTAGTGGGTGCTGCAAGTAGTTGGTGGTTGTCAGATGACTTCAGAAGCTTTTCATAGGCATCACTCTTCTGAAATTCCTTTTTTGGGGGAGAGGTTGGCATAATGATTCCTACCTGGCATCAGTTATGGTAGAAAAGCAATACTCTTCACCCTGAGACCATCAATGAGAGACCATTCTAGGAAATGTTAATGAATGGATATAGGGAGGGATCTTGGCACTATCAGTCAGTCAGTACCTTTTAGGGACCTGCTGTGTGCCAGGCACTGTGCTAGACCCTGGGGATACAGAGATAAAAATATAACGTTCCCTGAGGAGCTCACATTGTTTGTTGAAACAATGTATACACATCTATGTACATACCAGGCAATTTTAGGGTGAGAGTGGGTGTACTTGCAGCTAAACTGGGTGGGATCCAGAGAGGCCAAATGTAGGAGGTAGCACTTGAGGTGAGTTTTGAAAGAAGCCAGGAATTCTAAGAGGAGAAGATGAGAGAGCGATGGCTTTCAGGTATCAGACTGTATAAAGGCAAGGAGATAAAAAATAAAACAAGAAAGGCAATTTGACTGGATGATAAGAGTGTGTGAAGTTGTAATGAACTAAGAAAAGGTAGCCTGAAGTCAGATTGAGAAGTCCTTTAAATGTTAAACTGAGGCTTTGCATTTTATTTTTGTGGCAGTAGGTAAGCATTGGAGCTTTTTGAGCAGGAGAGTGATATGGTCAGAACTGAGCTTTAAGAATATCAGTTTGTTTACCTGTGGAGAAGATGGATTGAAGAGCAGAGATAATGGAGGCAGGGAAACCAATTAAACTATTGCAGTAGTTTGGGTGAAAAGTGATAAGGACCTCTGAACTAGAGTGGTGGTGATGTGAGTGTAAAGAAGGAGATGGATGCAAGAGAGAGTGTGTAGGTAGAATGGACAGGATTTGGCAGCTGATTGCACATGGTGGGGTGAGAGAGGAGGATGAATTCAGGGTTTTGAACCTGAGTGATGGGAAGTATGTTAGTGCTTTTGATGGAAATAGGGAAATTTGGAGCTGGAGTGGATTTAGGAAAAAGATGATTTTTTTGTGGACATGCTGAGTTTGAGATACTTATGGGCTATCCATATGGAAATAGGCAGTAAACAGTAACAGTTGATAATATATGACTAGAGCTCAGTAGAAACTAGATCTGGATATATAGATCTGAGAGTCTTCTGCATAGTGATGATAATTGAAACCTTGGGAACTGACAGTAGTATCTAGAGGAAGAGAGAAGAGAAGAGGCCCAGGATAGAGCCGCAGGTCATGCTCACTTTTATGGGATGTCATATGTATGTTGAGCCAGAAAAGGAGAATGAGAAGTTGAACGTAGGTGAATGGGTACCATTGACAAAATTGAAATCAGATGGAGAGGAACGATTTTGGGGGAAAAGATAAATGTTTTTGATATATTGAGTGAGCCTGGAGTCAAAAAGAACTGAATTCAAATTCGACCTCAGGCACTTAACTAGCTCTGTGACCCTGATAAATCACTTTAACCTCTTTCTTTGAGTCAGTTTGAGTCAGGGGATAATAATAACACCTCCCTTCCTAGGGTTGTTGTCAGAATCAAATGAGATAATTGTAAAGCATTTACCACAATACTTGGCACACAGTAGGCACTGTTTATGTGTTAGCTTAAAAAGAAGTTTGGGGGACCAGTGAATAACCAAGAAAGGGCTGTCTTAAAGGCAGATGATCCTGGGAACCTATTTATATTCATTCTATGAATTAGGCTGTTTTTTTATAGAAGCAGAGACTAAGTAGGGCCTATCTGAGAACTAAATCAGGGAGCTCAAGTTAGCAAATCTATGCCATGATTACATGCCATGCCAGCTTGAGTTTTCAGGGAGCTTTTCTGATGCTTTGGGTCAGCTGACTGATAGTCCAGCTTCACTCTTGTCATGAAAAGCTGAACTGAACACAATCCCCCAGCTGGTTTCACAGTAGAGCTCTTTCTGCCAACATATCTTGAACTTCACAAAATGTGATGACCAGGAGATGCTAAGGGTTAGTAAGACCTGTGAGTGAAGAAAAGGATGTAGGTTCTGCTGGTACCCTTGATCCTTGTATCAGACCATTGTGGATGTGGTGTTTTCTAAGAATTTTAATACCTGGTGACTTGTGAATACTTGTGAACTTTGCTGCTTGCAACCATGTCTAACTAGGATCTTGCATATGGTAACTTTCTTCTCTATTGAGTAGTTAGTTTCAATCATTGAGGGAAATGGGAAAAACTTTGTTTTCAATTAGGATGTGGGTTTTATGAAAGGTCTTGCTGTATGACTCTGACTTGACTAGATTTTTTAAAAATTTTAACTCTTGGTACTTTATTTTATTTTATTTTTTGACTAGATTTTTATACTGGCTCCAAGAATGAGGGTATAACTATTAACCTTAACTCCTGAATCCTCCACCTTACCCTTACCTTTCTTTCCTGAATTGTAGAAGAAAGGCTCCTTTATTTTGGTTGGCTAAGTCTTGACTTTGTTCTTTCTTTCTTCCTCCTATAGCGATTGCCACCAGCTCCTTGAAGACCCCTGTGTAACATTTCCACTCTCATTGTCTGTGATGGCTGCCTTCCAGCAAGCCCGCAGGCATACAGACTGCTTTGTGATGTTGCCTGCCTTCTTGAAGACTTCCTTTGAGACTGTCATCCTTGTTTGCCTGCTCAATCATCAAGGATAGGCATCTGAGTCTTATAGAGCCACTGGGCTAGGTAACCTCACTATTTAGCGGATGCAATACCATCCTCTGGGATCTGCAGGTTTTGGCCTCCAGGCCATTCACTTCTCCTCTTCCCTCCTCCACCGTACTCCCAATTCCCCTTTAATGCTGGGACTTGTACACTTTATAGACATCACCCCATGGGATTAGAAGCTCTGATTGTCAGAGAGGAAAAAGTTTCTTCCCCTTTAGTGGGGTTACAAAACAAACAAAAGATGACATCAGTAAGAAGCAATGGCTTCCATGATGAGATACCAGCCAAATCAATCAGATGATAGCCAGGCTGGTAGTCAGCCTTTACCATCAGCTGTGACTGAACATGAGTGCACATGTTGCATTTTTGAGGTTGTTTAATAAAGCAGTTTATCTTTGAAGGGCTCTGTTGCCCTCTGTGGCAAGATTGGGAGGAGACTGTGTGTGTACGGATTAGAGAAGAGAAAGCCTAGTCTCCTGACCCTACATATGGTCATGAAGGCATCCCAATAGTTTCTCTTTGCAGTACCTTAGAGTATAGGGCAATAAACCCCACACAGCTCTGGTCTAGAAGTCATACCAGGATCCCTAGAGACCTGAAGACTCGTTTTCAAACCTGTCATAATGAAGGTTTTGAGGACTCAGTTGACATCTCTAGGCCTTTCTAATTCAACCCACCTGTCTGCTGAGTAAGCAGCAGCACCTGTGAGATGAGGATAGTGATACCCAAAGCCTGTTTTATTTGTACATTGGATACTTCCAGTAGGTAGAAGGCTAGCAAGTTAGGAAGGACTACAGAGGAGGAAGTACTTAATGGAACAGCCTAAGGGAGCAGTAGTAGGCGAGCTAACTAACATGATTTGTTCTTGGGCTTTGCATTCCATTTAACTTTTACTCAAGCATTGCTGTTTTTATAAGTTGTGGAGGGACAGGTTATTAAGGCTCTGGAATTATTAGGTCAAATGAATCAGAATAAGGGTTGTTACCCATATTTAGCAAAACGGATGAGAGAAACCAAGTTACTCTGCTACCTGGGTGCTGTGGAGTTTTAGCCTAACATACCAAATTCTGGATGCCTCATGAAGTGTGTGGGAGTCAGGAATGCCACTCCTTCCTCTCATTTTCTGGGTGGCTACTTTTTTTTTCTCAGCTGGAAGTTGGAGATTATTAGCTCTGGAGATAGTTAAGTAGCCAAATGATAACTGTCAGACCCAGCTCAGTAAGCAGAAAGGTCTCTGGGGAAGTTTCATGTTGGAAATGGAGACTACCTTCTTCCTAAGTGCTTGACACTGGAAAGAGATTTAGGTTTGATATATTATCTTCTTTTCCTCTCCAACCTCCCTAACAAATTGAAGTGAATTTGGGAGAGGGAGGGATAATGCTCCAGCTGACCTACTTATTTAGTGATTGCCGGCAGCCATAGAGGTGGTGGGGAAGTTCACATCCATTGGTATAGTCTGCCAGGTGGAGGATGGTGTTTCTGGTGTCTCTCTGTCAGATTGAGAGCATGAGCAACTCCATTGAATTAGGGCTCTGATTTTCCTTTGGAAAAGAGTCCTCCAGAGTAGTTCTCAGTTGGCCACTCAGTACAGAGGGTCCATTCTCTCTCAGGCTGCTGGATAGCAAGTGGACCCTGTGGTTTTGCTCGTGTTTTGTTAACACCATGACACACAGACCTCTTTAGGTGTGCAGGTGGTATGCTGAACTACTGGTAGCACTGAAATGCTGAACTAGCAGAAGGCAAAGCTTAGGAGCATTTGGTGGAGGCAGGCAGAAATCCTCCATGGGGACAAGTATAAAGCAGGAGATTTGGGCGACAGTAATCCAGATTATCTAGAATTGATTTCTAAGCTAACTTTCACGACCCAGGAAAAATCTGTAAGTTGTTGGAGAATGTTCCCTGATATAATTAGCTCAGGGTACTGCTGGAGCCAAAAAAGTTAATCAGATGATGAGCACCAGCCTAGACATATAGAAAACAAGACATCATTCAGCCACTGTGCAAAACTAATTTGTCTGTACGTGGACAGTATCTTGCTGCTGTAGCTTGAGAAAGACATGACAAAACTAGAGAAAGTATCATAGGTTGGTTAAAAAAAAATTAGGGTTGGAGAGCAAGGTTAAAAATATGACAGTTGAAATCTATAATTGTGAAGGGGGGGATATAAATTGTTAGAAGGGTAGACTCCTTTTAAAATGGAAATGGAGTGATTAAAAGCAAGTGCCCTTCAGCACGACGCAGAGTAAGCATAAGGAATTTGTTACTGTCTATAAGTGGTCCTACTTATATAATTGGGGATCAGGAATAGCTTAGGTAGATGCATGGAAGATAGATCTATTGTGTCATTAAAGAAAATAAGAAGTGCTTTGGAGGGCCTCCCTCAGCATCCAGGGAATATCCTTGGGAAGAGCATGTACTCTGGCTAGGAAATGGGGCTGACCTAATGTGGCAGTTCTTATGTTCTATTAACAATAAACTGTGGCGTGCTGCTAACTTAACTTTTTGAAATTATTTAATTTTTATCCTTGTAACAGCCCTGTGATTTAGGCCAGGTAGGTATTATTCCCTTTCCACCAGTGGGAAAATAGGATCACAGAATCTGATGTGAGAAGAAACCATAGGGGCCTTCTGTACCAAAAATTTCCATCTCCAGTTTTTCTGTCTCTGTTGTTAAAATGTTACCACTGCTAGTTGTGGTTTGACTAGGGAAGAGTTTAGGTATTTTAGATACTTCAGTATAGCCAAAGAAAACTATTAACTTTTTTTTTATTGCTATAGCTCCCTGTTGACACCTTTTGAACTCACAGCATGACAAATCTTCCAGGTCTTTCAGAATGACTGTTGTCTTGTAGCACTTTGCCTCTCTAGTACTACTGAAGTTTTTTTTCCCCCAGCTTTTTATTACTTGTTACTATTCATAAAGCTTTTGGTAATACAGTGTAGTAACTTTCTGAGAACATTGTGTCTTGTTCAACAGCAGAGGGTGCTTTTGTGTTACTGTTGAAATGGTTAAATATTCTCAAGAGGAATCAGTGAGGAGGCTAATGGCATTTTGGGAAATATTCAGACTTTATGGGTGAACAGGAGACACAGACTTGTGTCAGACTTGGCTCTAAGTCGTAGAAACGCCAAATGATGGAATTTGAATCTAAGGCTGACTCATTCAGAATCTTAATTCTTAAACTCTAGACAAAGTGTCAACTGTGCTGAGCAGCCTTCTGTTGATACTGTACCTGTTCCCTAGACCTTCACTTGGGGGAGGGAGTGGTGGTGAGAATGAATAAACAGATCAATCTAAGAAACTGAGGTGGACTAGGCCTTGCTTTTGTCTGTGCATTAAAGCAGTATGTATCCAGATAGGACTAATTTCTCAAACTTTTCCTTCAGAGTTGTAATTTCAGGCTTGTGAACTAAATTTTAAGAAGGAGCTCTTCCATCTCATTGACCCTAGTAATTAATACCTTTAATTTTCCTTGGGTGAAGATGAAGACCCCAAGAGAGATTTGTCAAATGCCTTATATTTCTGGGAAAGAGAGAAGGAGAGAGAATGGGAAGGGGTGGAGCTGGATGCAAAGTTGAAGATGTGCTTCAGTACCCTTCCTCCTTCAGAGTCCTCTGGCTAACCCAAAGTCCCACACCTCACCCCTTACCCTAATCTCCCTGTTTGCTTTTCCTTCAATACTTCATGCATCAGAATTGTTTGATGTACCTTCTTCTTACTCCTAAGTCCCACTTCTTTCAAAACTTCCATAGTGGTAGGTGTTTAGAGAGTCTGATTAAATTGTAAAGAAGCCTGCAGGACTTTAAAAGTTTTTGTTTTATTTAGTCACAGGTTCAAGTATTATATTCCCAGTAGCATGATTATGAATTATGTGGTTTTCTTGCTCTCGTATTCAAGCCCGTACATGGCATTATTACATTGTTTTTAATGTCCTAAAAGATAATTGTTTATATTTTACTGATCTTCCACCCATTGCCCTACTGCTTCAGAAGCCTTATAGGTGAGGGATTTTCTTATGCTATCTCATTAATTTGGGAAATATCTTGCTGAGCCTACTATGTACAAGGCCCTTTACCTGGAATGGTAGGGAATGCAGAGGTGAATGAAAAGAAATCCTTCCCCTTGCGGAGCATCTAGCTATCATACACATTCTGACATAAGCTTACAAGGAGATTTGTTAATTCAATCCATTGTTTTTGAGAAGCTTGCTTAGTCGGAGCGAATTTCAGTCCAAATTCTAAAAGGCAGAATGTAAAAGGGCAATAAGAGAAGCAACAAATCATGTTGGTTCACAGGACAGAGAGACCACTTCCAATTGGGTTCTGAGAAGCCCATGTGGAGGAGGGTCCTTTTGAGTTGGATCTTGACCTGCTTTGGAAGAAGGGAAACAATTCCAGCAAGCTCCTCACACCACTATCTCACCACTGAGAGGTCACCACCCTGAAACCCAATTCTTTGGCTAGTTGATAACCTATCTGAACTCATTCCTTAATGATTATCAGACTCACATGCTGTCATATACTCCAGTGATTCTGAACACACAGTCATTATTGTTCACACTTCATTCTGTCCCACATTACCCAGTCCCTTACTCCCATTACCCTCAGCCTAACCCCTCGTGTCCAACTATGAAGCTACCCGCCCTTTTCACTCTAACCTTCAGAATGCCTGCTTCATAGATAACAGATTTGTTTCCTAATCAATCCACTATCTTGCTCACCACAAGATAATTTTCCAAAATTTTAAAATCTTTCCTCAAACCTCCCATAACTATTCTAATCCTTCTCCTCATTTGAGAACTTGGCCTAACAATATTTTACTGAAAAAAACTGAGACCATTTGCTAAGAGTTTACCAATCCTTGTGTTCATCCTTAGTAGCCTTATGATAGTTGGATTCAAAGGTATTTGGGGTTGATGAATTTATAAAGGGATCTACTTCCCTTTGTCATCTTGGGTATAAACTGGTGTTGTCCATAACTACCATGGGCCACTCAGAATCAGCTTGCAGTTCTCGAAGATCTGTTTTCCAAGGACAATTTTGTAGGCTCTTTTATTTCTTAGGATCCCACGGACCTGGGTAGCTGTGAGACAGGTTCATATTTCCTTGTACGTATGAATGTTTGTAAGTTATCAATAAACTCCATAGATTAGATTAAAGCTGTGTGAGACAAGTCCATTTCTTGAAATCCTAGCCTAGGCTAGAGAAGGAATAGGAAAGAGGTTGTCAAAGCTTCCTCTTAGCTACTGGGTATTACCATTGGACTAAGCTGGTTCTTGCTTGCCCAGGCATACTTTCTAACTAGCCCTCCAACCATTTTAACCTTTTGATCAACTTAGTATCGTATCTTCCTTATTAGACTTAAGTTTCTTGTGGGCAGGAACTGTACCATTTTTCATTTTTTTAAATCCCTAAGTTGTAAAAGCATTATAATGCCTTAGAAAAGTTCTGCTCTAATGTCTCATTATAGTATGGAGATGACCAGAACCATAACTAGCACAGAATCAGCCAATAAAGATATTAAGTGCCTACTGTATGACAGCCACTGTGGTAGGCAATAAGGATCCAAAGAAAAACACAAGACAGCTCCTGCCCTTGAGGAGTTCACAATCTAATGGGTAAAGACAACACATAAAAAGAAGCTGAAAAAGAGGAGGAAATGTGTGTGGTTGGGGGGCAGAGCAGGTGTGGGAAGAGGGTACCCTGTACTTGTGGGTGGGAAATTATCTGTGGAGGTATTAGTTTCAGAGTTAATTTCATTTTACAGAATGATGAGTTTCTGAAGATCATGGAATGGCCGGGAGAGCAGCCTGGGGGAAAATGAAATGAATGCCCTGGGTAGTCCCAAATGGAGGATCCAGGAGCATCTCCCTGATGTCCAACCTCTCCAACTTCTTCAGTCAGAGGGAGGGAAGGTCCCCAGGGGCAGGTGGTTCTGAGAGGGCTTGGGTTTTAGAGTTGATTTTATTTTGCAGAATGATGAGTTCACAAAATGAAAGGGGGCTTTGTCCCAGGGCTTCAGCATCATCTGGGGGGATATACTTCCCTGAGGAGTTTACTTTTCTCTGGTGACTTGTTTCTGTGCCTCACTTTGTAGTCCTTCGCTAGCCCATACTGCCACACAGGTACTATCTTAGAGATCATCTCTGTATGATCACTTTCTCCAGTGCCCACCTTTTCCTCCAAAGCTCCTGCAGAGATGAGAGCTAGACTTAAGGCTATTTGCACAACTGTATCTCTTTCAGGTCTCCAACTATTTTTGCCTTAAAATGGAAGAAAGAAAAAGCTAAGAAAATAAGATCTGAATGATTCTACTTTGTTGGAAAGGCTTTGATTGAGATCCTAGCTACATTGTGTCTGCTGGAGACCAGCCAAGATGGAGTAGAAGGATGTAATACAGTTGAGCTGTCCCCTGCAATGCCACAGAGATTTAGAAAATGTACCAGAATAAGTCTTGATGGGGAAAAAGGAGAAAAAAATTACAGTGCATAATTTTTTCATAGCTGCCCCATGCAGCTCAGAGAGACAGATAAAAATCTTTGGACATTGGGAATAGGATTTATCTAGGAATAGCCACATACATACAGTCTTCCAGAAGGGGAATTGGATAAAGTTCTGATTGCAGTTTTGCACAAAGGCCAGAAGGGTCTGCCCTTGTTCAGGGAGCAGGAAGTCATTACCTAGTGCTGGATCACAGATCTGTGCAGGACCTGCACCAAGGTCCAGGGACTTAAGAACATTTGAGGACCTGAGGCTGTAACTGAATCACCAAGGTAGGGCATAGCTAGGGGAGAGAAGCAGAGAAAGCATGGGGAAGATTGTTTTATGTAATTGGGGTGTACGAGTAAAAATCCCTCCAAAGGAGAGAAGGGTAGGGGAAGCAGACAACACTTAAATCTCACTTTCAAACTGATCAAAGGAGAGAACAATACACACACTTGTGGGTACAGAAATACATTTCAATCAACAGAAATAGAGTGGGAAATAGAGGGGTACAATAAGAGAGAGGATAGATTAAGAGGATTATTAGTAAGCAAATTCTAATCACAGGGTCATTATAGAAGAGGGGTTTAAAATGAAAAGATAAGAACCCACGATTGGGCTTTACGCAAAGAATGGATGCAATGACCAGCCATGATTGCAGAAAACAAATGATAAAACATGGTATTCGCTTCCTGACAAAGATGTAAGGGACTTGGGATGCAGAATGAGCTATACACTTTCACATGGATAATGTGGTAATTCACTTTGCTTGACTGCATATTTTTTAATAGGATATTTTTTTAAAGACTGTGGGAGGTGGGGTGGAAAAGAAATACTTTCTAATTGAAAATAAAAATTTAAAATTCTATCTGTTCTCTAGCAAACAACCTATAAATAATATATGGAAAATTGTGACTAAAAGGATGATTACTAGATGAGGTATTCCTTAAACCATAAAAAGTCAGGTAAGGAAGAAAAATGCAAAATGGCCCTCAGAGTTCTTTTTTGCTTTTTGGAGGACAATTGAGGTTAAGCGACTTGCCCAAAGGCACACAGCTAACAAGTATGTCAGGTGTCTGAGGCTGGATTTGAACTCAGGTCCTTCTGAGTCCAGGGTGGGTGCTCTATTCATTGTGCCACCTAGCCACCCTGAAAGTGTGTCTTTCTTTAAAAGAAAAACATTTATTTTTAATATTCAGTTTTTTTCATTTTAAATTCCGAATTCTCTCTCCTCAGCCCCTCCCTCATTTATTGAGAAAGGCAAGCAATATATCAGTAATACATGTGAAGTCATTCAAAACATTTCCATCTTAGGTTACAAAAAAAAAGCAAGAAAAAGAAAGTGAAAAAAGTATTCTTTGATCTGCAGTCTGAGATAATCAGTTTTTTTTAATGTAAGATTTTTAATGTTTCAATCAAATGCAATTAAGTTGAAATGCACATACAGAAATATGATGCCTTCTTGGGTGCTGTTGTTTTGGAACACACAAAATAGCATCCCTTTACCTTGGCTTCTCTGCAAATGCAATGTTTGTTGAGCATCGGTTTTTTTATAAGTTAACATTAGACTGCCTAGAAAATCCTATATACAGTAGCAGATTTTCAGTTGGTTTGGACATTCTGTACCAAAAAAATTTGACAAAATTACAAATTCATGTATTTATGTCTCAGATCTTACAAACATTGTGCATCTGACAAGAAATTGTACAGTATAACTGCAAGTTATTCAGAAGCACTGATGAACAACTATATTTTGACATAGAAATAATTTTTTTTTGGAGGGGGGAAGGCAAGGCAATTGGGGTTAAGTGCCCAAGGTCACATAGTAAGTGTCAAGTGTCTGAGGATGCATTTGAACTCAGGTCCTCCTGACTCCAGGGCAGGTGCTCTATTCACTGTGCCACCTAGCTGCCCCAGCAATAATCATTTTAGTGGAGGAAGAAAATATTGGTAACTATACCATCAGTTCTTTCTTTGGAGGTGGATAGATAGCATTTTTTTATCATAGGTTCTTCAGAATTATCTTGGATCATTGTATTGATAAGAGTAGCTAAAGTCTTTTGCAATTGATCATATTGCAGTTATACACACACACGTACACACACAATTGCAGCTGTGTATGATGTTCTGGTCCTGCTTACTTCACTTTGCATCACTTCATGTGTCTCCTGATTTTCCTGAAAGCATCCTCCTGTTCATCATTTCTTTTGATGCAACAGTATTCCATCACAATCATATACCACAGCTTATTCTGCCATTCCCCAGTTGATGGGCATCCACTCAATTTCCAATTCCTTGTCACCACAAAAAGAGCTGCTTATATTTTTGGACATATTGGCCCTTTTCCTTTTATCTCTTTGGCATATAGAAGTACTAGTCGTATTGCTGGGTGAAAGGATATGCGCAGTTTATAGCCCTTTGGGTATAGTTCCAAATTGTTCTCGAGAATTATTGGAGCAACTCACAACTACACTAACTGTTAGTGTCCCTGTTTTTCCACATTGCCTCCATATTTGTCTTCTTTCCTTTTTTGTCATGTTAGCCAATCTGATGGATCTGAGGTGGTACCTCAAAGTAGTTTTAACATACATTTCTCTAATCAGTAGTAATTTAGAGCATTTTTCATGTGATTTTTGAGAAGTTTGATTTCTTTTCCTGAAAACTTCACATCTTTTGACCATTTATTAATTGGGCAATGACTTTTATAGAATTTTGGCTCAGTTCCCTGAATATTTGAAAAATAAAGTCTTTGTCAGAGAAATTTGGTGTAAAAATTTTTCCCTAGGAATTTATTCCTTCTTTCCTTCTAATTTTGGCTACATTGGTTTTGTTTTTGCAAAAGCTTTTTAATTTCATATAAGCAAAATTATCAATTTTTCTTCCCATTATCTTTTCTGTCCTTTGTTTGGTTACAAATTCTCCCTTTATTCAGACATCTGACAGGTAAAATTTTCTACACTCCACTAATTTGCTTATGATCTTACTCTTTATCTCTAAATCATGTATCAGTTTTGACCTAATCTTGGTATATGGTATGAGATATTGGTCTATGCCTTGTTTCTGTTAAACTCCTTTCCAGATTTTGCAGAAATTTTTGTCAAATGGTGAGCTTTTGTCTGAAAAGCTTGGATACTTGGGTTTATCAAACACTAGATTACTATAGTCTTTTATTATTGTTGTGTACCAAATCTATTCCACTGATCTATCACTCTTATTTCTCAGCCAGTACCAGATTGTTTTGATGACTACTGCTTTGGAACATAGTTTGAAATCTGGTACTGCTAGGCAGCCTTCACATTTTTCCCCCATTGATTCCCTTAATATTCTTGACTTTTTGTCTTCCAGATGAATTTTATTATTTTTTAAACCCTATAAAAGAATTCTTTGGTAATTTGGTTAATATGGTACTAATAAGTAAATTAATTTAAGCAGAATTGTCTTTTTTGTTATCTTGTCTTGGTCTGCTCATCAGCAATTAATGTGTCTCCAGTTGTTTAGGCCTCTCTTTATTCATGTGAAAAGTGTTTTATAATTGTGTTCATATAGTCTCTGGGTTTTTATTGGCAGGTAGAGTCCCAAGTATTTTATAAGTTATTTTTAAATGGAATTTTTCTTTCTATCTCTTCCTGCTGAGTTTTATTGCTAATATGTAGAAATGCTGGTGATTTATGTGCGCTTATTTTATGTCCAGCAACTTGGCTAAAGTTGTTAATTGTTTCAACTAGTTTTTCAGTTGATTTCTTTAGGGTTCTTTAAGTATAACTTTGTATTATCCGCAAAGAGCAATAGTTTTGTTTCCTCATTGCCTGTTCTTATTTCTTCAGTTTTTTTTTCTTGTCTTATTGCTATTCCTACCATCTCTAATGCAGTATTGAGTAATAGTGGTGATATTGGACATCTTCATCCCGATCTTATTGGGAATGCTTCTAGTTTATCCTTATTATAGATAATGCTTGCTTAGATTTTTGATAAAAACTACTTATCTTTTAAAGAAAAGCTCCTTCTAAAGGGGCGGCTAGGTGGTGCAGTGAATAGAGCACCAGCCCTGGAGTCAGGAGGACATGAATTCAAATCTGGTCTCAGATATCTGACACACTTAATAGCCATGTGACTTTGGGCAAGTCACTTAACCCCAATTGCCTTCCAAAAAGAAAAAAAAAGGTTAAAATTTGTTTTTATATATAATTGGAAAAAATGAAATATGAAAATTTACAAGAAAAAGCTTAAAATAAAAGGAGAGATAAATCTTTTTAAGAAGAAAAGAAAATCTTTATTGCTATGTTTTTAATAGGAATAATAGGAAAAAATAGAAAAAACATTTCTGCATCTATTGTTTTAATTGTATTATTTTTGTTGTTTTTATTGTTGATATGCTTATAGTTTTCCTAATACTAGCCTAAATTTTTGGTATAAATCTCACCTTGTCATAGTGTGTGATTTTGTGGTGTTTGCTAATACTTTCCTTGTTAGTATTTTATTTAAACTTTTTTGCATCAATATTCATTAGGCTTATTGTTGGCTTATTGGCTTATTATTTTCTGTCTCTGTTTTTGTTTTTCCTGATTTAGAAATCAAGACCATATTATAGTTTTATTTATTAGTTCAATTTTTTTTTTGTTTTTACTTTCAATTTTATTCCTCTCCCCTTTGATTTTCAATATTTCCACTTTGGTATTTGACTGGAGGAGGGGTTAAATTAGGGGATTTTCCTGATTAAATTAAATTAAAATTATTGTTTCTGTGATTTGTTCTTTGACTCACTCATTCTTTAGGATTAGATTATTTAGTTTTCAATTAATTTTTAATCTGTGTTTCCACAGTCTTTTACTGAATGTGATTTTTTATTGTATTGTGGACAGAAAAGTATGCATTTAATATTTCTGCTTTTCTACATTGACTTGTGAGGTTGTTATGCCCTAAAACAGTTAACTTTTGTGAAGATGCCATGTACAGCTGGGAAAAAGGTATACTCTTTCTATTCCATTCAGTTTTCTCTAGAAGCCTATCACATATAACTTTTCTAACATTTTATTCATCTCCTTAACTTATTTCTTATTTATTTTATGGTTAGATTTATGTAATTCTGAGGGGAGAAAATTGAAGTCCCACACTAGTATAGTTTTACTATCTCCTTCTAAAACTAATTTAGCTTTTCCTTTAATAATTTGGATGTCAGGCCATTTGGTGTATACAGCTTTATGTTGATATTATTTCATTGTCTGTAGTACCTATTAGCAAAATGTAGTTTCCCTGATTATCTATTTTAATTAGGTCTGTTTTTGCTTTTGATTTTTCTGAGACCATGATTGCTACCCCTGCCTTTTTTATTTTGGCTGAGGCATAATAGATTTTCTCTTTTTTTAACCCTGTTCCTCCTCAAAAGTCTGTTTTGTTTCTGACCATTGCCTTTCTCAATCCATCCTCCTCCTTTTTACCCCTCTACTTCCACTTATCCCCTTCTCCTCCTACTTCCCTGTTGAGTAATATAGATTTCCATACCCAATTGTCCAGGTTCACATGGCTAGTAAGTATCTAGCGCAAGATTTGAACTCAGATCTTCCATACTACAAGTTCAGCATTCTGTCCACTACACTATTAAATGTGTTGGTCATAGTTATTTAGATTGTAAGTAGTAGGGTCTTCATCCATATTTGGTAGGATGGGAATAGGTATGAAAGCCATCATTACACTGCTTCCATTTCTGGTGTACACTGGTGAGACTGACTCAACCCTGTGCAAATTATAGTAAAGTGTTTGAGAGAATAGGAAAATGAATGATAGGGAAAACTCTGAGGATGCATTCAGTCAGGAGCATATGTGGCCTGTTTTATGTTTTCCTTAGTGTGTTGTGTTGTACATGTATCATTTGAGAACCAAGATGCAGAGTATAACAAAGATAAATTGTAAGTGCTGATGACATGAACTGCAAATTTAGTGTCATAGCCATATATCTGATCCTTCATGACTGAATTCAATCACCTATGCCTGATGAAGAATGGCTAATGATGGGCATCTTTGTGAAAACCTTTGATACTATTAACAGTGATGCATTGGAATGAACACTGAATTTGAAGTCACAGAACCTGGGTTAAAATCCTGGTTCTGCTACTCACTATGTGTGTGACCTTTGACAAGTAATTTCTCCTCCCTGGGCTTTGGTTTTTTCATTTATAAAATGGAGGATATGGACAAGAAGATCAGTTCCATTTTAATTTTATTTTTGATGAGATTGTGTCTCTCTGTCTTGTCTGGAAGTATAGCTGGCCCTCAGCTGCTGATCAGCATGGGAGCTTTGACCCTCTCTGTTTCTGACCTAAACTAGTTCTGTGCTTTTTTGGGCAATCAACTGGCCCCTTGTTCCTTTGGGGTGAGGGTGGGGAGTTCACCATATTGGAGCTGGACTTACTTTGGCCACCCAATTGGCTTTAACTCTACTGTAGCTCAGAACTTGTGATTTCAAACAATCCACCAGTCTTGCTCTCCCTGGCAGCAGTGACTGCAGGATGTGCATACCCATGCCTGACTCCTTCTAATTTTTAAACCTATTATCCTTTGAATGGGCTAGATGTTCTAGGATAGTCATTCTGAAACCATCTACTTGCAGGGATACCCTAAATTAAAAAATCATAATGTAAAAAGAAAGAGGGAAAAACCCAGTGGATGTCAAAATATTGGGGAGGAGTTTGGCATAAATAGCCTTCTAACAGCATGTTGGTTTCACTTCTCTTTCTCTAACTGTGGCTTTGCAACTGTGGCCACAAAATTAATGCGAACTGCACGGTCCCCAATATCGGCGCTCCAAGGCAAAGCAGGCAGAACCAGTTATGGTGCTTCTTGGTGCTAAAGAGTGAAAAGTGAATTTTCTCTTCAGTGACTTCTGGTTAGTATTTTCCTTCTCTCCACTTTGCTGTTGTCTACGTAGGGTTTTCTTATCAAGGGAAGAAGCAGGTAGTGTGAATTAGAGGGCAAGGAGGTACAATAGAATGATGGGGTGGCAGTCAAAAAGCCTGGGGTGCCAGTCTTGGCTCTTGGCTTCTCAATGAACTTACTGTGTAAATTTCAGACAAATCATTTCATGTTTCTGGACTCCAGACTCCTAAATTTGTAAAATGAAGACAGTAGGGGTGAGGCTGTACCCCATACTTGAAACTTTTTCATTGTTCATTGGAATACCTGGCTTCCTTCAAGGTACATCTCAAAGGCCTTTACTGATCCCCCCACTTATTTGAGTAATCTCCCCAACATTATTTTGTATTAACTTTGAATATAGTTTATATTTCCTTATTTATGTTCATGTTGTTTCCTCTCAGTGGAATGTAAGCTCTTTGAGAACAGAGAATATTTCATTTTCATCTTTTTATTCCCAAGACTTTGCACAGTGCCTGGTACCGAGGAGCCATTTAATAAATTTTCACTAAGTGAATGGATTTATAACCCTGTCCCTAACTAGCTGTATAATTTTGGGTAAATTATTTTATCTCCCTGGGCCTCAGTTTCCTTGTTGGTAAAATAAAGAGATTTAAATGTTTCTATCAAGTCCGAATGCTAAAGCTCTAGAGATCCAGGTATCCCATTAAAAGGTCAACAATTGCTTTCGTATTTTCAGTTTGTCACACTTGACCTTTGTAAAAT